>JAWPHD010000127.1:7500-631250 GCA_037043455.1 Cyrtodaria siliqua | reverse complement strand
GCCCTTCAATATGCCATTTAATTAAAATCTAACCCTTCAAACCCAACTTTTGATAATGTTTCTAATCCTAGTTATGAACCTCTTTTTGATCGAAAACCGAAGGCCATTCGACCATTTGGTCTTCGTATTAAACCAAAATTAAGAGACACTGAAATCGACCTAAATTGGATTGCCAAGTACAAAGTACCACAAATTCCACCGTGGACTTTGGAAACACCAACAATTATTTTCGATCTTTGTAATAGTAACAAATCCAGTACAGACCCTACTGTCTTTCAAAGCAAATTTAATGAAATTAAATCAAAATACAGTACTTTTCAACATATATACACAGATGGTTCTAAAGATGAAGATAAAGTAGCTGCAGCAGCTGTTGTTCACAAACACAGCATAAAGGGCCGCCTGCCTGACAAGGCATCTATCTTTTCAGCTGAACTTAAGGCAAATGAACTTACCTTAAATTATATTCAGGAATCTGATGATGAAAATTGTGTAATATTTTCTGATTCCCTTTCATCTCTTCAAGCACTGGGTAGTATGAAACATGATAACCCAGTTGCGCTTCAGCTTTTAGAAAAGTACAATTCTCTTATAGTTGATAATGTTATTATTTTCTGCTGGCTGCCAAGCCATGTAGGAATACGTGGTAATTATAGAGCTGATAGTTTAGCAGCATTAGGTTTACATATATCTAATGCCAAATTACCATTCAATTAAACCGTTATTCGGAGAATGGCATTCTTCTAATAGACCCATTCGCCGAGAGGAAGTTGTCCTAGTCTGGTGCAGGATAGGGCATACACGTTATACTCATTCATATTTATTGCAAGGTGAGCAATTACCAGAATGTATACCCTGCTTTGCACCGCTAACAGTCAAACACATCTTGTTGGAATGTGTAGACTTTGATCCTATGCGTCAAAGGTACTACAATGTTAATATTATGACAGAATTATTTAATACTATAGATTTTAGTCTTGTGATAGATTTCCTGAAGGAAGTCAGACTATATAAATCATTATAATATGTTCTTGTGTATATTTACTTCTTTATATACCCGTTTTCGGGCATTTGTTGATTTACATATATAGTTTATATTACTACCATATCAACTCTTATTTGTAAATAGTTTTATCTTATATATTTACATTAATGTTTAATTAATCCTTCATTTCTTCATCTTTCATCAGGTTTTGAGCACAATATGACCTATTTATGTGTCAACGTGCCATAAAACACCATTCATTCATTCATTGTATCCCCTTTTTAGTATTTTTTTATAACAAGCAGTTACACAGTTATATACCTTGTCATTTAACATTGTTTACTATGGATAATCATAAAACAACTGTTCCACTACATTTCAGGCTGCATTACTCTGTCTCAGAATACATTCCAACTGATTTTGCTGGCCTTTTTATTGTGTGACGTCTGACAGTATTATGCAATGACTGTTTTGAAGAAACCCTAAAATGCGCAAAACATTTTGTAACACCAATGTGGAATGCACTAAATCCAGATATGCATGTACACAAAATTAAATGTGATTTATTTCGCCCATTGTTTTCTCGTTTGGGGCAAAACATTTTGTTAGAAGCTGGGACCATACGCCGCTGGCCATGGCATGGTGTGAAAATACCTCATAAAAGGTTTCATTTTCACCGTCATATGCAGAGCGTCTTTGGGATGGCTGACATTTGTGTGCTGTAGACATTTTAAATATTTAATTCTGCTCAATTCGGGGCTAGAGAGCGTGAACGGTAGCAAGCACTTTTCACTGCCGTTCATGAACAGTCTCAGTCAAACCGAAAATGCAATATTTGTTGCACTTACCGCTTTCGGCGATTTCCAAATTTCTCCTTTCATACTTTTTAGTTATATGGAGTGCATCATATTTTGTCCAAATTGCTTCAAATTGTAATGTGTTTAAAAGGATGTTTGTAGTGCGTTTTCATTGACCGTGAGTATGTATGTAATGATTGCAGACATATTGCAACTCGATACTGTCTAGATATAATGCCGTGTCATTGATGGATTCTTCTCTTGGTTCTCTGGCAGAGGGATTATAAAACAACAAACATTTGAGTAAATAATTATACTGAGATCTGAATGAGGGACAAGTTAAGGCAGAACAAAGACCCTGTCTAGTAGCCTTTGTAATTGTTGAAACTACCCCCGTCATTGACAATACTATTTAGATCGTTTTTAGATAACTGCCATTCAAATCGTACTATTTATTCATGCACAGAAATAGCACTGATGCTAGCTAGTATTGACAAACCGAGATTATGATTATAACAAAATGCGAAGAATATCGCAACATATGTTAGTAAGGCGCTATTGTAACAACTGTACCAATTTTTAACAAATAGTTGCCATGGTTAGTAGTCAGTACAGTAGTCTATAGCTAGGTATACCATAACACTTCTTCGTTGTTTTTGTTTTGAGTACTGACACACAAATGGTTCCTGCAAATGCATACAATATGTATATTGTTCTAATAAAGTAGTATAAGCTGCCTGTTCCAGATTGTTATCTGGAATAATTTCACCTACAGACATTGCTCTTTTCAGAAAGTGATGGCAGAATTTTCCACATAAGTTGGTAGCAAAATCGAAATAAAAATTGGGTCCTGGTTCAAGGCCTATTTCCTGTAATGTATTCATTCAATCACAAAGTGGATTCTTGAACTTCACAGCTAAGAAACGACACGTGTGGTTATGATTTATAAATGTTTTCAGTGCAAAAAAACAGTGTTTTGGCAAAATTGTTGTAAATGTTAGACAAGCGATTTGATTAAAACGATAACAATATATTATTGAAAAGGCTAAAACTATATAAATGTGGCTAGTTGAAAATGAAAAGGTTTACAACATACCGTACTGACAGGAAGGAAAACAAAAAACGCTTGAGGACTTGTGGGTACTCTTTTATTAACATAACTCAAAAATCAATAGTTGAAGTGGCACAATGCATATTCTGGCAATATGATACAGTAGATTTGTGTCTGTTTACCTTCCGTGTGTCTATTTTATTCAATAAAAATTTCCATTTTAAACACATAATTAACTTTGTGGGAAGTATGTTCCACCATATTTTGATAAACTAAACACACATATTTCGGTGTGCGACACACCGCCTGTGTATAATATCACATCACGTTTAATTCCATTATCGCAAGTCGGAAATCGTTTAAATAATGATAGAGGTAAATATCTACCGGGGATGTCCTGTTCTTTTGTGAAGTAAATTATTTATTATATAAAATAAAATAAATAAGACGATGGCTGGTAAAGACGCTGCGTTCAAGACCTCACCGCTGCGAGTTCGAATCCCACTAGGAGCTAGTCTTGTAAGTGAGAAAGTGTCGATACAGTAATGGTTTTACGTATGGTCTGCCTCAACCACGAAGATATTGACCAGCATGTATAGTCTAAAATGGGCCGAAAATGACGTAAAACACCATTCAATACGATATTCGATTAGACACTTTCCCTTAGCCTCGTCCGTAGGATCGGGTCTTAAACAGGGCGGTCCCGTGTATCGGTCTATCCTCCGAGCACGCTAAAGAACCATAGGAATCTATTTGATAAAAAGAGTAGGGCACGGTTCCCGGTTCCTATGTATCCTTCCTCTCCCTCTGTGGCGGCTCTAAATAACCTATACTGTGTTAAGGAGCCGTTAAACAACATCCAATTCAATTCGATTACATATATAATTCCCCGGACAAAGACGCATTTTAAACATTCAAGGCAAAGGATACCTTAATAGCCTATACAAATGATTTATTTATCTAACGTATTTTTTCATTATGTATTGACATTCGTACTAGCTTCCGTTTATTGCGCTGTGGCGGCTGTAAAATGTCTCCCCAACTTCGAATTAGGAGACTAAGTCATTAGGTGGTCCCGCCTTAAATTCCATTAAGCGATGGGAAAGCTTATATTAGCAGGATTGTTTAACGAATAATTCGACTATAAAACACGTTTATAAACATTTTTTACTGAAAAAATGCTATAACCTGTTTAAAATTACCTATTAAATGTTTTAAATCAAAATGCAATTGTTTTAGCCGAAATTAAGGTTTTATTTCATACCCCAGCCATCCCCGTTTTCCCTTCTTTGAGAAGGAGTTGTATGGGGTATGAAAGTTAATACTCGGACCACGTAATGAAGTGTTTTATTACTTTTTATCTTCAAAGGACATAATGCCCAACATAATTCTCACCTGACACACTTCTGACTACTGCTGTAGTCAAAGAATGCTACGCGTTGTCAATATGTCAATATTGTTTTTCGTTACCACACACACGTCAACCGGGATGAGTGAGTGTCAAAAGGGTTAAATCTCATTGAACATTATAATAAAATATATTATTCTAAAAATAAATTGAAACGGTCAATTATATCGGACAAACAGTTCATTACTTACACGGTATTAAAATACAAAAGTATAGGTTTCATAACCGCTGCTCACAACTAAATTCCATTTTGTTTATTTCGCTCTTCGGGGCATAGTATTTTGTTATATACTGGGACCATACGCCGCTGGACATGGGGGAAGCACACCGCCATATGCATGCCATCTTCGGGATGGTTAAAATTATGTACTATTGATTTTAGGAATATTGAGTTCTGCTCAACCCGGGGCTAGAGGGCGTGAGCGGTAGCTAGCATATTTCACTACCGTTCATGAACAGTCTCAATCAAACCGAGACTGCAGTATTTCGTATGTGTCGTCTTCGGCTGTTTCCAAAGGTCCACTCTCATACTCTTTTATATCTCGAACATCGCATGAAGAGGTAAAAGACACGATACAATTATGAAGTATCAAAACCAGTCTTCATTTTGAGCTACTAGCCCGTCGTGCAGATGACTTGCAAACACGTACTATCCTGAACACATTGCTACTGACCCAATTTTTTAAAGTGTAATTTGAGTGTTGTTTTTAGACAAATATGTATCTTGTCAAAGAAAGTTACATTCTCTGTAGAATAATATCACAAATAATTAAATAAAATAAAAAACTTGATTGAGGACAGTAGTTTTGAAGCCAAAGACTCAGCCACCAAAACTACTGAAACTGCCTGGAGATCTAAACGGCACAGAAGGGGACCTTGCTCAACTCTCGGGTAATCCCAAAATCAGCAGGTGTATCAGTGAGGAACTCGCATATTTTCACTCGTGTTAAAGCTCTTTATTCTCAGTCATTGGATCTGAAAATTAAGGGTTTTGTTTGTTTCATAATTTTTGACTCATTAACGTCTGCATAACTTTTTTTTATTCCGGTCGTTTTATGGCGGGTTTCGCTCCTTTGAAATAATGGAGAAAGCTCAACGTCAGTTCATTATCTGTCGGTTTTAAATCGCGGTATTACTAGATATGGCTCCTTTGTCCTCAACCTCGTTCGAAAACAACAAATAAAATTGAAAACCAGTCTGTTCTGAAACTGAGAGCTGGTTCCGACCATGCATTTAAACAAAATAAATAGACTTTTAAATTAGTTCACACACAAAGACGTTAATTATTTCAGCCATCAGACGGCTATCTGGCATAACAGGCACGAACAACTGGGTCAACCCAAGGGTCATTGTGCTAACGATTAAGAATTACATGAAAATGGTTTTAGATGAGATTTTATTTCTAACCATTGCCTATGTAACTCTGTGTTCAATTCAGGTGGCCTTGGCGAAACTGAAAAACGAAACTTGAAATAGATCAACCCAAAGAATATGTCCATGATTTGCTTTTAAATAAATAGATCAGTGATGTTGGACAAAATGTATTTTTTCATTTGACGTATTGTTAGCCATCTTGGACGACGTATTTTATTTCTTGTTTTGTCTGTTTTGTTTGAATTGTGTTTTACGTCATTTTAGGACATATATGACGGTCTATAGAGGAATCCCGATGTTATAAATAGCTGTCACGCGGAGCACGTTGGCTATCTCCTCAACATTTTTGGATTTTCGCGCTGCGCATTTGTTACCACCATATTTAAAATGTCTAACCCCGACAAGTGGGCATATAAACTTGAAACAGTACTATTACATCTTGGAATCAGTTTACTGACACGTTAACCGAATGCGCAAAGTGAATGCGCATATATTAAAGGGAATACGTCAGGTTTACATGCGAACACCATCCGAATACCAAAAGCTAACATCAGCATACATTTTTACACAAATCATATCAATGTTTGAAAGAAATTTCTATAGAAAAAAAAATATTTTGAAAGGAAAAAAAAGTTTACGCTATGGATTATCGCACAAATAAAAGGCTGGCTAATATGCTGCTGTTAATCGAATGGTTCATAGCTAGATTAGGTATTTCGTTTCGGAAATAATATTAAAACACCATATATATAGAGAGGTCAAAGACACGATATAAGTATGACGTCATGAAAAAAGCTCGATTAAATTTTCATTAACGTCTTGTCACCAAAGAACAGTACTATTGAGAAGGAGTAGTTGGAGGGTCATCTGAAAGGTTGGAGGAGCGAGGACTTGTACTCACCACCCCTTGACTTGTTATCAAGCTCATTGCCACTAAACACGTAAACCTCTCAAACAAGAGACCTAAGTGAGCCTTTCTTGTATAAAATAACAACGGGAATCGAACTATTTAAGCCACTAGACAGATGTCTGGGATAACGGGCACGAACAAATCTGCCAACACAAGTATCATTGTGACGATTAAAAGAAACACATGAAAATGGGTTTAGATGAGATTTCATTTCCCACCATTGCCTATGTGTTGCCAACTTTGTGTTTTATTCAGGTCGCCTTGGCGAAACTGAAAAACAAAACTTGAAACATATCCACTCGTGATATTTCTTTCAAATAGAATCGATGATGTTGGATAAAAGATTATTTTTTTCATTTTGACGTATTGTTAGACCATCTTGGACGAGGTGTTTTTGTTTGTTTTGTTTGCAAGGTGTTATGCATCATTTTAGGCCATAATCATAAAAGGTCATTTTGTTTGTGGTCGAGGCAGACCAGCCCTTTTAGCCTGGGTGAAACCACTACTGTATACTTCCAGCCTTGGACGACGGGTGGAATGTCTGAGAGGTGATTGTGTAGTACATGCAGTAGGTATAAACACGTGTACAAAAGTCTAACAGGACATGTACCATTCAGGAACAACAGTAAACCATAAACAAGCATCGTAAAAACGGTAGGATCGATAAATATGAGACACGGTACGTGATATCACATATCGCAAACATATGAGACACTGTACGTGATATCACATATCGCAAACATATGAGACACGGTATGTGATATCACATATCGCAAACATATGAGACACGGTACGTGATATCACATATCGCAAACATATGAGACACGGTACGTGATATCACATATCGCAAACATATGAGACACGGTACGTGATATCACATATCGCAAACATATGAGACCACGGTACGTGATATCACATATCGCAAACATATGAGACACG
This sequence comes from Cyrtodaria siliqua, assembly GCA_037043455.1. Taxonomy (NCBI): domain Eukaryota; kingdom Metazoa; phylum Mollusca; class Bivalvia; order Adapedonta; family Hiatellidae; genus Cyrtodaria; species Cyrtodaria siliqua. Next base: position 623,786 of record JAWPHD010000127.1, on the reverse strand, counting down.
GTACGTGATATCACATATCGCAAACATATGAGACACGGTACGTGATATCACATATCGCAAACATATGAGACACGGTACGTGATATCACATATCGCAAACATATGAGACACGGTACGTGATATCACATATCGCAAACATATGAGACACGGTACGTGATATCACATATCGCAAACATATGAGACACGGTACGTGATATCACATATCGCAAACATATGAGACCACGGTATGTGATATCACATATCGCAAACATATGAGACACGGTACGTGATATCACATATCGCAAACATATGAGACACGGTATGTGATATCACATATCGCAAACGTATGAGACACTGTATGTGATATCACATATCGCAAACATATGAGACACGGTACGTGATATCACATATCGCAAACATATGAGACACTGTATGTGATATTACATATCGCAAACATATGAGACACGGTATGTGATATCACATATCGCAAACATAAAATGGTTTACATTAGCGCTACTGCCTTGGAACGGTCAGTGGCAAAATGCTCCTGGAAAGCTCGAAGCTTGATCAACTCATTTAAACGGGTTCAGACAAGATGTAAACTATATATAGGTATTTTGGGGGTTCTGGCTCAAAGCTCTCGTTTCACTCGAGTTTGATCCAGAAACCCCCAAAATACATATATATATAAACTCCTTCCACAAGGTGCTGAAATAAGCTGCGCCAGAGTTATATTCCGAGATTTTTTAATAAAAGTTGATTTGTTATTAAAATTACACCCAAATCAACGAATAAACACAAAATTAACAAAATATGATTTAAACCTCAATACGTCTAAATCGGAGACACTCAGCGTTGTACGACTTTAACCTCCAGTATTCATGTTTTTTCCTAATCGAATGAGCACCACAACCAACACACACTTGATATTTTGCAGAAGTGCCTTTTTTACATTTTAAACACGGTAATGCATGACTTTTTTTTAATCTATATTTATGCAAACTGCAATAATTAGAATCTTTTGTTGGCTTATTTTCACATGGATTATGTAATCCAATTTTAAGAAATTTACAAACATTGCTTTCCACTGTGTTTTTTGTATATAATTATTTTATATTTAAGAAAATGTATTTCTAATATATAACAAATAAAGGAAATGGAAAACGAGGAGACTATAAAATAATTAATACTCCTGTTTAAAACAGGTGTAATAGATAAGCAAACACTATCTAACGGTATAAATGCATTAAAACCTTTAAAGAAGTTCCAAAGGAAACTCCAAAAGAGGTTAATTCTCAAACATTAGAAAATTTACTCAAGAGACGACGTGCTAAAAAACAACGTAAAACGAGAAAAGCAGAAATATGATAAATTACAAGAAAATGTTATAAATGAACAAAAGCAGAAATATGCTAAATTACAAGAAAATGTTATAAATGAACTATAACAAGTTTTTAAAGATAGAAAATTAAAACTTGTTGACAAACCAATATGTGGCTATTTCAAAGCATACGAGATATCTGCCGAGAAATACAAAGACCCTCAAAACTATTTCGTGATAAGAAATCCATTATCACAAAACAAATAAGCAAAGAGCTGACAGAGATGAATGGATTAAAGTTTCAATTAGGTCTCACTGTAAATCTATTTAAAGATGACGGTGCTACCAAAAAATACACTACAGCAGTGTTACACAGTGAACAAAATGCCATATTGAACTCTGAAAAAATAAATGAGTTCTACGATGAGTCATCTGCATTTATACAAGAGAGCCTTGAAAGATTTACAAACACAGCATCCGGATTAGAAATTGATCACTGTGTTAAGCTTTACTTAAATATTGCAAAGTACGAGCCGTTAAAAGGTTCTTCATATATTCCTTTGCCTAAAGCAGTAGCTGATAAGAAAGCAATTATCAATGTAAAAAACGACGATGATCAATGTTTGTTTCATGCAATAAATTCAGCTTTAAATCCAGCTGAAAAGAATTCTGATAGATTATCAAAGTATCCTAGTATAGAGTTCTTGAAGAAAGATAACATTGACTTTCCCACTCCAATTTCTCAAGATCAGAGAATGAAGATGGAATCATAGATGACAACTATGACCCTGATGATTATCCCGACAAACCAACAAAAATAACAAAATATCACTATTGCTGGATTAAAAATCTGAATAGACTACTCTATGACCAAAACAAACATAAAGGTCAAACTTACTTCTGCGATCGTTGCCTTATGAGTACGAACTGTGCACCACTTGTCGCAGATTTGATTTTATTTTGCTATGAAAGGGATTTCATGTTGAGTCTTTCACCAGATAACCAGGCAGATATTATTGAAGCTTTTAATGACACATCTCGGTATCTGGATGACATACTGAACATTGACAACCCTTTCTTTCCAACTATGGTTCATAATATTTATCCTAAAGAACTTCGGCTTAATAAAGAAAATATATCTGATAATAACGCTTCTTTTCTTGATTTAGATCTCTCGATTGCAAATGGTAAAATAATTAGCAAATTCTATGACAAGAGAGATGATTTTAATTTTGACATTGTTAATTATCCCCACTTGGATGGGGATGTTCCCCGAGCAACTTCTTATGGGGTGTATCCGTCTCAACTTATTTGTTTTTCTAGAGTTTGTACTCGAGTTGAGGACTTTAATATTCGTAATCTTTGTATAACTAAAAAGTTACTCAATCAGGGTTACCGTTACCATAAACTTCGTAAAACCTTTGCAACATTTTATTATCGTAACCCTGATCTTCTTTCCAAATATAAATGTAATTTAAGGACTTTTCTGCGACAAGGACTATCACAACCTGACTTCTATGGTGATGCGATTTATAAACTTCGTCAGATTCTTGGTCATGATCACTTTCATACTATCTTTGTTAAACTTGTTAAAAAGTTTATCAAAAGAGGTTATGACCCTATCATTTTGCAACGTACTGCATGCTTGGTGGTGGACCCTTTTACAGTTCGCCACTATGCTTTCCTCTTTAATTGTACGATGACCGGACAGGCTGTGGACCCTGTGATGACGCCTACCTAAAGCCCATTGGGACGGTGGCGTTTGATGTTTGTCCATGATCTTTCTTGTCGTGCCCTTAATGGTTGATTCTCTTACTGCTATGGCTTCTGCAAAGTCATTGAGTACCTTCATTGTGGCTTTCTAGGCTATTGTTTTTTTGTATTATATTTACACGAGCATATTTGTGTTTTACTTATATTGCCTATTGATGCTGCCTTGTTGGTTAGAGATTAGATCATGGCGGGGATTGCTTTATTTACACTGTCCTGTTTTAATGGGATGACAGTAGGGTAAGTGTGAGGTTTGGTGCACTCTAGAAGCGGTTTAAACCCCCAGTGGCCTATTTTGCCACTGACCGTTCCAAGGCGGTAGCCCTATTGTCAACCCTTTTGTGTTTGTGATGTCGTTTGCTTTTTTTATTACTTTTGTCTTTTCGTTTGTCTGCTTGCGTGTTTGTTTTTGTGTTTTGTGGTTGACTGTCGTCCTTGAATGCTGCTTTCCCTGTCCGATATTGTTATCCTTTTTTCATGGCTTTTCTGGAAAAGGACTACTTACCAAACACAAAGAAGACTGTGATGGTATCAACAAAAATTCTTGCAGAATAGAAATGCCGCAAGAAGGTAAAAATCACATAAAATTTAAAAATCATCAAAATCAGATGCCTGTGCCTCATGCAATATATGCTGATTTTGAGAGTATAATTAAACCACATTCAATCAAATTTGGAAAGAAATCTGAAATTCAAAATGTACACGAAGCTTGTGGTTTTGGATACCAGGTTGTCAGATATGATGGCAAAGCTGAAGAATCTGTTATTTACAGAGGTGAAGATGTTGTTGAAAAGTTTTTAAATCACTTGGAACGTCAGAAGAGCAACATTAATAAAATATTTGCTCACCCAAAACCATTAATCATGACACAACAAAATGAGGAAGATCATGAAAAAGCAACACAATGTTGGATATGCGAGAATGAAATAGGTAGGAAAGGCGGTAAAAACGGCAAAGTAAGAGACCACTGTCATTTTACAGGTGAATATAGAGGTGCAGCACACAAAAACTGTAACCTGAAACTGAAAATAAAACCAAATAAAACAATCATCCCTGTTGTATTTCATAACCTCAAAGGATATGATAGTCATCTCATCATGCAAAAAATACATAAAATGTCAGATAATATTACATGCATCCCAAACAATGCTGAAACATATATATCATTTAGCATAGTACAACTTAGGTTCTTGGATAGCTTTCAGTTTATGGCTTCGTGTCTGGAAAAATTGGTTAAAGCAACAGACAAATCTGATTTCAAAATTACCAAAAATCAGTTTGGGGAACAAACAAATTTACTTTTGCGGAAAGGTGTTTATCCATACGAATATATAGACAGTGTGGAAAGATTTAAGGAAACGCAATTACCACCTATAGAAAAGTTTTACAGTAGTCTCTCAGATGAAAGTATAAGTCCCGAAGATTATGAACATGCTCAAAAAATATGGAAAAAGTTTAACTGTAAAACTCTTGGAGACTATCATGATTTATATCTAAAAACTGATGTAACTCTGTTAGCAGATGTATTCCAAACTTTTAGAAAAGCATGTACGAGTGCATACAAGCTTGATGCTTTACATTACTATACAGCACCTGGATTATCTTGGGATGCTTTACTTAAAGAGGCACTACCTATATCTACGCGATTTTTAATGTAAAATATTAAATACTCAATATTACTGCATTTATATGTATACAAAGCTATTTTATGAGTATTCTAAGAAGAAACATGGTTCGTATTCCAGTTCTGTAAATTATTAATTATGATCAAAACAATATCTTGAATAAAATGCTGCCCGGCCGTTTATTCCTGCCGGAGAAATACGAGTTTTTACGATTTTCTCGGACATGCGCAACGCGATTACAAACTATTCGGCGCAGTTCCGATAGCGAACGAATCGATCGGAACTCTTCGCTAATCAGACGAGGTAGTTCCGATTGTAAACGAATAAGATCGGAAAATCTCCGCAATCGGCTTGTCTAAAACAATTACGAATACAATTTCAAAAATCCGATCTTTTCAATCCTGTTTTTCTCTAGCAAAAGGAATATTACATTGGGTGAAATTATTGCCATTTACCTTTTTCATAGTCCTCTTTATAATTAAGTTTATATCAATTGGTGGACAAAAAGATATAGGTAGAGCCTCTTTAAGCATTCAAAAATAGATTTAGAACTTTTGACAGACATTGACATGCACTTATTAATAGAAAAAGGTATGCGTGGTGGAATTAGTATGGTATCAAAACGACATGCCAAAGCAAACAATCCACATGTAGCTGATTATAACCCTAACGAGGAAAACAACTACTTAATGGATCTGGATGAAAATAATCTTTATGGGTGGGCAATGAGTCAGCCACTTCCATATTCTGGCTTTAAGTGGGTGAAATTAGAAACCTTGCCGGAGCCAGAGGAAGGAAAAGGATATATCCTAGAAGTAGATCTAGAATATCCCAAAGAACTCCATGAAGCTCACAATGACTATCCACTTGCACCGGAAAGAATAGCAGTAAAAAAAGAATGGTTGTCTGAATACCAGACAGATTTGTTGGAAAATAATAGCATGATAACTACAGAACAACTAGTCCCCAATCTTATGGACAAATAAAAATATGTGTTACATTACAAAAACCTGCAACTGTATTTATCTTTAGGCATGAAACTAAAGAAAATACACAGAGAAGTAGAATTTAATGAAAAACCATGGATGGCATCATACATAAATCTAAACACAGAATTTAGGAAAAAAGCTAAATCAACTTTTGAAAAAGATTTTTATAAACTTATGAACAACTCTGTGTTTGGCAAAACAATGGAAAATCTACGCAAGCGGACTGATATAAAACTAGTCAGAACTAACGGCTCTGAAAATGAAAAGATAAGAAAATAATAGCCAAACCCAACTTTAACAGGCGTATAAAGTTTTCAGATGAATTGTCAGCAATACATGTAAACAAAACAAAATTAACATTAAACAAACCAATCTATGTTGGGATGGCAGTATTGGATTTATCAAAGTACATGATGTATGACTGGTACTATAATACCCTAAAGAAAAGATACGGGGATAAATGTAGTTTATTATACACAGACACTGACAGCTTGCTGATAGATATCAAAACAGAAGATGTGTACAAAGACATGGCTGAAATGAAAGATGAGTATGACTTGAGTGATTATCCGAAATACCATCCACTGCACGATGATACAAATAAAAAAGTAATAAGTAAAATGAAGATGAATGTGCTGGTGTTCCTATAGTTGAGTATGTTGGATTAAGACCCAAGCTATATTCTATTTTGAGAGCGGATGAGCAGATGATTGAGAAAGTAATAGATAAAATGAAAGATGAATGTCCTGGTGTTCCGATAGTTGAGTATATTGAATCAAGACCCGAACTGTATTCTATTTTGGGAGCGGATGTGCAGATGATTGAGAAAGTAACAGACAAAATAAAAGATGAATGTGTTCCTATAGTTGAATCCAAACTATGTTCTAATTTGGGAGCAGATGAGCGGATGATTGAGAAAGCAGTAGATACAATAATAGATAAAATAAAAGATGATGGTGTTTCTATAGATAAGTATATAGCTAAGAATATTGGATTAAGATCCAAACTATATTCTATGTTGAGAGCGGATGTGCAGATTGTTAAAAAAGCAATGGAAGATGAATGTGTTTCTACAGTTGAAAATATTGGATTAAGATCCAAACAAGATTCTATTATGAAAGTGAATGAGCAGATTATAAAGAAAGCAAAGGATGTAAAAAAATATGTAATCGAAAAACATATAAACTTTGAGAACTACAAGGATGCATTGTTTGGCAAGAAAAAATACACCCATGAAATGAATATGATACGCTCAAAAAAGCATGAGATATATGGCATAAAAGTAAACAAAGTAACACTGTCACCAATTTACTCTAAAAGATACATAGCACCAGACGGTATTAAAACTGATGCACATGGATTTTATAAAAACTTATAAACGCGTTTGGGTATCAGCAGGAACAATAAGTAGTTCTTCTTTGACGAATCCTCTTTGAGGCGCTGGTGATTTCAAATAATATACTCTTATACCTTACGTCACCATATAACTTTTAATCTTGTGAATATCTACACTCCACATTGGATCAGTTGCTCTGCGCCTTCCACCCTCTGGTTCCCCAGGTTGATATAAATATCTTACACTTGCATTCATACAGATAGGATCATCGTTTAATGTTTTTGTTTCAACAGGAGGGGGCTTTTTTGTCTCCACATTTATTGCTTTAACAACTTCCGGTAATCTCTTTACCCACTCTCTGTAGCGTTTTTGGGAATCTATTTCCTTAGCATACTGATACCCAAACAATCTTTCAGCTAATTTTCTGTTAAATCTTTCCACTATAGCTTGGTCTCTGTGTATTTCTGTTCTGCCCCGTCTGATATTTACTTTGTGTTTCGCCATCAACTGCGATACTGCACCCATAAATTCTCTGCCTGGGTCAACTTGTAATAATTTTGGATATTTCAGATGCCGACTGTATATTTTTTCAAATGCTTTGGCAACTTCTTTACTATCCTTGGAAGTCAGTGGCTCTGCTTCTTTGTATCTACTTGCAATATCAACCACAGTCAATGCATATTTATAAGTCTTGCGTCCACGGCCCAAAGTGTCATGCGGTAAAAATAACAAATCAGCTTGATGCACTCCATTCTTAGTAGAATCATCAAACCTGGGTCTAATTATTTTCTTTGGTACGGGTTGCTGTAATGTTAAGTTTGCTGTGGCTTATATTAGAATATTTCAAGCTCATTTTAATCATCTATACTCCACTGTAATCCAATTTAATTCTGTTGTAATCCACTTTAATGCTGTATTTAGCATTGTTACAAGCAATTTATTTCATTATAGCCCATTATAGCATGTTTTGGTCTTATACTCCACTGTAATCCACTTTAGTGCTGCTATACTCCCCTTTTGTTCTGTTGTAATCCACTTTAATGCTGTATTTAGCATTGCTACAAGCAATTTATTTCATTATAGCTCAATATAGCATGTTTTGGTCTTATACTCCACTGCAATCCATTTTAGTTCTCCCACAACCCATTTTAATTCTGCTGTAATCCATTTTAGTGTTGTATTTAGCTCATTATAACACATTATAGCTTGTTTTAATTTCATACTCTATTTTATTTTTATTTTTTTTATACACATACAGGAAAAACGGAAAAAACAAAACTTTCTTTGGAAGACATAGAGGAGATAAAAAAAAAGGTGTTTTGTCTGCGTCAGAGATACAAAAAAAGTATAATATTGGTTGGGGGAGATTGCAAAGATTATGGGATGCAAAAACTATAGTAGAAAGGATTACAAAAGAGACTCCAGACTCTCCTAGGATACAAATAGAACCATACGTTCCACAGAGTGAAGTTGTTGTAGAAGATTTTTATGCAAGATTAGGGCAGATAGAGACAAAGATGGATAGACAAACGGAACTAATGCAAAATATACTGGATTCTCTGGATGCTGTGTCAGAGTCAGATACACAGTCTATACTGGAAAAAGAAAATACAGAATCCTATAAACTGGAAGACGTAACCAAGACTATGCAAGAATACACAGATTTTACCAAAACAGTCGTATATTGTGCCATTACTGGTTTTGCTGTGTGGCAAGTGCTATGTAAAACTTGGAAGCATGTAGAGACCAAACCAGAAATACCAGCACCAACAAAACCAAGTATTTTTAAAAAAGTACCAGACCCGTTTGATTTTTAAGGAGCTGCAAGAGATTTTTGACGTACTTCATTGGGAATTATAAAATAAGCTATTATAAACTTGAACTGCAGAAGGAGCATCATGCAGAGAAGACATTTGGTGATGTGGACCAGGCTATTAAGCAGTATTATTATATAACTGGTAAACAGTTGCTTTTGGAACCAGAGCCAAAGTTGAGTGATTTCTATACACAATCTCCATATCAACAGAATAGAGAGATTATGTTTATTGTGGTGGGCATGGCTGCAACTGGATTTGTGGCGTATAAATTGATTTCATAAAAAAAATTAAGAAACTATAATTACTTTGGATGAGTTGGATAAATAATGTAGTTTAAATCAGGACACCAAACAAAAAAAACTTGAAATTAGTGAAGTTCAACAAAAAGAACTAGTGGAGCAGGGAAGAAAAGAAGCAATGGCAACCTTACAAAAAAGTCTAAAAAGTGTGTAATTTATTTTTGTAGTAATGTGTTTGAGTATGATCCACCACATTTGTAATCAAGGTCGGAGAATTGTTGATTTGAGTAAAATTTTGATAACAAATCAACAAATTTGTTTTGTATTAAAGAAACATTTTATAATTATATTACAAAAAACGCACAGACTATTTTTGTAATTTGGGTGTAATTTTGATAACTATTAAAAAAAAATTAAACTTACAATCTTCACTACCCTATTCTAAAAAAGTTTTTAATAAATCAAGTAAATCACCATTTCATGGGGATTTAACTTTTATTAAAAAATCTCAGAATATGACTCTGGCTCAGCTTATTTCAGCACCTTGTGGTAGGAGTTTATATATATGTATTTTGGGGGTTTCTGGATCAAACTCGAGTGAAACGAGAGCTTTGAGCCAGAACCCCCAAAATACATATATATAAACTGTATCAATTTAAAACAATAACAATTTAACAGCTTTGTAAATGCATTGAACGACACTGTTACTACAAGTAAACGTTTCATACTCCGCTATATAGTCAGATAATATTACAGCCATACTCGTTTGTAACAGCCATACTCATTTGTAATTTCAAGATGTTAACTGGGAAGGGTTTAAACTAATGTTGGTAGAACTTGTTACCCGACCCATTTGTCATTATAATATTTCTATTGTATATATGTGGATATTATTCTGTCTGTAAAATATTGGCAATAAAATATGTTTAAATCATAATATTACTTTAAGCAATGTTAAGTTGCACGAATTCATCTAATTGTAAACGTATTGGATTTGATAGCAAATAAACCATCCTGAATATCAACGATAGTGGACTGGAAGTATTCTACCGAATATATTAGGTGTCCAACTTGACAGTTTAGTATGCATTATGGATTCAAAGGACATCAGCGCGTGATCAATTGCAATAAACCAGTATGATATATTACGTCTTTGCAAGTTTTAGAACAATGATCATGATGATAAACTATCTAAAATGGAAATGGGGTTGTGGCAGGTCATATTATTAGCGATACAATACTGGATGAGGACAACGACTCGGTTGGCAGTCTGGATTATATTATAATTGGGACATTAAGGACGGTCACTTATTTAAACAATAATTCAATAAATGCGAATAGTACAGAAATGGCAAACGAATAAATTGCATAAATCTAGTATGTTTATATTTTGATGCAAACACAAGGAAGTTCAACTTTTATACCAGTATATCCACGATATATTAATTGTATAAATACTTGAAATATGATCCATTGGAAGCAACGAACACAAACACGAGAGAAATTGAAGGTCCTTCAACACAGTTAGCTCCCTTGGAAGCCACGGTAGCGTAGAACTTGCGCTATAAAAAGTAGTAGTGTGTTGTTCGGTTGACGTCTTAAGTCATACAAAGTCATTTTTGTGCAGATTGTATGTTTCAACCAGTTTTGCCTGTAAATCAATCATGGTCATTTTCTTTAACGTCACTGATCATTGTGACGTCATCACGTCAAAATATTTTTAATTACTGCTGACAGATATATGTATTACTGTTGCAGGTGAGATAAACACAGTTTGAAATTGGATATGCAGCTTTTAGACGACACTGGCACCAACATATGACAGTTTTATGGGTGTTGAAGAAGTGTAGGAATTCTGGTACAAACTCTGGAGTAAAAGCCCACAATAGTGCAAGTGATGACACCACTCAAATTAAAAAAAAAACTGGCCAACGTACCATATTTTATATATTTTTGTGTGGGCAAATGACTGTGTTTCATAAAAAAGAGATGATTTTAGCTTGGAAACTTGGTGTTTGAAATGGCCCAGTAAACTTTATTCATATAGGCCAACATAGTAAAATTGCACTGTGTAGTGAGACCTTGTACTTAACGTGCAAACTCGGGTTTACTCAGTAGGTTCATAAGGGGCATCATAAAGTGGAACATCTCTGACAAGCTCAAATGCCAGCTGTTAAGGCGGTTTTCATTCTTAAACAAAGATTGGACTCGAAGATCCGGAAGGACCAGTACTTAATAATGCCAATGACCCGGAGTCGGGTCGAGTATTGAAAATAATATAGGAAGTTGCACAATATGTTCGAAACAATATAATTCTTCAGATACATTATTTCTGTATTACATTCATAAACATAAACTAAAAGTGCCATAAGTCACCAAAAGAAATTAAACTAAACATATAAAATGCAAGACCCGAATAAGGTATTTCCTAACTATGGTTATATGCCAGGGTTCACTATTTTAAAGCAAACGTGAAAAAAGGCAATGCATTGCACCGTGAGCATCATGTGTATGTATTGCCATGCTGATCCATGTGATAGCTGTTTGTACGTACTCGCTGTGACCTGAGAAGACATGTTGTTGTAATCTTTGAACCAGTTCATCTTTTGAATCGGTCATTTCATAGCTATTTATTTTTTTAAAACAAGTTTAGACCCAAAGTCTGATGTACCCCCTTCAAAACGACATACACTGTATCAACAGTGTCTAGCTAGAATCCTATAAGTTGGTATATGGAATGGACGCGGATCATATAAAACGGTATGGCTCTAATGATAGAACATTTTAAGAACGCAGAATGTCTACCGAATTAACTTTTTTTTAGAAACAAGTAAAGGAAAATCGGTGGGATTTTAGAAAAGCATCAACCTTGTGACCTAATGAGAATGAATGATAGCACTTTGTCTCTAGTGGTAGTTTATCAACCGATGTAATCATGTTAACGTCAATTTGGGAGGTCCAGCATGCTCATTATTTCCGATTAGTAAGTGTCAAAGGTTCATTTTTCACTGTTCAATACGAATTACCCATTCATATGCATACATGAAATTATTTGTAGGTCTATCAGGTTAACAGTTAAAGTAGTTGTATAATTAGGCGTAATGTGCCAATAGGAATAAACTGCTCGGCACAAGACTCTTTTGACATCATTACCTGGTCCCGCCTTAATTAACATGTCGCCAGTTGTCAATCATTTATCCATTTCAACCAATCAAACCAGAACGATACCTCCGACAAACAACAGCACGTGTATAAAGCACGTGCAACTATGTTATATAAACTATTGTCAATATACTCCGACATCAACAATAGGGCGGAGATATCTAAGTACTGGCGACATATCAATTCCATTAAGTGATGGGAAAGCTTATATTAGCAGGAGTTTATAACGGATATTTCGACAATAAACCACGTTTAAAAACCTGCTTCACTGACAAAATGTGATAACCTGTTTCAAATGACCTATTAAATGATGTAATTTTACAATATGCAGACTTTTAAGCTGAAATTAAGGTTTTTTCATACCCCAGCCAACCCCAGTTTCGCTTCTTGGAGAAGTGGTTGGAGCGGGTATGAAAGTTAATACTCGGACCACGTAATGATTAATAAACGTCTGCAGAATAATCTTTAGCACGATCTGCTGAGTTTCTGCACATTTTTCTGCAACTCCATTTATACTAGAGACGACGTAATAGTATAGGAAACTATGGTGACACGGACATCTCGAAGGAAAATATGAAGTATGTTTCGTAACGCAATGAGGGATATCAAGGTATAAAACACACGTTCGTGTAGTGGCATTAGAATCCAATTTCTGATATTGATAATGAGAACTCTGGTTTCTTAAATAATTGTAAAACGTAATAACATATGTATAATAACTGTATACATGTTTGCCTTTCTTCGTGTTCGTAATGTATTTAGTGACTGCATTTTGCAAATGGGTATCCCGTCTGCAGATACATGGGCATGATTCGTAACGAAATGTCTTGTTACTAACACGGACACCTGCAGCCCGACTCCTTACATCCCATAACGCAGTCACTCCCTTTGCAAATATATAGTTTAGTAATGTCTCAAGGAGTCATTGGGCGATTGGTGCAGTTCACTTTTGGCTGGTTTTAGTTTGTTTAACCTATCAATGACACTTCCATGCCCAACGCAAACTAACATAAAATGTATTTTGAATCTAAATAAGTACATACTGCCGTAAGTATACTTCGATTTAACGTATGGCTCTTAAAACAAAAAGCTGAAATTTCCAGGTTTTTTCCGTTACCAAATGTAAACGTTTTGACCTCAAATCAAACATAACCTACTCCTTTCTGTTCCTAGACAAACTGATTAATATTTCGAAATGTATTATAAGATGCGCTGAGGAACAACGTTTAACAACAAAAAGTGGTGCAGATGAATGCTGTTTACCATTTCTCATTAAGCTTATTATAACATTCTTCTCAAACTTTCATGACAAAAAACATGCTATCCATCCATGAATCGCCTTTGTATGATATTTCCCATGTTCGAAATATTTTTTGCTGACGCACTATTTTCGAGGAATACGACCCTGGAAGCAAAATGATGCCATTCATATACCATTAGCATCGAATTGACGTATAAGTTGTCATGAGAAATGAGTATAGTCTAATACGGATTTATTTCTTTTAGTATTTTTTTTTGACAAAGCCTAGTAATAAGTTTATAAAAGTGCATACGACCTGTCTGGGTTTTCTTATTATCTTGCGACTTAAGGGAGATGTGTTTGTCATTAGTCTGCCGAAACGAAAATGTATTTGCTTACAAAAGTCGACAGTATCCTGGTCAAACACTGATCGGAAAAAACAATAATATGTGTTCTGTCGTGAAGTCCGGTAATTAGGTTGATGTCCGTTTGCAAATCTTGCTAACGCCACGTGTCTGGTTAACATGTTTGCGTCGATGGACACAAGTGGACTTTTCAGTATTACCTAACGTTGACAGATTGTGTTTGATTGGTTTGTTGAATGGTGTTTTAGGTTATTTTCAGTGGTGGAGGAAGACCACCCACATGTTCCCGGGTAGAACCAGTTCTACATACCTCCCATCATAGGAAATAGTAGTGTCACAGCACCACAGTAACCATGGTAACTTGACATACCACTTGACATTCATCATGAAGGATAATTGGTATTAAAGGCACAGTCGGCAATCTTGATTTTTTAACAAACTCACGGCGTCCCGTCAGTTTTTCTAGGTGACGTGCATGTGTTCAATCTGATATATTACTTATACAAAATAGCATTAACCAAATTGTGTCAGCATACTATTAACTGTTGAGTATATGGCATCAATACATTATTTAAACATAATTTTATGATAGAATAAGACGAAACAGAGATAAATGAAACTTATGCATTAGTACTATATGCTAGCAGATTGAAAGTTATAATGATGCTGGATAAACAATTCGAGAAGTTAATTCCAGTGACTGATAAACACTTCAAAATTGTCATGTGTCCCTTTAATGGAAGTTAATATATACGCGCTGAGCATTGTAATACGTCCGATATATTTACTGCTGTCCATAGGCGTGTGATGCGTGTAAACAGTTATCCTATCAATTTGACAGTTGAGTGGTTGGTTGAATGGTGTTTTACGTCATTTGTACCACTATTAGGCTATATATGACGGTCGATTTGTTTCGTGGTGAAGGGAGACCACCCACTTTTCCCTGGGAAGAACCAGTACTGTATACCCCCCGCCATTCGAAAGAATGACACGTTCTCATTTTCAAGTCGAGCTCCCAGTGGGATTCGAACCCGCAGCGGTGAGAGACGAGAACGCAGCGTCTCTACCATCCCGACCACGGACACATTAAAACAATTTAACAGACTGGCTGATTTTTTATATTAATTAGCTATGGATGTTGCTATTGCCGCTTTCAACGAGTCAGTCGTAAAACCGCTTGTGGAAACGACCAATAAATTGATGGAAACCATCAATGCTCAAGATGAACAATTGAAGCAGCGAAATGTCGTCATTGAGGAGAAGTCCAAAGCCATCAATGAATGTGAACACCAGTTAAGTTCTTTGCGCAATAAACATTACGACCTACAACTTGAACTGAACGATCTCCAGCAATATGGTCTCAGGAATTCCATTCGATTTAGCGACATCGCTGTACCAACCGGTCAAGCTGAAGCTAATCTAACCACCTACGTCGTAGATTACATTAACAATTCAATATTGAAGGACAGTTCAATCACGACCGACGATGTCGAACGTTGCCATCCTGTAGGTAGAGCCAAAAAACAATTAATTGTAAAATTTACGAAATACCGTGTCAAAAACGCCGTTTTTATGTCGAGAAAAAATCTCAAAAACAATCCAAATAGAGTCTTCATCACAGAGGATCTGACGCCATTTAATCATGAACTTGTTAGACATTTGATAAACGCTAAGACAAGAAAGGAAAGTCATGCTTTCTGGACAAGAGACGGAAATATTTTCGCGAAGAAGGGCGAGACAGATAAACCAGTACGTCTTCGCACACAGGATCAAATTAGACTCTTTGTTGAGTCTGACTAAATAGACTGTGATATCAGTTCCAACGAACAACTGTTTTCTAAACTGTCTTATGACATACTTTTTTTTGTTGAGACCAATATATATCTATTTTGCCGTCACGTGATTAAGTGCCTTGACATTTTACAAAAAATGGAAAATCCAAATGCTATTTTTAGATCAAAACTGTCACTGCTATGTCTATTTTAAAATCGGCACGCTTTATATATATCTAAACTTGCTTGACCAGTTTTGACAGTTCTTTTGTTGTTGTTCAAATTAAAGACACATTTCCCAGCTGATTGTAGTCGTTTGAAAAATCATGGATAGCATGCTTTTTGACTGCTTACTTCTCGCTGACTGATTACCACAGAGACATTATATTGAGGCCCCATCACAGTTTTTTCTTTTCATTTACTATTACCTTAGTTTGTGATATAAAATATTTCGTAACTAAAAACACTACATAGTTTATTATGGGGGAGCCTATAGTCGCCGCTTTTTCCGTCCTTCCGTGTGTGTGTCCGTGCGTCACACTTTTTGTCCGGAGCATAACTCAGAAAATATGCTTGATTAAAGTTCGTGTGAATGATTAGGACAATGAGACGGAGTGCAGTTCATAGGAATCATAACTCTAGCTTCACTACTTTTTAATTATCTCCCTTTTTTTTGAAAAATCTTATCCGGAGCATAATAGAGTTCCGTACGGATTCATTTTGAATAAGGAAGCACTCACACTAAACATTACTTTTTTCTATGTAACTTTTGGGATGCATCCATCGATTTTACCGATTCTCTTGTTGTTATTATAAATATCAGAAAACAAACAACACACAAACTAGAAGAGATAATTTTACTGCACCATATATAGTTCCACCTATGGCCCATATGAGGTTGTCCATACGGATTTGGTAACCACTGTCTGCACATTTATTTTTGCAGAAGATTTTTTAAAGATTTGTTTAATGAAACTGATAAGCAATATTGCGGGGGCATTTATGACCTCAGGTGCACCATTCAAACAAACATTTAATGATGCTTCACATAAACTTCTGGTCGTCCGTGGTCGAGTGGTCTCAGACTTGAAATCACATGTCCCTCACCGCTGTGGGTTCGATTCCCAAGGGGGTAAAATGCCCGGGTTTGCACCTCGGGTCTTCCTCCATCAAAACAAAGCTGGAATGTCGCCAAATGACCTTAGCTGTTGGTGCAACTATAAAATCCAGAACATCACATTGAGCCTTCGGCTCAGGTGATCAAAAACACGACAGATGACAACGATTTTTAAATTTTGAAGTCCCGATGAGTTTCTTGCATTTGAGATTTACTAAAACATGGCAGAGCAGTAATTGATAATAGAGTATATTGTGCTAAAAATACAAAAACTATTAATTGTTAACACGGGTCTTTTAAGAAAATCCATCTATACATAGTTGTTTTAACATATAAACGGTTATAACTTTTACTACATTATTATACACTCTTTATGGGACGGGCCTCATCCTTTGACAAAAAACTAATAATCTCAATTTTCTTGTGCAAATGTATTTCTAACAGCAATTTACAGTTACCTATAGAAATTCTCTCCCTCACAAATACAATAGCCTCGAAATGTGTCTTTAAAGTTTATACATATGTAACTTTATATTGATATATATTTTTTCTTTTCTTTTTGCGATAATATTAGTATATACAGTTAATGGTATTGATGGTATTATTAGTAATATATAATAACGTTTATAACTATTTAAATGATGAAGATGCAAGCTTTAGGTGTTTGGTGATGATTATGATGAGTTTACAGACACATTGATGAGTATGATGATGAGTATAATGCTTTGTTGATACCATGGTAATGGTGATGAAGATGATGTAACGATGCTGATCGTGGTTTATTGCGATGATGATTATGACAATTATGTTGATGTAATGGTGGTTATATTAATGTAGTGGTGATGATGTTGATGTAGTGGTGGTTATGTTGATGAAATGTGGTTATGTTGATGTTATGATGATTATGTTGATGTAGTGATGTTTAGTTTGATGTAATGGTGATTATGTTGATGACAATGACGATGATTATAATGATATTACTTTTCTGCAATGATGATTATGATAATTTTGTTTACGAAATTGATAATTATGGTGATAATTTTGATTAGGTTGATGGTGATGAATTGATGATTATGATGATGCGGATGACTAGGATTATGTTAATGTGATGATGTTGATGATGATCATTAGGATTATGTTAATGCAAAGATGGTTAAAATAAACGGTGAATATGATGGAAATGTTGATGCAATGATGATAATGGTGATGATTATGATTTTTACTATTATTATTATTATTAATGTTGATACAATCGATGATAACGGTGATATTCAAATGAAAATGAAAGTGATATTAATATGTTGATGATTTGATAGATGTCAGCGAAATGATGTTATTGATTGTGATAATAATGATATTGACAGACTGAAAATTGTGTTAATGTGATGATGATTATGTAATGAAAAATATTTTGATGAGAAATATTTTGATGGGAAAATGATTGTGTTGATGTAGTGATGATTATGATGATGAAAATGATAATGATGTTAATGTGGTGATGATTGGATTGATGTGATGATAATGGAATTGCCAATTAGGTGACGATAATATTAATGATTATGATGATTTTTATTGTTTCGTAATTATGGATGATGACTATGTGTATATGTTTTGATGACGAAAATGACAAGTCAGTCTTTATATTAGTTAAATGACACATTATCAAGAATTTAGTGAATGCACCAACTTAACTTAACTTAAGTTATCTGATTTTCTGAATGGTCTTTGCTCGTTTCGAGTTCGATAAGTAGTATGAACTTGTTTGTATTACATGTTTGTATTTTTACGATACTCTCTATCTCTACTCTTTTCCCTTTCCTTGTAGATGCACATTTCCTTGTTCGGTTTGTTGACTCAGGCGTCTTGGTTGTACTAGGTTGGCCTCCCTCCATATACATGTGTTACATGTTGAGAGTGTCTTTATTGCCCAATGGGTAACGATATAATGTGTTGGAGGGTGGCTATTGGCCTCTTTCATTGTATCTGTAGTGGCATTCCCAAGAAAATGACATTTATAACGACACCGTTAAACTTTTTTGTTTATATACTATCATGTTTAACTAAATGTTTGCGTATTACGTCAACAAATATCACGGAGTATTTAAAATTGAGTATTTTAAATTTAGAATTTGCACTAGTTGCTTTATCATTAATGATTACTTCTGGAGATGTAGAACTAAATCCAGGTCCATCAATGTCAACTGATACTAGCTTAACTTTATTTCATCTTAATATTAGAAGCATTCGAAATAAACTTGAATTTATTAAGGATAATTATACTGACTTTGATATGTTGTGTTTTGCAGAGACACATCTTACACATGAAATAACTGACGATTACTTACTTATTGAAAATTTTGTTACTACTTATAGGAAAGACAGCACTGCTCATTCTGGAGGTATTTTATTGTATGTTTCGTCAAGCATAATATCCAACAGAGTACATGAACTCGAACATATTTTACCAGAATCTATATGGATTGAAATTAAAAATCGTAACGAAATCATACTTATATGCACTGTGTATCGTAAACCTAATAGTAATGTAGACTTCTGGAACATATTTAATTTAAGTATTGAGCAATCGTTAGAAAAAGGAAAGAGTATAAGTATAGTTGGAGATGTAAATGAGGACCAGTTAAACTTGAATAATCACCAACTGAGAGATATAAAGTTGATTAATAATCTCACCAATGTAATTACAGAACCAACCCGAGTCACTGACAATTCTTCAACTTTAATTGATCCAGTAGTTATGTCAGATTCTGTTAAAGCACATGACTTTGGTATTATTATAACACCACGGGACGTTACTGACCATTTCGGTACATATTTGTTTTAATTTTAATCAAATTATTATATCATCATTCACAAGACAAGTTTGGAATTACAAAAATGGTGATTTGATCAAATTAAACAGACTCATAGAAGATACTGATTGGTCCTTTCTTCATAATAATGATTTAGAAGTTGCGAGCAATGATTTTACGAGTAAGTTTATGGAATTAATTCAAATATGCATACCCTCTAAACAACTAACTATACGACCGAATGATAAACCTTGGTATGATTCTGAGATTCGTCGAACTTCAAGACAACGTGACCGAAAAAAACGTATCGCAATTAAATCACGTTCTAATTCGGATTGGATATCATACAAACGTCTCAGAAATAAAGTTAATAATTTAAAAAAATATGCAAAAGAACGTTTTTTCAATAATATAGAAAGTACATTAATCGAATCCAGTTCAAACAATCCTCGTCAATATTGGAAAATTTTAAAACACCTTATTAAGTCAAACAAACAATCTGAAACTATACCCCCATTAAAAACTACATTATCGAACGGAGAAATAATATATTCTGTATCTGATGTTGATAAAGCAAACTGTTTAAATGATTTTTTTGTTTCAATTGCCTCAATCGATGAAACGAACGCAGTTTTACCAAATTTTGTTACAAAAACAGATGCCTATTTAGACAATATTTCTGTTACCGAATCAGAAATTATGGATATTTTAAAGATATTAGACGTTTACAAAGCAACAGGAAACGATGGAATAAGTAAAAAAGTACTGAAAGAAACAGCTGTAACGATTTGCAAACCTCTTTGTATTTTATATAATAGATCGTTGAACGAATCTTATTTTCCGGACATTTGGAAATTTGCAAACGTTATGCCACTTTTCAAAAGAGGTCTTACATATATTTCGACTAATTATAGACCGATCTCGCTGCTAAGTTGTGCAGGGAAAGTTTTTGAACGGGTTGTTTATAAGTTTATTTATAACCATTTACATATTAATAACTTATTTTTCAAAAATCAATCTGGTTTTCTCACAGGCCATTCGACAGTTCATACGAAAAAAATAAACTTGAAAAAATACAGTATGAAGCTGCACGTATTGTGACCAGTCTTACCCGTTCGGTATCTATTGTTAATTTAATGAATGAAATAGGATGGTTAACGTTATCAGAACGGCGTAAGTTCCAAAAACTTTCTGTTGTATATAAAATGAAAAACGGAACAGTGCCTGAATACCTGGCAAATCTACTGCCAAGAACCGTAGCGGAAGAAACTCCATATTCCCTCAGGAACGCAGAACATTTCTCGCAGACTTCAGTTAGAACCTCTATTTTTATGAATTCATTTATTCCATCATCTATGAAACTCTGGAGTGATTTACCTTTAGATATTAGAAATTCAGGCTCATTAAACACATTCAAAGGTCAGCTTATGCGAATAATGTTTACTAATTCAAATGTTCCTAGTTTTTACTTTTCTGGTGTACGTTTTTTTTCTGTTATGCATGCTAGGATAAGAAATTCATGTAGTAATCCCAATAATGACCTTTTTCAAAATCATTTACGCGAATCGCCTCAATGCATTTGCGGTCAGGGTAATGAAGATGCAAATCATTTCTTCTTTGAATGTATGCAATTCACTGTTGAAAGGCTCGAACTTTTCCAGTCAACACGTTCGTTTCATCCTTTAAGCTCAAATACATTATTGTTTGGAAGATTAGATCTTACAACACAAGAAAATGGTTTGATTTTTAATTCTGTTCATAACTTTATTAGAGATAGTCATCGATTTACTTAAGTTTGCCATTACATTTTATCTGTCTAATCAACCCGAGCAATGTTACATGTGTTGCATTATTCTTTCTTCCACTTCTACTTTTTCTTTAATTCTTTTTTTCTATTTCCTTATTATCTTAACATCTTCTACTACATATCAAGTTGTTGTTAATCCAGTTTATTGATACGTGTTAATAGCAATTGTCATTCATTATATTTGTTAAAAACTACATTGTAGGGAAGGGCCGTAACTAATGTGGGTAGCACTTGTGGCCCGACCCGATTGCATTGTACTTGTACATATATGGCAATAAAATATGTTTAAATCAATTATAATAATTTATTTTTTTGATTCGTTGAGAAATAGTTGGTGGCTATCTTACCTTATAGTATCCCAGATTTAAAACAGGGTTTAAATCATGCAATATCTTATTATACCCACGCTTTCACAAAGTGAAGTTTGGGTTATATATTAATCACATTGTCCGTAACTAAATTATATGCTCAGTTTATTTCCCTTCTGGTACAATAAAACGATCATCAGTTATTCATCTCCTTGTTTAACGTGTATACATTTGATATTGTGTCAAATTTGCCATTGTTTCACTATCATTCTCTCTCGTTGTATCTGCCATATCGATTAAATAATATACATCTTTATGTATGCGTGACCACAGACGAACAAAGTGTGATCACCTCTGTACCGGCATTTTTCAACAAAGGAATGCAACACCCTGTAATAACAACTAATTTCCTTTAAATAACTTTTTTATTTTACACCATAAACCATGCACCATAAGCCTATGGTAACTTACAACACTGTAGTGGCATTTAGTTTGGCTACAGAGTTTATGTATTATAAATTACAATTTGTGTTGAGGCCCGGGGCGACAACCGATTGCCTGAGGCATACCCATTACTAGAAAACCAGCGACCTATGTTAACATAAGTGTCAAGTCCCGATACTTACCAGACCACATGTATTACCCTTTCCCCCACAGAAACCAGTGCCCAACAGTCGGCTGAAATGGGCCACCACTCTATACATAAAGGTGTAGGGGGTTCCAACGTTACCCAGATGTAAACCCCACAATAAACACATACCACACACATTAGTATTAACCTTGGTAACCTTCGCCCTGCAGCTTGGTAGCATGTCAGGTCAGGAGAAAAGGCCAGATGGTAACCTCCAAATAACATATCAGTCTCCCCGGACTGCACCCCCTACGAAAGAACTCTGTGCCGAGAAAATCTAGAATTACTACAATTCCCCCGAAATGAATTAAAAGTCTGACATGTGCACTTTATAGATCTGCATGTATAGACCAAATTATAGACGAATGTTCCTGTATATCTGTGTGGAATATATGGTATGTTGCACACTATATTGAAAGGAGTGGAAGATTGTTTAATCGCTAAGACAGTGTTTCTATCGAAAGAGACTAGGTCCTGATAATTATGTTGCTGGTTTATTAAATGACCGTCAACGTTCCCCATATATGGATTCCGATTGCAGATTGACATAACACGTGTTCTGCCCAAAGGTTGACAGTTTGGAACGACCAGCTCTATGTCTGCTGTAGCCAAGACATCTGGTATTGCCAATACATCTGGTATTGTACGTTTACCAAATATGCCTTCAGATTGCGAGTTGCCCAAAAGCATGTGTCCTTCCCAACTGTTGAGACAGTCTGGTGATACATAGGGTGGCGATCGTGGACTTTTTGGTAAGTTGTGTTTACTTCAATGTAATTATTTGTGTAAAGCATAAACTTGCAATTCGGACTAAAACTTTACTCATGGAATGTGAATATTGTTTAACGGCATCATCAACACATTATAGGTTATTTAGAGCCACTAAAAGAAACGGAAATGGAACAATGATACATGGTTTTCCGGGAATAAATAGATTCCGTTGGTTCTATAACGTGCTCGGAGAATATATTCCAATACATGGGACTGCCGACGTTAGAGATGCCGACAGACGAGATTGACGGAAAATATCTTTACTCAAAAATACCAAAAATGCAGATTTATGTTCTATGAAGAAGAGTGTTTTAAATCATTTTAGAATTATATTTTGTTTAGAACTTCCCATATCAGTAGGTCCAGCGAATCATTACTCATTGACTAATGCAAACACTGAAAATATTAATTTTCTTCAAAATATGAAACTCAATGTGTTCTCAGAACACAATGCGTCATATATAGGACATACTCAGAGGTTTTTTGTTGTTGTTTTTTTTTTGCATAAAAATACATTTTGAGTGTTTGCATTACTCAATGAATAATGAGTTTCTTGACGTTCTAATTAGCACATTCTAAACAAAAACTGTTTCTAAAATTATTTAATAGACTGTTCATAAAGATATTACTGTCAGGTAACTGTAAAAAAAAGATATATCATTGCGCAATAACATATAAATTAAAGAAATGCATTTGCACAAACATTTAGCATAGTGTCTTTATTATCGTTACAAGTAAACACACTACGCTTAATTAACTATGAAAGCGGATAAGTTAATCTTCGAACTGTGACCTTTACTGTTTTCGGTTTTGTTGTGATGTTTGAGTGATGTGTCTTTTGTTCAAATTACTGTCTTTGCACTGTTTATGACATATATAGCATTAGCTGGCCGCACGTTAAACATTATAAAATCGCCGCATTTCTTCGCATGTATAAAGAGATACTGGCTGAAGCCCACACAGAAACAACATGGGTATACGGACTCGGTTAAAAGAAAACGTTACACGAAAATAAGAACTGCAAATGCTATGGCGTAATCACTCTTGGTATAATAGAAGAATACTCGTACACAAAAGTGTGTGTTAGTGTTAGTGAAACTGTGTGTAATTGCACATACGAGCAAAAAACTTGTTTAATGAGCTCAACACACATTACGAGTGGTAATATGTAGTAACCCTTAACCCGCTACATATATATATAATGGACGTGGTCTTTCTTTGAATTAAGACCATTCCTTTATGTGACAAAGGGTTTATTTGGGGAAAATAACTGATAAGCAGTCGGACATTGTAAATCCTGATCAGCCTGCGAGTTACTCGCAGGCTGATCTGGGTTTACAATGGACGCAAAGGCTATTATAGTCGTGCTTAGCGAGTTAAGGGTTAACAAATAAAAAACAAAACAGAACAGAATCTATACTACAAGATATTTGTAAGTATCCCAGTTTTATATATATATTTTTCAAATCTTTTAAATGAAATTTACAAATTTTGACAAAAAATGCAGTAAAATAACGATATATTTTAAACAGTTTCGTCAAATAAAATTAAAAATAAATAATCGATTTGATAATCGGTTTACATTCAATGGCCGCTTTAAAGAACACGTTCAATAGTTGAGCAAATAATGGTGAAAAATAAATGTTTTATTCGGGGTACGTATAAGTGTCGTCTAGTGTATAGTATATTGACTTGAAAAGAGTGCACATGAACCAGAATACGCAAACCATGTAAATGATCACGTGATTATATAACACACCCATAAACGAATTTACGCACGCTAAAAGAAAAAACCCATTCAAATATGTAATAATAGTCGACCTATGTGGGAGTGGGATTAAAGGGTAATATTGTTTGGTTTTAAAACTACCATCAGTTTCGTTAGTTTCCTACATCACTTGCATATTTGCAATTTGTTGAAAACAAATTATCTTTGCATATTCATAATTGTTGATGACATTGCAACAATATTATATTAAGATAGAATAATATTGATAAATTGAAAATTCAAAACGTTATTCGGTTTGTTTTAATTATATACACGTTTCAAATTAACACAATAAAACGGTGATACTGTACATCACAGCCATTAACAAAGCCTGCACGAGAAATGGAATAAATACACCGAGTAAACGAAACTTGCAAAGTAGTTGAGTTGTTATGGAAACGTAGGTATGGACATGCTGAGTGCTTTAATTCTGCAGCAACTTCTGTACACAGGAAATGTATGTGTCATGAATGAAACGTCCAATGCATGAATATTGTCACACCTGCAATATAATAATTAATATATTAAACGCATGTGATACGCTTTACTTCATGTTTTCTCTATAACATATGAAACGAGAGAATCCGATGGTCCTGAATCCATCCAAGGGATGTTAGGCACTATTCGTTTTGTTACTATTTTGGTTATCAAAAAAAGAACTCAATTGGAAGAATCGTCAAATCAACTATATTTCACTACCGCTCATGAACAGTCTCAATCAAACCGAGACTGCAATATTTCGTATGTGTCGTGCTCGGCCGTTTCCAAAGGTCCGTTATCATACTCGTTTGAACATGAAAGGCTCTATGGTGTTCAAAATATGGATGGTCACAACATGTTTACAACATACTTTTCGATGAGTTTAGCTGGTTATCAAAATTGTTCTAGATTTCATCGATATCCCACTATTGTTCACTATCAACTTGTATTTGAATAGGTTAAACAATGAATAGTATATGATGCTACACTATTTGTTCTATGATTTGACGTGGTGACCCATTTATTTACCAACTGTTTCTGGTAATTGTAAAGAACCAGATTTATTAATATATATTGATAAAGTGTTATCAAAATAAGACGAAAATAAGGAAGCTATTGTATGACCCAGTGACTTGGTTTTTCAGCGGATTTTCTGAAACCGATATGTCATCGATGCCAAACTACAAAGCAAGTATGAATACAATCCAAGCAAAACTGATGTATCTACTGTATGATGTCCACTACCAAATTGTTCAAGTTGACAGACATTCTAGTGGCGAAGCTCATCGCACCAAAGTTACCATACTGCCCCACCCAAAAAAAAAAGAAAAAAGTAAGTGAATTGCCGATTCAGGTACATCAAAATTACCATCTTTAAAATTATGCTAGGAAACTAAAAAAATCTTAATAAGGAGCTTGGGACCCCCCTATGTTCTTCTCAACCAAAATTAGTATCCATAGTCTTAAAACTGTTCAAATTGACCAAGATATCTATTAACCTTGTCAAACCGATATTTAGCAGCAACATGTATGTTTTGTTTACCCGTTCATCTGAAAACCGATATACACACCGTCATTATTTTAATGAGCTGTTTTATGTCAAGCCCCACACGCTCCGTTCCAGTTCAAATTGGTTAAATCCCGCTGAATTCGTAATAACATAAAACAATATAGTCTAAAATCTTGACTTTAAAATTCAGAAAACCTCAGAAATGCACGCGCATAGCCCATATTTCTTATTTATTCGATTTTAGTCGTAGCTTTGAGGCACAATCAACGTCCAAAATGTCAAGTCTAACACGGGAAGCCGTTACAATATTAATGGATTAATTTTAATTTAATTTGTCAACTTAAACAAGTATAAAACTTTTTTTTAAAACCAATCACGGAACTATACTTGAACTTAATATTGAATGGCCTTCAAAAACATAAGTAAGACAATATGGGAACGGTTTGCGTTAGCGACAAGAATGTAGGTGTGCCAGGTTTGCGTTTTTAAAATACTCAGTATACATAGAGTGGTTAACGTCTCTGACTTGAAATCACTTGCCCCTCACCGCTGTAGGTTCGATCTCTCAGGGGCCTAGGAATCTTTATGTGAGGAAGCGAACCAGCTGGCTTGCGGAACGTCGGTGGTTCTACCCAGGTGCCCGCCCGTGCACGAAAATTGCCCGGAGGAGCACCTGGGGTCTTCCTCCACCAATGGAAGCTGGAAAGTCGCCATATGACCTTAGCTGTTGGTGCGACTATAAAATCCAATTCAGTTCAATTCAGTATACATAGCAAATCAGTAGACCCTGGTCTAGGTTGTAGGTGGTAAGGACTGATTCCTGTAAATTGCTCAAAGTTCACTGAAGCACATATTCTCTGATGTTCTAAATGTGGGCAAAATATCCATAAATCACACACATGCGCCATCATCCGCCAAGAACACAACATTTAACTTATTTAAAGATTGCCCTTCCACGCCAGTTTATAGATGATCATCAGTTTCATATAAAATAGAATACTAGTAAACTGATATGTCCGATGACAAATTGAATACATATCGTAATATATCAAAATCTGTCTATATCTGCACGCTCGTATCCGTATAAATACGAAGTAGGACCAATACGGGTGTATCGACCCAGGGTAGAGAGTATTTATATTTGTGCGTTTGTGATGGCACCTTTGTTTCAACAGTTCTAAGGATTCTCTCTTTGAAGATTGACCAACGTACTTCAATGTCATTTCTTATATCTAGCTCTCTATTAATTTCAGACGAGATAGAACCACAGTCTGCTTCTATAGCTTCCCAGTTGGCCTTTGCAAACTTGAAGATATTCCTCTGGTTTTGGAAACGACCATGGCGTGGTCAGATATACTATGTGCATTGACAGAGAATTTATTTAAGGAAGATGAATTATATCATGGTGTCTGGCGTGGCGCAGTCGGTAGCGCGGCGGATTTGTAACCGGAGGCCCCGGGTTCAAACCTCCGTGGTGCCACTGAGTTCCGTCGGTGTGTTCTTGGGCAAGACACTTTCCCTTAGCCTCGTCCGTCGGATGGGGACGTAAACCGGGCGGTCCCGTGTATCGGTCTATCCTCCGAGCACGTTAAAGAACCATAGGAACTATTCGATAATAAGAGTAGGGCAGGTTCCCGGATTCCTATGTATCCTTCCCCTCTCTCTGGGGCGGCTCTAAATAACCTATACTGTGTTGATGAGCCGTTAAACAACATTCAATTCAATTCAATTATATCACGGTGTCTATAATGTGTTGTTGTACTGATCTGTCTTAATTGTATTTTAGAATGGCTAGAAACAGTCAAAGTGTTGATATCAAAACAATTAAAGTCTTCATACACGATGAGGTGTTTTGGTTTGGACGAGTTCAAAAGTTTAAGTAAATCTGCACGTGTGTTAATGTCAGATATGTTCTGCCTGGCATAGCCAAATACCTTTCATTGATTTAATTGTCACATTCCATATTCAAGATTACAGTATGTGATGTTAGCACTGTGTTATTCAATACATTTAGTATCGAGTAAGATTAAAGTCAGGCTTAAAATGCTTAAATTAACCCTGGTTAGTAACCTAGGATAGCAATGATATTACTGTGTAGAATGAATTTCCTTGCATAAAATGAGTCATTTTAGGTTCATTCAGTATGTTCTGACCCATAAGAGATAAATAAATATCATTTGTCAATGTTAAGCAGGACCCCTATACCCGCACAAAAAGCCTGATGTACACCCTTTAATACTTGATAAATATACCAGATATTCGAGTGTCCCTTTTAAACTAAGGCAGAACAACGGAAAAAGATAACTCCAATTACCGTTTAATAAGTATACTCGGTAAAAAAAGTTTTGGACCAGGGTATATAAAGTCATATAAAAATAAAACTAGTGGACAAAATTTAAGTATCTTTTTTTAGTAACCAAGATCTACCCTACCCGGTTAATTTGGTACCAGAAACATTAAATTCCAAACAAGATTTGATTTTAAAAAAATATCGCGAACACACAAAGGGTCTGTAAAAAATGTTGTAAAGTCCATAAAAAGTAACAATTACGGACACATTCGAGTAACCAATAAAAAGATTATTATTTTTTCGCAAACTTTCATTGTAAACGATAATTATTGTTGATTGTTGATCTATTGTGAATTATCAACTGAGATAATAAGGGTTATGGTCGAATATCATGGTTCAGCGACCATTGTACGGGTTCGAACACTGCTATGGTCCAAAACTTCTTTTACAGAGTATATAAGCAAACAAAAATAAACTAAAAAATATTCTGGATGACAAAATGGACTTGATAATTGTAACTTACTTCACGAGTATGTCCCTTTAACAGATGAGGTAACATCGGGATATTATGAAAGAAATGTGTTTGAATGAGTGTTTTGTACTATTGCAATCTGTGTCAAGATCTAAACGAATTGATGAAGCTATGTCATACAATCAAAAAACAGACATCAAAAAATAGAGAGAGGTGCAAATATTGAAAGGAAGAGTAAATATTTGAACTTCGGTAGATTTGGCGTTCCACAAAACTCAGATTAACTGTCATTAACCCACGCACAGATTACAAGCAATTATAACACACGTCTATTATAATTATAAGGATGACATTTGTTGTTAATATAACTAGGGAGTATACGTTAACTGAAGCTTATACTTATTCGCATGACAAGCTATTCAATAACACTTATTAGAATGTGAATGAAATGAAGAGATGACTGCCTGTAAAGTCATAGTGCAAGCTTGATCGCGCATATGAATAATTCGACAAAACGTGTGTATCGTATATAGTTAAGTTTTATTAAAGGATTTTCACTATAAAAGAACAGGTATTTAAATTTTAAGATAATAACATACAGCTTTCACATGTCTGCACACTGTTTTAACATTACATATATATTATATAAGCATTACCATGATTATATTACTACATTTAGCAGTTTATTCATATGTATTGCACTTTTCATATTATTTAGGGTGTTGTCCATCAAGTCACGTGCATAATAATTCGTGATTAGTTGTTCAATATTACATAATAACACATTAAAAAAGAATCTATCATTAAAACAGTGCCGTTGAGGTATGGTTAAAATATGATTTATTGAAACTATTACATTATTTTTCAAATTTAAAAATGTCATGAATCAATAAATATAAATAATGTCGTTTTGTTCTATGGTTTAAGCTATTAGCGCTAATATCCATCTCCCTAAATATTTTCGGAAAGTTTATTTCGTGGTAGATGTCGTAGGTTTGAATGTGTTTTTTGTCAGCAGTCACCCTAAACGTAAATGCGTTTTTAAAAGATATAAATACACACTAAATTATTTCAAGTTTCATTTTACGTTACGTATATACAAACGTTTTGCCTGGACGACCGCACCCACCGGAAGTGGTAATGTAAACAAAAATACTTACCAAGTTAAAACACTAAGAAAAGGTGAAGGTTTTGCAGAAGGCTCAACCGAATAGGTCAACGGTTGATAAACACAATAGATGGATATTTAAAAAGAAATAACTTATTACTATAATCAGTCTTGCTTCGGTAAGCACAGACACACTAATTATATAGATATGGTTCAGGTCCATAGAGTCACAACAAATACAGTTTGTTATCGGCTTGTTATATGGATGTCGGTGACCCGAATAGTACTATTACATTGACCGGAGACCGGGCTGTCTGGAATGTAATACTCAATTCAATATGTGTATATTACATGATTATTGCATTACTAATATGGATACTAAAAAGCCAGACGGGTTTAAAGAAGCTGAGTGCGATCTCGAAGGAGCATATGCCTCTGATGAATTCAGGTTTAAATCAATTGGAGGCGATCTCGGAGACTCATATGCCACTGATGAAGGCATATGTAAATCAAATATAACAGTTCTCAGAGAAACGCATGCCTCTGATGTAGGCAGTTTTAAATCCTCTGATGAAGACAGATTTAAAGGAAATATAACTCCGATGAGGGCAGTTTTAAATCAACTAAAGGCGATCTCGGATGGGCATATTCTAGTACCTCTGATAAATGCAGTTTTAAAATCAGCTAAAGGCGATCTCGGATGGGCCTATTCTAGTACCTCTGATAAATGCAGTTTTAAATCAACTAAAGACGATCTCTGATTGGCATATTCTAGTACCTCTGATAAATGCAGTTTTAAAATCAACTAAAGGCGATTTCGGATGGTCATATTCTAGTACCTCTGATAAATGCAGTTTTAAGATCAACTGAAGGCGATTTCGGATGGGCATATTCTAGTGCCTCTGATAAATGCAGTTTTAAGATCAACTAAAGGCGATTTCGGATGGGCATATTCTGGTACCTCTGATAAATGCAGTTTTAAGATCAACTGAAGGCGATCTCGGACGGGCATATACTATAGTACCTCTGATAAATGCAGTTTTAAGATCAACTAAAGGCGATTTCGGATGGGCATATTCTAGTACCTCTGATAAATGCAGTTTTAAGATCAACTGAAGGCGATTTCGGATGGGCATATTCTAGTGCCTCTGATAAATGCAGTTTTAAGATCAACTGAAGGCGATTTCGGATGGTCATATTCTAGTACCTCTGATAAATGCAGTTTTAAGATCAACTAAAGGCGATCTCGGATGGGCATATTCTAGTACCTCTGATAAATGCAGTTTTAAGATCAACTAAAGGCGATCTCGGATGGGCATATTCTAGTACCTCTGATAAATGCAGTTTTAAGATCAACTGAAGGCGATCTCGGATGGGCATATACTATAGTACCTCTGATAAATGCAGTTTAAACTGTAGTAGGGGTATAGCGTCCTCGTCGCATGCAGGATCTCGTGGGGTTAATTCCCGGTCTGGTCATACCAACGATTTCGTAAACACAATACTTGTAGCTCCATTTCCTGACATTCAGCATTTAAAAGGGAAGTGCTAGGACCAGGCTTTTTCTAGAGTGGCAAATCTCGGATGGGCACATGATGGAGGCATTTTTAATCTACTAAAGGCGATCTCGGATGGGTGCCACAGCCTTTAATTTGAGAGCAACTATAGGTTATACAGATTTCTTGTTCGGATAGTCAATGGATGTGAATATTAAGAAACAAAAATGCATGCTTTACTGTGCCCTGGCTCGGATAGTCAATGGATGTGAATATTAAGAAACAAAAATGCATGCTTTGTTGTGGCCTGGCTCGGATAGTCAATGGATGTGAATATTAAGAAACAGAAATGCATGCTTTACTGTGCCCTGGCTCGGATAGTCAATGGATGTGAATATTAAGAAACAAAAATGCATGCTTTACTGTGGCCTGGCTCGGATAGTCAATGGATGTGAATATTAAGAAACAAAAATGCATACTTTATTGTGCCCTGGCGCATAAGCACGTGGTGATCAAGACTTTTAGGAAAATTGGGCAGATAAGCAAATATTCTCTGATGTAGGCAGTTTTTAATCTCGCAGGGGCATATGCATTTAACCTGTTGATACCCTGAAAGTTAACATCTACGAAAGGCGAGAACAACGTGCTAACCTTTGATACAACCTTTATTCAAGTAATTCAAAGAGCCTTAAAGTTCACACGGACAAACATGCAATGCAACACTATATAAATATTGCATCCCAGTGAGGATTATTGTTAACCAAAGGAATATAAAGTCATTATTTTTCTGAAGGTTGACAATTTTTTAATTTATATTTTTATACCAGTTAAAAGATGTCTATTGTCGTTTGGTAAACTAAGCGTCTTACAACTGACATAACTTCAACTGTATTTTAATAAGCGTCCACCGATTTCCAATTGTGCAAAGCGTGTCGTAATTGGAACAATAAAACTTTAACGCATGCGTTATATGTAGACGATTTTTAAAAATGGGTTATTTTGTGGAGGCTTTGTTCAAGTCACAACCCTGTAGTCGTCGATATGGAGATGACAGGAAGGTAACGTGAAGAATTAAAATATACTGTATGAATACAGATACGTTTTTATTTGGTCTTTGGTATATTAGTATACATGTTAAAGGGAACATATTCAAGTACATGTATTTTCAATTCAACGATTTACACTTGAATTGAATTGAATGTTGTTTAACGGTTCATCAACACAGTATAGGTTATTTCGAGCCGCCCCAGAGAGAGGGGAAGGATACATAGGAATCCGGGAACCTGCCCTACTCTTTTTATCGAATAGATTCCTATGGTTCTTTAACGTGCTCGGATGATAGACCGATACACGGGACCGCCCGGTTTACGTCCCCATCCGACGGACGAGGCTAAGAAGGGAAAGTGTCTTGCCCAAGAACACACCGACGGAACTTACACTTGAGCTATTACAAAGGGAATTTCAGTGACCATGCTACAATATAATATAAAAGTCATATTTACTTAAATTTTACAGTTGATTGTCATATGGGCCCTATTTATGTTCATGTTTTAGTTGTATTCAGGCTCAAAACCGCTTCGGAGTTAACATTAAGGCAATCAAATTTGCATTTTAAATGAATTACAAGGGATCTTATAGAAAATATGTAATTTCTTTATGTCTTTACTTCATTATAATACTCAAATATAAATGGGTGCGGAAACGTCTAGGGTAAAACTTAAAATAGATGCAAAAATCGTTTGATGCCGAAGCGTCTAGGTGCCGATTTGTCTGGGTGTCGAAATGGTTCGATCTTGATCACACAGAAGCAAAAACTTGAATATTGTCTGCATTTATTAATAAGCATTTTTCATGTAATGATCATTGGGACCCTGCTTTAATTAGACTAATATACTATATACACAATAGTTTTCGTCTAGAAAACCCAAAACATATTTTTATACTTCGCGCGACTTCACAATCGTGTGATAGTATACAGTTATTTTATGGGGTGTTTTGGGAACAGTCGAAACTATTGTCCCAAAGTATCGGGGACGACCTGGGCAACAGTTCCCCAGGTCGTCCTCGATACCGAGGGACAATCGTTTTGACAGTTCCAAAAACACCCATGAAATAACTGTTTTATTACCTAATTCTCTATATAATCAGTTATTGCAAATCGGGATTAATTTGATTTAGTTATATGAAAACAAAATGATAAAAGTTTAATTATAAATATTTAATTATATTTCATAATCGCTACATTATGGCTAGACCGAGACAGTTTCCTCGGTAGAATTTTGGATATGTACATACTTTACATAATAATTTTAAAAACAACTTCAGCATCGAAAAATAATCAATCATTGAACTGAAAATGCACTTAAACACAGGAAATCGCACGTAGAAAACAAAGCGGTTGGGAGTCGGGGCGCAATGTGCATACCACCGGATCTCCATATAAAGTGATTTGCCTTGGTTAAACTTTAGGGCTGGCTAACGGCTTGTAAATATGAATTACTCTGAACCACTGGCACCAGAGTCATAAACATATATCAGTCTGTTGTATCCATTGGATGAATATCTATAAGAAAATCAACAAAATAAAACGATTTCGGATAGTGTCTCCAACACACTATATACTATCATTCACATGGTGTTTAACGCGTAGCAGGGTGACCCACTCGTATTTTTACCACAGACAAAGCTCTGGGCAAACAATGGCGGCGTTCAGTAATGCTACAAAGGGTATTTAATCTTACCTATTCGTAAAGTTCAGAGACTAAAACTAATTATAGAAAGGACAACTCTGTCACGTAGTAGACATTTTAATCAAAGTATTCTTTGTTACACTCAATCATAAATGTTGAAGTTTCCCTTGAAAAAGACAAGCCATTTCAGTATTGTATTTAATGTTAAGAGATTGTAACGTTTAAAGCCTAAGTGTTATCACCTGCTTGAGCCAAATGCGCAAACCGTCGATAATGAAACTTTAAAGGGGTAACCATTGGTGTGCTCGGTGATGTTTAAAAGGACAAGCCTAATATCGCCCATGCAATATATAGCGGAATTACCCATTATGAATTTCTTTTTTCCTTTCAGTACATTACGTGGTCCCGTCTTAATTCCATTAAGCCATGGAAAGCTTATATTAGCAGGATTTTATAACAAACAAACACGTTTAAACACATTTTATACTGAACAAAAACACACGAGATAACCTGTTTAAAATTACCTATTAAATGTTTTAATTTTACAATATACAACCTGTTTTAAGCCAAAATTAAGGTTCTATTTCATATCCAAGCTAAACCCGTTTTCGCTTCTTGGAGAAGGGGTTGGATGGGGTGTAAATGTTAATACTCGGATCACGTAATGATATTTATGTTAATCAGAGAATCATTTTTAAGCATTTATTGATGAGTTTTTAACGTAACCAAGACAGTCGTGTCTAAATGAGGTATTGATTATCGATTTGTAAAACATGTTAAAAAAAATCAGTCGTGCCTATTCACAGAACTGATGATGTTGATAATAACAATTGTAACTTACTGGGCCGATGACGTCCCGATTTTTTTTGGATTTTTTACAAAAATGTTCTCCTGCATACACTTCGAGTGTAAGGCATTAGGATGAAAGACCCCGGTTCAAGCTTCTGATTCTCTTCGGTGTGCTCTTGAGCAAGCCTCTTTATTTAGCCTCGTCCGTCGGCCGAGGACGTAAACCATTCATCGGAGTATACACTACCATTACGTGGTCCCGCCGTACTTCCATTAAGCGATGGCAAATTAGCAAGATTTTATAACAGATATTTCGACAATAAAACGTTTTAAAAACACTTTCTACTAAAAAAAAAAAAGAGGCGATAACCTGTTTAAAAATACCTATTAAATGTTTTATTTTTATAATATTCAAACTTTTAAAGCCGGAATTAAGGTTTTATTTCATACCCCAGCCAACCCATTTTCGCGGTTGGATGGGGTATGAAAGTTAATAGTCGGACCACGTAATGACGAGAATCTTAAGTATGCGTTAACAAGAGAAGGACATGCTTCAAGATATTCATGTATCTTCCCCCTCTCTCTGGGCTCTGACTTGAAATCACTTGCCCCTCACCGCTGTAGGTTTGATCCCCCAGGGGCCTAGGAATCTTTATGTGAGGAAGCTATCCAGCAGGCTTGCGGAACGTCGTTGGTTCTACCCAGGTGCCCGCCCGTGCACGAAAATTGCCCGGAGGGGCACCTGGGGTCTTCCTCCACCAATAGAAGCTGGAAAGTCGCCATATGACCTTAGCTGTTGGTGCGACTATAAAATCCAACTCAATCAATCTCTCAGGGCGCTCTGCACAGTTAAACTACACCAGCATACACCCACCAAAACCACATAGTGTATCAAAGGGAAATAAATGTCAAACTACTTAACGATGTTAAGTGTCGGCGGTTCTCGTTCGTGGTTCAGATTGTATTTAAATCGGATAGAAATTATGTTTAAAATGTTCGTCAAATATTTGTAAATATGACGCATTAAGATACTCTGGTATTTATTATTTGAAACTATAGTAATGATTTCAAAAGGTAGCATAAATTCATGAGAAAGACAAAAAGTCTTATATGCGGCTAGTATATATATACTGAAACGCAAAAAAAAACGCATCACGGGAATTTCTGCTATATATTGTATATATTAATTCCACTAATATTAAAAACTACACTCACACTACACCTTGTAACAAGAAATTCATAAATGTTGAAGTTCCTCTTTGAAAAACTGAGCCAGCTTGCACAATTTTGCATTCTAAGTTTCCTAAGTTTGCATCTTAAGTTTCCTCACATGCTTGAGCCAAACGCGTTCTCTGTCAATAAGGAAACTTTGAAGGAATACTATTTGCTGTATTATGTGTTGTTTTAGTATTTTTTCCGAAATGAAAGGTCTTACGTAGCCATGTACAATTCGATTAACAGCAGCATATTGTACATACAATATTTAGCGGAAATTCCCGTGTAGCGTTTCTTTGCGTTTCAGTATATACGTATGTTATATAAGTATCATCACATCATATACTATTTCATTCTATAGCTAACAGACCAGTTTCATTAATTTCAGAGACGAACATGTTGACAACTATCCAATGTGTGAAATGAATATTGCCATAATTAACGGCTTCCATAATAACTAAATGTTAAAATATAATACAACTAGTTCACATATTCACTGTTTGACAATGAATATTAGCAAAATAGCTATATGTAAATGTTAAATAAAAACATCCACTGAAAACTTGCATACACAGCCTCCAAGTAACTATTTTATATGGTGTAATTCCACCAATTTACAACATGTGTAAATATCTTCTTGAAAGTATAATACGGTGACCGACATAGCAAGTATCTTTTAGTTGGATATCAATGAATGCTAAAAGGGCACTTGTGTGTGTCGTCCAATTATAAATATCAGACTGATTAAACAAAAATTGATTACATACTAGTATTTGAAGTCTGATTTGAAATGTTATGTTCGTCCAGACATGGCGAGTACGAGTATTATAAACTTCACACGCTATGCTTCAAATGGTATTTTAGCATGGTCACTGAAAATTTTGTTTGTAATAGCACAGGTGTAAATCGTTTAATTGAAAATAACACCTGTCAGAATAAATTGTGTACTACAACTACCAGTTATTTATAGAATAGAGGCTATGAAGAGAAATCTTCACCGTTAAGAAACCGAAAGGGATGGAGCGTAGCGACCGACCGCGGTTTCTTAATGGTGAAGATTTCTCTTCATAGCGGCTCTACGACATAGGTTTTAGAGTTTTATCGATATCGCTATATAGGTCACACTCTTAACCGTGAAGACTGGCTGTAGTAAAATCTTCATGAATAAATGGTGCAAGTATTTGAAAATCTGAGGCAAATGATTGCAATTACAATCAATAAATACTAGTACTCTCCCAATAGATACTCTAACAACAATACTATTGTCTGTGACACGTGGATTTGAAGAATGTTTATCTTTTAAACAATTGCTTATAGTAAAACGTAAACAATTTTAGAAATATCATAATTAAAACTGATTTAGAATGTTAGAATATTGTACACACAATTTGATATTATGTAAAGTGTGTTACTGCCATCGAAGTCTGCAATTGAAAATTATTTGTGTATTTGTATACTCATGGACCAAATGGTCTACTGTATGTGTTGAATAAACTAATAAACTATTATTAATATCAATACATAATATAACTTTCTCTCTTGGTAATACGAGTAAGTGTGTTTGCAGAGACACCATTACCGAAATGACAGCCATTGCCCGTACGTTGGTATAACACACTCGCTCACTATGGCATGAACAGTGTCAGGCAACTTTGGCATGACAATATGATTCCAGAAACGGAACTATACATTGGACATGAACGAGATGTCGACTTCGTTCTGGAAGAAGGTAACGGAACTTTTTTTTAAAAAATAAAAATATTGCACCGGTCTTCCTTTACGTTTATATAATGTAATATGTATGACTTCAAGCATTATATGTGCTGTGCACCATTTAGTACATGTGTGTGCTGTAATCATCTTAAAAGACTCAATAAACCGTTTTATCACTTTTTAGTGTTTGTTGCTTCCATGGGATCTACTTTTCAGTATTTATTGACATTCGAACTAGCGCGTGTTTAGTGCTGTGTGTCGGCCGTAAAAAGTCACCTACAATTCAGTAGTGTTATTACTTACTGGTCCTTTGGGTTCATGAAGCCAAATCTGTGTGGCTTTAAAGTAGAATATTGCTTAAGCCGGTGCTAGGAGGCGTGAGAGGTGTTGCATTCAACACTACCTCTCATGAACAGACTCAATAAAACCGAGTCTGCTACTTTCATCTCTTGTTTGTGTTTGTTGCTTCCAAGGGATCCACTTTTCAGTATTATATGATATACGAGAATAAGGTCTGATAACCGAAGTTTGATGACATATGTAAAACATTCAACATTCATTTCTCTTGACATCATATCAGGATGATTTTAAGTAACATTAATTTGCTAAGCGAGAAGTATAGACGATGCCTTCCAGCCTATACTCTCTCTCTCTCTCTCTCTCTCTCTCTCTCTCTCTCTCTCTCTATATATATATATATATATACTCTATAAGCAGTCTCATCGTGATTGACACAACCTGTCAATCAAAGCGACCAAAACAACACTCATTGACACTGCATTTGCCCAACAATATACAAAGGCGATTGACTGCAATAATCAAAACATGGGTCATGCTCATCACGTATGATAATGCTATTTCTTGATTGGATCGAGTTGTTATTTTTACTGAAAAATGCAACGCCCTAAAACTTCTTGCACACGCGTAGTTGGATAAATGGCTCTGGTACAAAACATGTATAGCATATTTTTCTCGTATGCGATTTATGCTGCATTCTCGGGCCTGCGGCCCTCGAGAAGCAGTATAAATCCGAAAAAGTATGCTATAAATAGTACATATATCCGTACTCTTAATTCATTAACATATATATTTTAAAGAAAATATGTAAGATTTTAAAATTTTATGTTTTTACATTTCATTTTTGTTTTAACTTTTTATTTGACGTATTAAAAGTTCGTATTATTTAATGTTTTATTAGCATTGTAGTGCTCCGTGAATTTTTCTGACGTCGTCAATTTCAAAATAAAAGCAAAGAAGTGTTCGTCTACTTATTTATATTTATCATAGTTCTTCTTGTTCGATATTCATAAAATTTCATAATTGTAATTTTAGAATAGCAGTGACAATGCTACTTTAATTTTGTGTATTTTTGCTGACGATTTTCCTTTTATTTAGCCATTCCCGAAATGCAGTTATAAAATAAAGACGTCACATTTTGGACTGATCCGTAGATTGGGGTTCTTATATCATTCACTGCAACGTAACAAGACATGGTATCGATTTTTTGTTTAAATCATTTGATTTCTAATTAGTTAGATTACAATATGTATGATTCTTAAAGGTTTACGTCAATGAGTGCGATATCGAAAAAGACCACGTATTATTTAAACATCCCTCGTACACATCAAAACGTATTAAAACTCTATCCATGTGTTGAGGTCATATAATGTATATATGTGCTGACACATTTACGGGTTCTTAAAATACCCGTGATTGAATATGCGTTAGCTGAATTACCAGTTGGTAACTCTTAATTCGACGCTGCAGTTCTGGGGTTTGGCCTGACTGGTTAAGGCCGTTTTTATTTTGTCCATAGAGTTTGGATTCCCAAAATATGAACGGTGTATATACACCTCATCGTCAGAAGGTTTAGGTGTACATATGTTGTAAAAGTTGGCTGTTGCTGGTGGGATAGCGACTTTAAGATTTTCTATTTGTAAAATGTATCCACATATTTCATTACGTGGTCCCGCATTAATTCCGCATTAAGCGATGGGAAAGCTTATATAAGCAGGATTTTATAACTGATATTTCGACAAAAAAACTTTTTAAAAAATGTTTCACTGGAAAAAATGCGATAAGATGTTTACAATTACCTATTAAATGTTTTAATGTTACAATTTGCAAAATGTTTAAGCCGAAATTAACGTTTTATTTCATACCCCAGCCAAACCCGTTTTCCCTTCTTGGAGAAGGGGTTGGATGGGGTATGAACGTTAATACTCGGACTCCGTAATAGTGATAAGATTGTCTTTTCTGAATATATGAAACAAACACACGCATGCAGCACTGCTGGGTGTTAAGGTCGTGTAAGGCATTGTCCTTTCAAAACATAAATGACCTGCTATAGGTCTCACAACACATTACACTTTTACTATGTTGGCCTATATGAATAAAGTTTACTGGGACATTTCGAACCTAAATTTTCCAAGCTAAAAGTCACTTATTTATGAAACACAGTCATTTGCCCACACAAAAATGTACAAAATATGGTACGTTGACCAGGTTGGTTTTTTTTTTAATTGGAGTGGTGGCATCCTTTGCACTATTTTGGGCTTTTACTCCAGAGTTTGTACCAGAATTCCTACACTGCTTCAACCCCCATAAAACTGTCATATTCTGGTGTCAGTGTCATCTAATAGCTGCACATCCAATTTCAGACTGTGTTCATCTCACCTGTAACAGCAATACATATATCTGTCAGCAATTATTAAAAATATTTAAAACCGAACAACACACTACTACTTTTTATGGCGCAAGTTTCACCCTACCGTGGCTTTCAAAGAGAGCTAACTGTGTAGTGAGACCTATAGTCCTAAATTATACGATAACAACATACTGCCAACTAACCATGACGCTAAAATTTACAACCGTAAATATGCCACAACTGATCATAATGATGGAGTTTCTAATATTAAGATATGAATTATTAATCATTTGTGTAATCTATCTGTTTATATATTAACATGACGCGAATTTTTGTGCTACATGGAATAGACTTTTTAATTTAAACGATCAGATATAAAAAAAGGTTTCAAGTTAACTGGAGTTATTAGCGGGATATGAATATAATCTAAAAGAAAGATCAACATAAAATTTGCTTAAACTTAAACTACATTGTAACTAGTTGTTTTTTTACGTTAGCTGTGATGCATTGTTATTTAGTGCCCATATTTTGTTACAAAGTATATTGCTACTGTGTACAGAGTTCATGGTCACTTAATTGCTGACTACAGAACTTTTTTTTTTCTTCATATTGTTTTCTTTCTATGAAAGTACTTTATATTATTATATCTAACTAATACCTAAATCATAATTAATTCCATTAATATTCAGTTGATGAAACAAATGCGTTAAAACAGTTCAGTGTCATATTAACATGATAAATGTCAAGACAATTATTGTTTAAATCAATTCGGTATTTAAAATACGCTTAGATGATGAATTATCAGTGAAATGCAGTTCTTTTCTAGCAAAATTATAATATTTGCGGCAAAAGTGTCTTTTTATTCTAGGAGTATTTCAGAGAAAACTGCTCGAAATCGAGCGTGTACCTTCTTGGTCCACGCGGGTCGGCAGAGTGGGGAAAGGAGGGGTATATTTTTTTCCCTCAGAAATAGTCGTTTTTGAGCCAACATTCAAAGAAAAGAGGTATTTTATTTCATCTATTCTGGCACAACGATTCGCTTTAGTGAAAATCCCAGTTTCCAGAAATACTCTACCTATTCATTTGCTTCTGTTTCGTCTTCATACCCAACACAACGTTCACAAAATTCCATGGCGTCTTTTGACATCTTTTTGTCGCTTTTGTAAACAAAGTTTCCTCATCGCAAAACGCATTGCCCTGGCATTTGAATGATGTGTGTGTGTTTTGTGATAAATTCAGGAGGTAGTGATGTCAAGTCCATGCACTCCAATTTTGATAAGTATTATTTTGAGGCAAAACTACTTCAACTAAATAATGCAATTGTGTGCCATGTAATGCATTAAGTGATTTCATAAAACTGATTGTTAAAAGCAACTTAAGGCTCAAATCACGGATAAATACTAGTACATAAATACATAATGTACCAAGTGTTTTAAATGACAACACTCTTGTGTCAAATTTGGCACCTTCCAAGGGTCACAATTTAAAAAGTGTTATATACCGGTAGTTGTTCTTTCCTTAACTATACAAGAGCTAGAGGACTATTTTGAGTGTAGTGTAATAAGTGGAGTCAAATGGATCACCAAGGGTCACACATTTTACACAAACTAATATCCTGAACTATGTTCTCTAAGACCCAATAGCATAGAGGTCTCATATAGTGCACATAGCATAAGCTTGTTGTTCTCTACCAAGTTGGTTCAATTTGTGACCCTGAGATCAACATTTGTCTAATCACGGGGTCACTGTTTTAAATGTGTTGTATTGGAAAACCTTTAACATCTCTGAAACTACAAGCGCTAGAGGTTTAATACTTTGCCTGTAGCATAATCATATGCTACTCTACCAAGTCTGTTAAAATGATCACCCGGGGATTACATGTTTTGCATAGATATATATACAGACAATTTAAAAATAATTCTTAAAAGAATTATTTTTAAATTGTCTCTATATATATCTATGCAAACTCTCACATATTACATAAAGTAGCATTACCTTAAAGTCCTCTACCAAGAGTATTTGTAACATTGGGCCCGACCATGGGGTTACAGTTTTACATAGAGTAATATAGGA
This sequence comes from Cyrtodaria siliqua, assembly GCA_037043455.1. Taxonomy (NCBI): domain Eukaryota; kingdom Metazoa; phylum Mollusca; class Bivalvia; order Adapedonta; family Hiatellidae; genus Cyrtodaria; species Cyrtodaria siliqua. The sequence continues at coordinate 580,978 of JAWPHD010000127.1, read as the reverse complement.
AATAACTAAAACATCTTCTCTGGAACCCATATGGTGACCAAGGAGTCAAGTTTGACCCTGCCCCAGGGGTCATTTATTGTACATTGACTTACATAGGGAATATAGGGGAACACTTAATAAAGTATTTTTCTCAGAAACCGCAAGAACTATGATTCTCATACTTTGCATGTTACTTTACCTTATGGTCCTAAAACAGTTTTTTTTACCCTTGTGTTTCTCTGAACTTCCCAGATCTCTTTCATCTCAGCCATTTGTTAATGCTCCAAGTTTATACAATAAAGGGGGTCGTAAGGCGAGCGATTCAGAACCATTTGGATCTCTTGTGATTTTTATCTGATTTTTCTTGAAAGTCAGGTTCTTGTATTACACTAGTTGTGCATCTTAATTTGTGATCAAAACTTCATAAAGATTAGTTATCGCTTTAGGGCACACTTAAAATAGTTAGTATGCTTGAAATTATTAATACAGACACGCCGAATCAACAGCTTAGGTTACTCCTAGTCACACGGTGTGGTAAATATATCTGTGACATTCTGTGACGTGAAAATGGACAACTTCCTACCTTTGCATACTGTCGATTCTTCTCTTTATATGTATCTCCTCATAAAAATGAAGCAATAATAGTAAACATTATGATAAGGGAGGATATTTTAATTTCGATATAGTTACTTATCCCACTGATATAGCTACTTATCCCACTGATATAGTTACTTATCCGTACTTAGACGGGGATGTTCCATATCAACATTGTATGGGTTATATATTTCTCGACATATTATTTTTTATGGCCGGGGTATTAAAGACTACGCGTCTGAAGCGATCTTGTATCTCAGCGCTGCGGGATCGAATCCCAATGGGAGCTAGACTTGTCTAGTGAGAAGGTGACGATTCTTACAGATAGCGGGAGGTATACAGTTCTACCCAGAAAAAATCGAGTGGTCTGTTTCTACCACAAAAATATATTGATCGTCATGCATGTGCTAAAAATGACGTAAACTGTCATTCAAGCATTTGTCTAGAGAAGCATTTGTCTAGAGCTTGAAGTCGAGTTGGGGACTTTACTATTCGTATACTTTATATAATTAAAACGATACCCGATCAGAATACCGTTACCGCACACTTCGAAAACCCTTTCCAAAATCGTTTATCGTAACCCTGATCTGCTTTTACAGTATAAACTTTGAAACGAGTGTGTGGCATTATCATTTTGCAACGCACTGCATGTTTAGTGATTGACAAATTTACATTTCGACATTATGCTTTCCTCTTTGATTGTGCGATTTGACCGGACATATGGCGGACCATAATATGTCTACCTACATCCTAAGAGGAGGGTAACGTTTGATGTTTGTCTCCGATCTTGTCTCGTCATGTTAATAGCTTATATGTGTGTTTCTCCCACTACATTTGTATATATATATATATATATATATATATACATGGCCATCTTTGTGCTATACATGTATTGCCTATAAATGCTGCCTAGCGTATTAGAGAATACAGCCTGGTGGATTTATTCTTGTAATTCGTTGCGTGTTTTTTCTTGACTGTGGTTCTTTAATGCTACATTTCCTGTTCGACTTTTATATCTACCGTTATTGATAGAGTTCGCCTCGCAGGACACATTTCATAAAAATGGTACAATAAGCTCCCTTGCTTAAGGGTAGTGCTAGGATTTGTTGTCCCGGTGTCAGTATAATGTTACTGAGTGGTTTATCATATCTTGTATTCCAGTGTTTTAGACGTTAAACCCTGTACCCTATATGCAAACACACATACAGAATGACGGGGCTTGTGTTGCCGATTCATTGTGTAAACCTGCAACCTTTCCCGTCCTAACGGTTTCCTGTGTTTTCAATTTTTTGCAAAATCTGAAGTTGTTTTGCGTGCATTTTACTGATAATAAACATCAAAAGCTTGTATAAAAGCAAAATTTTAAAGAAACTGACAATATTGGAGACGTTTGGTAATGGCAGCGTGTAGGGTAATGTTTTACGGACGTCGTTTCCGAATGAAAATAAGGGCAAGCTACGCGTACATAGGCTGAATAAAAAAGAAAATACATTCAAAGTTATATGTTTCTTTATTCATGCCACGCATTAAAACACAAACTGTGTTGCTCCAAAGGACAAATAATGTATTGTGGATTCACTTATATTAACAATCGAACTTTACTTATAATTATTTCCCATTATTCTTAGTCACGGTCATTAATCCCATTTACACGATTCTAATCATTGGGGGAAATTATATACGCTATAGAAATGTAACAGCTGAAAGTTAAAGGCAGACTAATAGTAGGTGCATTACTTTACCTGCAAAAAAATGTAACAATCTGTAAATTATTATAAAACACGATATATCCAATATATATACAAATAAATCAATTGAGCGTTTCCTATTTCCATTACAGAAGAAAAGCTGCATAATTTAAAACATAAATTGTGTCTCTACCAAATGGTGCTACTCGGATGACATATTTTATTTTGAAATGTTTATTTGTTTATGAAGGTAAACTGATCTATACAGAATAAGCAATGGTGATATTTGTTAGTCTAACATATACATTTCTGAATATATTTCAGTTGGCGATGGTTCCATTCAGGAATGGTTGGAGTCAAATCATGATGTTGACGCTTTGTTTAGCATCTACGAGTAAGTAGTTTATTACTATATTGCCATTCGTCCCTTAATATTTCCCGTTTTCCGTCTAACACATGCCACTAAAGGTGTACAAAAAGGGTCAAAGTAACCAATATTGTTGATGCAATACTATATGAATGGATGAACGCATGAACGGACGAGCAAGGGGCGTAAATGCATATCGCCTCAATAACGACATGTGTCATGCTGACACTTATATTGCTGTAAATTATCTTCTGAAACATGCCATCGATATAGACTGGACACACAAATGATTGACATTGATAATAGGAACCTTGAAAGAGTATGAAAGCGGACCTTTGGAAACGGCCGAACACGATAAATACGAAATATTGCAGTCTCGGTTTGATTGAGACTGTTCATGAACTGTAGTAAAATATGCCCGCTACCGTTCACGCCCCCTAGCCCCGGGTTGAGCAGAACTCAATATTCATAAAATCAATAGTACAGAATTCTAACCATCCCGAAGATGGCATGCATATGGCAGTGGACATGCCATATTTACTGCCATTATTCCATGTCGAGCGGCGTATTGAAGGTGATCGCAACAAAATGTCACTTTACACTTACCTCTCCGTAAATGGTATCAACATATGAAAAATAATGGAACTGTAAACATCTCTAGTTAAACCATAATGCAAATCTTGGTATTCAAAATGGTCTGTTGAGGATATTATTCCAAATATACAGATATAATTATTTAAGGTAGATTTTGGACATAACCAATCATAGAACGAATTGTTTTCTTCTATGATATGGCTTTGTCAATTACATTTTCTTTGTCTACCAATAGAATGTCCTCGGACCCTCTTGGCAGTACTCTCGATACGGCCAAAAGGCTATCCGAATGTTGTGGCTAAGTTTGTATTTGCATTTTATTCTCATTTTAAAAACTGGGGACAATATGCTATAATATGGTCATGCTATAATATGGTCATGAATAATGTTAATGTTAGAGATCAGCTAAAAGCCGCGACTGTTATCTTGTCACAGTTTGTTGATCTTAAAATATTATATTTTTACTGCAGTAATAAAAGTTAATAATATAAAGAAGTGATGCATATTGTTAACTTGTCCTTTAGACTGGGCACATAGAGCCATTGTGACGTATACCATGGAGTTCGATATATTTATGATCGAGGTTCTAGATGCGGTAATGGATTTAGAGGAGGAAAGGTTAGTGCGAATGCGTAAAAACTATGCGATGTTTGAAAAATCAATATTTCTTTAATATTAAGGAACTGTCAGGGAAAGGATGTAGTGCTGAGATGTGTTTAATTGATACAAAATTATCAAACAAGGGTAGGTCATAGCACCTTTTTTGCACTAGGCGTTTTTGAAGACACTTTTTTCTAACTCCAAAATTTCACTGAAAAGAGGCGAAATAGAGAATTGAACATTTTCACTTATTTTTTCTTTCATAACATAAAACATATTTAAAAAAAGAGATTAATTTTCGATTATATAATATATACATATCTTTCAAAACATATACGAACAAATGTAATTCTCATTCGTCTTTTTACTTTAAAAAAAAACATATATGGATCGTACCCCAACCTTTTCTTAAGAAGAAGAAAAATTGGACTAAAATAATAATTCAAGACAAAAAGGTATGTTGTACTGCCCAACTTCTTTTTAAAACGTGTATGCGACATTTCTTTCAAAATAAGTAAAAACATGTATAGGAGTAGGAGGCCCCGGTGTCCGCGCCAGCCATGGTGTCCGCGGATACTAACGAATTGGGTGGTGAAATAATGACTGAATGAGTAAATTGAAATTAATTGAATCTTGTTTAACGCTGAATGGAATTGAATATTGTTCAACGTATAGGTTTTGCAGAGCTGCCTCACAGCAAGTTGAAGGTGTATTATAATTTACTGAGTGCGGGGAAAATTGAATTGAATTGAATATTGTTCAACGGCTCATTATAGGTTATGTAGAGCCGCCCTACAGAAAGTTGAAGGTGTATTATAGGGGGGAGGGGGAACTGAACTGAATCGAATATTGTTCAACGGCTCATGAGCACATTATAGGTCATTTAGAGCTGCCCCAGTGAAAGTAGAATGTGTATTATAAGACCTCACTGAGTGCGAAGGAAATGGAATTGAATTGAATATTGCTCAACGGCTCATCATCACATTACAGGTTATTTAGAGCCGCCCCAAAGATGAAAGATGGTATTATAACTTAGTAAGTGGTAAATAATGATTAAATCGGGAGCTTATTGATGGGGGTAAATTGAATTCAGCATCAACACAGTACAGGTTATTTAGAGCTATCCTAGAGAAAGGGAAATGTTGTATTATACCTTATAGAGTGGTGAAATACTGACTAAATAAATAAATTGAATTGAATCTTCTTTAACGGCTCATCAACACATTACAGGTTATTTAGAGCCACCCACAGAGAATGGAAAGTGGTATTATAACTTACTGCGTGGTGTAATAATGACTAAATAAGGAAATTGAATTGAATTGAATATTGTTTAACGGCACATCAACACATTATAAATAGATTATTTAGAGCCACCACAGAGGAAGGGTAAAGTGGTATTATAACTAACTGAGTAGTGAAATAACGACTAAATGTAGAAATTGAATTGAACTGAATATGGTTTAACGGCTCATCAATACATTTAAGATTGTTTAGAGCCGCCACAGAGATGAAGGAAGGGTACATATGAGTCCAGAAACCTGACCTACTCTTATTATCGAATAGATGCGTGTGGTTCGGAGGATATACTCCGATACACGGTACCGTCCAGTTTACAAACCCATCTGACGGACTAATGTTTAAGTTTAAATTGTATGTATTGTTGTTCCTCTATTGTTCCTCTCCTTTCCGTGGTGACCCTAAAAACCGAAATAAAGCTTTGATTCCTTAAAAAACATAATTAGTTTGTATATCGCTACAATGAGCACATCATTACCCCTTCGAATATGGACGTTTTGAGTCTTTGATATAAGTTTTTTTTCTTGTCTTTTTTTATTTATTTATTTTTATTTATTGATTGATTTATTTATTGTTTCATTGATTGATTTATTTATTGTTTTATGTTAAATAATCTCTTATATGCATATTTATTATAATTAATATGTATATCTTGCATGTACACATACGAGTTAGGAAAATAAGTCCAATTGCTGAATTAACGTTTTATAAAAGCGGATATCGCGGTGGAATTAAAATCCGGAGACCACGGATTTGAGTCTATCAAGCGCCACTGGGTATATTGGGCAATACATGTTTCCTTACACTAGTTCTTCTAAATCGGGCGGTCGCCAGTACCGGATATATGCTCTAGGCACGTTAAAGAACCATAGGAAACTATTCGAGTGTTAGAGTGGGACACTTGATATTACCCCACCCGCTCTCTTTGGACGGTTTTGAATATATCGTATTGTTCGGGGCGCTTGTTTCACCTGGTTTTTCAGCATTAACATGCGCAATTTATTAATACGTACATAAATTATACATCATTAGACCAGGAATTTTTAGTGGTAAATAAAAAGACCTTACTTTTCAAAATCGATTGAGAAATAACTTGCTTACAGCCAAACTTCTTTTTTAGTGGCGCTGTTTCCATGTAAATTCTTTCATTAAGAAATCTCAAATAACATCAGTCAGCCCTAATCTTTTACTATACAACTTTCAGAGTGTCTTAATTTACATGTATCCAACTCATTAAAACACTTTTTGGATAACAATTCTATAAACTAACGTGTTTCAAATTTTTGATGCAACATATTTGTGCATTGAAAATGCTCTATCAAAGCCAATTTTCGTAAATGGATTTTTTATTTTTCAACCGATTTTGAAAAGTAAGGTATTTTTATTTATCACTAAAGAATGTATTTTTTCACTAAATTACATGTTATTTGGATGTGGTTACTAGAATTTTGTCTTAAAAGTAAACAAAAACGTTGGCTGAAACAAGCACACCGAACATAAGCTATTGTGTTGATGCACCGGTAATCAAAAAATCATCTTAATCTATTTAATCCAACTACATTTGTTTTTACAGTTTTGCATTCTCCTTTCTTTTTCAAAGTTGATTTGTTCCCTAAACACTAAATAGCTATATTTCATTGAACAAGTATTTCGTATTTTCAGTATGCATTTATACCCGCCAGTATGATATGTAACTTATAGTTACTCAGGAAAGATTCTCTATAAGCAATTGCTTTCGTTCCAATTATTTTTTTTTCATATTTTGTATAATGTTCATTTATAATGTTTGTTTAAAGGGAATGTAGCGACACAACCAAACAAGCTCTATTATTGAGAGTTCTGAAAAACTTGGGGGAAAAAGGTGAAAGAAATATCAAAATCGGATGATAAACAAAAAAGATATGACCATTTGAGGGTTGTTCTAAAACGAATATTGGAGCTGCCATTTTGAGAACTATGACGTCATAGTTCCAAATGACCATATATGGAATATTGAAAAATATCATTTAAAGCAAATAAAATCTCTTCAAATGAATGCAAAAACCTTTACTTGTCATATAAAACATTCTTGTCATTAAGTATAAATATTTTTCATACAGTTGCTGTAATTTTTTCCTATAAATCAGTAAATATTCATATTTATAAATATTCCATATATGGTTATTTAGAACTAGCTCTCAAAATGGCGGCTTCCATATCCGTTTCAATAGAACCTTCAAATGCTCATATCTTCTTTGTTTATCATCCTATTTTAATAATAATAACAATTTTTCAAGTTTTTCAGACCTCTCAATAATAACAATTGTTTGGTTATGTTGCTACATTCCCTTTAAGTATTGGAAATAAATTAAGTTTAAACCAAAAATGCAGCTAACGCTACTTTAATCGGACCACCCGATATCTGAATAGCTTCAAAATCTTCGTCATCTTTCTATTGTCCAAAATTGGATAAGATCTCAATTCATTTTCACTGCCCAACGGCTATTTGATACAAGCGCGAGATCCAAAGCGATAGATAAAGTATCATTGACCGCATGTTAGAAACTGTTTTATTATACCTCACACAAGACGCCTAGTCCCCATAGACAACAATGTGTAATGTCGCGAGGGTGATAGTAAATCGCAGGGTGATAGTAAAAAGAATAATTAAATCTTTGCATGTTGTTCCCCTTTATTTTAATATATTTTGTTTGCTATTATCCTCTAAGAGGTCAGTGAATTTATGATACAATTTCAAATCTAAATATCTTATATATTCAAAACATTGGAATATGTATCGATAAGCTATGCTAAAAAATTGTACTTATAATTTTAATAATCTGTATACGTTTACCGTTAGCCTGAAATAAATGAATTGAATTGAATGTTGTTTAACGGCTCATCAACACAGTGTAGGTTATTTAGAGCCGCCCCAGAGAGAGGGGCCTTAAGGATACATAGGAATCCGGGAACCTGCCCTTATCGAATAGATTCCTATGGTTCTTACGAGAGAAAGTGTCTTGCCTAAGAATACACCGACTAAACTTAGTGGCACCACGGAGGATTGAACCCGGGGCCTCCGGTTACAAATACGCCGCGCTACTGACTGCGCCACGCCAGCCCTCAAATAAGAATGAAAAAAGAAATCATATGAACATATGCAAACATATTAGCTAGCAATATAGATACAGATATCTTGCATTTGTATCATGGCAAAATAGCACGAGCATATTGTTTTCACCCGAAGTATTGAATCTTTATTTTTGAAGAGGTGTGTGATGTAATGAGAATAAAGCGACATTATTGCCATCTTAATGATATTATATAATTATGTACTGAACTGAACTGAATTGGGTTTTAAGGCGTATCGACACCGGAAAGGTTATATGGCGCCTAACAGGAATGAACATGCCAGGCTCATCCTTCATTTACAACCAGAAAAAATATGGAGAATGGTCCTAGAATCTTCTCACCTGCAGAGTTGCTGCAAATTATATTATAGACACTCCATTTACACTGGATCCGCGTTTATTGTTTTTCTGCCACTGCTCTAGTGATATGAGCGAGATGGCAGCTGAAACAATGCAGGGGTCATGATGAAGACTTTTAATGAGCATTAACAACAAAATGATAAAATGAACATGAATTTGGTGGGGGCGGTTCTATCCCTCTGCCTATCCCTCTAACGGGATCTGCAATGGTCCTATTATTTGCCCGGGAACCACACGGGGCATATAATGATGTACTGCATGTTTAAGTGATTGTGATAATTATACATTATGTCCACAGACCTAATAACAAAAAGATTGGACACGAGGAAAATTATTTCAATTTCACGTGGCAAAGTGCGAAAATTTCACAAATTATTTCCCAAATTTAAACATACATATCATGAAGAGTTTTACGAATACAATTTTCATTCATGCCAAAGCCTATCACAAATGTAATTGTCTTTCCAATGGTAGTATTTTTCTTTCTCTTACATTTAGAGCTAAAAAGGAGTTTGACGGAAACTTTGACTATGTCAAAACCTTGATTTTTAAGAGAAATGTGAAAAAGATGACATTTTTAACTTTAAACATCCTTTTATACAATTTCTTATTTTCAAAATATACATAAATTATTATAATCCCATTTTGCTATTCACTACGAATCTTTTGAATGTGTTCTCATCAAAATCAATGAATACTTGAGAGAGGAGATAGAAGGAAAACTTAAGGTGCCACGTGATATGTTGGTTACTTCATTGATTAAGATAGGAAGTTTCCTATCTGTTTATTAATATGTCTGTGGTTATGTCATATAATAAATGTATTGAATTTGATCTCTTTTTTTTTCTTCAAAAAATCTTGTATAAATTCTTCTGCGCGGGTTGTTAATATAAAAAGTAAAACTAATAAAGCTAGCTGACACGGGATTTTCCAAAGCAATGGTACGGAAAGAAAGACATTTTAAAAATGCAAGACTAGCATTCTCATGTATTTATTTTGTATAATACCATAATTTATATCTATCCCCAAAATACTATACATTTGCTACATTTGTCAGTAGTTTCGACAAATTATGATAATTATTCATTATGTCATGTAAAAAATAAATAAAAAAGAACATTAAAAAGCCATTTCAAAGAAAGCTTTTAATTAATATATACTCTAACTTCCTCCGATTATGAATATAATAACTACATATAATTCTCATCGAAATGGCTGTAAAGGTTAGTAGACACTGATTTTTTCAAAGAAATGGTACAGAAAAGAAAGCATTTGTTAAAGTAAGACTAGTATTCCAATTGTAAATCAAAGGACAGAAGGGCCTGAGAGACACCTAATTGCACTGTGATTTAGAGTAATTTCCATCATTCAAATTTACACCAAAATGATGACCCTGGAAACAATCAATTCGGACACGCCATATTTGAACAGGAATATCCATAATGCTAGATTGATAATATATACATATAATTTATGGTGCAGTATTACATATAATAGGATAAATCTGCTTCACTGTTCAACTATGAAGATATATTCCTCAAATTGATTTCACACCTAATTTCAACTCTTGGTTCAACATTCAGTTTCAACTCCTGTTTCAAACTACTGATTATAACTCCAGTTCAACTTTCCTGATTTTCAAACTCCTGGTATCAACTGAATCAGTCAGTCCAGTGAATTAACTCCTTATTTCAACTCTTGCTTCAACATTCAGTTTCAACTCCTGATTATAACTCCTGTTCAACTTTCCTGATTTTTAAACTGAATCAGTTAATTGTTGTTGTTGTTGTTGTTCAGTCGAGGCTAACTCTTGTGATGATATTGTTTCCCCCAATTAAAATCCTGTGGATGTCCGTCGACATATTTCAACTTTCTGAGCTTACAGATACAGATAAACTATTACGCAGTACGTACTAGGGCCAGGGGTTTTAAACAAGCCTTATAGACTATAGGGGTAATAATGAAACAAAAGCTTTAATTAGTTACATCAACGTTTAAAGGGGATCGGTATAATTCAATATTTATAAACCTTTTAAATCTGCATTCAAGCGTCCATGCAACCGTAAGATGAGGGCATACTGGCTCCTAATCCGGTACCGGATAAACACATCACCCGTCTAAAAATACGGTACCGAGTTGGAGAAGCGTCTCGATGACGTGCTGACGTGCTAGCAGTCACATTCAATTTTGTACTGTACTGTAGCCACAAACTCAGAGGCCACAAGTGAATGACTTCGGTAAAAAATTATTAAATTTAAGCTGTTAAAATTGACTTAGATCTACTTCCAATTCGGTACGTAGGTGGAAAAAGACTGGCCGGACCAGACCAATTCCGTACAAATGTAAAACACCGAACATTTCCGGATTTGACCCGGAAATGTTCGTAATTTACAGTATGAACAATTTGTATGTCTTTAATTGGGAATTGATATTATTTATTTATTTTTATTTACTTGTGATACGTGTGTTGATGAAAAACAAACAAATATGATTGTATTTTAAATCTGATGTCAAACCAATGCTTCCAATATAAAATATGTACCTGTATTTAGTCGGTGAATTTGTTCAATCCGTACCAGTTTGTTTGTATTTAAATGACCCATATTAACTTATTTCATTGTCTTAGAGCTATGTTTTCAATAAACAAACACTCAAAATATATTACAGCTGGTATTGTTTGATCTATCATCAACAATTATCATGTTATTCGATATTTTGTTTGGTCTGGAAAATTTGATTGATCAACATAATAATTGTCAGAACCTTTTTCATTGAACTCGTGTACTTGGTTCATGTGTCAATTACATCTTTCTATTTGCCTTATATAAACTAAATAAATGTCTAATCCTCGGATAATATAAGAAATAAGTACTTTATAATACCTGTATTCAATATTGTTATAGTTAATTACCGAGATTTTCGAACCAAATCCGGAAATGTTCAGTGTTTTACGTTGGTACGGAATTGGTCTGGTCCGGCCAGTCTTTTGCCCCCGACAATTCGGTACTGCCTTGAGCATGAGCATCACAGGCAGTCATCAGTACATGAACAATTGTCTTTATATTACGGTGCTTTAAATGTTATAGCCATTCAGTTGCAAATTCATTATCATTACGTCAACAATATAATTACTAATATTATCATATAGACTTAAACTTTAGTCTATCTATTTGACGTCTATATAATAGTGTCATATTAGAGGATCTTACATGAGTGCTAATTTATTAAGGAATTTATTTAAGCCTCAGGCCATGATGAAAGGACTTGTTTGTGTTAAAAAACACAACACGGATCAGAATATGTCAACTGATATAATTAAACTAAATTGGATCACATAACAACTGGTTTTGGTATTAAAAACAAATTTAGTCGTAAGACACAAAGAAAGATCTAACCTGTCATGACCGGACAGTTAACGTCCTACTCAAAACTGCATATTTTCAAGTTTTCATTAAAATAATTTGCGAAAATATCTATTTGAGATTTTCTTTAAGTTTAATTAAGGTTTAAATCATGGTCGAAGGCTATAAACGAGTGAAAATGATATAAAGCGATATAAAGGCTGTCCCGAGCATTATATCTTTTACACACGAGTTAAATAAATTCAATATATAAATAAACACGAATATGAGATTTTATTTATCACATAACTCTAAAAACAACACATTCTTAGCAACTTATGCTAAGAAAACAACACATTCTTAGCAACTTATGCTAAGAAAGAACAGAAAATCCATTTTGAATGCATTAACTTTCGTCCATTTCCGTTCTTATTTTCATGACGTCATGAGGCAATTTTATGACATCATACGGCATTTTTATCTAAAATATGACCTCGTATAACCTTTGCGTCGGTACTCCGGTATTACACTTATACATGCAAACAGAGCTAAACAGAAACAGTTAAACACCCGATCAAAGATTCGGATCTCATTTGCATAGTAATAACACTAGTTGCACATACCAAAGTTATATAATGGCAAGATAACACTCCCGTACCGTAAGTTGTGTAATAATGTCAGCTATAATCTGGTTTTGTGTATCAATAATCTTCATTGAAATTCAATATACGTAGAACAAGTCATCTAATCTAATGGTCATCATATCGGAACCCTATGATAAATACCTCGTCACTTTCGTTATGAATATTTGAACTGTATTATAGATTATGCTAAATGATCTTTTCCATTCCATCTACTGTAGAGTAAATATATATAGAATTTGTGTAGACCCGTTTCAATACAACAACATATTTAACTACTTCAGATACACGCTGGTAGCACGTGCACTCACGAGCTGAATTAGTTTCATAATACTTAAGGGGTCTCAAATAACAAGATTAACAAGAAATTAAAGTTTGTACTGTTGTATCAGCAAGTAAATGCATTTGAAAAAGAACGTAAGACAACGGTGCCGGTGTTCTTGGCTTAATACTCCGGTGACGGGTCATTAGTAATTTCTTAAGATCGTTAGCAAGCTATTACTCCGCAAGCTAGTTAAGACGCTCGACTCAAAGTACCGATGTAGTCCAAAAAAAAAATGAGTTAAACTTAGACAAATGTCATAATTTATTCTACTCTTTTCTATTCTAATGGCACAATTTTTGTTGCGAAATGGTCAAAACTTAAATTACGCTGTGCACTATTTCTTCAGACGTATTTACACTAATGTAAAGAGGGAAAAGGAATTTTGACCTCTGTGACCTGTGTGAAAACCAATCACATACCGAGAAGTGTTGACGAAGACGATACTAATGAAATGGTACTGATATATTACTTTCTGTATATCTTCTACATATACCATTTCAACTCACAACTGCTTTCTTATTTGTTGCACTGGATTTCCAAATACAGCGTTTGTTTATAAAGTGAGAGGGTAACTAACTAATGTATCCCGGCAAACACCTTACAAATGCACATACAAGTTATTTACGTCCACATATGCAGATAATTATATGGCTAACAATATTCGACTAAATTCTTCTACGGTAAAAATGACACTTCTAAATTTTGGTTCCCAGTTTCTCAAAAGAACGTGACAAAGTATTACGTTCGAAATGAAAACCAAAAGTCAAACATTTAACTTTTTATAATACTCCAAAGCATTAGCTAAAATGGCAAAACATTGCATTTAAAATGCATAATGCAAAGCTAAACACACCATGCTCTCCGAACCTATATTGAGAAAGAGCTTATCACGTCAGACATTTTCTAAAATATACTATATCTTAATAAGGGTATTGATTTTATTGACATGCCAAGTGTTTTTCGAGATAATCATGTTAATGATTCTATTTCTAAATATTTCAAAAATTCAGAAATCCTAAAATATGTTGTAAGTATAAAAAAACGATTAGAAATATTATGTTGATCAACATCAACATAGTTTCTGACCTATGACATAAACATAACACTCCTAAGGAAAGTGAGTGTAAGTCATCAACATTTTGATATGCTCCGGCTAGTCATGTAATCACTGATAATTTTGTTATTTTAGATAAATTAGTTTTTCTGAAGGTCCGAAGAATAGATTGCCTTCAATTATTTATTTCAGTGCATGTCGTGCTCATATCGCCCAGTCCATTAGGGGTTTAAGTATAAAATGGCGTCGTAGAGAACATGCGGACCCGAAATCCCTTTCTACTTGCAAAAAAGTCAATTCTTAAAATTATAGATACTCGTATTAACTTGTATAATGCTAAACCCTCTTTACTTCCTTCGAGACCTAGGTTTTCGTTTCGTAATTTGAAATGCGGAATTAAAGAATTTCATAACACATTTGTTTTTCTTACTAACAAAGCAGCTAAAATGTAATTATTGTTTGACGCCTATGTTACCTCAATGATTTATCTCTGGAATTCATATACTCCATTTTATGTTTCCTCCTATATAACACAGTGCACCACTGTCAAGGCTGGGATAGACGATACGAAAAACAAACGTCCAACTATGTTCTGGATTTCTAAATTACGCAAACAGCCCTATGAAGCCTTTTTTATTGATAATGTCAGAGACTGTATCACTGTTTTAGTTCCTGTTGATAAAGCAGCTAATAATTGTTTTTTTTTTTTTTTTTTTTTTTTTTTAATTTTCAACCACCAATTTGGTGATCCATTTATTCTCCCCGTCATTGGTGCATGGGGTCGAGGAGGGCCATCCCCCGATATTACAATATAGTATGCATTTATTTATAAACAATACAAAACAGTAACAGAAGTGTTAAATTTGCATAAGAGAGTTGTTAACTGGGGAATTTTCTCTTTCTACCAATTCATCAGGTCATGGGTATATAATATTTGTTTTTCAATAATTTTAGTTGGTTGCGACAGCGTTGTAATCATATTAATGTTAAAAACATAGTTTACAGAGCTGCTTTAAGGGCGGTAACTCGTATGATCTTGTCTTTTTTATTACAGAGAGTTATAGCCTGTAATTTCAAAAAAATAGAATATGTCTCCTGTTTTTTTCTAAACGTTAAGAGTATGTGGCATGATATTTTTAAACTGAGGGTATTTGCAGGAAGACTATGAATCTCCTCTTTAGTATCTAAAACTCTGTAAATTATAAGCTTTTAGCTTCGCATACTCAGCTTATATAAAGCTCTGTAAATTATTAACGTGTACTCCACCCATGACACCCATGACCAAGTAATGGATAGAACGTTTTTTCTCTAAGTATATGAGTTATGATGTATGATTCAATGCATATTGACATGAAATGTGTACTTGTTTTTACTTATACAAGAAAAATGTATTTGCTATTTATCACATCATGATGTAGATTATTACGGGGTAATGACAGGTATCTAGTTATCATTTAAACAACATAATAAAGTAAATATATTATTAAAAGCAGTAGAAGAATGAATTGTTTTGTAAAGTTTAGTGTTTGTCATACCCCTTTATTACAAAAGCATTCATTTAATATATTTTGGAAAAAGAAACATAGTGAAAGTTTTTGGTAGAACAAAATGGCATGGTAATTATACTCAAGAAAACGAAATATGTATATAATGGAAAAACATACTGGAAAAAAGATCATGTAGAAAATGGAAGGGCAAAAGGTAAATGCTATATAATATTACAGCGAGTGTCTAGATTCACAATATTATGGTTCAGCAAAAACGTTCTCATATCGGCCCCATATTTGATGAAAATATGTATCTTTTGAGTTTTTATAAGCAATGTATTTATCAGTTTTATAAACTGTTTTTAAATAATAAATAAAATTTGTACATGATGGTGGAGAATTATTTTGTTTTTGAAAGAATATATGATAATTTAATTTATGATTGACGCCTACAGCAATGTTTCCTGGAACTCGAGAACTCGGAAGCACTTATTGTATTACCCAGTTCAATATACTGGGGATGATGTTTTTTCCACGCGTATCACTCGGTGCACCACTTTCAAGGCTGGAGTAGACGAACAACAAAATAACTGCCAACTATATACTGAATTCCTAATACATAAAGAGCCTTATAACGCCCGCTTTATTGCTAATTCTAGTGCTTGCACCATTACAAACCTATATGCAAACGTTTAACTTCTTGTCTTACTGTCGTTAAAGATAACGTTAAAGCTTATGCCAACTCTGGGATTAATTTCAGGAGGTGTTCTTGATAACATTTGTTATAAACGTCAAATTTCATTTTTAAGTACTTATGAAACGCTATATGCAACGTTACCACATCCCCTTACAAATACAAACGTATTGCTCTGATTAAAAAAACGTTCTCTAGAGAAAACACTTCATGTTTAGACCTGTTACACTATTAAAGTTTTTTTTTACTAACACCAGTTTAGGCAAATACACTATGTGGACTTTCCAAGAAGTTTGTGAAGCACTTATTTTCGAGTTTTTTTTTCATGTACTGAACTACCGTCTATAGACAAATTGTTGGTATTCCTATGTGTACGAACTGTGCACCTCTTGTCGCAGACTTATTCTTGTATTTGTATGAAAGAGATTTCATGTTGAGTCTTTCACCAGATACTCAGACAGATGTAATCTTTAACGATACCTTTCGGTATCTGGATGACATGTTGAACATTGACAATACTTTTTTTCCTACTATGGTTAATATTAGTTATCCTAAATAACTTCAACTCAACAAAGCTAACATTTCTGATACTGGTGCTTCCTTCTTGATTTACATCTCTCTATTGAAATGGTGAAATGAAATAATTAGTAAAATTTATGACAAGAGAGAAGCTTTAAATGTTGATATTGCTAATTATCCCCACTGAGATGATGATGTTACTTATTGGTTTTCAGAGTAAAAAAACCCACAGACTTTGTATTTAACTGTCAAGTTCTACATATCCCTTTCATATTTAAATGGATTCTACATGCGTACAAATAGAGCACAGTCATCAAGTCAGTAATATTTATTGTTTAAGTTAGTTCATACATTTGGAAAAGTTATAGCGGCTAAACAACTAAGTCACTACGTGGTATGAATACTGAAACATTACTTTATTTTAAAGTATCAACACATTTCAGTTAATTAGGTTCATACTAATAAAAACATATATTAAACGTTAAACAAGTACGTGTGTGCTCTTATAGTAGTCGCTCTTAGACAAAATAATGCGCATAAACAAGTGTGGGGAATGTCTTTAACACAAGTTGCCTTTGACTTGACGTGTATGTTCATAAATTGAATTTTACTTACTGAGTATATTTCCTCTTATCCCATACTTGTTCAATTTGAATCATACGACATCTCTTACTTCTAAATCAAAGGCCTTTTTTAATTCAACAATTGCACAAAATAGTTATTTTCCTTGGCTAAGGCTACGAGAATAGACACTTTGACATAGATAAGTATTCCACCGTGCTCATGCCCTTCCTGAACCCTGCTTGAACTCTGCTCTGCCTACCTATGGTACACTTCAGCTCTTCAACAATTCCATCATTTATTAAGAATTCTTGAAAATATTTTTCCTAACGTACTGAGTTGTGGTATACACATGCAGTTGCTAGGTTCAGTCGGATCCCAGCTTTTAAAAATAATGTTCTCTAAAAAGAAGTAAACAGTACAATTGTGTTAAAGTTTGCACCTGATATTTTTAAATACATTTATGTAAAAATTTTGGTAATTCTGTAAAATGTATATGTGTATATTGTATGATCACATGGGCCTATGGCTTACTGATTTTGAAATTAAGTGTTTCTCTATATTCTACAACACTGCTACTTAGACTACCAACGTACCAACACTCCCATCCAGACCCACACTTCCATCCAGACCCACACTCCCATCCAGACACACATTCCCATCCAGACCCATACGTCCATTAGGTATATATAGTTGATGGTTGGTTGAACTGTGTTTTACGTCATTTTCAGCATATTTTAAGGCTATATAATTATGACGGTCGATATGTTCGTGGTGGAGGCAGGCCACCAACATTTGTCCGAGTAGAACCAGTACTGTATACCTTCCGCCGTCCTTAACTATAGGCACTTTCCCGCTTACAAGTCAAGCACCCAATGGGATTCGAACCCGCAGCGACGAGAGGAGAGAAGATTTCAAACGCAGCGTCTTTATCCGGCCACGGAATGTCTTCTCACATTAAGCTTAAGCCAAACAAAAAAATATGTGTGGTTCAGGTAACCCGACCGACCCTATTTTAAAGGCCGACCCTAAAACTTGTTAGGCAAAAGTTAAAAAAAAAAGAAAAAGAAAAGTTTTTAAAAACATTAAAAAAAAATTGTTGATAATGCAAAAAACTCGAACTCAAGGTGTAGTAATTAACCTATTAAATCCATTATAAGAATTGAATTCATTATCGAGAAAAAAAACACTATCTACCTACCCTATTTGTTTTGCCAGTGTTACCTGAACCACACATATTTTTATTTTTTTGTTTGGCCTTAAGTAGATCAGATTCGTTACAAACTCCAAGTGTAAATAATCAAAAATTTTAAGTTTTAAAATAAAGAAGTAAAATAAAGAACTGGTTTAGAATAAAATCAAAAGAGGAAGCATCCTCCTTATCATAAGATTCCGTTGTATTTTCGACGAGAACTCTTTAACTATACGGACCATAATGTTTGGAAGTTATTTCCCTTTTTATTTTATTTTTTTATCTCTGTATTATAATTTATGTAGCAATTACTGTGTGTTTTCACATACGGACGTTTATAGATTTAGTCGCGGGACAGCGTATATCAAAAATCGTCTCGCCGTTCGTAGACGTGTATTGTATGCACTATTATGTAGGCTCATCGGTCTAAGTGAACCCACGGATTGTATTGGTATGCATTTGTAGTGTGCATTTGACGCTGTAATTAAACAATTATCTGTCTATCTCTATATACACATACATAGAGGTATGACACAAGCGTTAACAAATATATACTTTTATAGTGTGTAATCCTCTTATATTGTGCATAAGGCGCATAATCATTCAAAAGTCATCCAATTCTTTTTTGTCATATCACATATGAGTTATTATGTAATAATGTTCTAGACGATATTTAGTGTTTTTTTAATGTGCATGAGAAGGTTGTTTGGGCATATTCACTTTATCACTTAATTTGTCCTTGAAAGTGTTCAAGGTTGTGACATATTCGTCATCTATATAGTATCACGTGGTCTTCCATGCAGCCATGGTTTGCACCATATCATTAGTACCATCTACCTACATATTTACTGTTATTCTAGTTTGAATATACAACTGATATGTCCATGAAAGACAAATGTGTTGTCAGTTGTATTTACGGAATTGCGGTGGCCAAGTGGTTAGTATTATTGCCTTTCGATCAAAAGGTGTGGGGTCGACTACCGGTCACATCCCAGTCTTTTCAGTCTTGCTCCCTCGGTACCTTATCCGAGCAAGTCGTTTAGTATGTTATCCTGTGGAGTGGCTTTTAACTATAATCAGTGTCCGTGTATTTGATCTGTAACCATGTTACCTTACCAGACCCTTTATTACTGCAACTATTTTTTCCGAGTTCATCCGGGATAGTAAAGACGCTGCGTCTAAAACGTTTAGCCTGTCATCGCTGCGGGCTCGAATCTCATTGGGTTTATTTATTTGTATGATATTTTACGTCATTTTCAACCCATGTAAGGTTATATATATGTTTTTTTGTGTTGATGGCAGGCCACTCACCTTTCTTGGGTAGATTCAGTACTGTACACCTCCCGCCATCCGTAAGAATCGGCACTTTCTCACTTACAAGTCGAGCTCCCAGTGGGATTCGAACCCGCAGTGATGAGAGGTGAGAATGTTTACAACGCAACTCGTTAACCCCTCGGCTACGGAGACGCTCGAATCCCACTGGGAGCTCGACTTGTCAAGTGAGAAAGTGTAGACTCCTACGGATGGCGGGAGATATACAGTACTGCTTCTACTTAGGAGAAAAATGGGGTGGTCTGCCTCTACGACAACAAAAATCGACCATCATGTATGGCCTAACATGTTCTAAAAATGACGTATATCACCATTCAAACAAACACACAAACTCATGTTTTCCGTCTGTATAGCAAGCTTGATATATCAAACAGATTGGCTGATGTGTTTCCGATGAACATGTACCTGCTACTTTTCAATACATTAGTAAATAGTAAATACCTGCTTTGGTTCAACTGTTTCAATAAAGAAATACACACAGTTAAAGCTACAGAGTCCCTATATCAATCGATTTCTTCTTTGTAGGCGTGTCTTTATTTGTAACTTCATGTTCACCAGCTCATGTCGAAATCGGGTATTTAAGCGAGAAAATATAGCGCAGCAAATCATCATCGACCAGTGCACATCGTACCTATACACAGGTAACAGTTATTTTTACAGAAAAAAAAAGTTAGCTTAATTCGGGGCTCGAACACACGACCTTCTGATTTCAAATCCGGTGCTCTATCCACTGAACTACAACGCTACTTAAAAAAATAGTATACTAACTACCATATATTATGAGGCAAAATAACTTAACATATTTGAACGCAACTAAAGATGGATCAATAAATATGTAGTCCATATTGTCGCACGTGTAAATTAACATTGCCTGGTGTAATACTGTATATTATCAATATGAAACAAATACTTCGCCTCAAAACAACCAAATCTCGACTTGTTATTTAGCGCTTGATGAGTTTGTGCGAGCGCGCTTGTTATTACGTAATGCCTATTAAGTGTTAAAAATGCTACAACATATCAATACATAGCAGTGGTCTAGTGGTTCAACGTACATCTTTCAAAACGTACAAGTGCAAGGCTGTGGTTCAAATCCTGTTCCGGGCAACTATTGTTATCACATATATTTTGGAGCCGTATATTTATCGATGTTACCTGTACGGAGGCTAAATAAAAATGGGAAATTTTACGCATCGATTTCTGCTTATATACCGACTTTTGTGGTGTTCGTCGATTTGAAACTACTTCACACGTGACTCATTCATATTCATGAGTTATTACCAGTTAAAATAGGGACTATACAGCTTTAAGTATTTGGAATCTATATATGAATAGCTCAAGCTTTCCGTATGAAATCTAACCTAACAATAATCTTAAGCCTAGGAGAAAAGAGAGGTAATGCAAAATACATACCTGGCCCACAAAATCGTCTAAGTGAAAAAATTGCTTTGTCAAACGTTAATTAAATCAAAAGTAATACTAAACTTTAAAGGACGTAAGTGAGATGCTTGGGAAATAAATATGTATATTAATTACAACAGTCTGCGCAAACAGCCACGCACGATCATGTATGTTTGCATGCACAAACACACAGCCTTAGTAATGAGAGATCTTTATATAATCTGTACTAAACATTTTCCAACTTGAAATAATTTTAATGCGAAAAAAACAACAACGTCTGTCTTAAACTAGCGGATGCGACAATTTCACTTGAAGGTTTTATGATATACTTGTAATATGCTGCATGCATAATGCATTCATGGAAATAGGGAAAAAAAGGATAACTGTAGATAGCTCTGAAGATAACAATGAGTGTATTGGAATCAGGCCTGCCACAACTTTTAAACAAAAAATCCTGAGATTTTTAAAATTTAAGATTTAAAAACGCGCGAAGAACACTTTTTAATGAAAATTTGGAACGTGCGACTTGATTTTCGCACTGTATTTTTTAAAGCACAAATATGTATATATTATAGTACCTTTATGATTTATCTTGATTGATTTTAGACAGCGTTTCATTTTAAAATATCGCAATGGCCATATGCTTTGATATGAGTTCATAAGTATGCCTACAGATATTTGATAAATTACATTTATTTGTTGTATTATATTTGTAAATATGTTATTAAGAGGGCCTCAAGGAAGATTGGCTATGCCAATTCACCCTCTATAAATAAAGAAATTACTTACTTACTTACTTACTTAAAGGTCCAAAGCATACGAGTTAGCCTAAGAAATGACCGCTTATGTAAGAGCACATGTTTTCGACGCAGTCAAAATGTGCTATCCTAAGTTACGCACAGGGGTTTGTTTTAGCATTGTACGCATTATTTCCTTCAAAATATATACTGAAAGGAAAAAGAAACGCATCCTAATTGTTTTAAGACTGCCAGTGCAGCAAGATGGATCGGATGGGCACATCTTCACTGAAGCGTCGGTGATTAAAGTGTAAAAAGTAAACTGATTATGTTTAAAGGAGATACATCAGGCCGTTCGTGGGTGACCAGGACCCACCGACTTGCTTCAACATATTGTTAATTACATGGGTTTAAAAAAGCAGTAATGATGTATACACTATACAAATGCGTCTATGTTTATGTATTGCCAATACTACACTACTATATACACCTAATTCCACATAATATTCCAGATATATTGTGTTTAATGTTAAGAGATTGCAACGTTTAAAGGGACACACGGCAATCTTGATTTTTTAAAAACTCACGGCGTCCCGTTAGTTTTCTCTTCACTTGCATTTGTTCAATCATTAAATAGTAATTGTTAGAAAGTTCAAAGCAAATTATTTTTACATATTACTAACTTTTTATAATAGTGCATCAATAATATATTTAAATATTTGATGATATAGTGAAGAAAATTGAAATCCTCAATTTTTTATTTAATCATATGCAAGCAGTTTTAAAGTAAAAATGACGCAGAATAACTAAATTGAGGAGCAAATTTTATTGTTTTTTGTTGTTTTTTTGAGTGGGGTATCATGTACTACGGCCGTGGGTATTCCAGTGTGGCAGCACTATATCTGCTTCAAGTAGAGTGTAGATAGATACATAGCACTACACACAATCACTCACGCAATAGTCCAGACATAATGCCGAGTCAACGGGGGATTCTTCCCGGGGGCTCATATGGTAGAGGACTTTAAACCTTAGAAATCATCATCATCTTTTAATGTTTGAATAAAACTCAAGATTGCCATGTGTCCCATTAAAGCCTAAGTTTTCTCACCTGTTTTGAGCCAAATGCGCTCATTCTGTCGATAATGAAACTTTAAAGGGGTAACCACTGGTGTGTTCGGTGCTGTTTAAACCTTCTTTCTAAAAGGACAGGCCTAATGTCGGCCTGTACCATGTCCATTAGCAGTAGCTTATTAAACATACAATATATAGCGGAAATAACCATTATGCGTTTTCTTTTTCCTTGCAGTATGTGTGTGTGTTGTTTTCATTTTTTTCAAATGTAAGACCTGAACAATACTGTGTCATCACTGTATGTTGATTGATATGATATTTCTATCATGCATTAGACCTTTTTTTAACATTTAATATCTTCTAGAAAAAGCCTTATTTACACGCCCACCCCTCCTCCCACAACACACCACACACGCCGGACACCCTCCCACCTCCCACATCCTACCCCTATTTAAACCATATATAGGAAGTTAGAGCATCGTGTGGTTATGCTTTTATGACCAAATGGTCGGAAGAGGGTCGTACAACTGGTGGAGTCTATCCTTCCAACATACATAAAGGAACTAACTGAATCTATTCCACAGTAAGAGTTGGGCACTGTTCCCGTAATCTTATAGTATCCTTCCCCTCTATCTGTGGTAGCGCTATATAACCATAGATAATATGTTGCGTCACCAGATCTGTGACTTAGATCCTGTGCTGTGGATAGGTTGGTCTGGCTGTTCGTGGGATCTGGCGTTAGAAGAGGATGACGATCGAATCCGATAACATTGCATCGGCGTCCCAGTGAATGTTAGGGCCCAGCAACACCATGCATGAAAATCATCTCAATGTCCTTAGCGTTTTTAAGTAGAACAGCATCACACACAAACTACACGATACAACAGCGCACTCAACTAGATTAAGCCGACGCTCTAATGTGCCATGACAGTGAGGGATTCTCCTCTTGGTACGCTGGCAAAGGCACCTTAAACCTTACACTTATGGGTCGATAAACAAATTGTCAATTGTGTTAATATTTCGTTTATCATAAACGGCAATTCCATATGGGCATTTGTTAATTGTATATGTTTTGAATTCTTTTGAATACAGATAATATTTTCTTCATATTCATATTCAATTAGTTGTATGACACGGAGTTTTGATTTAAATCTGCAGAACAGTGTGCCACGGGCAGGCTGGGTCATTTCACATTCGATCTTGACCAACCTGGCGAAAAGAAAACACAACCTGACCAGGGGCATTCTTATGTTCACGGTCAGAGGTTCATTATGACACGGTCAGTAGTTAACAGTTAGAAACACGCGATGTGTTAACATTTATTGTTAAATCATGAATATTCTGATTTTAGAGAAGTTTGCTGAACTTTATTACTAATATAAAAACATATATGTCGTATTCTCAATTAGAAATACTTTGAGATTAAAAAAGTAATACGATCCTTAGACCATTAGAATTTATTGGTCACTTCAGTAACGCACGGCTACTACAGATTTGACATGTGACATCTAAAATCGAAAAAAAAAAACATTCTCTAAACCCTCCGTCCTGCCAATATTCTATTATACTGTAATCCTGTCATCGTGTACGGGCTCGTGTTAATAACAGAATGTGTACTAGAAGACCAATGTCTCAGACAATGCCAAATCAATATGACAATGTCCGTTATTTAACATAATTGTAGTATTATATTTCACTCCAAAAGGTTTATTTTGTTAATGCATGAGCAAATATGTTTAACAGTTGGTTTATTTTAACTATGTCTCACACACTCTACAACTAATGTCAACTTTGAAACGCTCAGGTGATTTTCACCTTTTATCGTATTTGAAAAACCGATCAAGACACATTCAATTTACCTTTTCCAATAGTCACGGAGCGCTGATTCCTTACCGCGGTAGGCTTAACGTAAGCGACTTGTTTTAAAACCATGGCCGTCTATATGGACTACTGGTATTGAAACGCGTAACGGGTTTCTGGTTTAACAATAGAGGCTTCACCAAACTTGAAGAACGAGTTTTCCAAGTTTTGAAGCAAATATAGAATGCATTCGAGCTTGGATAATCACGAACCGGAGGATAACCTAAGGTAAGCAGTATGTCAGTATGACATTTTATAGTTTCCAGCTGATAAGTTAGTTACTTTTTTAAAAGCGTTTTAACATTTTGTGATTATATGGATTATTAATATACGTTATGGCTGCAGCCGGTTATATGTAATATAATAAGTAAGTATATATCTTTTATATTGTTTTATGAAACTGAAAATAGCACACTATTGTGATATCAATTTGATGCCAATACCACTTCAAGAATGTGTTAATGATGTCAGTTAATATACCGTTTAAGTATGGCTGAGTTATGGTCAAATTAAAATTTGACAGATCTATGTAGAATTACCTTACATACAACTGTATGCCATTCTTGTTATAACTTGTGACCAGAGTTTTGTCAGTATGTTTTGCACTATGGTGCTTTGGTCGCAAACTATGCTTAATTAGTAAAGAGTATAACGAACAAAAGTACTTTTATTTTCTCATTTGAGTACATAACACATATATTGTATTGAGTGACCATCGAAAAACATTACCTGTATCGTATCAAAGGCAACTTTACTTGTAAAAGAAATTATAACAAGTACAAATATCAGTTAGACACATTATGTCATTGGTTATTGTATGGACAGAATTCAATTTTGTTTAACGGCTTATCAACACAGTATAGGTTATTTAGAGCCGCCCCAGAGAGAGGGGACGGATACATAGGAATCCGGGAACCGTGCCCTTCTCTTATTATCGAATAGATTCTTATGGTTCTATAACGTGCTCGGAGGATAGACCTATACACGGGACCGCCCGGTTTACGTCCCCACCCGACGAAACTCAGTGGCACCACGAAGGATTGAACCCGGGGCCTCCGGTTACAATCCGCCGCGCTAGCTATCGTACGGACAGTGTGTTTTTCAAAACAATATCGTAAATGTTGAATTAATAAAGTATTATTATTGTATTTCGATATTGGAAACAAACATCGAATAATTGCAAATACTTTGCCTGTATAATTAACTTTGTATGATTAACCGTTAAGGCTTAGCTTCTTTAGAAAAGGTGAGTGGGACATGTCGATTGAACACATTTTGGCATACTTGAATTTAAAATTCAAATTGTAAATACACACATTTTGAATATGTATTCAGTTCACAAAAGAACCAGTAGTGTGACGAAAAAATCCGATGTAAAGGATAATAGGTGTATTATACATATAGTGTGACATGTACGAGGTGATTCACCTTATAACTACTGTAAAACCTTAATTAATGTGTTAAATAAGTAATATATTGACATATTGCTTTTGTCTTATTATAAACAGGTACAGTGACAAAATGTATTATCATAATATGTAATTAACTGTTTTGTCCTTCTGTGTGTGGTGTGATGGTAAGAGAAAGGTTCGAAAGCCTTTTTCTTTCTTCCCTTCCTCTAGCGAGTTTTAATATGCGACGCAATTTGATGGACGGTTCGGGATTATGTCACCTTTTGTGGAATCGCATTGAAAATGAATTAACAACAGAAATCAATTAGAACACAAACAATCCTGAATATTTTTCCAAGCAACTTGCAGTTTGATATGTTTACACTTTTATCTAGACTTTGGTATACCTGCATAATAAATACTAACTTGATAAAAGTATGTATTGAGCCATACTCAGCTTATGTCATACTCAAGGTCATGTGTGTAATGACTAATTCACATATTTATCAATATGTATTTATAAATCAAGGGTAGCACTGTCTAGAAAAATGTGTAAACATAGTATACTGAAAGGGTCAATGCAAAAATATTCAAGATTACTAGTATTTGAGTTCTGTTTTTTTGTCTTTTTCAAATGCAATCTATATGGGATTACACAAAAAGGTGGCATAACCCTTGTATCCCTTCCCTCGTGCATTTACGGGCTATTTATTTCCGCATCAAATTCTTTGGAAATCTTAATTAAATATAAGAACATTATTCTGAAGAAACCGAAACACAAAACACAATACGCGATATAACTTCATTTACGACAGTTTAATTTATGCTTATTACCATAAATAATATGCATGCGTACGTGGCTTAAAATAACAGAGATAAATTAATAATTAAGTATACAAACTTATGTAAAATAGAAAGTAAGTAAGACATCTCTTAATTTATTATTCACCACCGACAATACACTTAAGTATCACTGCTTTCGACACCGTAATAATTTGCATGGATGTAATCTTTATATAAATGATTAGACAAAGACATAAATCCATTTTTAACAGCAAATCCGTATTTACTCATTAAGGACCGTAGTTTGCGTAAACTATGATCATCATGTTTTGTTTTGTTTTTATGTTGGTATCAACTTTCAATTTTGCGTTGAGGTCATTTACTCACAAACTGTATACACTAGAACTTTCAAACTTTGCTTATAGTTGTATCTTGGGTGGTACATCGCAATGTAACCAAGCAAATGTGAAAGTGACCTTGACCCTCCAAGCAAAGGGCATATAACTTAATAAATTTTAGGTTCAACTTTTGCGTTTGTCACTTTTTCACAAACTGTATGCACTAGACCTTTAAAACTTTGTTTATAGTTTATTTTGAGTGGTACATCGCAACGTGACAAAGCAAACGTGGAAGTGACCTTGACCCTCCAAGCAAAGGGCAGATAACTTAATAATTTTACCTTCAACTTTTGGCGTTGAGGTCAATTTCGCGCAAACTGTATGCACTACACCTTTCAAACTTTGTTTATAGTTGTATCATGAGTGGTACATCGCAACGTGACAAAGCAGATGTTGATGCGACCTTGACTCTCCAAGCAAAGGGCAGATAACCTTATCATTTTTACCTTCAACTTTTGCGTTTAGGTCTCTTTTTCACAAACTGTATGCACTAAGACCTTTCAAACTTTGCTTATATACACGGTAAAAAAAGTTTTTGACCGGGGTATATAAAGTCATATAAAAATAAAACTAGTGGACAGAATTTAAGTATCTTTTTTTAGTAACCAAGGTCTACCCTACCCGGTTAATTTGGTACCGGAAATATTAAATTAAAAACAAGATTTGATTTTAAAAACATATCGCGAACACACAAAGCGTCTGTTAAAAAATGTTGCAAAGTCCATACAAAGTAACAGTTACGGACACATTCGAGTAACCAATAAAAAGATTATTATTTTTTCGCAAACTTTCATTGTAAACGATAATAATTGTTGATTGTTGATCTATTGTGAGTTATCAACTGAGATAATAAGGGTTATGGTCGAATGTCATGGTTCAGCGATCATTGTACGGGTTTGAACACTGCCATGGTCCAAAACTTTTTTTACAGAGTATAGTTGTATCTTCAGCGGTACATTGCAACGTGACAAAGCAAATGCGGATGCTTCACCATCCAAGCAAAGGGCAGATAACTTTAATTGTTGCATTCTCATGAACTATAATTATGAATAGATGTTTTAAACCTAATGTATAGCTTAATCTTAGGAAGACAAAATATTTTATTTTGACATAGTTGTGTCTTGGGTAGTGCATATTTTTGACGCATGGAATTCATCTATGACATTAACCTACTTTTTGGAGCTGATATTTTTTTAGCTATACTGGCCAAGGGCCAGCAGAGCTTATGAGATGGCGAGTTGCCCCCGTCGTCCGTCCGTCTGTCGTCTGTTAACTTTTACCTCGTTAAGAGGATAGGGCCTTCATTTTTCATCCGATCTTTACCAACCTTTAACCGATTGTTAATATCAACGAAAGCTCGGACAAGTTCGAAAACCAGCCAGAATGGACAAGTAACAGCGGAGTTATGGCCCTTGATTTTGTTAAAATTGCTATGTTTTGCCTCGTTATTCATTTTTCATCCGATCTTTACCAAACTTTATCAGATGTTTTGCCTTTTTTTCATTATTAGTATATGTTTTTTGTTTCAATTTTTTTAAATATATATATATATTTTTTTAGATGTTTTTTTATTATTTTTTTCCTTTTTCCCTTTTTATTATTTTTTGATTTTTTTTCTTTTTTTTTTTTTTTTTTTATTCCACATTTTTTTTAATCCCTTTTTTTTTGTGTGTGTTTGTGTGTGTGTGTGTGTGTGTGTGTGTGTGTGTGTTAACGTCGTGTTAGCGGGAAGCATTGGTTTTTTTCCGGTTCGTTGATTTTTGATTGAGTTACGGCCCCTTGACATTTTTACTTTTAAATTTCTTGTCGGCGCTACTCCTCCTAAACGCCTTATTGGATTTCGACAAAACTTGGCAGCAACCATCGGTAAGATGTCTAGTTGTGCATATCGCGATTTTTGTTCCAGTTCGCTGTTTTATTACGGCCCTTTGACATGTTTACTTTACATTTCTTGTCGGCGCTACTCCTCCTAAACGGCTTGTTTGGATTTCTACAAAATTCGACAGTATGATGTCTAGTTGTGCAGAGCGCGGTATATCAATGAAATCTTGGACAAGTTCGAAAACCAGCTAGATCTTGTTAGTAATGACAGAGTTATGACCCTTGATTTGTTGAAAAAATGCTATATTGTATTTTCCTTTGTTAAATCTGTAGTGATTTCATTTTTTTAGCTGATCTTTTCCATATTTGTTAAGAATGTTAATGTTAATATAACCCCGCCCCACCCCCCCCCCTCCCCACATCCCCCACTCCCCCATTTTATGAAATTTCATTCATATAAGAAAGTGGGACAAATTCCCCCCCCCCTCCCCCTCCCCCTCCACCCCCACCCCCCCCCCCCCCCCACCCTCATTTTATTAAATTTCATTCATTGAAGAAAGTGGGACAAATTAAAAAATACCAATGCTAGGCTAGACACAGCAGACGTATTGGCCATGATTACCAGGTGAGCGATCTAAGGCTATCCTATCCCTGTTGTTTCTGCAATGTTTTAAAAGAAGTAGTGATGGGAATTTTATGTGACAACCCTTGATATAAGAGCAAGTAGAGCGACCACAGTCCCTCTTGGGTCTCTTGTTTTTAATAGAATGGCATTTTGTTTTTAAACAAATGAACTTAAAGGTCATCTCAGCAAACTGCAAACTCCATTCTTTTTAGTTACTAAAATGTTTACAAACTTTCATTTAAGCATCATTGACCTTTTTATTTTTAAGTCCCGCCCCCGTTAGGCGAGACATGTTAATCCACGGATTTCTTGTTTATATTTGATACCTGATGTGTGAATTTATTATTCATGTATATGAATATCGATCATGTAACACAAACTCGTCTCTTCTCTTCCTGATCGTTGCATCTCAAAATGCATTCTATAAAATATACTGTTAGCAAGCACGACCGACATGTTTTTCCTCTTCATGTATTGAATTGAATCTTGTTTAACGGCTCATCAACACAGTATAGGTTATTTAGAGCCGCCCCAGAGAGAGGGGAAGGATACATAGGAATCCGGGAACCTGCCCTACTCTTATTATTGAATAGATTCCTATAGTTCTTTAACGTGCTCGGGGGATAGAGCGATACACGCCCGGTTTACGTCCCCATCCGACGGACGAGGCTAAGGTAAAGTGTCTTGCCAAGAGCACACCGACGGAACTCAGTGGCACCACGGAGGATTGAACCCGGGGCCTCCGGTTACAAATCCGCCGCGCTATAGACTGCGCCACGCCAGCCCCTCTCCCTCTTCATGATGACCAAACGATAAAGTTTGAAAGTAATAACACTGATATAACTAACTCCATCATCCGCAATCTAATATAATGATTGCAGACGAACGGACAGATGGACAGACAGACGGAGACGATGGTTACTATAAGGCTTACGCATCTTGGACATATTGACTTGCATAACGTATGCTTTAATATATAACACAACCACCGAACTTGATACTGTTTACTCGTGCGTCATGCTTTCGTGTGCCAGTATTTCATTATATCAAAACACATTGCACGTGCTCCTCATGTCAACTACACGTGTTTGAACCAAGAGTTTTGTCTTCGGTGTTCTAAACAAATTTTACAAATGGATTTTGAAGTAATCGCTTGGAAAGTTTCAGGAAAATTTGTGTAAGTTATATGATTACCTAATACGTTTAAAACACAGTCATTTGCACTAGCTTGTTTGTAAATTCGTGAATCTACAAGTTTTGAGTTGGTCGAACCGTGACGTGTTTTAGGAGTGTTACGCTCATCGTGTTCTCGAACAAAAATGGTTTCCCGTTAATTTTATTTATCCAGCCGCTTTAGCAAAAAGTTCGACATATCATATCATATAGGATCTTCTAGACATATCGTCATTGATCCATTGATATGGTATTTTAGTTGTTTATTAAAGTTAATTTAAAACCTATGTTAAACTATGATTCAGTTGTCGTTGTTTAGGTATCTACTGATGTAAGATCATGTATGGTCGAATGTCAAATTGACAGTGAACTTGAACTGGACTTTGAAAGTTAAGCTTTACATGTGTTCATGATAAGCCTGGCATGTTCATCCCTGTTTGGCGCCATATAACCTTTTTTTTGTTGGTGCGCCGTAATACCTCAGTTCAATTCATGATAAGGCTGTAAACACATGTACGTTACGTTTGGAGTTCTCTATAATACTGGGTCCTCCGTGGAGTTCTCTATAATCCTGGGTCCTCCGTGGCCGAGTGGTTAGAGTCTGACTTGAAATCACTTGCCCCTCACCGCTGTTGGTTCGATCTCTCATTGGCCTAGGAATCACTATGTGAGGAAGCTCGTCGGTGGTTCTACTCGGGTAAGTGCGCCCGCGCACATGCACGAAAGTTGCCCGGAGGGGCACCAGGAATCTTCCTCCAGCAATGGAAGAATGGAATAGTCGCCATATGACCTAAGCTGTTGGTGCGACTATAAATTCTCCATCATCCTCCTGTCATTAGGTCAAAGGACAAAAGGTCACTGTAAACTTGACATTAGATTTTTTTTTTCAAAACTATTTCGAGTTGTAGAGCTGCGCATGTCTGTAAAGCACTTTATTTATAATGTGCTTGTGGTCGTATTATTAGAATATGTTTACCCTTTTGTCTGTATGTGTCTAGGTTCGTGTCTTAATATTATGGTGTCTGTATGTCCGTGTTGCTGCATGTCCGTGTGTCTGTGTGTTCGTCAGTTTAGTTAAAACTTTATTTATTGTCGGATGAGCATTTAACGAAATAAATCGTGCGTCTGCATGTCTGTGTGTCTTATTCAGGAAAGCGAGTGTTGAATGTGCCGTATATCCGAATGTCCGTGTGTATGTATGTTCGTGTGTTTGCCCGTCCGTCCGTGAGTTTTTACGAAACAGGAGATAGTTGACTGTATGTATGTATGTATATGTATCATCATGCCCATGTGTCTTTATGTTCGCGAGTCTGTACGTCCGTGCATTTTAATACAGAAGGAGCTTGTTGAATGAATATTTATGTATGTCTGTGACTTACTGAATAACGATATTTTTATTTTCAACTGATTGATGTATAAGTCATTAATGTTAAGCATATACCGTTCATTTAAATCTCTGTGGAATCGACTTGTGAGAGCGTCGATCTTACGGATGGCTGGAGCTAAATACAGTACTGGTTCTACCCAGGAAGTGGGTGGTCCGCTTCCATTACCAAAACTTGACAGTCATATTTAGCCTAAAATGTGCCGAAAACTGACGTTAAACACCATTCAATCAATCAATAATCAATTAAATTTTCCAATACCCGTCTAGTATAAACCTATTGATTTGCTCTAACATAGCACTGGTGAGCCAAATCAATCAAATTAATGATCTGAATTATATCATGTATCGCTTTAATCGATCAAAATAGTTGTATTTATATAGTTCTATATACATGATATCGACTGTTATGAGACGAGAAACAATTTGAAAGAAAACCTATCTGAAACAAATTGAATTCATAATAAAATATACTCAAAAAAAAAAAAAAATCTTATGTATGAATTGGTTGATTTGAAGTTGTTTAATAAAAATACACTGCACTTTTTACGTTACTGGATTTATTCTTCATAACGCTTTAGTTGGAACTCCTTTACATATTTTTCTCACTCGACTGATGTCGCCTTGAGCCGTTAGCACCTTAATAAGGCAAACAATAACACGTTACATCTTCATGTGATCTAGAGGCCTACTAACATCCCTGTAGGCCATATCACATTGTATTGTCATCGTTCAATCGCACTTTACCTCTAAATACAAGAAATATTCAATTAAAACGCGTAAGTGACAGCGATTGTCCGAGGATTTTGGCAGCCCAGTTGTGTTGAAGGTGAAACTGTGATAAATTTGTCGTGGGAACTGGACTTCACTAACTTCGCACCTGTTGAACTGAAGTGACAATCTCGCCTTTCTTTAAGAGCCGTACACTCCCAGCATGTATCGTAAAAGAAATGAAAAGGTACACAGCTGCTTATTGAACTGAATTGTTGTTTAACGGCTTATCAACACATTGTTTAGATTATTTCAAGGATTTTTAAACGTCCTTGATTATTTCGCGTCGTCCCAGAGAGACGGGAATAATACATAGCCATTCTTTCGAAGATTTTATAACGTACTTGAAGGATAGCGTCTCCGTGGCCGAATGGTTAACGACGTTGCGTTGTAAACCTTCGCCTCGCACCGCTGCGGGTTCGAATCCCACTGGGAGCTCGACTTGTGAGGAAGTGTCGGATGGCGGGAGGTGTACAGTACTGGTTCTACCTAGGAAATATGGGTTTTCTGCCTCCACCACAAAAAATCGACAGTCATATATAACCTTACCTGTGTTGAAAATGGCGTTAAATATCACACAAACAAGCCAACAAATAATTGAATTGGTTTTTACGGAGCACGAACACGTGAAAGGTTATATGGCGCCTAACATGAATGAACATGCCAGGCTCATCCTCCATTTACATAAATATGAAACATGGAGAATGGGCCTCGAACCCTCTAACCTGCAGAACTGCAGAGTTGCTGCAAATTCTATAGTCAACACTCCATTTCCGATGGAGCCACGTTTCGACGTTTGCATACGCGGTGTCATGATGAAGACCTTGAATGAGCATGATAAAAAATGACAAAATGAACATGAAATGTGGGGTGGAGGTGTCCTACCCCTCTCTCTCTAGCGGGATTTGCAGTGGTTGTATTCTACCCCGGCAACCACACGGGGAGCAAACGAAACAAAGGATATACTCCATCAGACAGGGTTGTTGTGTGCTTGTACCAAACTGGCATGTATTATGTTGTCCATCCGTCTTTGTGAATTTATTCTTCCTCCATTTTTCAGTTTTAAACTTATAATAAAGTCACATCTCAAAACTGTTTTGCCCGTGTGGTTGCCGGTGTAGAATACAACAACCACTGCAATCTCACAAACACTCGTCACATGCAGAGGGGCAGGACCCGCTTCCACCCCCTTATACCTTTCATTCATTTTGTCATTTGTTATCATGCTCATGTCATGTCTTTATAATGACACCGCGTATGCTAACGTGCGTCTACTAACAGCAACTCTGCAGTTCTGCATGTAAGAAGGTTCTAGGCCCATTCTCCATATTTTATCATGATGTAAATGGAGGTTGAGCCTGTCACATTCATTCCTGTTAGACGCCATATAACCTTTCATGTGTTGATGCGCATTAAAACTCAATTCAGTTCCAGTACCATCTGACAGTCTTGCCTAGGGATTGTTGTCGCTGCATGTACCAAACTGGCGTGGTGGTGTTGTCCATATGTCCTTATGAATTTATTCTCAGATTTAAACGAATAAAGTCACATCTCAAAACTGTTTTTGAGCAAAAATACATATTAATAAAATATATTTAGGACGTCATAATATTATATAAACCAGTATATGTTTATTGTGAAGTATGTAAGGCAAGCCGCTTGTATAATCGTACAACATAAGTATTATATGTATTCGTATTCAAGTGAACATCAGTTGGGGACCAATGCCTTCTGACAGTAAGTGTGGAACGTGACTTTTTTGATATTTTAAGGATCATCGATATTACTTTTGCTTACTATATACATGTTACTGTTCCTTTATTTCTTATATTCTGATCTACACGTTTCATATACATTGATGTAATTTTAGTCAAAACGTTTCTAATGTGAAATAATTGCTTAATGTTCTAGATATTGAAAACACAACATTTATGGGCGATACTACTGAGAAGCAAACAAACAATTTAAAGGGACGAGAGGCGATCTGGAAGTTTATATTGTTGGTTTGTTTGAATGGTGTTTTACGCCGTTTTAGCTGATATTAGGCCATATATGACGGTTGATATATGTGAGGTAGAGCCACTCCATTTTTCCTAGGTTATACCTCTCGCTATCCGTAAGAATCGACACCTTTTCACATGACAAGTCGAGCTGCCAGTGGGAGTCGAACCCGTAGCGATGAGAGGCGAGAACGTTTTAGACGCAGGATGCGTCTTTACTATCCCGGTCAACAATATAGTTTGGTCTTGAAAAAAATAGACGAGTCGGCTCATTTTGTTGTATTACTCAATAGTATTTCATATCATTACGTGGTCCCGCCTTAACTTCATTAAGCGATGGGAAAGCTTATATTAGCAGGACTTTATAATGGATATTTTGACAAATTACAATTGAAAATTACCTATTAAATGGTTTAATTTTACAATATGCAAACTTTTTAAGCCGAAATTAAAGTTTTATTTCATGCCCCAGCCAACACCATTTTCGCTTCTAGGAGAAGGGACTGCACGGGGTATGAAAGTTAATACTCGGACTACTAAGGATGCGCGCTACCCAGGAAGCCATCGAACATGATTAATCTAAGTTGCAAGAATTTGTCTCGCAATCGAGGTAAAATAAATATGTTTAAACTACACACTCTTCTATATCGCCTCCAGTCCCTTTAAATGAGACAATCGTTTTTGTTTTTGTGTGTGTTTTTTTTATTATCGTTTGATTCTTTTTCATTACTTGTAGCCCATTTAAATTACGCTCAACATACAACGATTCACAATTTATTTCCCTGTATGTGTATGCCTTCTGCCTTTGTGGTTAAGTTATAAAACATCCTTTAAATATTTAAATAATTACTATTCAGTTTCTGTCTGCCTGATGATTAATGGGAGGACGAGAAATGAAATTCATGAATTTTACGCAAGTGCGAACATATTAAAATAAGTCCATTATATATATGTAATATGTCGAAATAAACCATTTGTTAAACTCGCTTATTGTGTTTAACCTTATGTGCATATATTACATTACTATAATTATACACTTAACGAAACTAAAAATAGTCATTAACTCTACACATACAGGACATAAGTCATGCGTGTATAATTGCGTGGGGGAATATTCAAATATCAAACAGAACATTCAATCTTATTTCAAAAAGCATTACTTACCTAGCTGTATTACGCAGGCGAACTAAATGTATCTAGATACATTTAATCTATTTCCCGCTTCACTCACTATGACTCTAAATTGCAATACATATTTTAATATCAGAACGATTTGTGAAAAGTGAGTTTAAAAAATCAAACTAGTGATTGAAACATTAAATACAATTTAAAATGTCTGCAGCAAGACTAACGATCCCTAAAAAGCAACTATTTTCATAATATGTGTGTGTGTGTGTGTGTGTTTGCGTGCGTGCGTGCGTGCGTGTGTAATTCTAAGGAGTATAGTCCCTCCGCCCGGATAGCCACCAGAAAATTCCGGTACAGCTGGGCACAATGGAGTGTGGACTGAAATCCTTTATATTGTTGAATTTCTATTTAATCTTTAATGACTCCGCCACATAGTCAGCCAAATGATATACTTGTAACTGTGATGCTCGGCTAAAGGTTTTGCTATATGACTGCTATTTTTGCTTGTGTGCTGTTGTGTTAATATTTTCAAAAGACGTTGATTTTACTTGCATATCATCCCCATTGTAAAGGGTTTGTAATAGGGGCTATTGTCTTGCTTTTTTAAGCCTTAATTGAGCCGTGAAGCGAGTCCGTCAACTCTTTTTTAAAACGACATCCGCCTTTGTGTTTAAAGTATCCTGGGTAAAATGGCACTGCCTCGAGGATGACATGTTTGTATACTGATGGTAGCATAGCTATGTACATATATATAGGAATAGTCTAGATTATCTATGACGCTTGATTGTTTTCAAGACGTCTAGAACAGTTCTTCTAAAAAAACTTAAAAAAAAGTTTGACGCGGCACCTATTTTGCAGAGATTCTGGTATCGTTTATGATTGGCTGATAGAGACTCAGTGCTTCTCTTCAAGATATACAGAGCGGCAGAAATTTGTTTCTAATATAAATCAAAAAAATAAGGAATGTTCATTATTATATCGACGAACTAAATGTGGATGGTCAAAATTACTACAATAAAACAATAACAATTACGGACACGTGTTTCCGGTTACTTTTTCTTTTCGGCACAAAGGTATTTACAATCAAGCGTCGAAGATGCTCAAGACTAATATAGGAATAACTGTGAAAAAGCCAGATCATGCTTTACTTCAAGTTGAAGCATTTCGTTTGCGGGCAGAGACAAATACGTTTGTGCGGGTGATGCCCATAGGATATAGAGAATAATCAACAGTCTCAGTGTGATAAGAAAAATATTGTTTGTATCACACTGAGACTGTTGATTATTCTATTTATTATATACCTATCAGTGATTTCTTAAGAACATTTAATTGAAAATAATGACCTCTCGCGTATGAATATATTTTGGCAGATTTTTAAATGAGCCGTTAAAGTTTGCTGGTTGAAAGCAATAGCAATCTACAGTACCATTAAATACAAAAATGGTAAAAAAAGTAGTTCCGGCAAAGTGATATCGTCACACCAGTGATGATATAGAAAAATGATATCTTCACTGGTGTGACGATATCACTTTTGTATGATACTAAAAATATATCACTGAGAAATCCTTATAAATCACTAATTGGTATATAATAAAATATAATTATCCCCACTTGGGAGTGTCTTGTTAGTATTTAGAAATAACAGAAATATAGGGGAAATTAAATCCACTAAAAATTACATAATTATTTTGCACGAAGTAGTTTAGTGATATGAAGTCTCAAGTTTGTATGTTTCGAAATGTGGAGTTAAAAGGAATTTGTTTAAATGACGTTAATTGCAGGTGTCAGAAAATCTATTTTGCTCGTCTTTTCCGGTGGCCCCGTTTGGTTCCTTATCAAATATTAGGGCCACTACAGATCCCGTTGGACGGGTAGGCAGAGGGGTAGAACCCCCCACCACCCCCCACAGCCCCACCCACAATTCATGGTCATTTTATCATTTTTGTTCATGCTATTTAAATGTCTTTATCATGATCCCTGCAGTGTTTCAGGTGCCATCTTGCTCAAACAATTAGAGCAGTGGCATAAAAACGAAAAACGTGGCTCCAGCGTAAATGGAGTGTCTACAATAGAACTTGCAGCAACTCTTCAGTTCTGCAGGTGAGAAGGTTCTAGGCCCATTCTCCATATTTTATCTCGATGTACATGGAGGATGAGCCTGGCATGTTCATTCTTGTTAGGCGCCATATAACCTTTTATATGTTCGTGGGCCTTAAAACCCCAATTCAGTTCAATTCAAAAATTACATTGTCTACTGCAAAACGTGAATACGTGTACATGTTACAAATATATCTTATTTCACATTGAGTCTTGATGGTATTCAGTGGATTCAGTCTTGTGAATCAGTTAGACTCATATAAACAATGGTGATGTATTGAAGGCGTGTATTCTTAATAACTGTTAAGTTGCGATAATCGTTTTGTTTTCCTTAAGCATCAATACAGTTTGTTTAAATGCAGTTTCCGGGTTCGTATATTCTTCAGCCAATGGTTGACATTGTATTCATACGATAACACAATTATGAGAAGGCATATGCACGTTCTCATGTCATGATTGTGTTAATTAGCTCATTAATATCTCCGTGGGCGGGATGGCAAAGACGCTGCGGTTGACACCTTCTCGCTTCTCGCCACTGCGGATCGAATCTCACTGGGAGATCGACTTGTGAGAAAGTGTCGATTCTTACGGATGTATTGGGTGTACGGCACTGGTTCTACTCAGAAAATAAGTGGGTAGTCTGCCTCCACCACTAACAATCGACAGTTATATATAGCCTAAAATATGCTGAAAATGACGTAAAATATCATTTAACCAACCAACAGCCTCTTGTTTTATATTAGACGTACTTTTGTAATCGAAATGTATTTCACTCAGGCAAGGCACTCATTGTATGTTATTGGTTGCGTTGCCTGTGTCTCTCGATACACCTGTAATGTGTGTTTTCATATTGGCATTGACAGGCAATTATCTCTGCTTTGCTCTGGGACATTTTATTCCAAACATAGTTTATAGATTCGTCGCATCCAGATCGAGAATCGATAGTGATACTCACTGGAATAAATACGTAGTCGCTCAGGACATATACTAAAGGAAAAAAGAAACGCAACTCGGGAATTTCCGTTATATAATGTATATACTGCAAACTGAATTCCACATATTATTCTAAAGACATTCCAAGATGTTTTGTAAAATAAATGGTTCCAGTTAGTTAAGAGAAAATACACAACTGTGATGTTGTAGATTTTTTGATAATAGTACACTGCAAAAAGAAATTCATAACTTTTGAAGTTTCTCTTTGAACATTTACATCCTAAATTTGCTCACCTGCTTGACCCAAACGCGTTCTCTGTCAATAGTGACACTTTGAGGGATCCTATTTGGTATGTTATGTGTTTTTTAGTCTTTTTTCGGAAAGGAAATAGCTTATGTACCATTAACAGCAGCATATTATAGTTTATTTTGTCCTTTAGTATATATAAATAGCATGGTGTCGTCGAGATACACTATGATAACACTAATTCTAGTAATCTGACAACATTGCAAATAAAATACAATGAAGTTGTAAATGTTTGGTTATATTTGCTTGCACTCCGGATAAAGTTATCTGCGTTTTACATGGGTGATGGAAAGTCTGAGCTTACACATGGGGGAAGAAAAGTTG
The DNA here is from genome assembly GCA_037043455.1 of Cyrtodaria siliqua. Lineage (NCBI taxonomy): Eukaryota > Metazoa > Mollusca > Bivalvia > Adapedonta > Hiatellidae > Cyrtodaria > Cyrtodaria siliqua. Next base: position 541,040 of record JAWPHD010000127.1, on the reverse strand, counting down.
CGCACATCATTTGGTAAATAATCATCCAAAACGTTAGTAGTTGACGACGTAAATGCACAGAATGTTTACAAATGATATGCAAGAAAAAAAATCAATCATGGGTATTCAGTTCAGACAGGGAAATTCCAACCTACGGCATAATTGTTTTTAATTGGAACTTCGGCAGGGCCTCGGTTCCGATAAAAAAAGTTATACCTCGTGTTGGATTTCCCCGGATACCCATGAACGATTATTATAATAACAACAACCTCGGAGCGAGACAGTTAAATGGAAGTTGATACTTTTCAAGTTTTAATACACCACTGAATCGAGCATTCATAACATGACCCTCACGTTGTCGTTCAATGGCACTGTACGGTCTAACATGGCACTAAAGCATGACACGAGTGTATAAACATTGTAATGTATCCTGCCCATATCATGCATAACAGAAAAAAAACACACGACGTAAGCGATAATACAAATTGGTGCTATTTCATCGATATAGTAATCGATAAGTAGATGCCGTTAACAACAGCACTTGATAAAGTACGTAAATGTTGATTATGATGTACTTTCCTGTTTCGTTCAATAAATAGATGTTATTGATTGATGTGTGCTTTTCTGAAGTTCATGCCTTCAAACAAGTATCTAGTATTTTACTACATAGCGTATCCATCAGCTTGTCTTGCTCTTGGTATCCATTGTTTACGACGAGTTTGAACAAGTCTTGCAGCTTCGGTTTGAAGTGATCAATATTTGTGTTTATGTTGTCAATGGTTGTGTCCTGTTTAAGAATTATATCATGCTGCGATTTAGTATACGCATCACTTAAAGGGACACTGTCCGCAAGTAAGCAGATATTGAGCATAACCAAATAACCGTCTGACTATTATTCAGTGAAATGTATACATGAAAACATGAGCATAGACCCTAAGAAGTCTGTAGTAATACATTCGTGAGTTTGAAAAAACAGAAGCTTTAATTATTATTTGTAAATAAAGTGGAACCCACCATATTTACATTTTTTGCGATCACGTGACTTCATTAGCGCATTAGTTTATGTATTGCGTTATATTATAGCTCGGTTAGCTCAGTCAGGAGCGATGTCGACTTACTTTACGCTCACGCTCACTATTATTACCGCCAGTGTAATTTCAAACGCCCGAAGCGGTTTCTCTTTTTTTTGTACTGCGATTGACTTCCGTCAAACAATCTTGCTTTTAATTAGTAAATATTCAATAATGTTTGGTGTGTAATGTTTGCGAACATAATTAGTGTGTTTTTTAGCTAAAAGTTACGGACATTGTCCCTTTAATGTGTAAATTCTGATGTTTGTATTTGGGGTTGGAATCCATTTACATGTCTAGTCACTTTGCCACTATATGTATTATGATAGATAGATGCTTTATTGACTTAAACTTTTACAATTTCTCATCATTACATAGATAGATAGATAGATACTTTATTGACTTAAACTTTTACAGTTTCTCATCATTACATACATAATTTGTAATACATAATTATAATCACATGACAGGTTACACATACTTCTACACACTCACTTATAGTTCAATTTTCAATACTCCTTAATTAATCATAGATCATATAAATCACACATTTTAATCAATAATCCAAGGATATCAAAAAACAAAAGGAATTATATATAAAATAACAATTTATGTGAGGATGTACTTGAATATATTTTAAGAAATAATATTTGGAATAGAACATCTGACAGTAAACGCCTCTGACAAATATTTACTTAAATTAAAAAGTTCTTTCTTCTTTGAAGATTGTAGAAGTGTTATAAATTTAAACATATTTGGCCTTTGTATGTAATATTTTCTGATATATTTCTTTCTAATATCATTATAAGCTGTACAAATTAAAACAAAGTGAAATTCGTCTTCAATTTCAGTTGAATTACATATTTGACAAACTCTTTCATTTCTTTCAATCCTCTGTCTTGCATAACGACCTGTCTCAATTCTTAAGCTATGTGAAGATAAACGTAATTTAGTAAAAACACTTCGTAATCTTTTTGTACATAAAATATTCAGATAGTTTGATAATCCAAAATTATCTTTAACATGTCTATACAAACTTGATAATACTCTATTTTCTTGTAGATCAGTGTTCCATTTTTGAATAAAACAATCCACCAACCTCTGTTTAAAGCTAGATATATTATGCAATGTATATGTATTGTATATACATGCTTTAGCGGTTAAAATATAGGACACACATATTGCTAATCCTCTCGTGGTATTTCTCAAGAAGAGAATTTGAATTTATTAAAGTAAGCGTTAGGTCAAACAATGATCAGCAGTAAATATTCAAATCTCTTTTGTCAACATACGGAATATAATGATACTGAAATGCCAAGACGGAAGAAATCAAACGGCTGATCGGTCTTCTTGTTTAAATACAAGCTGCGTGGTTGACACGGTGTTAGTCAAGAAGCAATATTGGATCTGCCCATTAACCGAAAACCACACACCGGTATTATGCATACATATAGACAAAACCGCTTTAAAAACAGTGAGACGATATTTAAGAATTGATTTTTCGGCATTTATGCAGTCTTGAACGCCGGTAGACAATGGCAAATTCCATGACGCGCACTAGCTCCGGCTACTTGAAAGTGAAGTTTGTTTGAAATTAAAAGCTATTTCTCATCAGAAAATATAAGGTGAATGTATACATATGAACTTGATTATTATCGAAGCTTTTTCTTCCGTCCGTACGTCCCGTTTTCACATTCAAGTTAATTATTAAGTCAATTTCTCAGATATCAGAAGCCGTACAGTTTTCAAACTTCATAAACACTTACATCTATATGGCAGCAATATGTTCCTACCCAAATCAAGTTTGACATCAAGTTTTTATATTAACTCGGCTTCTCAGATACCAAAAGACATACAGTTTTCAAACTTCCTACACACTTACATCTGTATGACAGTAATATCTTCCTAAACGAATCAGGTCAATATAAATGACCTTGATCTACTTTTGATAATTTACATCAAAGATTTTTACAACAACGTCTTTTGTTAAGTCCATTTCTCCAACATTAGATGCCTTAGAGCTTTCAAACTTTAAAAATGTTGATAACTACATGACAGCGATATGTTTCAATGAAAAGTGGGTCAATATGAATTACCTTGACCTACCTTTGGCACTTTGTTAAAAATTTTCATTGACATTTTTAGATCACCTGAGCCAAAGGCTCATGGTGATCTATTGGGATCACTATTCGTCCGTCGTCCGTCGTCGTTAACTTTTGTTTCAAACGATTTTTTCTCAGAAACCGCTTGGTTAATGTGGACCAAACTTCATATGGATGATCCTTAGATGAATGCTTTTTAGATTTGTTAAAATTAAGGTCAGCACGATATGTTTTACATGGACTTGTGTAGGGAAAAACTATTAAAAAATCTTCTTGTCTGAAACTGCAAGAGCCAGAGGTTTAATATTTTGCATTTGCTATACGCTTATGGTCCTCTACCAAGTTTTTTCAAATGGTGACCCTGGGGAGTCAAATTTGGTCCCCTCCCGGGCGTCACAGTTTTCATAGATTTATCTAGTAAAAACATATTCATCTTTGAAAGTACAAGAGCAAGAGGTTAATATTTTGCACTGGCTATGAGCTTATGGTTTAACGAGTGTATTCAAATGGTGACACTGGGTTCACATTTGGCCCTGCCCCAAGGGTCTCATGTTTTACATAGACTTGTATAGGGAAAAACTTTAAAAAATTGCTCTCTGAAACCAAAAGGCACACGGCTCTCATATATAACATGTAGCCCTGGTGTCACATTTGACCCTGGGGAAACTGCCCATTTCTATTCGATTTTGTGGTTATATGTATAAGAAGCGTATTAATAGGTTTTACTGGATCATTGATGAACATTTTCGAAATTTCGACTCTATGCTTACACTTTGTGAGTAATGAAAACAGTCGATCAATAAAAACAGCTGTACCCTTGACCTGTTTAGTAAACAAAAACAAACTTTCTTACATGTCTTGTGACCCCACGTTTTCTGGTGATTTTTCAAGTGGAAAAATAGTTTTCTATATACAATACAATACAATATCTTTATTCAGCAATTAAACATACAACACATGTTTATAGCCTACACAATTACATGAAAGTATGAAGATAGTGAGAACATGAACACTTATCCATATTAAACAAATAAACATACAATTACATCATATCAGATTTACTGAGAAGCACATTATTTCAAAATCGCTATAATGAAAAATAAGAATTTAACATCAAGAAATTTTCTTTATGTACTATTTCTTAATTTGAGAGCATAGAATATAAATTTAGCTAAGTTTACAACTGTACATTTTGACTTTGATGTCATAAGCGAATCAAACTTGTTCAAATTTGGCCATCGGCAATAATAAGGTTTAAGATATTTATGTCTTAATTCTCTATAAATTGGACAAACAATATATATATATGAATATATGAACATTACACTGCTGCATTATCCATACTTGAGTTGAATTTGCAGCAAATCATTAATATGTAACACGTTAACATTGGTGTCTATGGGGGAAATAATTAATGCTTTCATACCTCTAACTGTACTTGACTACGTTAATATTAATTAGTATAACCACAAGACAATCAGTGATTTTTAATTTTTTCAATTTAAATATTGTCGCCCACACAGACATGAATTATGTGTGATATTATATAAAAGTTTACATATATTGTCGATTTCATCTTGAAGCTTTTGTTAAATGTGTACATTTGTTGTGTTGAAAACGTGCTTGTCTACTGAAGCGATTATGTTCGCTTACTGTTCATTGTGAAAACTGTATTCCGCTGTTCGCCATCGTCTGTATTCTGATTTATACTATTCTGTTTCTATTTGTTTTGGTAATGTAAGTTTTTCGTAAATAATGTTCTTTTAATACAGCTTAGTGAATGTTATAGGACTTAAGACTGTTTACCTACTAAGTAAAATGTTTACACTTTTGTTATCTACCAACCTTTTTAACACGAATGAAGAAGTCATTTTGTTAAGGAATTCAAAATTCTTAAGTCTCTTAAAACTACATAATTTAGTAATACACATAGAAGATACGCCTTTTTAGCTGATGCAAAGGGAGATAATTTTAAAATTACGAAATTTGGAGTGTTTTTGTTTGAGAATAACAATCTTTTGTGGACACATTTCTGCGTTTTTTAAACGACGACATAATGGGCGAGATGTCAATGCCAAATATTAAATGTGTTCAAAGCAATACGTTTGTATAATGAAATCAAGTTGTTTTTAATATATGGGAGGTAATTCTGATACTTCGCTTAGAAAAAATAAAATGACATACTATTTTAAAAATCACATCGTTACCTAGCATTTCTAATATATTCAAACAATTATATGAATGTTTATATGTTTAAACTATGTCCGTAAAAGGTGGTGCTAATTTTTTTTTTCAGTATACTATTACTAACGTATACGCGCCCCTATCGTTACGGGAAATATCTTGCCTCAGGACACACCGACGTATAATTTGTGATTTTCGGATTCATAGTTTAACATGATATCCGCTGTGCCACCAATCACCTTCGTTTAAATGGAATGGTTAAAACAAAATCTACAGCTCTGCAAACTTTTATAATTCTAGGTACAATATGCGTCCTTTTATTTTGACTTCGGGTGAGCTTTGAATGTTCATTCCTGCTAATGTAGTATAACTGTTTTGTGTTGTTGCACAGTGTAAAAAGAAAGTCCGCTCATTTACTCTTCATACGAATCAAAAGCAAAGGATGGGAATCAAAAGCAAAGGCTGGCTGTAAACGTGAGGGAACACATATTGCGAACATGCCGCCCTGCCTATTCATCGGCTTAATATGCTTTGCTTTTTCAATATTTCATTGACTGCATCTTATCAAGCGTAAAATAACAAAAGGCCGCACCAATACATCCAGTATTTAGACTACCGAATATTTTACACTCGTCAAACTGTATAAATTGAATAGCAACATTTTGGGATTTACATAAAAATGGTACATTATAGAAATGACAGTGAACGGTTTAAAACACGATACTAGGAAACTACTGTAAGTACATGCTATGTTTAAGATACAGTAGGCATTGAATTTGTTTGCTGAATAATTATTTTTCACTAACTAACGAAGCAAAACTTTCGTAAAAAAACACCGCAAAGTGAAAATGTCAACAAGACGTTTCGTATGATTTATTGAGCTATACGATTTCATATGCACGGATATACGAATATTAAACAACACTTGGAGTGATTGATAAAAATGTGTTTATATATACATACATATACATACATATATAGCTTTTCTCTGTTTCCGTACTTATAGGACCACACACAGTATTTACAGTTAATGTCAGTTGTACCACATACGCATACATATCCGTAGACATGGAATCTTAGATTCCCTTTTTTCAATCGTTACTTAATAAAGCTATTATCCCATAGGCACAGATGCTTATATGGCATGCAAATGCAGAATATGGACAAGTCTCCATACAACTAGAATTACATAATATATACTGAAAGGAAAAAGAAACGCATAATTAAAACATTGCCTATACTACACTACTTATATAGATACACCTAATTCTAATTAATATTCCAGATATATCTCAACGTGTTTTGTACAAAAAGTGGCTAGAACTAATTACAGAAAGGACAACTCTGTCATGTAGTAGACCTTTTAATCAAAGTATACTTTGTTACACGAAATTCATAAATGTTGAAGTCTATATGGAATGCACTAGAAATGGTTTGACGATTACGCGATATAAAACTATTATTCTAACACACTGACGAACACCTATTTCTTTTGTCTTTTCAAGTGTAAGTTGTATAGGTTGCTTTAATAATAAACAAACACAAACAAAACAGGATAGTCATTCAATTATACACTAAAACACATTATGTAATAATGTAGCACGGTAAAAGTTAAATAATAAATATCCCGCTCAATTGGAGATAAGAAACTAGAACATAGGCGGATGAATTGATATTGTATCGCTCTTTGTCATAAGAAAAAACGGTTCATACAAGTTTCCTATAGTTGCCAAATATAATAGCAAAAGCATTTTAAGAAAGGGACTATTGTCGATCTGACAGCATTGTGGATGTGGAATCAAAGATGAATAAAACCATCATGGTGTGCTTTAGTTGTAATAATATTAGCTTCATGTTCCGTCCGGATAAACTATTGCTACTACAGCAGTTTGGTCAGGAAAACTCGACAGTTCGGCGAGTTTTTGTTGTATCAGTTATAAGTATTATTTCAATGAGCTGGTATTTGAGCAGTATTGGTTATGCGGTCGTAGTACATAGTACAACTGATGACAAAATTGAATACATACTGAAAGGGCGATCCCTTGGAAGCAACAAACACAAACAAGTCATAACAGTAGTAGACTCGGTTTTATTGAGTCTGTTCATGAGAGATAATGTGAAGTGCAACACCTCCCACGCTTCCTATCACCGGGTTAAGCGAACAGAAAATGTTGGGCTTGATGATCCCCTTAGGACCAGTAAGTAATAACACTACAGTGATTTGTAGTCGGTGCGACTTTCTACGTCCGACACACAGCACTAAACAAACGCTTGTGTAAATGTCAATACATTAACTTCGCTAATCGTTTATTAATTAAAATGTTAGATAATTAAGGGGCATAACTTTGTATGAAAACTTCTCAAAATACTTAAGTTATATGGGAACAGTGCTAGGTTTATTACGGTATTTTAAAATTGAAAATTATAAGTAAAAAATACACCTAAAATCGCGTACAGTCCATTTAATATTTTAAACATAGATTATACTTAAAAATGTTTGCCCAGTAGTCTTAACATTTTATCAACACTCAACAATGTTTTGGACTATTCAACTGCATTTGTTATTTTAATTGAATACAATTTGGTTGTGTTAAGTAGATATTTGAATATATATGGGCTTGTGAAAATGAAATGAAGAATGGAGTAACTTATATTGTAATGATTTATATGATATAGCCAATCAAACAGTGACCATGCAATTTAAGGGTTTGCATATATATGTTATACACAGTTATCATATATACCTAAGTATAATCATTCTAGTATATAATATAATCAATCTTTTTTTCAGGGAAGAACTAAAGTCTGATCCAATCTCTAGCGACATAATTAGCAACTATAACAACGGTAACAACAACAATAACAACAACAACAACAACACAAAAGTCACCGGAAATGACGAAAACAAATCTAACGTCGCTACATCTGCAGACGGTCCACCAGACGACATTCGAGCATTTTATGGTCACCCTCTCACCGTTGCTGCGTCATCTGTCAATGAGGCAGATACGAACGCGTCGGCCGTGGCGCTGCTACACGAGTACATTAACCTCCCAGCATTGGATAAAAGTGGGATGAAAATAGGAGAAAAAATCCACTCCATGTATGATATTTTACGGTAAGAAATGTACATTATTAGTTTCTACGCGATGTTGATGGCACGTGACTTCTTTCAATGCATCAACAAGCATTGATATACAACTCAGGACCCGTCATAAAAAAAAGAGTTTTCTAGTTAAACATAGTAAACGCTTGTTTAACAAAATAGTTTGCAAATTCACTTTTAACATATTTAAACAATCATGCTGAAATTAATTATTTTCAGTTCAACATTCATGTATTGGCGCTTATCTATATGGATGGGTGTATTTAACACACATGACAAGGCTAAATACAGGCAAAACCCCAATTCCCCTGACATTTCTTAATACAGGCACCAAGTCATTTCTCATGGCATGGCTAAGTCAACAACCCATTTCCCATGATATGGCTTATGACGGGCAGCATCTCGTTTCCCATGTAATGGCACAAGACACAGTTGCAACCTACCATTGCCCATTACAAGTTAAGAAAGCGTGGCTTAATATACTGAAAGAAATAAGTTTAGCACATAAATAACATTTGAGCAGATTCAAGGCTATGTGCTTCAGCCACCATTAACAATATAATTAACATAATTAGCAAGTATATGCAGGAAATTATTTTTAAACGATATCTGCGAAAAAAGTAGCAACATGTTTTAATTAACCTGCTTTACAGAAATTATAATATTGTTCTTATTTCAATAAAAAGTGAGATAATTTTAAAATTTAAAACTTTGGTTCGTAATTTCATTATAATGACAAGGTTAATGTCAATTGTTTTGCGTTTTTTATCATTCGAATCCCAGAATAGTTATAAAGTTGAACCCTGTTCTTGATAATATTCTTATTTTTAATGTGAAAAATGTTGTTTGATATAAATGAGGGATTACTTTAATACTTACTTTAAATCGCACATAATAAGAGAAAAACAAGAACACCTTCTGACATGCCCAAGTTATCAAATGCTTCACATTATAAAATAAACATTCAGTTTCTTTAAGCTAGATATGCAAAAGACCGTGCTAAACTTATTTCTTTCAGTATACTATACTTGTTCAAGTTAAACATACCATACAGATGCTTAAGAATTGTTTAGCAGACCCTCTGGTTCGTATGTAGGCGTGTATTATGTATGTTGGATACAACACTCGCAATACCTATACCGTGTCATTTTACATATGCATGAAATCACTGTAAATCACTATTTTCATTATAGTAATTCAAGATGCGGGTCGTTTCGTTCGAAAGTGTCGCGGGTATATACTGTTACCCGTGTCCTTTCGTCCGTCTATCAGTCCCTTCCGTCCGTCTATATGTCCCTTCCGTACCATATCCGTACGATTTCCTATTTGGTTTAAGTTCACTCAATTTCTCAGACAACGAAAGTAGTAGAGAGTACAAACCAAACGTCAGGTATGTTTTCATCCACATGACATAATGACAGACAGCAGTATGCACCTACCAAGTCTAGGTTAATGTGAATGACCTTCACCTACTTTCACATTTTGGTTAATGTATATTCCCTATACAGCTTTTAAACATCATGCACACTTACTGTACAGGACAAGAACACGTAAGGAGATATATAATATTATGTCAGTGCCTTTTAAGCTCGGCACGAAATAAACTTGATAGTAAAAGGCACTGACATAATATTCTATTTATCATGTAGATTATCCACATTTTCTGTATGAATTACTATTATTACCTATTTCTCAGAATGATACGCGTATCGAGGACGCCGCCATGTTGTTGTTTTTTGTTTGTTTTATGACGTCAGGCAACGTTACGTGCATGACGTCAGATAACGTTACGTTCAATAAACGCCGAGGGATTCCGCATTGATTTGCTTTATTGGGCAACTTACGTAATAAAGCAATATTTATTAGGTCAGCCCTTTATTAGGCAGAAAAGTGCATACATGCATGATAAAAGTATTTATTTATCCTCGACATGTTGCTACTAGGCATTTTGACGAGCTTTTCAACAGAAGATTTAGTCGGCTGTAAATCGGTTGTCGTTTCATCAATCAGATCCAATGGAGATTACAAGACAGCAGCAGTAGAGTTGAGTTGGTGGCATATTGGTGTAGAAACCCATCGTTGATAGTCTGTAGAAGATTTCAAAGTCGAAGTAGATTATTGTTTCAATAGAAGATTTTGGCCAATCGGATTGCCTGCAAAACTGTGACTAGGTCAATCCGATTGCCGGCTCGAAAACGTCTTGTCCAATCAGGAGACAGGAGATAGGAGGCGCCAAATATGTCCCAAGTAGGTCAATCCAGCTGCACGTGCCGCCCGTGGTTCTGTTGGTAATGACTCCTCCGGTATCCACACCGTCGTATAAATACATAACCCTGAGGATCCGTACATCATTAGACAACTGCATCGACCCTCAAGGTACCCAAGCACAACACAACATCTACATGACATAAACCCGTCCTTACCAATACACACTAATATATACATGAGATAAACCCGTCCTTACCAATACACACTAACATCTACATGACATAAACACGTCCTTACCAATACACACTAACATATACATGGCAAAAACCCGTCCTTACCAATACACACTAACATCTACATGACATAAACCCGTCCTTACCAATACACACTAACATCTACATGACATAAACCCGTCCTTACCAATACACACTAACATCTACATGACATAAACCCGTCCTTACCAATACACACTAACATCTACATGACATAAACCCGTCCTTACCAATACTCACTAACATCTACATGACATAAACCCGTCCTTACCAGTACACACTAACATATACATGGCATAAACGCGTCCTTACCAATACACACTAACATATACATGACATAAACCCGTCCTTACCAATACACACTAACATAATTATACATGACATAAACCCGTCCTTACCGAAAGTATGTTAATTACTCTAGTCCACACACATTTCCGCTAAAGTCCACAACATATTCCGCTAAAGTCCACAAAACATACTGTCGTATGAATGACCCTGGCAAACGTTTAGCACTTATATCAAATTACATCATTAAAAATAATTTTGGATGAACACACTGTACATTAATTCGAAACCAAACCTCATATAGCTTTCAAACGCCAGACAACCCTAAATCTACATGACAAAAACTCGTTTATAACAAAATAAGTCAAGATGATTAAAGGGAATGTAGCGACACAGCCAAACCATCTTTATTATTGAGAGATCTGAAATACTTGAATAAGGGTGAAAGAATGATCAAAATCGGATGATAAACAAAGAAGATGTGATCATTTGAAGTTTCTGTTGAAACAGATATGGAAGCGGCCATTTTGAGAGCTATGACATCACGGTTCTAAATGACCATATATGGAATATTTATAAATATGAAAATTTACTGATTTATAGGGGGAAAATGACAGCAACTGTATGAAAAATATGTAATACTTAATGGCAATAATGCTTTATATGACCAGTAAAAAAAAGCATGCATTTGCAGCGATGTTCTTCGTTTTAAATGATATTTATCAATATTCCATATATGGTAATATGGAACTATGATATCATAGTTCTAAAAATGGCGGCTCCCATATTCGTTTTAGAACAACCTTTACATGGTCATATCTTTTTTGTTTATCATCCGATTTTGATAATTCTTTCACCTTTTTCCAAGTTTTTCAGAACTCCCAATAACAGATCTTGTTTGGCTGTGTCGCTACATTCCCTTTAACCTTCGTCCACGTTTGGCCTTCATAACTTTACATAAAAGTTTAAAATCTTATTTTTTTTTATAATTTCCATTATCCGATACAAAAACATACAACGTTTAATCTTCAAGCAAAAACATGTATAGGACAGCGACACATTATTCCAATCAGAAGATGAATGTGAATGACCTTGACCAACTTTCTTCATTCAGTTCACTCCTCACATAAGAGCCGCCATTATAATAATTCAGCTTTAATACATTAGTTGTATTTGACTTGCTCCAATATGACTAGATCTTCTAAATATGCATAGACGGGTTTGTTTTAGTTGAAAATGCAGACCACTCATAAAGCGCATACAAAGCTTTCTTTATATAGCTTTATTTATAAACATGATATAGAGGTTAATGTTTTAGGTAGGATAAACTGCTCATATAACATTTCGAACGACTGACAAATGGATCAAGCGATGTTTCGGTTTTGTGATTGATACAAGAACAGTTATATACTATCACATTTTTTTGCTTTTGTCCAAACCGCATATTTGAAATGCCCGAAGAAAGCTCCACTCTTTTATGTTCAACATTTTCGTAATATTTCTTATAGCATGTTGAATTTGAGACATACGGCCATCTTGAATGTATCAAACATTATAAATTGCCACTGGAATTGGTAATCCTGTATGAATTTGACTTTAGGTCTGCTCTCATATAATTAAATAAAGGGAAGTAAAATTTGAAGGTTAAGTTTTCTTCGTAATTCTACCTTCAGAAGGTTTAAATACATATATATTGTTCTAATGTAATCAGAAATACATTTATGCAAACCCAATTTCTTTGAACTATTTATATAATTCTTAATAATGATTGACAAAGTTGCAAGTTATGTAGAAAAAGACTAAAGTAAAGGGACGCTGCAACCGGAAGTACAAGAGACAAGTGTTTGTGTGTGTGTGTGTGTGTGTGTGTGCGTGTGTGTGTTATTGAACATACTTGTTTAAGTAGGGAACTAATTGTTTAAGGGCTCATACACGCTTTATTGTAATCACATAAACACTTTATTGTGAGCTATTTAGAGCCACTCCAGAGGAAGAACACATAGATAGCCCGGAAAGTGCTCTACTCTTACTATCGAACAGCTGTCAGTGGTTCTTTTAACATACTGGAACATATCATGCCCACTGACCCAGCGCGGCGGATTTGTAACCGGAGGCCCCGGGTTCAATCCTCCGTGGTGCCACTGAGTTTCGTCGGTGTGTTCTTGGGCAAGACACTTTCCCTTAGCCTCGTCCGTCGGATGGGGACGTAAACCGGGCGGTCCCGTGTATCGGTCTATCCTCCGAGCACGATAAAGAACCATAGGAATCTATTCGATAGTAAGAGTAGGGCACGGTTCCCGGATTCCTATGTATCCTTCCCCTTTCTCTGGGGCGGCTCTAAATAACCTATACTGTGTTGATGCGCCGTTAAACAACATTCAATTCAATTCAAATCCATCGTAGAAACCCAGTGGCGACAGTGAGACTCGAACCTGTATTTTCCAGAATCAACGTCCGCCACGCTGTTCACTGAGGCACACCGGATCGTGATTTTAAACCACTACGTGGTCCGAGTATTAACTTTCATACCCTATCCAATCCCTTCTCCATGAAGAGAAAACGGGGTTGTGCTGGGGTATGAAATAAAACCTTAATTTTGGCTTAAAAAGTTCGCATATTGCAAAATTAAAACATTTCATAGGTAATTTTGAACAGGTTATCGCATTTTTTTCAGTACAAACTGTTTTTAAGCTTGTTTTATTGTCGAAATATCCGTTATAAAATCTTGCGTATATAAGCTAAAACCCATCGCTTAATAGAATTGAGGCGGGACCACATAATGTGTCCGTGTTGTTTCGTATCTTTCCCACTTAGTTTATTTATTTAAAAGCCAGACTAATCCGGCAAGTAAAACATGAATAAGTTGGTGGAAAAGAAAACAAAACTAAATCTTAATATCACCTACTTCACTGATTTAACTGAAAATAAACGTGATTGCTATATTGACAACTACTTCATGGATAGACGCTGTATAATTTAATATGGACAACACGTATACACCCATACTTGTATACGTCTTGTATGCATGATGTGGTTGTCTCCCTTGTATTGCTTGGCGGATTATGAAATCGCATACGTAATGATTTAAGAATTAAATTATTTCCAGCGAGTTTATATTGTCCCAGATCAAAACCTGGTGGGCGGGACTTGAAGACCATCGATACCAAGAGCCGTAGGCCCGCGGTTTCGATGTGTTTCAAGTCCCAACTACCAGGTTTTACTCTCGCACAATATACACCTGCTGAAAATATTTTACGAAATTTTGTAAGCCCGTTTAGGAAACGGGCGTATAGTTTAGGAAACGGACGTATAATGCCTCGTTAGGCGGCGCTCTTGTTATCTATTTTATACACACATTTTCGAGAGATTGAATGAACATAATACAAATATAAAGCTTTATCGTGTATCGAATAAGTCTAATTTGTTGTTTGAACGTAACATTGCCCTAAAATAACGCAATCGTTGTTTTGGATGTTTTCCAACGTTGAAAATCGTTTAAAATGACGTTCTAACGGTTGAAGGACGTGACGTCAGACGTTCGTATAACTTTTTTAAAAACTTCTCAATAGCCAGTCGGCATTGTCTATTTTCGTAAATCATTTTAGATATCATTTACACAACCTGTTTACATCAAGGCTCCCATGTTCCTGTCGCCAAGGTTAATATCACACATAGAACGGGTATAACCCTAAACCTATCGGCTTATCTACATATGATTATTACATCCAGGGGCATTCGTCTGAATTTCTGACATTTCTTGCTCTTTTTTTTCTAGTGTTTTGTTTCACACGTAAACACAGAATCTTTCCTCAGAGATCGTGATCGAAGGTTAATAAAGGTCATAACTACTAACTTTTTTAAACGATAACTCATCGCTGCTAGTTCGAATCACACTGGGAGCTCAACGTGTGAGAATGTGTCGATTCTTACTGATGGCGGGACGTATACAGTATTGAGTCGACCCAGGAAAAACGGGGTGGTCTGCCTCTACCACAAACAAAATCGACCGGCATACATGTATATGGCTAAAATGTGACATCATTCAAACATACAAACAATAAATACGTTAAATGTCTAATAATGGTGACGTCGACGCGAAAAATGCCAATGGTATGATTGAACTATCACTCCTGGGTCGCGGCTTAGACGGAAATACCAACTCTTGGAATAACTGTTCAATCTAAACCTCACTATAGCCTTATTTACGATCAAAACATCATACTTCGAATTGGAATTCCCTATCTGCACGAGATGCCGATGAAATATTCTTTAAATCCGGTACCTTCATATAAGAACGTATTTTAACGTTCACCGTTGTCATTTTAGCTCAGTTTCTAAGACATACATTTCACAAAGTTCATCAGTCACTGGACCGAAAATTGTGTTTAACTTTTGTGACGATACTGAATTTAGTCTTGTTTTCATTCGAAGCAAAGAATACTATTTCGGATTAAGTTTCCATTGCGTTGAAATTCACATTCTTTAACATGAAACTAATGGGATGACAATTATTTACAAAAAAATACGATATCGGGGTAGGCGTAAACCCAGTGTCAATATTATAGTCGCTCCAGTGGGCAATCCAAATTTGATTTAAGATTTGTAGTTTTAAATACATATAGAAACGATGGACAGTACAATAACTTGTACATCAACATGATTCAGTATGGCAGCGCTTGTAGTGTGACAATGTGATTTTTTAAGTTAATTGGACTAATATGTATGTTTTATTCGGACTTCTATGGATTGCAAAAATTGTATGTTGAAATACGGATGATTTTCAGTCAGCACTTATTATGTGATTATCTAGTATTTTACATGCATCAGTGTACTTGGTATTAGCGTAGTCGTGGCCGAGGAGTTAACGGCGTTGCGTTGTAAACATTCTCGCCTCTCACCGCTGTGGATTCGAATGCCACTGGAAACTCCACTTGTAAGTGGGGAAGTGTCGATTCTTACGGATGGCGGGAGCTGTACAGTACTGATTCTTTCCGGGAAAAATGAGTGGTCTGCCTCCACCACAAAAAAATCCACCGGCATATATAACCTGACAAGTGTTGAACATGACAGAAAGTCCTAACCTTAGTCTTAAATGAGCAGTTTTTCCATAAAGGACATTCGCATTACTTGCAAAAGATCACTTGGCAAATGTATAAAGTTTACACTATTTTTATTTGATACTAAGGGCAGTAAGAGAACAAACATTCGATTTCCGGACACAATGTTGCCGTGGCGATTTTTCATTCCCAAGATGGTTTCTATATCATCTAATCTTATTTGCATTTAGAATTTTTTTATCAAACATCTGCTCAACTCATTTGTTCAGTTTCGTTAGATGCATCACGAGGTGTAGGATTTTGCCTGTAGGAACACTTGTTATTCTTTTGTAAACAGGTATACTTTTGTTTACTAAACGTACATGTATCAATATTAAATTATGCTATAACCTTACAGGGATGATGGATCCAGTGCAACGGCTGAGTCACAAACACCACAAATACCTGACAACGAGTATATGCAAATGTTGCAGACGACACTTTCGTCGGATGTTGACAAATTCTTCATTGGCGACACAGACGACAAATGCCCAGTCAGTGTGGCTGAAGAAGTTATACAAGAGGTATATTGTAATTTACTTATATGCACACTGCAGATTCATACTTCAACAATAGATAACCCTGGAATCATAAGTAGACTATACCAGTACCAGTAGACTAAACTGCATCTTCTGGTACCAATCTTCATGGTCCTCAAATACATTGTATACGGTTGGCCCGTGCAATGCTTTGGAAACCGATTGGCGGTTTGGTGAACAAAACACTAGCCATAAAGTTATTAAATCTGGATAGTCTAGAATTTGAAAAGATGCATGGGTTAATCAATTGGTACAATCGGCGAATTGAAGGTATATATAGAGTTTGAAGATACATTTGAAAAAATGTTGTAAGATGTAATATTTACATCGCTATTGTATTCGCTAAGATGAATCTTATTTGACACGCTGCATTTAATTTTCCAATGAATACCATTACCTTCGTAATACCTCATGATATGCCCTTTAACGGTTTTCATTGGATGATAGGCGGAGCTTAATAGAATATTGCGCATGAGGGTTGTGACAAAAATGTTGCCGATCGTAACGGCTGTTACATTTTACTCCATAAAAACTCCCGTACAATAAACTATTTTTTTTCGAAATAAACAGTAAATCTGGCGTAGATAGAGAAGAATCAACACCATTTTAAAGGTAAATATTTATGTAAATATAAGGAATGAAATGCGCTCTTTTGGTTTTCATTGGGTATGAACACGTTTGGATGGTTTAAAGTACGCGTGGAGTCCTTCAGACTCCTCGGACTCCTCACACTTTAAACCACCCAAATATTGTTCATACCCCAATGAAAACAAAAGAGCGCATTTCATTCCTTATATTTACATAAATATTTACCTTTAAAATGGTGTTGATTTCATTTACTAAATCCATTAATGCAAGTCCTTAAGGGGATTATGCGCGTGTCGTGTTGCTCAGTGAATGACATTTCTTCAGCGTCTCCGTGGCAGAATGGTTGTCGACGTTGCGTTGTAAACCTTCGCCTCTCACAGCTGCGGGTTCGAATCCCGCTGGAAGCTCGACTTGTAAGTGAGGAAGAGTCGATTCTTACGGATGGTGGGAGGTGTATACGGTACTGGTTTTACCCAGGAGAAGTGGGTGGTTTGCCTCCACCACAAAAAATCGACCGTCATATATAACCTCGCATGTGTTGAAAATGCCGTAACACACAATACAAATAAACAAATCATTTTGCAATAATAATAGTGCACGTAGAACCCTCAACTATCAAAGGCACTAATCCACAAAAGAATGGCAACATTACATTACAAAATCGTTCAGCCCAAACACTAGCTAGGTGTTCAGGTCATAAAATAATATATATATGCTTGTTAAAAGTATATTTTTATTCACGGGTACTTAAACATCCGGGATTGAATATGCGTAAAATGAATTATCAGTTGTTAACTCGTAAATTCGCCCCTTTTTTGTGTTTTGGCTTGGCTGGTTAAATCCATTTATACTGTGTCTATATAGAGTTCTGAAAATCAAAATATATAACATATAAGTATATTTTAACTCGTCGTCTAGAAACGGTATACCTCTGTTGTGAACTTTGTCTGTTCATGGCGGGATAGGGCCTTTAAGCAAACTAACATAATATTAGTACCCTCATCTATTAATAGCAAACTTCTAAATGTAACACCATTTAGAATACATATGTATGAGCATGCTGATTTTCTTTTTTTTTATAGTTAAACACCAGTTATAAGTTTATATATATGTCGATCAACTTTGTACAATGTTAATATATTAGGTTAACATTCCCCGAGGCCTTTAATTATTCCGTTATACCTCATATATTGTTTTTGTTTAATGGCATGTGATCTTTTTAAAAAAAAAAGAAAAAAAAAGAAGATCTAGACAGGTTTTGATATGTCCGAAGACAATGAGCCGTAGTTGTTGAATTATTCACTACAAATTATAATTCTCAAAACGTTATCCAATCACAAGTGGCAATTTATCATGTGATGTACGCACACGCATGATAGCACAATGTTAAAAAAATCAACAGTAAATGATTGATTGAATTGGATTTTATAGTCGCACCAACAGCTAAGGTCATATGGCGACTTTCCAGCTTCCATTGGTGGAGGAAGACCCCAGGTGCCCCTCCGGGCAATTTTCGTGCATGGGCGGGCACCTGGGTAGAACCGCCGACGTTCCGCAAGCCAGCTGGATAGCTTCCTCACATAAAAACAGTAAATGATATGTATTTTTAAAACCATAATGCCTCGACAAACATTATTATCGAATACATTTCTATTATGGACTTCCTGTTTATGGCCTATAGCCATTACTCGCTAAAGACATTTTAAGATCTTTGAAACTTAACGTTTAAATACCTTTCAAAGCCAACAATTAGAACGATTTCGAAGTTGTTTTTTCAAACCGAGTTCGACAACGCGAGACCAATATATCAATTAGTTAAAACAAAACACACATGTATTAGTATAGTTCCCAAGGCAAACATCTGCGTTCGAGTTGATACATCGCAAATGGAATGTTTACGAGTTTAAGTATCTTACTTAAGGATACCATTACTCATTTAAAGTACAATGACCTACCATTAGAAAGATGTATTGGTGCAAGGTTATGTCTTAGTTGCCGAGATGTCATTGTTAAGAGTTTGATAAATGATCAAGATTCATACAATGGGTGGCATGGGTAGACATGGTACTTAATGGGGTGAAATGGGTAGAGTGGAGACATTTTTCAACGTTTGGGTTTGAACACAATTTTCAAATTATGGTTGGGCAATATGTATATGTTTCAAACGACCACTATATGGAGATGGTATGTGGATACAAATCTTACCATTAACCCTTAACCCGCTAAGCACGACTATAATAGCCTTTGCGTCCATTGTAAACCCAGAGTAACTCGCAGGCTGATCAGGGTTTACAATGTCCATCTGCTGATCAGTCATTTTCCCTAAAACACCCCTTTGTCACATGAATGGAATGGTCTTAATTCAAATAAAGAACCGCCCATTATATATATTGAGCGGGTTAAGGGTTAAAAGGCCGTGTATGCCTTACTTGGTGCGAAAAGCAGCTGAAGGTCATTTACCCTGACCTACTTGTTGTTAGGAACATACTACTCTCACTTAGATTTGAAAACTCTGTAAGAAATGGACTCATCTGAAAAGTGAATGCAAAACATGTTTGGTCTAATCACACCGTTTCCATGTTAAAATTCCTTTATTCCTATAAAAGTGTTTGTTTATCTTATATAACGCTTCAAACTTCATGCAACACTGCATCCTCAACAAACAAATTATGAATTGTGTAACACTGCTGCTGTCCTACTCTGTACGCTGTCCTACTCCTAAAAAGGGGCATCCGTTTTACATGGACACATTTTTTTTTAGACAATTTAGCTTTATTCATAAAGAATCAAAATATTTTGTGTTTCAGATCAGAAGGTCAGTTTCATTCTTACTGAGACATTTGTTGTTCTTTTTTTCACACAGTTACTTTAACGACATCATTTGGTCAGTCTGCATATAAGTTTGCTTAATTCAGGGAAACAAGCGAAATAGAATAGTCGAACATCAAAATGTAATGATGTTCAAAGATATGTTACAGCTATAAAGCAACAGACCCCAATACCAATATGGTTAAATGACTATTATCGAGGGAAACGCGCATTATAACATATACTTCAGTTGGCAGAGCTTCTGGAGCATGGTATCTTAAGTCAATATAATCATATAACATTTTATGTTTAGCATTGTTTTTGAAATGTCTTTTTTACATTAGTATCACTGTATTACCTTGCCAGTATGCTTCACAAACTTGTCCACACATATGTCAGTTTTGAGCAAACAAACTTGAACCATTGCAGCACATACGACACAAAAGTGTATGCTAACTAATATACACAAAGTTATGTGAATGCTAGTCCTTATGTTTGTTCATGTCTATAATATTTGAGACAACTCAAGCTATCATCAAATCAAATAGACTGCATTAAGACCCTTTTGAATTATCGTCTATAACAGTGGTTCAAAGCTAGTCAGAAAAATACTGATAAACGTTTTTAGGATTTAAGATTTTATTTTGATTCTGATTAAATTAACTATAACCACTGGCACGTCACCCAGTCTCTGTGAATGCCATCAATGAACGTTTATAAATTATTGCATTCAATAAACAGTCCTACAATTACCTGCTGCGTGTTCAACTCATTGACAACCTAAAATGAAAAAATGGATACAAAGGTTATAGTTGACATCCTTCAGCATGTATCTTGTTACGCCTTGCGGTCCTTCCAACAAAACATACTATCTATTCATGTTCGGCAGAGGATATTGCGGTATCAGATGACTATCATCGAGTGTCACTTTATATTGTGTTTTATTCTCACCTGGTATAGTATTTACACTATTAGCTGCACGCTCTAATTCATTGGAATCTATATTTGTTTCAACTTTGCCTTAATCAGACCATAGACACCGTTTGACCAAGTTGTAAGTACGTTATCGATGTCAATCTGTTCATAAACAGATACATGAATACAATTATTCAGTGTAAAACCGTCATACACAGACAATGTTTGTGAATTAGAAATCTCTTTACACTTAGCGGGTAAGGGTACAGGCTGTGATTTCACTGCGGATAATAACTAATTGATGAACATGTCAAAGTTATGCAAATGTGCTCTAGATTATTTGTTATAAAATATGAATGTTGTGTGTATTTTAGATATGCGTTGAGACGGCGTGCTTAGCTGAAGAAACGGATGGAAACACTAAGTTAAATATATTTTCACACATTATTGAAGAGCATGATGTACGGACTAACACACATGCGCAAGTTGTAAATACCGGATCGAATTCTTTACATCTCTCAATGCCGGTACTTGATGCAGTGTGTGATGCCAGTTCTCCGACGCACGTCTTCAACGCGTTGTCACAATACAACGGACGTGCGTCGACAAAAAACGAAAAAGTGTCTTCTGCTGTTACGCGCAAAGCGCGTGAACTCAAACCACACGCAACTGAGAAGTCTCAAGAATTATCGAAAAAGTTAGTTAAAGCCTTGACAGAGAAAATAATGAAACGAAGGCAGCAATGCGCTCAATTAGATTCTAATTCCGAGATAAGTGCGGCAGTGTCAAGTGTGTCCTCTGCATCACCAACTACTTCGGCAGCCGCGAATAACTTCTCTGTGGATTCGTTTGATCTCACGAACAGCATGCCAGGATATTCACAGAAACATGGAGAGCTATTGGACGAGTTAAACAGCGATTTGACAATAGCTGAAGACACTTCAAATTTACCAATTGTGACGCAACACTTCTCATCTCAAAACGCATTTCCAGTTTGTACAGATGTACTTTCAATGACTTCAGTGTCAGCTAACGTAAGCTCAGTCAAAACTAGAGGTCACCAGGGTCAATGTCATAAAGTGTGTCAGTCAAAGCATTTAACTCCTACACCTATATCAAACTCTCAGTGTCTACAATCGGCAGATATGTCAGTGAACAGTGAGCAAAACTTAGCGAATCACATATCTAAGCATCCACAGTTTATAAGAACTCATTCCGTGCCCAGTAACTCAAATCAAAACAACGCCAGCCAATCTAATACCGGAATAAATCCAATCCCAGTTCCACCCGGTGTGCTTCCTTACTATTATACCAGCAATAATGGCGGCTACATTTATCCCGGCGTGCAGCAACAGACGGCCGACATAAACGATGACAGAGATATAATGTTGGAACGTTACATTCACCAACAGAACCAATTCTTCCAAAGTCATCCGAATATTCAATATCCGGGCCAGGGAAGAGAGAATTACAGTATGAAATCCCCGGACAGCGGCTACAACGAAGCGTGTGTTTCCCCTCCGGAACAAAGTACAGTGGTAAGTGTTCTACGCGTTAACACGTGCATGCAGTCTTATATCGAATTTAGAATGAAATGGACACATTTAAATATTTAATGTTATGCGTTTAATGAGGTTAAGTTAGAAATAGATCTTAATCAACAGTTACTGCTAGTTGTAATGCACACCCAGAAAATGTGATAATAGATATTAGTTACCAGTTGGATATAAAAAGATTTCAACACAAACTGGTTGACAAGTCCACATAGGCGGAGGGACTATAATCCTTAGAATTACACACACTGGTTGACAATAGGGCTGCACGGGTTGACAAATTGCAGGGCTTCCGCCTTAGAACGGTCAGTGACAGAAAGGCCTCTGGGTGTTTAAACCAGGTTTTTAGAGTGCACCAAAAGGTGCACCAAACTTCACTCTTACTCTATTGTCATCCTAATAAAACGGGAAATAAAAATATTCCCGCCATGTAATATTCTCTAACAAACGATGCACTATGAACATACATAGCCTAAACATTGCTGGAAATGAGGCTAAGCACCATTCTAACTTCAAAGACGTAACTACATGCATAGATACACTGTTACAAGTGTGCCGACGCGAATGTAGTCGATTTAATAAGGTGTCCCTCGTACACCTTGTCTGTCATTTCCTTTTGTTTCATCACATCCAAATGCTCATCTGATTTAAATGACATACTCAGTATAGCTTCAGTTAATACGTTTTCAGAAAGATTATTAAGAAGATATTTTAATTAAAGAAACAGTCTATACACACAAACTCATAATCAGGAATGAACACCCGTGTCCCCATGGACACAGCTTTATTAATATTTGTTTATACATATATCGTTGACTCCACTACTCTGACTGACTTCATGAAATTTTCATCTGAGATCTTGAATCAATCAATAGAATGTTAGAAAACTGGTTCTCTACCTTGTTAAACCGGTTGTTACATGGCCATTTTATTATTCGTTAGAATTATGCTGAAATATAATCCATCTTATGAATAAACTATGTATTATATATTAAACGCCGTGTACCACAACATTTCCTGTTTTTTAACAAACAGCAATATAAAGACAATGACGAGCAATACTCGAACGAGGCTGCAGACGTCAGTGGTGGAAAGGTTTCTAAAAGACGGCGGTCAGCCCCGGCGATGTACGTCAAGCAACACTGGCACCCTGTAGATAAAGTTGCAAAATCAACAATCACTAAACTGTAAGTTAGCATATTTACAGATGATTTATTGTAGGCTTTGGTTTCCAGTTTATATGTATTTAATGTCTCTTTTAGCAATCCTTCAGTCATATCAAGACGGTGTTTGTTTATATATGGGGTTTAACGTCACGTTTAACAATCTTTCAGTCATATCACGATGGCGTTTCCTTTCTCCTTTGTTTGTGTTTGTTGCTTCCAAGAGATCCCATTTCAGTATTTACTTACAGTGTTGCTACACTGGAGTACCACGCCGTATGCCCTTGACATGATACCCTGTCACAATTTACTAATACGGGGCCGACCAGTCCTAGCACTACCCTTTATATGCTGTGCGTCAAGCAAGGGAGCTACTGTCCCATTTTCACGAAGGTTTTGGTGTTAACCGGCCGAGGATCAAACCCGCAGAATCACGTATATGAAGCGGGCGCTCTACAACTACGTCACCGCTGCTGTCTATCTTTTAATTTGACTGTTTGAGCATAATTATACATGGCTTGCTAAAAAACCATTACCATCGTGTGATTGCAGATGTACATATAATATTGTCCATTATTTCAGGGACGCGGATCCAGCCGGATACAAATATTTCCTTGAAAGTCCTACCTCTAGTACGCAGAGAATAGAAGAGGATCGAATAACGTACATGAATAAAGGTATGCATGTTTGTGTAACATTCGGGCTCAGACAGGTGGAATTTCTGTACATTTAAAATACAGACAACCCTGATTAAGCCAACAGTATCCAAAACCTATTGATTTAAGAGACCACCAATTCAATTAGCACTTATAGTGTGTTTAACTGAAATGCACCTGAATTAAGCCGGACTTGTTAAAGAGACTAATTTTGCTCCTTCTTGTTGGTGGTCTCTTACTACAGCCTTGTTACAATTTTGCTCCTTCTTTTGGTGGTCTCTTACTACAGCATTGTTACAATTTTGCTCCTTGTTTTTGTGGTCTCTTACTACAGCCCTGTTACAATGTTACTCCTTCTTTTGGTGGTCTCTTACTACAGCCTTGTTACAATTTTGCTCCTTGTTTTTGTGGTCTCTTACTACAGCCTTGTTACAATTTTGCTCCTTGTTTTTGTGGTCTCTTACTACAGCCTTGTTACAATTTTTCTATATTTATTTATATAATTATATGAGCTCGTTTCAAATGTACATATATTAAATGCAACACTATATTCTACTTCTAATTTCAGGACAGTATTATGCCCTTACATTGGAATACAATGGCGAGAAGACAAACAAAGGGCAAATGGTCAAGGTAAAAGCAAGTTTTAGAGACTTGTTAGAATAATTTATACTAAACACAATGTTTATATGTATTTAGATACTGTTGTTAATTTATTTGTTATACATAAACAAAAATACTAGTAAGCTGCGTTTACCAAATACAAAGCTGCTTTCCCATTTTACGAAATGTAAGGTCATGTCGTAAGTTCAAACTATACCAGCTGGTATAATAACTGCCAGTTACAGATCGGACATGTAGGTTTACCACCACTAATTACATGTAAGCCTCGGAGTTCCTATAATAAAAAGTAATCCCTCCTTTTTTGATGAAAACGGGCATTAAAAGTAGGGGAAAACTGCCCATTTCTATTCGATTTTGTGGTTGTATGTATAAGCGTATTAATAAGTTTTACTGGATCACTGATGAACATTTTCGAAATTTCGACTCTATGCTTACACTTTGTGAGCAATGAAAACAGTCAATCAATGAAAACAGCTGTACCCTTGACCTGTTTAGTAAACAAACAAGAACTTTCTTACATGTCTTGTGACCCCACCTTTTCTGGTGATTTTTCAAGTGGAAAATTAGTTTTCTATATGAACATTACACTGCTGCATTATCCATACTTGAGTTGAATTTGCAGCAAATCATTAATATGTGACACTTTAATAATTAGTGGTATAATACCTGTATGTGCACGGTTCGTATAACGATTGCCACTTTAATACTTACACTCATTTAGTAATCAAAATGTCTATAATTGGCATTACACCAACCATTATTGTCGATTTTCAATCAAGCCTTCAAATCGATTGAACACATAACGACTATCCATGTTTAACGTTTCCATCCTTTAGTTCTAATCCGTTGAACAATGTTAGTTACACAATGTTGACAAATTGATTAGTGTTCGCTTTTTTGTTTTCAATTAGTTATTTGAAGTTGAACAAAATACCGTTTGCCAGTACGTGAAGTTTGCTTTTGTCTCGTTTGTGAGTACTATATTAAGTTCAATGATCCTAAACTGTCTACGTTGAATCTTTTCTGTTGATTGTGTGTGCTTCATCACACGTATCCGAATTAATGTCGTCTGCCAATTACTTCAATACCAATTGGTAAAGAAACATCAGACGAAGTCGTAAGCCCATCAATACACATTGTGCATTCACAATCACCGTCGCATGTACTCAATTACAGTACATAGCTGTAGTTAACCAGTTCTTTCTCCGCCATTTCAGTCGGTGATAATGGTGGTGTTTCGTGAAAACAAACATCTCGACGACGAAAGAAAGGCCTGGGAATTCTGGCACAGCCGGCAGCACAGCTATAAACAAAGATCCATTGATATAGGTAGATTATTATTTAACGAAAGTAATATTATTAACATCCATTTTTCTTTAAAAGTTCTTAACATTTTCAACATCTCTTTTTTTAAAAATAAATAAAATATCTTCAATATTTTAATTTAACCTGCTAACAAGTATATTTAGGTAATAAAACTCGTAACGTATTTCTAACGTTTATTGTTTATAGTTGCATATATTATACGAATCAGTACTGAACATAGTAAACAAACAAATAACATAATGAAGATAATTATTTAACGAAAGTAATATTATTAATAGGTACGTTACATACTAAAAAAACGAGTCGGATAAACTTTAAACATTAATTGAATTTTGACTTGCCACCTGCACTATTTAACTTCTAAGTCAAAAAAAGAGCCTGGACATAATCTTGCAAATAGTCGAACAACCAGAAATAAGATAACAAAAGTCATAAAACAGCCAACATAACACAATGAGCACACATGTATTTTAGTCGCATGTTGGTATATTTAGGTATTTAATTTATTCTTGAATATTACATGCATGGTCTCTGGTTGTGATTTAGTTAGCTCAAACAAATGCAGTTGTCTATTAGAATGCTTGTGTCATGATATTGTTATATTAATTTACTCTATACACTTATGTATCACAGACACAAAGAACAGCGTGGGTGTGGTGCCTAGTTGTATTGAAGAAATCTCCTACAATGCTGTTGCAGTGAAATGGAATCCAAGGGATTCACCAGTTAAGGTACATACCTCGAACGTATCAAATTTCTAAAAGAATAGTCCCATTGAAAATGACTTTCCATTGACTGGATTAACACTGCTTGTACGTGTCTCTTTTATTTTCTCTTTATCATTATCCCCAAAAAAGGGTATTGTTGGTTTTATATCGACGGTGGAAGCGGGGAAATAAGATTCTTCACATTGTAGCTATGCATGGATCCATCTTTTAAAACCACATGAATGCCGAAAATGTGTTAATTCTTAATTAAAAGTCTATACTCTAACCTACAGCTTAAAGCACCAACATTTTATATATTAATACCACTTTGGGAGGAAGTGAGATTCTAACACCGGCTTTAAAATAGGTATTTTGCTCAGTCAGTACATAATTTGACCACGGAAACGCTTACATGTATGTTGTTTTAACCAATCCACCATTGACATAAGCTGTACTGAAGAAAAAAAGTGAAGCACCACTTTTTAAGGACATAAAACAATGGAACATTGACATAATTGTTTGAAGATATTATAAATCCTAGATAAGAATATGATTTGTGTTATTTTATTATTTTCTAACGGAAGTATTAGAATTGCCTGCCATATATAAAGCTTTTATTTATAAAAATGTGTATTGCTTTGAACAAATTTATTATTTGGCATTGACAAGACTTGCCCATTCAGTCTTTGTTTAAAAAACGCTGAAACTTGTTCACAAACGAGTGTTATTTTCAAACACATTCCAAATTTCGTAATTTTTAAATTGCCTCCCTTTTCATTGAAATGAGAACGATATTCGATAACCTATAAAAGTGCATTCCTATCATATTTGCTTTATTTTGATCACCGAATTTGTTTACAAATGACTGTAGCATTACTGTTGGTCATATCTATGTCACCTTATGAATATCATTAACCCCGAACATACACGGTTTTGTATCTCGTCTATGAAAATGACATTCATTGTATATGCTAAATTTATTTTGCTTAGTATATATATGTATCTACAACTACAGTTAATGCATTTTCAGGTCAGCGTAGCAGTTCACTGTCTTAGTACGGACTTCAGTAACCAGAAAGGTGTCAAGGTAAATTATTTCATTTATCATCGTTACTACATATTTCCATTGCTATAATCCGTGGTATATTGTCCTTGTAAGTTCAGCTTTTGTTCTGAAGTTTATACTCATACTGATTTCTTATTTTACCTGAACTGACTTGTGTCTGTATGCCATTTTATCATTTATTGAACCATTTCAGGGTTTACCTCTCCATATTCAAATTGACACATACGAGAACTTGAAAGATACCCAACCAATCAGTCGCGCATACTGTCAAATCAAGGTGTTCTGTGACAAGGTAAATTGTGCATTTAGCTTCTTTATTTCATGTGCTCCCACATGTTGTGTGACACATGAAGACTTTTAAAAATGGGTTCATGATTAGTCAAGTCATTTATTTTACTTAATTAGCTTAAAGCACGATGTTCCAACTATCATCTGATCACTGTTTGACTGCACTAAACACATAGCTAAAATAAATTTAAAACGTGGCACTGGTGCGTTCTGGTAATCACAGCTTGGAGATTGTTTACATGTAACTTTATAGGCAGTTTTTAAGACACTTTATAAAATATGTAATTGTATACTAGCTTGTACTTAAGACATTTTAGAAAACATGTAATTGTATAGCCAGTATTTAATACATTTTAAATGTGACATTAATAAATACTGTTTTATTTTCAGGGTGCAGAAAGAAAAACTAGAGACGAAGAAAGAAAGAAACAATGTAGAGTAAAATCCGAGCCTCAGCCAAGCAAATGTAAGAATTTTTCGTTTACTTATGGGTCAATGTTTTAAGCTCACCTAAGCAAAAGTCTCTGGAGAGGTATTGTTGTGATCACTTTTCGTTCATCGTTCATTCGTCCGTCCGTCTGCATACAGTGTTGTTGTTACTATTCTGGAGCCGTTAGGTTTACATAACTGTCCGATATATTTATTTAAGGCATAACCATGGATACAACATAGTATATTTGCCAAACTATACTTAAAAACTCCAAAACCGTTCAAGGTATAGTCTTTGGATTTGTTACACATATGAACTAAATAGTCTTCCAGGCCCATTTAATATACACAATTCAATTATATGACTTTATTATATCAGTATTGTTTGCATTTTCATGGAAATAAGCTAGTAAATTACAGTTAAAATAATTGCAAACCTCGAGACGGACCTTATCAATGAATCTTGAAGTTATAAAGCATGCAGAATGCATAAACATTATGTCTAAATTGTGAGTAACGTTCAATTATTTGTGTTTCCAGGGAAATAATAGCTTCATTTATTGCAATGTTTCATTTCAAGAGCATCCATTAAATGCAAATCGAGATTTCTTTATGCAAATTGCCTCATGCATCATTGTTTTGCCATTTTTTGAATATAACTCGATCAAATAACAAGTAGGCAACGGCAGAGGAAATCGTTGAGCACGCCCTTTTCCTCTTTCTGGCTGGTGAAATCGTTGACCACGTCTTCTTTATCTGCTATCAAATAACAAATAAGGCGGTGGCGGGGGAAATCGTTGACCACGTCCTCTTTCTTTGCTATCAAATAACAAATAAGGCGATGGCTGGAAAAATCGTTGTATAACGTGTGTTCATTTTATTTCGTTAGCATCAACACGAAAGCGGCAGGAGGAGAGATTCCACGAACCCATGGAACGGTCTGAGTTTTATGTGATGGCCGATTTCCAAACACAACCCATACTCTTCAGTCCAACATTCGATTCTACATTGTCGGATTCTACAAGGGTAATTACGATTTCAATAACACATGAGATGTAAAAACAATATTTAATTCAATTCAGGTTAAATAAAGGATCTTTACATGAGTACTCATTCATTACTGAATTTATTAAAACGAGTTGGCAAAATGATATAATTCGAGGCTCTTGCCGAACATTATATCGTTTTTGCTAACGAGTTGAATAAATTCAATAATGAATGAGAAAGAATGTTAGATTCTATTTATCACATAACTCACATGTCGACTTTTATTGCATTTTGCCTGTCGCTTTAACACGCGAAACCGACATAAACCATGGGAATTGGATCATAGTCATTATCGATCCTTTTTGACAGCGCATACTAGGCTTATAACTAGTGGTATATCGAAAATACAGAATGGTGTTATTCCACTTCCACACCGTAAGTTATGTGATAAAAGTCCAATATAATATAGGTGTTTTACATCACCGCAAAGACCTATTGAACGGAAACCGTATATTTCTGTTACTGTTCGTTTTCGATATGTAATAATTGAATTGAATTGAATTGGATTTTATAGTCGCACCAACAGCTAAGGTCATATGGCGACTTTCCAGCTTCCACTGGTGGAGGAAGACCCCAGGTGCCCCTCCGGGCAATTTTCGTGCACGGGCGGGCACCTGGGTAGAACCACCGACGTTCCGCAAGCCAGCTGGATAGCCGATATGTAATAAATGATAACAACAATATATATATGGAAGCACTTCATACAATATATACATATACACTTTTTTAACAGACATAGCAAGATTCGTATAATACATATCAGATGCAAAGGATATACAAAGTTACACTGTTTACTTCTTACTTGAAGAACAAACAAACAATCAGCCTGAAACAATACAAAACTTTCGTATGCCACGACTAGGGGAAAACTACCCGTGTTCAATATAGTGTTAAATAATGTGTATAAATACGGTAATAATTGTTGGACACCGTGCACAAAATATTCATTTAAAAGATAATCCGGACCAGCACTTTTACCATTTTTAAGCTGTCTTATAGCTTTTAATATTTCTTCATTACTTACAACTACATCAAGTTCACTGAACATAACTTGGAATTCGCCATTTTACAAAACGTTCATTAAAATACAAGACGTCTTCATCAGGTTGGAAAAATGGATCATCGGGATTACTGACAGATTTAAAATATTGTTCAAAAGCACACAACGATATATTTGAACATTTTATATGCGAAGCCTCTCACAACATTTTCCAATATAGTTTCGCATTCTTATACCTGTATTTTTCCAACAAAAATAACAAAAATATATGTTGGTGTTTCTTCTATAATGTGTTACAGAGAACTCCAGTCATTGACAAATTTATCTAATGCAGGTCTGTTCCAGAAGTACAATCCTGACATTGGAAACATCGTCTTAGAATGCTCTTTCTGAGCTGTAAATATCTGACATTTCGGATATTTTCAAAAATTTCCTGCAACATCCTCTATTACTGTTGTGTTCAATATGTAATTTATCTCATTTCCAGTAACCATCTTCATCTCCATTATTGTGTTTTTGTTTTGCATTCATTCATTCATATCAATGGCAACATCAAGTATTGTTTCGTCTGAAAAGTACTGACATGTTCTCTTCCCGTTTCAGGCAAGTCCAATAAATGTCATCTCACATGACGAAGACGGGTCGTCGAGGTGAGATATTATTTCATGAAATTTGCCATCTTTGTTATTAAGTCTAATTAATATTGTCAGAAAACAAGGTGTCTTAGCATCGTTTCATATTTATGTTGTTTACCATGATACAAATTCGACTAGATACACAGACATCTAATGGTATGCTTCTAATGTAGACACTGCTCGCCGAACGTGTTTTATTATGTTACAAATACAGACAAAATACTTTTATGCACTTGATAAGTCAACATCAATATCGGGAATACTGTTTCGTGAGAAGTCGTTTTTGATAAACAGGAAAGAGAAATATCTGCGGGATATCTTTTAGAGACTTTTAGTTTATATGTTTATTGGTTGTATATTTATATTAATGATGTAGTATATGTTGTTTGGGATGTCCAAAAAAAGATGAAATTTATTTGAAAAACAATTCCGTTGAAAGCTATTATATTTTTATGCATCTCGAGTTTTCGTTTAAAACTATTAATGTTTGAATTCATCTTGTTTCAACAGTGAATGTAAATTGAGTGTAAAGTAACCATAGCAGATATAAGTGTGCATAAACGAGTGCATTGACTCGTTGACCAAACATATATACTGTATTATATGTCATGATAGGTTAATGACTCGTTCTTACTTTCCCATTTCCAGTATAACAAGTAGTGCGGAGCATTACGACAGCGCGGAGGATTCTCAGTTCCAATCGGTGGCAAAGCGGCCACGTACCGACAGCTATGCTCCCTACAATCCATACCCAAACAGTAAGTTAGTTGTTTCAACTTACCTGAACTGGACGAACGAGAAGTATAATTCAAACAGGTGAAACGTATAATGGAAGGGAGACAATTAAAAGATAAGCTTTTCGTTTATCATTTATAACTATTAAACAAAGTTCCCGTGGTATGCTTCCACACCATGTATTTAAGTTAGTTCTTAGTTTTACAGAATGGTATTGCAATTTATCAATTTACTTTGAGAAAACTAGATACATGTGTCAAACAGGAAATGTAACATCTACAGTACTCAGCCATCAAAAACACGTATTCAAAATCCCTGACTGTTAAACTGTTATTTATGTCAAAATAATTATCTCAATGCTTTGATAGTGTATTTTTTTGAAATAAATTTAAAGGAATTACACATTTTCTGTTTTCCAGTTTTACTGTACGTTCGAGAAAAACACGAGGTGGTCTTCACTGCCATTATGCTACGATCGCCCACTCTACAGGGACTTCTTCAGGCGGTAAGTAATTATACCCCCGCTTTCACAAAGTGAAGTGGGGGCTATATAGGAATCAGGGTGTCCCCAACGCCCCGTCCTGTCGCGTTCCGTCACACAGTTTTCTCTCGTCGCGTCGCGTAACACATTTTTAATACTTGCATATCTCCAACACTTCGAATGGATTTTCACAAATTGCATGCACACATACCAAGTGATGAACTTATGTCCCTGTACATCACCCATCATTGATTGCCTAATTTATAAAAGAAGTATCGCCCTTTGTTTGACTTAGAAATGTCCTCTCTAATATTGTTCCCAAACTTAATATACACATAACAACTGATGATGACCTTGTGTCCCTGTACATTACCCATCATTGATTGTCTAATTTAGTTTAGAATTATGACCCTGTGTTTGAATTAGAATTGTCCACTCTAATATTGTATAATGACCTGTTAACACATGTTTTTTTTCAAACATATTCGAATTGATTATTCCCAAACTTCATGTACACGTAACATCTGATTGCCTTATGTCCTTCTACATCACAAAT
This sequence comes from Cyrtodaria siliqua, assembly GCA_037043455.1. NCBI lineage: Eukaryota > Metazoa > Mollusca > Bivalvia > Adapedonta > Hiatellidae > Cyrtodaria > Cyrtodaria siliqua. The sequence continues at coordinate 507,622 of JAWPHD010000127.1, read as the reverse complement.
AGTTGATGCCTAATTTATTACGGAATCACGCCCCTTTATTTGACTTTGAGTTTTTCACTTCATAATGATATATAATCGTGTGGCTTTCACTTTTAAATTAACACTTTTCATGAATTATTACACCTAACATACAGTTTACGCGTGATTATATGCTGTGTCTCTGCATTAATGGTTTTTCGATTCTGCAATATTTTTTACAGAATTATGGATCTCTTTTTTAATTTGAAGTTCTTTCACTTAATGACAGATGTTTGTTAACATTTGTTATTCTTGATTTTGCCCATCATCGGCTAGAGCTAAAAGCGGGGATATTCATCACCTTCAGTGATAGTTCTAGATTATATTAAAATGCGAGAATAATGTATTGAAGTAAAGTATGTTTTTGTTATACTTCGGTGCTAACATAGTCAAATTTGTGTTATCATGTCTCTGAGATATATGGTATAGTCATATTCATGATTAATAAGGCTATGTAATAGATACCGATAAAGGTGATCCTTTGGGAGCAACAAACACAATTAAGAGAATAAAGCAGCAGACTCGGTTTTATAGAGTCTGTTCATGAAAAGTAATGAAAGAAGCAACACCTCTCACGCCCCCTAGCACCGGCTTAAGCGGTATTCTACTTCAAAGCCACCTTCATGGGCTCGTTGGTCCCAAAGGACCAGTAAAAATAACACTACCGATTCGTAGCACGGGGAGACTTTTTACAGCCGCCACACTGCACTAAACTATAAAACTATATAATGAAATAAAGGGGCGTGATTCCGTAATAAGTTAGGCATCGACTATTTGTGATGTAGAAGGACATACGGTAATCAGTTGTTACGTGTACTGCGTCTATAAGTATCGTTTATTTTATTTCATTGAACTCCAATTTCAAGCAATTATCATTAAAGGCATTATAGTACACATAATCTGTCAGGAGTGGTAATATCAACATTATCTACAGTCTAATAGGTTGTCACATTCGATACAGATGGCACATTTTACGTGGCACATTTAACGGAAATTACGTAAACATAATAAGACAGCGAGGTTATAAATATTCATTGTCACATCTCCACGACGTCCATCTTTGACAGGAATACCAGCAAACCTATTTGAAGATGTTTATTGGACACGAAAGTAATCATTTCCGACCATTAATGAAGATTCGACCTATCTATTTCTGATATCTAATTGTTATTTAGAACTGCAGATGGAGTGTGTTACGTTCATTATGATTTTGTATTAATGCTTGTAGGTCGAAGAAAAATATCAAGTCACGGCAGCCAATATAAAGAATTCCTACAAGCGCTCAAGAAAAGGGTACGTGCATCCTGTACACAGTATAATAGTACACCGGACATTTAGTATGCATTAAAGACAATGACTTCATACACAGTATTTGTAAAAATATGCAGTACTGCAGATGAAAGTGCATCATGTAGATAACAGTTACGATGCATGCAATACCAATTATGTAAAAATAGAATTAGAGTGTACCTTTGGAAATGGCCGAACACGATAAATACGAACTATTGCAGTCTCGGTTTGATTGAGACTGTTCATGAACGGTAGTGAAATATGCTTGCTACCGTTCACGCCCTCTAGCCCCGGAAAACAGATGACATAACATGTGTATGAAGGTCGATCTATACATATAATATAGCTTAGACGTATCCCGTAATCTAAGCTTAGTTTGAGGGCTAAGGTATATTAAATATGATTCAATCCGACGTCATATGTCTGTCCGTAGACAAACTCGTTGTTGAACATGTAAGTATTATGCAGCGTCATCGGGTCATTTATGCAAGAGTTATTGCCCTTAACTGATTAGTCTACTCAAAAACAGCCTGGAACTTATATTCAATCCAAGCATACGTTTAAACACGTCTACAAAGTTGATCGCAGCATCAGAAGTTATTTCCCTTGAACACACATTAGAACAATTTAGTTAATTAAAACCACAGTATTCTCACGATATCGTGTTTCATTTTCAGCATTACCGAGTAATGCTCTTGACATACAGTGGCTAAAAGAAATGTCGGGTTTCCACTAATAAAACAAACTTCTGCTTTTTTTTTCTTTTTTTTTCATTTTTTTCAGCATAATCATTGACAAGGCATACACTAAATATAACATTATAACCGGTTTATATTTATATTTTTTTAAAGACATTAATTTTTCAGCAAGGGTTGTTTGTCTTTTTGCGTGTTTTGGGGTTTACTGTGTTCTGTGAAAGCTGCATTTCCTTTTCGGCTTTTATACTTATTTTCACTAATAAAATGACAATCACACATATCGAATGATTCCTAATATACACCATAATAATTTCACATGTTTCCGTTCTTTCAGAATTTTGGTTCGCATGGACGATAATTTAATCCGCCACTATTCCCACGAGTCGACGTTTATCATAGAACTCAACCGCATCAACGAGGAACCAGATTGTGAACTCATATTAACAGAAATTGATCCGAGTTGATGAATACATGCAGATACGATATGCATATCTCTCTCCCGCCAACGTGGACGACTAATCGTGCACGACTGACCAACTGCACGGGCTGCCCAACTGCGGTTATATAAACGACGGAGCATGTTCCGTTGTATCGCTGAGTCAACGAGAAGAATCCTGAGGTTAACGAGGGATTCTTTCGTTGACTCGTACGGTAGAGGGACTGTAAACCTTAGAACACCACCACCACCACCCGTTGTATCGTTCGTAATACTAAGGATTGGTGTACAACAAGGATCGGTTCAAATGTGCTAAAGTATTTAACATTATTGTATAGACAATTTGAAAATGGTGAGATTCAATAAGAAAATCCAAACTTTTATTTGTTGATTGAATGAATATCGATATGCAAAGTGTATTTGCTTAGTGGCTTTAATACTGAAAAAAAATATAATCAAAATACTATGTGTATACTTTATATGATAGTTTTTACCATAAAACTGTGTGAAGTATGTATACTCAATGATTTAATTACTACGACTTGTTAAACATTTGGTGCTGTACATAATTACTTATTTGTTAGAAATTCGTTGTGTCGATCCTGGACGATACAAACATGTCCGTCCATGATAATACATTCCAGATGTTAACTGCTGACTGTACATAAATTAGATTATTATACATTATTTAGACAAAATAAATATATAGATATATTTGGATATAAATGTTATATGAAATGAATAGGTACATTTGATAAGGTGCGTCGGTCAAACTTTAGTATAAACTTTTAAACATGTTGGACAACATCGTGTTAACATATAAATACACGTTCAAGTGTATATATAATGTGTACTTAGTTTTATATAGTATGCAAGTTGTGTTTATTTACACATTTATATTTAACTCTTAATACCTAGTTACTGTAATTTTTAACAGTAAATGGTACAAAATGAGGCGCGTCCGTCCGTCAGTCAGTCGTACTAAATGATTCTAGACTGTGCATTGGTGAGTATAGAATCATCGGTAGTAAAGAATCGTTTTCTGTTTAAATTTAATTTTTCTCAGCTCATATATTTCAGATTATTTTAAAATTTCCCAGGCTTGAAGATATATCATATAAGCATACATTTATACAGGGTGAAATGATTTGGTGCATTTATTCCATACAAAATGTATCGCTAGGTGCAACACCTCGGAGAAAAAATTATTCTTTACTACCCCAATGAAGTGTGTTTTTGAAAAATCATGCAGTCACAATAAATTCAGATATAAATATCTGCTGTTAGAATAAATGTTAGGGAATAAAGACAACATGTAATCATCAATTACGTTAACTTGTTAAAGTTTTGCACTTCTAGGGATACAATGAAATCATGTAAATATTGGTGCAAAAACACTATTACAAAAATCACAATTATAAGACAATGATTTCAGAATATTTCAGTATAACTGAAACGGTAAATCAGAAACTAAATAGACAGTTTCCTTTCATTTTAAATTTAGACGCTTAACCCAAGTTATTATTTACAACCGCACCACCCCGACCCCACCCACAGTAACGCTCAAGGTGCCTTCACAAATGTCACGTCAGCGAGCTTGTGGTGCCATTTTCTAAATAGAAGATTATGCCATTACAATGGAAACAGGCAACCTGTCAAATTAATATTTTCCAAAATATGTATTTTTTATTTTCTAGTCATCCATTGAATTTATTATTCTGAAACCATCGTGCTATTTGTACAGACACGACTTACTGTAATAACCCGTGATTAGTGTTTCCATAGTATATTAAATCAATCATATATTCTTTAGTTGATGTTGATGATATAACATATTTAAGATTAAATAGTTTAGATACTTAGATGCAGATACTGACATGTATGTTATACGCAGGTTGTAATACGAAGGTTGTATATATTGGTACTTGACTAACACAACGTATGCTAAGTATTAAGCAACAGCCGAGTGAGTTTCTAGAGCCGTTGGACTTTAGAGTAGTTTTTGTGTCGCCTTTTCGAATACAAATTCGATACATAGGGATCACTTTGTCGTCCGACAGTCCGTCGTGTTCGTCAGTCCGTCACGAAAATATAACGTTGGCTATAACTTTTATTATTTTTTGATATTTGTCTTCATCACACTTTCACTATATACTCATCCATGACCATACTAAAATATAAAGGTCATGGTTACACTGAAGGTCATTATATGGGTTAAATACTCATTTTTTCTTCACGAAAACTTAACGTTGGCTATAACTGTGTCATTTCTTTATATTTCTTCATCACACTTCAGTATATTCTCATCCTGACATCGAGATGACCATACTAAAATATAAAGGTGACGGTCACACTGAAGGTCATTATATGGGTTAAATTCTTTTTTTTCTTCACGAAAACTTAACATTGGCTATAACTTTCTCTTTTCCTGATATTAATTTCTTCCACCAAACTTGCATTATATATACATCATGACAACATCGACATGACCATCCTAAATATAAAGGTCAAAGTCACACTGAAGGTTATTATATGGGTTAAATACTAATTGTTTTCTTCATGAAAACTTAACGTTGGCTATAACATTGTCATTTTTTGATATTTCTTCATCAAACTTTCAATATATACTCATCATGGCAACATCGGAATGACCATACTAAAATATAAAGGTGAAGGTCACACTGAAGGTCATTATATGGGTTAAATTCTCCTTTTTTTCTTCACAAAAACTTAAGACAAATTTGTCAAGGTCATTTATTTGGGTAAAAAAACAACCTTGTTATACTGACAAAGCGCTGACAGGCAACACACGTGTTCCACGGAACACCCGTCTAGTTATAATAATGTTTCTCAGTTTGTATGTACAACATACATGTATCTACAAGTGTGTATCGTTAAGTCTTGAAATAAACATCCATGCAAATTGTACCACCGACTAGCCTTACGTTGTCTCAGCTCGGGATAAAGGCGAAACTAGTGTAACTATACTGAGCATAATAAATTTAGCACATAAAATGCATGTCAATTCCATAGATGAGATACAAAGCCGTGTATGTTCGGGGTCAATGATAAAGTGACATAGATATGACCAGTAATAATGCTACAAAGTCATTTGTAAACAAATCCGGTGATAAAAATAAGGCAAATACGATGGCAACATACTTTTATAGGTTATCGAAAACCGTTCATTTTTCAATTTTAAAATTACGAAATCTGAACCATTTTTGTTTGAGAATAACAATCGTTTGTGAACAAATTTCAACGTTTTTTTAAAAATGACAGCATGGTCAATTCTTATCAATGTCAAACATTTAATGTCGTCAAAGCAATACGTTTGTATAATGAAATAATTTGTTTTTAACATGAGGGAGATAATTCTGATATTTCACTTTGAAAATAATAAAATAACACACAAGTTTTTGAAAATCACATCCTTACCAAGCATTTCTAATATTTCCATAAAATTATATCAATGTTCATATGTTTAATATACTTACCTAATACGTCGTGCTAAACTTTTTTTGTTCAGTATATATTTAAATATAGAACAAGATACGGTGGTTTCGTGTTTATCCAGACATGTATATATTATATAGATCTCATCACAATTATGTATCACTAACAAATCAACAATACTCGTTTACAATGCATAATATTAGTTATAGCAGATATTGTATTATAATACTCGTGCAAAAAGCATAATATGAGTTATAGTATAGATTATATTTTATTACTCGTGCAAAACGCATATTTTGAGTTATAGTAGAGAATATATTCTATACGTGTCTGTCTGTTACGATAAAAATAGCAATAAATATAAATTTGATGTTTCTGCCTTTGTAATTGCTCATTTCATTTGAACAGTATCCCGGGTGTGGTTCCCGTGCAAGAATATGACCACTGCTTATCCAGGCAGAGGTTTAAAATCCCTCCGAATTCATGTTTATTGTGTCATGGTTGCCATGTCCATTAAAGTTCTTCATCCCTGGATTGTTTCAGGTGCCACTTGAGTGGTGACAGAAAATAATGAGCGTGGCTCCTGAAAAAAAAAAGTATAGAATTTGCAGCAACTGAGCAGTTCTGCATGTGATAAGGTTCTAAGCCCATTCCGCATATTTCTATCTAGATTTAAGTTGAAAGTTGGCCTGGAATGTTCATTCCTGTTGACCTGCTATAAAGAAATATAACAATATCGGATAGGGAAAGTAGCATTCAAGGAGGACAGTCAACCACAAAACACAGAAACAGACATGCAAACAGACGAACAAGAAGGCAAAAGTAATAATAAAAGTAAACGACATCACAAACACAACTTGTTTTTGCTGGTGCGTCGTAAAACCGCAGTTAATCTCAACTTGAACATTAGGTAACTATCGTTGCGAGTTGAGACGCGGGGAACTTTTTTGACGTTGATAACTAAAATGAATTGCTGTTTGACGGCTTATCAAGACAGTGTTAATGTAATTTTTAGACGATGAGGATAACAAGGAATCCGAAAAACGCGCACTCCATTTACTATCGAAAGATGCCTTTGTTAATTTAACGTTCTTGAAGAAATTACTTCGATATACAGGACATCCCGGATTTCGTCCCCATTAGTCTTGCCTGCTAAGTAGTAACCCAGTAGCGTGGTGAGGCTTGCCTACTAAGTAGTAACCCAGTAGCGTGGTGAGGCTTGCCTACTAAGTATTAACCCAGTAGCGTGGTGAGGCTTGCCTGCTAAGTAGTAACCCAGTAGCGTGGTGAGGCTTGCCTACTAAGTATTAACCCAGTAGCGTGGTGAGGCTTGCCTACTAAGTAGTAACCCAGTAGCGTGGTGAGGCTTGCCTACTAAGTAGTAACCCAGTAACGTGGTGAGGCTTGCCTGCTAAGTAGTAACCCAGTAGCGTGGTGAGGCTTGCCTGCTAAGTAGTAACCCAGTAGCGTGGTGAGGCTTGCCTACTAAGTATTAACCCAGTAGCGTGGTGAGGCTTGCCTACTAAGTAGTAACCCAGTAGCGTGGTGAGGCTTGCCTACTAAGTAGCAACCCAGTAGCGTGGTGAGGCTTGCCTGCTAAGTAGCAACCCAGAAGCGTGGTGAGGCCTGCCTACTAAGTAGTAACCCAGTAGCGTGGTGAGGCTTGCCTACTAAGTAGTAACCCAGTAGCGTGGTGAGGCTTGCCTGCTAAGTAGTAACCCAGTAGCGTGGTGAGGCTTGCCTACTGTAACCCAGTAGCGTGGTGAGGCTTGCCTGCTAAGTAGTAACCCAGTAGCGTGGTGAGGCTTGCCTACTAAGTAGTAACCCAGTAGCGCGGTGAGGCTTGCCTACTAAGTAGTAACCCAGTAACGCGGTGAGGCTTGCCTACTAAGTAGTAACCCAGTAGCGTGGTGAGGCTTGCCTACTAAGTAGTAACCCAGTAGCGTGGTGAGGCTTGCCTGCTAAGTAGTAACCCAGTAGCGTGGTGAGGCTTGCCTGCTAAGTAGTAACCCAGTAGCGTGGTGAGGCTTGCCTACTAAGTAGTAACCCAGTAGCGTGGTGAGGCTTGCCTGCTAAGTAGTAACCCAGTAGCGTGGTGAGGCTTGCCTGCTAAGTAGTAACCCAGTAGCGTGGTGAGGCTTGCCTGCTAAGTAGTAACCCAGTAGCGTGGTGAGGCTTGCCTGCTAAGTAGTAACCCAGTAGCGTGGTGAGGCTTGCCTGCTAAGTAGTAACCCAGTAGCGTGGTGAGGCTTGCCTGCTAAGTAGTAACCCAGTAGCGTGGTGAGGCTTGCCTGCTAAGTAGTAACCCAGTAGCGTGGTGAGGCTTGCCTACTAAGTAGTAACCCAGTAGCGTGGTGAGGCTTGCCTACTAAGTAGTAACCCAGTAGCGTGGTGAGGCTTGCCTGCTAAGTAGTAACCCAGTAGCGTGGTGAGGCTTGCCTGCTAAGTAGTAACCCAGTAGCGTGGTGAGGCTTGCCTGCTAAGTAGTAACCCAGTAGCGTGGTGAGGCTTGCCTGCTAAGTAGTAACCCAGTAGCGTGGTGAGGCTTGCCTGCTAAGTAGTAACCCAGTAGCGTGGTGAGGCTTGCCTGCTAAGTAGTAACCCAGTAGCGTGGTGAGGCTTGCCTGCTAAGTAGTAACCCAGTAGCGTGGTGAGGCTTGCCTGCTAAGTAGTAACCCAGTAGCGTGGTGAGGCTTGCCTGCTAAGTAGTAACCCAGTAGCGTGGTGAGGCTTGCCTGCTAAGTAGTAACCCAGTAGCGTGGTGAGGCTTGCCTGCTAAGTAGTAACCCAGTAGCGTGGTGAGGCTTGCCTACTAAGTAGTAACCCAGTAGCGTGGTGAGGCTTGCCTACTAAGTAGTAACCCAGTAGCGTGGTGAGGCTTGCCTACTAAGTAGTAACCCAGTAGCGTGGTGAGGCTTGCCTGCTAAGTAGTAACCCAGTAGCGTGGTGAGGCTTGCCTGCTAAGTAGTAACCCAGTAGCGTGGTGAGGCTTGCCTGCTAAGTAGTAACCCAGTAGCGTGGTGAGGCTTGCCTGCTAAGTAGTAACCCAGTAGCGTGGTGAGGCTTGCCTGCTAAGTAGTAACCCAGTAGCGTGGTGAGGCTTGCCTGCTAAGTAGTAACCCAGTAGCGTGGTGAGGCTTGCCTGCTAAGTAGTAACCCAGTAGCGTGGTGAGGCTTGCCTGCTAAGTAGTAACCCAGTAGCGTGGTGAGGCTTGCCTGCTAAGTAGTAACCCAGTAGCGTGGTGAGGCTTGCCTGCTAAGTAGTAACCCAGTAGCGTGGTGAGGCTTGCCTGCTAAGTAGTAACCCAGTAGCGTGGTGAGGCTTGCCTGCTAAGTAGTAACCCAGTAGCGTGGTGAGGCTTGCCTGCTAAGTAGTAACCCAGTAGCGTGGTGAGCTTGCCTAGCTAAGTAGTAACCCAGTAGCGTGGTGAGGCTTGCCTAGCTAAGTAGTAACCCAGTAGCGTGGTGAGGCTTGCCTGCTAAGTAGTAACCCAGTAGCGTGGTGAGGCTTGCCTACTAAGTAGTAACCCAGTAGCGTGGGTGGTAGGCTTGCCTACTAAGTAGTAACCCAGTAGCGTGGTGAGGCTTGCCTACTAAGTAGTAACCCAGTAGCGTGGTGAGGCTTGCCTGCTAAGTAGTAACCCAGTAGCGTGTGAGGCTTGCTGCGTAAGTAGTAACCCAGTAGAGTGGTGAGGCTTGCCTGCTAAGTAGTAACCCAGTAGCGTGTGAGGCTTGCCTGCTAAGTAGTAACCCAGTAGCGTGGTGAGGCTTGCCTGTCTAAGTAGTAACCCAGTAGCGTGTGAGGCTTGCCTGCTAAGTAGTACAGCTGCCCAGTAGCGTGGTGAGGCTTGCCTTGCTAAGTAGTAAAGTGGTGAGGCTTGCCTGCTAAGTAGTAACCCAGTAGCGTGGTGAGGCTTGCCTGCTAAGTAGTAACCCAGTAGCGTGGTGAGGCTTGCCTGCTAAGTAGTAACCCAGTAGCGTGGTGAGGCTTGCCTGCTAAGTAGTAACCCAGTAGCGTGGTGAGGCTTGCCTGCTAAGTAGTAACCCAGTAGCGTGGTGAGGCTTGCCTGCTAAGTAGTAACCCAGTAGCGTGGTGAGGCTTGCCTGCTAAGTAGTAACCCAGTAGCGTGGTGAGGCTTGCCTGCTAAGTAGTAACCCAGTAGCGTGGTGAGGCTTGCCTGCTAAGTAGTAACCCAGTAGCGTGGTGAGGCTTGCCTGCTAAGTAGTAACCCAGTAGCGTGGTGAGGCTTGCCTACTAAGTAGTAACCCAGTAGCGTGGTGAGGCTTGCCTACTAAGTAGTAACCCAGTAGCGTGGTGAGGCTTGCCTACTAAGTAGTAACCCAGTAGCGTGGTGAGGCTTGCCTGCTAAGTAGTAACCCAGTAGCGTGGTGAGGCTTGCCTGCTAAGTAGTAACCCAGTAGCGTGGTGAGGCTTGCCTGCTAAGTAGTAACCCAGTAGCGTGGTGAGGCTTGCCTGCTAAGTAGTAACCCAGTAGCGTGGTGAGGCTTGCCTACTAAGTAGTAACCCAGTAGCATGGTGAGGCTTGCCTGCTAAGTAGTAACCCAGTAGCGTGGTGAGGCTTGCCTGCTAAGTAGTAACCCAGTAGCGTGGTGTAACCCAGTAGCGTGGTGAGGCTTGCCTACTAAGTAGTAACCCAGTAGCGTGGTGAGGCTTGCCTGCTAAGTAGTAACCCAGTAGCGTGGTGAGGCTTGCCTGCTAAGTAGTAACCCAGTAGCGTGGTGAGGCTTGCCTGCTAAGTAGTAACCCAGTAGCGTGGTGAGGCTTGCCTGCTAAGTAGTAACCCAGTAGCGTGGTGAGGCTTGCCTGCTAAGTAGTAACCCAGTAGCGTGGTGAGTCTTGCCTGCTAAGTAGTAACCCAGTAGCGTGGTGAGGCTTGCCTGCTAAGTAGTAACCCAGTAGCGTGGTGAGGCTTGCCTGCTAAGTAGTAACCCAGTAGCGTGGTGAGGCTTGCCTACTAAGTAGTAACCCAGTAGCGTGGTGAGGCTTGCCTACTAAGTAGTAACCCAGTAGCGTGGTGAGGCTTGCCTACTAAGTAGTAACCCAGTAACGTGGTGAGGCTTGCCTACTAAGTAGTAACCCAGTAGCGTGGTGAGGCTTGCCTACTAAGTAGTAATCCAGTAGCGTGGTGAGGCTTGCCTACTAAGTAGTAACCCAGTAGCGTGGTGAGGCTTGCCTACTAAGTAGTAACCCAGTAGCGTGGTGAGGCTTGCCTGCTAAGTAGTAACCCAGTAGCGTGGTGAGGCTTGCCTGCTAAGTAGTAACCCAGTAGCGTGGTGAGGCTTGCCTGCTAAGTAGTAACCCAGTAGCGTGGTGAGGCTTGCCTGCTAAGTAGTAACCCAGTAGCGTGGTGAGGCTTGCCTGCTAAGTAGTAACCCAGTAGCGTGGTGAGGCTTGCCTGCTAAGTAGTAACCCAGTAGCGTGGTGAGGCTTGCCTGCTAAGTAGTAACCCAGTAGCGTGGTGAGGCTTGCCTGCTAAGTAGTAACCCAGTAGCGTGGTGAGGCTTGCCTACTAAGTAGTAACCCAGTAGCGTGGTGAGGCTTGCCTGCTAAGTAGTAACCCAGTAACGTGGTAAGGCTTGCCTGCTAAGTAGTAACCCAGTAGCGTGGTGAGGCTTGCCTACTAAGTAGTAACCCAGTAGCGTGGTGAGGCTTGCCTACTAAGTAGTAACCCAGTAGCGTGGTGAGGCTTGCCTGCTAAGTAGTAACCCAGTAGCGTGGTGAGGCTTGCCTGCTAAGTAGTAACCCAGTAACGTGGTGAGGCTTGCCTGCTAAGTAGTAACCCAGTAGCGTGGTGAGGCTTGCCTACTAAGTAGTAACCCAGTAACGTGGTGAGGCTTGCCTACTAAGTAGTAACCCAGTAGCGTGGTGAGGCTTGCCTACTAAGTAGTAACCTAGTAGCGTGGTGAGGCTTGCCTACTAAGTAGTAACCCAGTAGCGTGGTGAGGCTTGCCTGCTAAGTAGTAACCCAGTAGCGTGGTGAGGCTTGCCTGCTAAGTAGTAACCCAGTAGCGTGGTGAGGCCTGCCTACTAAGTAGTAACCCAGTAGCGTGGTGAGGCCTGCCTGCTAAGTAGTAACCCAGTAGCGTGGTGAGGCTTGCCTGCTAAGTAGTAACCCAGTAGCGTGGTGAGGCTTGCCTGCTAAGTAGTAACCCAGTAACGTGGTGAGGCTTGCCTGCTAAGTAGTAACCCAGTAGCGTGGTGAGGCTTGCCTGCTAAGTAGTAACCCAGTAGCGTGGTGAGGCTTGCCTACTAAGTAGTAACCCAGTAGCGTGGTGAGGCTTGCCTACTAAGTAGTAACCCAGTAGCGTGGTGAGGCTTGCCTACTAAGTAGTAACCCAGTAGCGTGGTGAGGCTTGCCTACTAAGTAGTAACCCAGTAGCGTGGTGAGGCTTGCCTGCTAAGTAGTAACCCAGTAGCGTGGTGAGGCTTGCCTACTAAGTAGTAACCCAGTAGCGTGGTGAGGCTTGCCTACAAAGTAGTAACCCAGTAGCGTGGTGAGGCTTGCCTACAAAGTAGTAACCCAGTAGCGTGGTGAGGCTTGCCTACAAAGTAGTAACCCAGTAGCGTGGTGAGGCTTGCCTACTAAGTAGTAACCCAGTAGCGTGGTGAGGCTTGCCTACTAAGTAGTAACCCAGTAGCGTGGTGAGGCTTGCCTACTAAGTAGTAACCCAGTAGCGTGGTGAGGCTTGCCTACTAAGTAGTAACCCAGTAGCGTGGTGAGGCTTGCCTGCTAAGTAGTAACCCAGTAGCGTGGTGAGGCTTGCCTGCTAAGTAGTAACCCAGTAACGTGGTGAGGCTTGCCTGCTAAGTAGTGACCCAGTAGCGTGGTGAGGCTTGCCTGCTAAGTAGTAACCCAGTAGCGTGGTGAGGCTTGCCTGCTAAGTAGTAACCCAGTAGCATGGTGAGGCTTGCCTACTAAGTAGTAACCCAGTAGCGTGGTGAGGCTTGCCTACTAAGTAGTAACCCAGTAGCGTGGTGAGGCTTGCCTGCTAAGTAGTAACCCAGTAGCGTGGTGAGGCTTGCCTGCTAAGTAGTAACCCAGTAGCGTGGTGAGGCTTGCCTACTAAATAGTAACCCAGTAGCGTGGTGAGGCTTGCCTACTAAGTAGTAACCCAGTAGCGTGGTGAGGCTTGCCTGCTAAGTAGTAACCCAGTAGCGTGGTGAGGCTTGCCTGCTAAGTAGTAACCCTGTAGCGTGGTGAGGCTTGCCTGCTAAGTAGTAACCCAGTAGCGTGGTGAGGCTTGCCTGCTAAGTAGTAACCCAGTAGAGTGGTGAGGCTTGCCTACTAAGTAGTAACCCAGTAGCGTGGTTAGGCTTGCCTACTAAGTAGTAACCCAGTAACGTGGTGAGGCTTGCCTGCTAAGTAGTAACCCAGTAGCGTGGTGAGGCTTGCCTACTAAGTAGTAACCCAGTAGCGTGGTGAGGCTTGCCTACTAAGTAGTAACCCAGTAGCGTGGTGAGGCTTGCCTACTAAGTAGTAACCCAGTAGCGTGGTGAGGCTTGCCTACTAAGTAGTAACCCAGTAGCGTGGTGAGGCTTGCCTACTAAGTAGTAACCCAGTAGCGTGGTGAGGCTTGCCTACTAAGTAGTAACCCAGTAGCGTGGTGAGGCTTGCCTACTAAGTAGTAACCCAGTAGCGTGGTGAGGCTTGCCTACTAAGTAGTAACCCAGTAGCGTGGTGAGGCTTGCCTGCTAAGTAGTAACCCAGTAGCGTGGTGAGGCTTGCCTGCTAAGTAGTAACCCAGTAGCGTGGTGAGGCTTGCCTGCTAAGTAGTAACCCAGTAGCGTGGTGAGGCTTGCCTGCTAAGTAGTAACCCAGTAGCGTGGTGAGGCTTGCCTACTAAGTAGTAACCCAGTAACGTGGTGAGGCTTGCCTACTAAGTAGTAACCCAGTAGCGTGGTGAGGCTTGCCTGCTAAGTAGTAACCCAGTAGCGTGGTGAGGCTTGCCTGCTAAGTAGTAACCCAGTAGCGTGGTGAGGCTTGCCTGCTAAGTAGTAACCCAGTAACGTGGTAAGGCTTGCCTGCTAAGTAGTAACCCAGTAGCGTGGTGAGGCTTGCCTACTAAGTAGTAACCCAGTAGCGTGGTGAGGCTTGCCTACTAAGTAGTAACCCAGTAGCGTGGTGAGGCTTGCCTGCTAAGTAGTAACCCAGTAGCGTGGTGAGGCTTGCCTGCTAAGTAGTAACCCAGTAACGTGGTGAGGCTTGCCTGCTAAGTAGTAACCCAGTAGCGTGGTGAGGCTTGCCTACTAAGTAGTAACCCAGTAACGTGGTGAGGCTTGCCTACTAAGTAGTAACCCAGTAGCGTGGTGAGGCTTGCCTACTAAGTAGTAACCTAGTAGCGTGGTGAGGCTTGCCTACTAAGTAGTAACCCAGTAGCGTGGTGAGGCTTGCCTGCTAAGTAGTAACCCAGTAGCGTGGTGAGGCTTGCCTGCTAAGTAGTAACCCAGTAGCGTGGTGAGGCCTGCCTACTAAGTAGTAACCCAGTAGCGTGGTGAGGCCTGCCTGCTAAGTAGTAACCCAGTAGCGTGGTGAGGCTTGCCTGCTAAGTAGTAACCCAGTAGCGTGGTGAGGCTTGCCTGCTAAGTAGTAACCCAGTAACGTGGTGAGGCTTGCCTGCTAAGTAGTAACCCAGTAGCGTGGTGAGGCTTGCCTGCTAAGTAGTAACCCAGTAGCGTGGTGAGGCTTGCCTACTAAGTAGTAACCCAGTAGCGTGGTGAGGCTTGCCTACTAAGTAGTAACCCAGTAGCGTGGTGAGGCTTGCCTACTAAGTAGTAACCCAGTAGCGTGGTGAGGCTTGCCTACTAAGTAGTAACCCAGTAGCGTGGTGAGGCTTGCCTGCTAAGTAGTAACCCAGTAGCGTGGTGAGGCTTGCCTACTAAGTAGTAACCCAGTAGCGTGGTGAGGCTTGCCTACAAAGTAGTAACCCAGTAGCGTGGTGAGGCTTGCCTACAAAGTAGTAACCCAGTAGCGTGGTGAGGCTTGCCTACAAAAGTAGTAACCCAGTAGCGTGGTGAGGCTTGCCTACTAAGTAGTAACCCAGTAGCGTGGTGAGGCTTGCCTACTAAGTAGTAACCCAGTAGCGTGGTGAGGCTTGCCTACTAAGTAGTAACCCAGTAGCGTGGTGAGGCTTGCCTACTAAGTAGTAACCCAGTAGCGTGGTGAGGCTTGCCTGCTAAGTAGTAACCCAGTAGCGTGGTGAGGCTTGCCTGCTAAGTAGTAACCCAGTAACGTGGTGAGGCTTGCCTGCTAAGTAGTGACCCAGTAGCGTGGTGAGGCTTGCCTGCTAAGTAGTAACCCAGTAGCGTGGTGAGGCTTGCCTGCTAAGTAGTAACCCAGTAGCATGGTGAGGCTTGCCTACTAAGTAGTAACCCAGTAGCGTGGTGAGGCTTGCCTACTAAGTAGTAACCCAGTAGCGTGGTGAGGCTTGCCTGCTAAGTAGTAACCCAGTAGCGTGGTGAGGCTTGCCTGCTAAGTAGTAACCCAGTAGCGTGGTGAGGCTTGCCTACTAAATAGTAACCCAGTAGCGTGGTGAGGCTTGCCTACTAAGTAGTAACCCAGTAGCGTGGTGAGGCTTGCCTGCTAAGTAGTAACCCAGTAGCGTGGTGAGGCTTGCCTGCTAAGTAGTAACCCTGTAGCGTGGTGAGGCTTGCCTGCTAAGTAGTAACCCAGTAGCGTGGTGAGGCTTGCCTGCTAAGTAGTAACCCAGTAGCGTGGTGAGGCTTGCCTACTAAGTAGTAACCCAGTAGCGTGGTTAGGCTTGCCTACTAAGTAGTAACCCAGTAACGTGGTGAGGCTTGCCTGCTAAGTAGTAACCCAGTAGCGTGGTGAGGCTTGCCTACTAAGTAGTAACCCAGTAGCGTGGTGAGGCTTGCCTACTAAGTAGTAACCCAGTAGCGTGGTGAGGCTTGCCTACTAAGTAGTAACCCAGTAGCGTGGTGAGGCTTGCCTACTAAGTAGTAACCCAGTAGCGTGGTGAGGCTTGCCTACTAAGTAGTTACCCAGTAGCGTGGTGAGGCTTGCCTACTAAGTAGTAACCCAGTAGCGTGGTGAGGCTTGCCTACTAAGTAGTAACCCAGTAGCGTGGTGAGGCTTGCCTACTAAGTAGTAACCCAGTAGCGTGGTGAGGCTTGCCTGCTAAGTAGTAACCCAGTAGCGTGGTGAGGCTTGCCTGCTAAGTAGTAACCCAGTAGCGTGGTGAGGCTTGCCTGCTAAGTAGTAACCCAGTAGCTAGGTGAGGCTTGCCTGCTAAGTAGTAACCCAGTAGCGTGGTGAGGCTTGCCTACTAAGTAGTAACCCAGTAACGTGGTGAGGCTTGCCTACTAAGTAGTAACCCAGTAGCGTGGTGAGGCTTGCCTGCTAAGTAGTAACCCAGTAGCGTGGTGAGGCTTGCCTGCTAAGTAGTAACCCAGTAGCGTGGTGAGGCTTGCCTGCTAAGTAGTAACCCAGTAGCGTGGTGAGGCTTGCCTACTAAGTAGTAACCCAGTAGCGTGGTGAGGCTTGCCTACTAAGTAGTAACCCAGTAGCGTGGTGAGGCTTGCCTACTAAGTAGTAACCCAGTAGCGTGGTGAGGCTTGCCTACTAAGTAGTAACCCAGTAGCGTGGTGAGGCTTGCCTGCTAAGTAGTAACCCAGTAGCGTGGTGAGGCTTGCCTGCTAAGTAGTAACCCAGTAGCGTGGTGAGGCTTGCCAGCTAAGTAGTAACCCAGTAGCGTGGTGAGGCTTGCCTACTAAGTAGTAACCCAGTAGCGTGGTGAGGCTTGCCTACTAAGTAGTAACCCAGTAGCGTGGTGAGGCTTGCCTACTAAGTAGTAACCCAGTAGCGTGGTGAGGCTTGCCTACTAAGTAGTAACCCAGTAGCGTGGTGAGGCTTGCCTGCTAAGTAGTAACCCAGTAGCGTGGTGAGGCTTGCCTGCTAAGTAGTAACCCAGTAGCGTGGTGAGGCTTGCTTACTAAGTAGTAACCCAGTAGCGTGGTGAGGCTTGCCTACTAAGTAGTAACCCAGTAGCGTGGTGAGGCTTGCCTGCTAAGTAGTAACCCAGTAGCGTGGTGAGGCTTGCCTGCTAAGTAGTAACCCAGTAGCGTGGTGAGGCTTGCCTGCTAAGTAGTAACCCAGTAGCGTGGTGAGGCTTGCCTGCTAAGTAGTAACCCAGTAGCGTGGTGAGGCTTGCCTGCTAAGTAGTAACCCAGTAGCGTGGTGAGGCTTGCCTGCTAAGTAGTAACCCAGTAGCGTGGTGAGGCTTGCCTGCTAAGTAGTAACCCAGTAGCGTGGTGAGGCTTGCCTGCTAAGTAGTAACCCAGTAGCGTGGTGAGGCTTGCCTACTAAGTAGTAACCCAGTAGCGTGGTGAGGCTTGCCTGCTAAGTAGTAACCCAGTAGCGTGGTGAGGCTTGCCTGCTAAGTAGTAACCCAGTAGCGTGGTGAGGCTTGCCTGCTAAGTAGTAACCCAGTAGCGTGGTGAGGATTGATTAATTGTTTTCGGGATTTAAGGACGAACGTAGATACGTACGGGTCCACGGTTATTCGCGAACACTACTTTTCTAATGACCTAAAACCTTAAATAAATGTTACTATAGGTACTATAGGTTAAAGCCTATTGAGTTTGGTCTGAGCTGTTCACCGATTAAAGAGAATATTTCCCCCTTAAAAGTGATGCTTTGAAGAATGGAACCTTTGTCCGTCATCTCTGACACAAACTTAATATTGGCAATATAATGTTTCCAATTCTTTATATTTCATTACGTGGTACGAGTATTAAGTTTCATAGCCAATCCAATCCATTTTCCAAGAAGAGAAAACGGGGTTTGCTGGGGTATGAAAAAAAGCTTAATTTCGGCTTAAAAGGTTTGAATATTGTAAAACTAAAACATTTAATGGATACTTTTAAACAGGTTATCGCATTTTTCCAGTAAACATATTTTTAAACGTGTTTTATTGTCGAAATATCCGTTATAAAATCCTGCTAATATAAGCTTTTCCATCGCTTAATGGAACTAAGGCGGGGACACGTAATGTCCTTAAGCTTTCAATATACGCAGTATGACAACAGTTACGTGGCCATACCATTATATAATGAGCCAGGTCACAGTCAATGTCTAATTATGGCTACATGTACAAGGTCGTGGCCATACCATTATATAATGAGCCAGGTCACAGTCAAGGTCTAATTATGGGCTACATGTACAAGGTCGTGGCCATACCATTATATAATGAGCCAGGTCTTAGTCAAGGTCTAATTATGGGCTACATGTACAAGGTCGTGGCCATACCATTATATAATGAGCCAGGTCACAGTCAAGGTCTAATTATGGGCTACATGTACAAGGTCGTGGCCATACCAATATATAATGAGCCAGGTCTTAGTCAAGGTCTAATTATGGGCTACATGTACAAGGTCGTGGCCATACCATTATATAATGAGCCAGGTCACAGTCAAGGTCTAATTATGGCTACATGTACAAGGTCGTGGCCATACCATTATATAATGAGCCAGGTCACAGTCAAGGTCTAATTATGGGCTACATGTACAAGGTCGTGGCCATAACATTATATAATGAGCCAGGTCTTAGTCAAGGTCTAATTATGGGCTACATGTACAAGGTCGTGGCCATACCATTATATAATGAGTCAGGTCACAGTCAAGGTCTAATTATGGGCTACATGTACAAGGTCGTGGCCATACCATTATATAATGAGCCAGGTCTTAGTCAAGGTCTAATTATGGGCTACATGTACAAGGTCATGGCCATACCATTATATAATAAGCCAGGTCACAGTCAAGGTCTAATTATGGGCTACATGTACAAGGTCGTGGCCATATTATTATATAATGAGCCAGGTCTTAGTCAAGGTCTAATTATGGGCTACATGTACAAGGTCATGGCCATACCATTATATAATGAGCCAGGTCACAGTCAAGGTCTAATTATGGGCTACATGTACAAGGTCATTTTAGACACGAACATTTACACTTGTATATAACGTTTTCTTTTATTTACATTTCTTCCTCAACCGTTCGATATTTAAACAACATTATAATAGTCGCGTGATCTTACCAAAAATATATAAAGGTCATGGTCGCTGGCAAGGTAAAGGTCTGGGTTAAATGGGTATGTTTTGTCTGCATCAAGCCTTCGATATATAAGCCGTGTTAGCAGTAAAGTGTCGTTACTAATCTGATGTATACATGCTCAAGGTCACAGCAAATGTCATATTATGGATTAATGTGTAATATATCGGTCACACAAAACTGAACAGTTTTTGGTTACATAGACATAATTTTCTCTGAAACGGAATTTTTTTAAAACGTAAGGTGTATACACATAGCGACAATAGTCACATCACCACGCCAACATGTAACAGCCAATGTCACAGATGCAGGTCATGTAGTGTGTTCAGGTATTCATCAAACATTGCATATATACTCAAATATTAACAAATAAAAACTTGTTTATTTGATCAACGAAGAGTTATGTCTAATTCTTCAGTAATGTGTCAATTCGTACTGAACCGATTCCCCCCCCCCCCACCCCACCCCACACACCACCACCACACACCACCCCCTCCCACACTATTCAAAGTTTATACTTGGAATATTGTACATGCGTATTACACATAATGACCAAGGAATCACCACGATCTACTTGTTGCACTTCAATGTTTTGGTTTAGTACATTTCATCAGCAATATAACCATAACTGATGGCTCGAAGGTCACATGTGGGTATATTCGTTATTTCCGGTCTAGATGGTAATTTACAGGACGCCTTGTGTTAACAGGGTGACGTGTCTCAAACACTTCCCTGGTCGCCAACATGAAGACAAAGGTCACCATCTTGACGACAAAGGTCACCACCATGACGACAAAGGTCGCCGCCATGACGACAAAGAACACAAGGTGATTCTTATTATTGATTAATCACAACTATACAGCATCATGGAATTGAAAAGCTATCCACAACCAAAGTTCGTTTACCAATACGTCACAAACAGATGCTTGTTTAAACTAAAGAGACAATTGTCTGAGATTCGTTTTAGATCATTTTCATTACAATAATTTCAAATTTAAAATATGAATCTAACGTAATACTACATTTAAATAAACAAAATCAAACCTATTTAGTGACATTATATCTGGGATCAGTCTGACATATTTTATGTTATCTAATAATATATACTTGAGGCCAAAATATTTGCACGGTTCTTTAAATTATCATATCTTTCAAATGGTTTCAAATTTTACATTCTTCATCATTAGCTGTCGTAATTCAAAGCAATCGCCTTAAACATTGTCACCCGGTTTTCATTACAATTGATCACTTCACGGTTCGATACGTACGATTGAAAATATTAAATTTGGGTACGTTTAGAAGAAATTTTGTTATATTTTATGAACCGTGCAAATCTTTTGGCCTTAAGTATAATTAGCTACCTCTATGGATAAGAAAATCAATGGGAAAGAAAGTGTTCAACGCATCATATCTATAGATTAGTTCTCGGTTTTAATATAATATTCTGACACCATCCCAATTTCAATTTCATCTGTATTACAAGTAAGGTTTACAATAGTTGCCACAAGCACATACTCACACAAAAAAACTGCGCCTCCGTTCATTTGATAGAGCTAACACTTTTGAACTCAATTTCGATTTTTTTTTGGTTTATTATATCTAAACGCATGTATTGACGCTAAACCATCCTTATCAGCAGGGGAGCAGCCTTGATATTTTCCTACATCTATTAAATATTTGGTAACGCATGGCAACGAAAAGTAGAACGTCATCTTTCGGCCACGTCAAAAAAAAAAAAGTCCGCCATTTTGGATTGTTTAAAACACATAATTTGGAAGATTGTGACAATTTTTTATGATGAAATTTCATTTCCGCTTTAAGTTTTGTGATTTTCGGCTGTACCGACTTTTTTTTAGAAGCTTTTAATGCATGATAGAAGCGAGGGGCGATAACTCTAAAAGATGCCATTTTTAGAATACGTTTAAAATGACAACAGTCGTGTGTTTTTTGTTAAATAAACTACGAGGAGATACTTGAATTGTTGTTTTAGCTCACATATTACCTGCATTTTGCTGCATGTCACGAAAAGCATGTTATTTCTTTATCAAAAGTACACGAAAATACGAGCTGTTTGACTCAACTGTAATTTTGACCGTCCTCGCAAGAACTGCAGGCGCGTATTCGATGGAGCGGGTAGTATTGGGCACCCTCTCATATGGGGAAAGTATACGTAACAATCGCTACTGTTCAAGATGGGAGTTGGGGTGGAGAGAAGGAGTGGGAGGGCATCTGAGCTGAGATTTAAAAGGATGCGCCCCATCCCCTTCCCACCCACTACGCCAACTAAAATCATGAAAGTCTGTTTTGAAAGCTCTTGCATGCATACATTTTTAAACATATTCAGATATATATATATACTTGTTGCTGTGTTTTTGACTAGACTGTCCAGTGTCTAATTGTCATCCGCAACTTGGCGCAGTCAGTAGCGCAGCAGATTTGTAACCGGAGGTGGTGCCACTGAGTTTTGTCGGTGTGTTCTTGGGCAAGACACTTTCCCTTAGCCTCATCCGTCGGATGGGGATGTAAACCGGGCGGTCCCGCGTATAGGTCTATCCTCCGAGCATGTTAAAGAACCATAGGAATCTATTCGATAATAAGATTAGGGCACGGTTCCCGGATTCCTATGTATCCTTCCCCTCTCTCTGGGGCGGCTCTAAATAACCTGTACTGTGTTGATGAGCCGTTAAACAACATTCAATTCAATTCATCCGCAACTGCATTCAGCACTGTCATATGTACTGTAGCTGTCCCATGCTAGTATCATGAATCAACCGTGGAATATATCACCCACACATAAAAGGGTTTGAGGGGATCTTACTTGTATAAGTTTAAATATAGACCATTTGTCGGTTGAAACCTCAGATGATTTTTTTATCAGACAGAAACACTGTCGTCATACTTATTCAATGATACATGATAGCCTCGAAGGAAAGTAAAGAAGGCCATTTCTTTTACTTTATATTTTTAAAGTTGAATGGTGTTTTATTCATTATAGCACATTTTAGGCCATATTTCCTGGGTAGAACCAGTACTGTATACTTTCTGCAATCCGTAAGAATCAACACTTTCTCACCTTCAAGATGAGCTCCCAGTCGGAATTGAACCTGCAGCGGTGAGAAAATGAGAATGTATACAAATATAAAAAGGGCAACCGAACATAATGTCCATGGGACACGAATGACCGCACTGAAAACAATCCGTTGAAAATTGTACAATGCAAGATTATATATTCATAAATAAAGTTTATTTTGATGCAAAATCGATATGCCCCTCTTGACATCATAGATAAACATCATGTAAAGTTTCGAAACAATTGGTTAAAAACTGTGGAAGGATATAGATGCACAGATGACTAATACCATATGCCGCCTCACCATTCTATGGTAAACAATAATCATTTAAGGACATGTACATATTAATGTCTTAAATATTATCTTTCATGACTAAGTAAAAAATATGTAACAAGTCAGATATCGCAGTGAGTTATTTATTTGATTTAAAACATTTTATTTCAAATATAAAGGGTATTACATAAAAAATTAAATTGCATCATACAATAATTGTCTTTATTTATTAAAGGGACACACAGCATTTTTGAAGTATTTATCAAGCATTAAAATTAGCACCTCAGTTGATTAATCGGAACTGATTTTCACCTTACACCCGCTGGCATATATTTAAATTATAAGTTATAACATTTTGGAGTTTAAAAAAAAGATTGCTGCATGTCCGTTTAATATGCGCACCTCTCAGCCTGTATTGTTTATATGGTGCAAGTCATTTTCAACATATGTGGGGTTATATATATACATGTATCTGTTTGTTGTTTTTTGGTGGAGGCAGACAACCCACTTTTCTGGGTAGAACCAGTAATATATACCTCCTGCCATCTGTTATTCCACAAACTTTATAATCCAATAAAATTCAGAAAACATTTTAATCCAATAAAGAAATTGGGCATGGTCGGTCAAATTAACAGAAACACATTTATATTTTCGTATTAGCCCTTATTTTGAGCCACTCCAATGAACTGTCCAGTTAATGTCGCCATCGATCCACCTCTGTCAACAGTCAGACATGCATGTTGATATGATATTGTGCTGAACTGGTGATCCTGTTACTAGACATATTTTTCTTGAAGTTGATGCTAGTACTGTCCGTATGAGGTATTGCTGATTCATGATTCATAAAAAAATATTGTACACCGTCGCGTTATACTGAGGATTTTATTGAAACAAGTGTCTAGTCACATATGAAATAACTTTTTACAACATTAACAACAGAATCAGAAATACTTAAACGAACAAGAAGCATATATATTGTGACTTCAGTAACATTTTCCAGCTAACTCCCAGCATCTCAGGGCATCAGGGACTCTGAAAATAATCAAAGTACCGAAGGTACTGAGAGCATGGTGAACTGTGATGAAATTGCGTCTTAGAATAATGTCGTGTTTGATTACACTGAAATGAAACAGGAACTGGATTCAAAATCCATACTGTTTCTTTACAACAGTTTTGATAAATCCCGAACAAGATTTGAGAAACCGGGAATCCTGCTCTCGGGATGGATTCGTGCAGATTCAAGACGGATGATTCGAAACATTCGGCCAATGATGCTACGAATGACAACAGATCAGGCCTAAAAAGAGTGTTTGTTTCGGGTAACATCTTCATTAAAATTAGGTAAGGTAGGGATTTTTTTTTATTAATTTGTTTTTGTCCTCAAACTTTGGATGGCCAAACAGAACCTTGGCTGGACCTTGGAACAAGGTGTGTATTGAATGTTCCATGCATTAACTGTTATTTCATTAAAAAAATAAAGCATTCAATAGTAAATAAACTTAATAAACCTGACAATCCTATATTACTAATCAAAAGCTGTTCTTGTGTACACTGGTCACAGATAATGTTTTGCCATTTGCAGGCTTTGAAGGACAGATTTAAATTCAATGATTTCAAGACATATTAAGGCTTTTAATATTAAAATTTACGTTTACGCTGTCCCATTTGTCGTGATAAATATAGGTGTTATCAATTTAGAGAAGAAAATGGTTGAGAAACGGGACATATGGGTATTGATTGAGTACAATAATAATATAAATATAAGGAATACATTTTATTTTTTTAACATTCATGGGACTATGAATAGCATCTGGTCGCGAGCAAAGTTAACAATCCCTTCTGGATTCACTTACTTTGACGTGACACTGATGGTATTCAGTGCCATGAATTTAAAAAATAAAATGTATTCCTTAAATACATTGGTTTGAGCAATAATGTAGTGGTTTAGTGGTAAATGTACATTCTGGCCTTTGGCCGAAAGCTAATAAATTGAGTAAACACATAGAAATGTGTATTGTACAGATCCCTATGGGTCACACAATTAGAAGCAAACATTTGTTTAGGCCTCAGATTATTGAGATAAAGCCAAAAAATTAGGTGTGTTTCCCCTCGGCCGACCGACCCTAAACTTTTTTAAGCAAAAAAAAAAAATCCCTACCCTCCTACCCTATTTTGTTTAGAGCTGCTAGGGGAAATACACCTCTTTTTTGGTTTATTACAGATTGTGTATCTTATGTTGTTTTTTATATATATCACTAATTTTCTTATTCATTCAGATTCATTTATAATATCAACAAAGCAATGCTATACAGAACTACAGTATTCCTAAAATCTATTTTCAGTTTTAGCATTGGATTATAACGTATGGATTTACCAAAACGGATTCATCAAAGCGGTTTCGGTTTTATTATTATTATTATTTTTTTTAATGGTGTTTTACGCCATTTATCAACAGATCAATTAGTTATGTATGGCGGCCAGTTTAATTGGTGGAGGAAAACCTCAGCTATTTGAGACAAACTCCGATACAAAATTCCCCGCCATTCCGTCAAAGCTACGCAATTTCATCTAATGGGATTCAATTTCGGTACAGTCTGGCGGCGTTCTGTTCTGTCACACATGTATTCATAAAACATCAAAGACCACATATATTTACGATTACATTGTTCAGAATGTAATGACCTCCTCTCAAAGAGACGCGCGGGAATGGTTACCGTCCGTGTTATCGAGGTATAGACAGGCGATGTGTACCAGTAGGGTACCAGATGAAATTTCGTGCGCAATTGGAGAAGGATTTACAAAGGATAGTTGCTTATGCGATAACCATTAGTGATCAAAATTATTAAATATTATATGAACAAAGAACAGTGTTTTTCAAGGTACATAAACACAGACAAAGATAAATTAGTTGCATAGAGCATATCAAAGTATGTCAATGTAGAGCATTTGTTATAAATTAACAATTCAATCAAATTTTAGGCATATTTTCTTGAATAAAATTACAAATAGCAGTAGTTTGTGCCTAATCTTTTGGGTTACATAGACAAAGTAATATGGAGTTCTCTGAGGCAGGTTCCGATATATTTCCAGGAGTAAAATTAAATGCATGAAGCATGGAGTTAGTTTCATTTAGTTTCAGTGACTGTGTGACATTATGATATTGTAGTGCCTCGCTATTTTGCATTCTACTTTCGTTTTCACGATTTGAGGTTAGATCGATCTTTTGGATTGATATTTGTAATTTATTAACATAATGATTACGCTTTCAGTCTAATTTATCATCTAGACTAGAATCTATAAAGTTACCTTTTTGTAACGAGTGTATTCAGCCAAATTCTAGCTGTTTATTCTTATCGCGTGTTGTTTACATTTACATATGAATCCTTCCGGCAACCATATTGCATCCGGAATTACGTTGCATGATGGGATTGTTTACCATAGCAACTATTTGTGCGGCGAATTCAAATCTGTCAATTCGATCTTTTGATTCAAGAAACTATTTTATTCCAAGGAGAATATTTGTTTTAAATGTAAGAGTCAGGTTATTTAATCATTATTCTATGTGTATGAAACTTTACTTACGCTACTTTAATTCAAAAAGTGTTTTAATTCATGTTTGAAATAGGCGAGTATCAAACCGCACTTATTTGTATGTGCGTTTAGCGCACAGGAAAAGCGCACATTTGACGTTGCGCGTTTTAGCGTTGTTAGTGCACAGTGCACATTTGCGCACTTGTGCGCCGCACAGTTTTATTTGTGCAGTATAAATAGCTAGATCGCCTGCAGATCTAGGACTCCCGAATTTTCTTCTAAAGGTAACACATAGTGTATTAGGTTGAACTTAGACTTTATTTTTGCATTTAAAATTCGATTATAGTAACTTTAATAAATAGATTCAATAGTAAATTTAGAATTTAAAACGATTTACTTTTAGAAGATTTTGAATTGATATAAATATTTAATATAGAGATTATAATATTTATCAGCATATTGCTAGGGATTAAGTACTTAAAGTGTATTTCTAGTCAAAGAGAGTATTATTATTTATTAAGGAAAGTTGTTATTTGTTATATATTACCGATAATTCTACGTTATATGTTTTCCTACTAAGATATAAATAAAGAGAGGGAAACTTACTTCTGATTTTATACTTTGTTGTTTACCCTTTAGTTTTCAATAGTTAGATAATCAATAGGATGTCCATATAAGTTAATTTTCCTCGGAGTCCATTTCATTTAAACGTTAAACGCTACCAGCACGTTACAATATGTTAATTTGTCCAGAGAGAAGTGGTGTTTGCGGCGTGCAGCTGACTGGCCCTGGGCTGGGTGTTTTTCTGTGTCGCCGCCATTTTGGATAGCCTCTGAAAGAGTGAAATGCAGGTATCAACTTTCAAAACGGTCACGAAAAATGTATATTCACGAAAAAATAAGAAATTTTCAGAAAAGGTAGAACTGGTATAAATGATCTTCGACTCCTGACAATTTCAACAATATTAAGAATATACAATTTTTGTGACCGTTTTGAAACATAATGGCAATTTCGAAGAAGACAAAAACTATTTTTTTTTTTTTTTTTCGATCTTTGCAATTGTACCGCGATTTTTGACTATAATATCTCTATAAAAACTGTCAACACGATTGTTTGGTGAATCTCCGACATAATAATTTACTTCTGATTTGATTTGTTTTCTCTGTAGTTTTTTTTAAAGAGTACTATAAAATCCGCGCATCTGCACGTGCTCGCAAAATGGGAACTACATTGCCTCCGACCCCAATTATTTATGTTTGAGTTATGCGGTCAAGGCACGTGAAATGATTGAGCTGCGCCCCTACTGTATTTGTGTTGCCGTTTAGTTCGCGAAATTAGGAATATTTATGTCTACCTAATAAATTGGCGAAATCAAAGCTGTAGTTATGAGGTTACTGATGTTGCAATGAGGAATATCCAATTAGGTATTACAGTCGAAAAGGAAAGCAACATTTACAGAAAACAGTCAATCAAAAGCACGCATGCAAAACAAGTAACAGTTACAAGGATGAAATATGCGACAACACAATATAAAAGTGTTGACAATAGGGATACCTCCTTGGAAATTTCAGTGGCAAAAATACCACGAGAGTTTAAACCAGATTCTATGGTGCACCAAACCTTACTCTTACCCTATCGTCATCCCAATAAAATGGGACGGGTTAAATAAAATAAAAGTCCCCGCCAGACTATAATTATGCGCTAACAAATTAGACAACATAAACAGACACTATTACACAACGATGAGCATGTTTATATGAATATAATAATCCAAAATCTTAGAAAGCAACAAATATTGTACTCAATGACTTCGCGGAAACAGGATCAACAATAAACTATTAATGGCATTTTAAATATAGAATCTCGTCATAGCATGCCATAATGCCTCTTCGCAAAGTGTCAGTATTTATAAAACCTAATCAGTAGGAGCACGCTCTAAAAAGAGTATGATAATGAACCTTTGGAAACGGCCGAACACCACACATACAAAATAGTGCAGTCTCGGTTTGATTGAGACTCATGTTCATAAACGGTATTGAAATATGCTAGCTACCGCTCAAGCCCTCTAGCCACGGGTTGAGCAGAACTCAATATTCGTAAAATCAATAGTTCATAATTTTAACCATCCCGAAGATGGCATGCATATGGCGGTGAACATAGAGATTTTCCTCCCCCATGTCCAGCGGCGTATGGTCCCATTCTAACAAAATACTATGCCCCGAAGAGCGAAATAAACAAAATGGAATTTAGTTTGGAGCAGCGGTTATGAAGCCTGCATGTCACAAGTAATAGCCAAAAGACTAAATTAAAAGGCAGACAACATATCCTATGAGTGGTTAAAAAATACCCGGAGCCTTTTATCGGACGGAGTAGTCGACGACATCGCATCTCCAAAAGTGCAAACATGAATGCAAAGGATTAGTACGTTCGAGTTTTATTAAAATTAAAGAGTTCTTTAAAATTATTTGCCAGTAAAACACATAACTGCCCCATTAGCTGAACATATAAACGTTTTAACGGATTCAATCTGAATTTGCTTTGATTTCTGTTAATCCTAAGGATATGTTACCGCACTTTGCTGGCAAGGTATTTAGTGAGACTTTACAGGGCAGGTTATTATTGGCATTGTACGGTATTCATTCAAGGATACGTTTTTATAGAAACTCAAAGTATTCGTGATTTTATTTTCATTTTTGCGGATGTCATACGATTGTCTAATCCTTACATTTTCCATATAAAGAATACCGGACAAACATGAATTTACAGAGCTGGCTATTATTGGCATTGTATGGTATTACTCTGTTTCTCTGGATTGAAAAATGTGTCGAGTATGTGTGATGGATGGTAACCAGGCCATAAGGCTGATGCTATGGCTCCATCATGTTCATGGGGAGATGAATTGGAATCAGGTATCTGGTTGATATCTTATCACAACTAAATACTAAACCACGGGTATCGTCGCATTAGCCCGTTTGCAATATTCAAATAAATAACAAACAGAAACTGATTGTACCAGTTCTACCCTTTTATGTGTATAATGTCATATACCTTACCTTTCATTGGTCCTTTAATTGTTATTTGTTTTAATGTGTGTTTTGGTTGGTGGTCCTTGAATGATTGATTTCCAGTTCGGCCTTCATAGCTGGCGTGGCGCAGTCGGTATCGCGGCGGATTTGTAACCGGAGGCCCCGGGTTCAATCCTCCGTGGTGTCACTGAGTTTCGTCGGCGTGTTCTTGGGCAAGACACTTTCCCTTAGCCTCGTCCGTCGGACGGGGACGTAAACCGGGAGGTCCCGTGTATCGGTCTATCCTCCGAGCACGTTAAAGAACCATAGGAATCTATTTAATAATAAGAGTAGGGCACGGTTCCCGGATTCCTATGTATCCTTCCCCTCTCTCTGGGGCGGCTCTAAATAACCTATAATGTGTTGATGAGCCGTTAAACAACATGCAATTCTATTATATCTACATATTTAACCTGTTCAAAAAAACACTTAGTTAATTCCTCTGAACTAATTTATCCGCAAAATACCATTGTTTTAATGCCTATCCCTTGTTTAGGACCAATTCATCGTGAATAAATGCAAGTTATTTAATGGATGAATCCAGATAACTGTTGTCAGAAGATTACTCAAATATTGCTATTTCCGCCAATCGGTTGAATTAGTTGTGTTGGATATGTGCAGACGCGCTCGCAAGCGTGTTCCCACTTATTGCTTCTTTATTTAATAAAAGGCTGTAGCTAAAGGGTTAGATGACGATTATTATTAAGATAAATATATAATATAATAGATCTTTTAATAATATTTGCACTGATTGCTGACCACTTGTGTCAATGGTTTCCAGTTACGCGAAATACTGAATCCAACACTGATATTATCACTGCTGCTAGGAATATCATATGTTTATAAGAAATTAGATATATTCTTTTATCATACAGATGAGCACTTTTCTGCCCAATAAAGGGGTGACCTATTAAATTTTGCTTTATTAGCCACTGACCAATAGAGCAAATCAATGCGGAATCTCTCTTAGAAAGTATGCAGCATACCGGTACTACCGTTTCGATTTGATAGCAAAGACATGAATTATAAGCCGATGGTCAGGTGTTCTAGCACATAGAGATGTTGTTGATGATATTTGTCAGCCTCAGCTGTTGTAGTGAAGGCCATGTTCGAGTTTGTTTGGCTTGTTAACTGACAGGCCAACGCGACCATTTACCGCGATTCAGTCAATAGAGACAAACTGGAAACGTTTTCATCAATTGAATTATCTAAGAAAATTACTCAAAAAAGAAAATGATTTAGGTCAAAGCAGAACGCGCTATAGTTAATAACTTTATCCCCTTATCCATGTTATCTGTGAAGCATGTGCTAGCTATTAGATTGACGCTATCTCTTCCATTTAACTCAGCACCATGGTCCCTTGGTCCCTTGTAACAGCTGATGCAATTCATTTAAAAATGACACATGCAAAATGTGTTGCTGCTTAGAGGCATCCGTTGAGCTAACTATACATTAACCTACGGATGGCAAAGATTTGGTAGAGTTAGTGCTTGACCTTCTTCCCATAATCACATTGAGCCGACTTTGTGATAAACACTTACGTCCCTATATCGATCAAATAGGTTTATTGGACGATGCGAGAGGAAACTCTAAACTATCATAGTCGAAAACGAAAGACCCTCTTGATTAGAAGAGAATCATGAGTAATGTTGACGACAATACTCAGCTCATGAATCTCATTTGCAACCAGTGGAAAACAGACAATATGCATAAACGCTCCAAGGCTGTGAAATCTAATATGTGTGGGATGAATTTCCCGTCTTGCCATTGATGATGACTAAACTGTCATCGCTGATGATCAGGCGATCTGTTTTTATCGAAGAAGGAAGCAGACACCAGACTGATTGTACAGTGTCAATCCTCACCAACATTTGTTCTCCTCACACAAAAGTACATCCTGCTTGCACATTTTGTTTCAGGAATCGGATATTGCTATGTGCTACCTTCACTACATTGCTTCACAGGATGTGATACACTCAGTGTTGTTGCATGGAGAGGAAATGCAGTCCCAATGAAGATGATTGGAAAGCACAAAGAGCTTGTGCCAGGTTTGGGTTGTCGAACAGCAGCATACATGTTAAGATGATATTCATATTCAAGACAGTATGGCTAACATGGAGATGTTAGTGTGTTGCATATATAGCAAGCTCAGTAGACGTTATAACAAATACGTGTTATGACAATTCCAAGGGCATAACTCTAATGTTTTGAAAAATCTACAATGGGCGGGGCGACGAAGTGGTGAAAGGTTCTTCGCATTTGTTTACGTACTGCTGAGTTACGATAATTCATTCAAAGATACGTTTTTATAGAAACTCAAAGTATTGGTGATTTTGTTTTAATTTTTGTGACTGTCATACGATTGTCTAAACCGTTTTCCATATACAGATTCACAGCTCATGGGCTACCACAAGTTTATGTCCGGCTACCAAACATTTCTATTAAGAGTTGTTTTACAAATATGTACAGTAGCCGGTCAAAACCAGATTTTAGTTCTAATCAACATCACTGGTTTTTTTACAGCTAATGCAAGATAAGATTTAAATCCACGTGTCTACATTTGGAAGAATTGGATCGTTCCCCAGATAACTGGAATAATTATTTAAAAACTCAAAATACACTCTCACCCCACCCTCGACACTAACCCAATGAAAATGAGACCGCCTCAGGCATTTCGGGCTACCAAGTTCAATTTCTGTTAGCCATTTGGAATGAGTTTAGTACATATCAATTAAGAACACGATGCTAACATATATGCAGGTCGTGATTTCGAAATGAGTTAATTACGTATCCATTAGAAATACGATGCTAACATATACGCGGGTCGTGAATTCGAAATGAGTTAAGTACATATCCATTAGGAATACGATGCTAACATATACACGGGTCGTGAATTCGAAATGAATTCGGTACATATCCATTAGGAATACGATGCTAACATATACGCGAGTCGTGAATTCGAAATGAGTTAAGTACATATCCATTAGGAATACGATGCTATTATATACACGGGTCGTTATTTTGAAATGTGTTAAGTATGCATCCATAAGAAAAACGATGCTAAGATATACGCGGGTCGTGATTTTGAAATGAGTTAAGTACGTATCCATTAGGGAAACGATGATAACATATACGCGGGTCGTGATTTCGAAATGAGTTAAGTACATATCCATTAGGAATACGATGCTAACATATACGCGGGTGGTGATTTCGAAATGAGTTAAGTACGTATCCATTAGGAAAACGACGCTAACATATACGCGGGTCGTGATTTCGAAATGTCCATTAAGAACACGATGCTAACATATACGCGGGTCGTGATTTCGAAATGAGTTAAGTACGTATCCATTAGGAATACGATGCTAAAATATACACACTGGTCGTGATTTTGAATGAGATAAGTACGTATCCATTAGGAATACGATGCTAACATATACGCGGGTTGTGATTTCGAAATGAGTTAAGTACCTATCCATTAGGAATACGATGCTAAAATATATACACGGGTCGTGATTTCGAAATGAGTTAAGTACATATCCATAAGAATACGATGCTAACATATACACGGGTCATGAATTCGAAATGAATTCAGTACATATCCATTAGGAATACGATGCTAACATATACGCGAGTCGTGAATTCGAAATGAGTTAAGTACATATCCATTAGGAATACGATGCTATTATGTACACGGGTCGTGATTTTGAAATGTGTTAAGTATGCATCCATAAGAAAAACGATGCTAAGATATACGCGGGTCGTGATTTTGAAATGAGTTAAGTACGTATCCATTAGAAAAACGATGATAACATATACGCGGGTCGTGATTTCGAAATGAGTTAAGTACATATCCATTAGGAATACGATGCTAACATATACACGGGTGGTGATTTCGAAATGAGTTAAGTACGTAGCCATTAGGAAAACGACGCTAACATATACGCGGGTCGTGATTTCGAAATGTCCATTAAGAACACGATGCTAACACATACGCGGGTCGTGATTTCGAAATGAGTTAAGTACGTATCCATTAGGAATACGATGCTAAAATATACACACTGGTCTTGATTTCGAAATGAGATAAGTACGTATCCATTAGGAATACGATGCTAACATATACGCGGGTTGTGATTTCGAAATGAGTTAAGTACATATCCATTAGGAATATGATGGTAACATATACGCGGGTTGTGATTTCGAAATCAGTTAAGTACGTCTAGATTAGGAATACGATGCTAACATATACACGGGTCGTGATTTCGAAATGAGTTAAGTACATATCCATTAGAAATACGATGCTAACATATACGCGGGTCGTGATTTCGAAATGATTGAAGTACGTATCCAATAGGAATACGAAGCTAACATACACACGGGTCGTGATTTCGAAATGTCCATTAAGAACACGATGCTAACATATACGCGGGTCGTGATTTCGAAATGAGTTAAGGAGGTTGGCTGGGAAAGGACGTAGACTAGTGCTTAGATTTTTTTTAAATTCATATTTAAAGCTTCTTTGGTATAATTTAGATTCAAAATTATCAAAAAAAGGCTAGGTCACCACACTTTTTTCCCCACTAGACGTCATTGAAGAAGGCACATATTTCTAACTTCAAAATTTCACTAAAAAGAGGAAAAATATAGTCAATGAACATTTTCACAATTGTTTTCATAACATTAAGTTTATTGAAAAACAACAATTAATTTTTGATTGCATTTATACATATTTTTCAAATCATACAAAAACAATTGTAATCCTCATTCGTCTTTTTACTCTAAAAAGCAAACATATATGGACCGTACCCCACCCACTTTTGTTTTTACCGAAAAATTAATTCAAGATAAAAAATTATGAGTGATCAACTTTTTTTAAAACTTGTTTATGTCAAGGTCCTATGATATTTCTTTCAAAACAAGTAAAAAAATATATAGGTCACCAGGCTTCTTATGAATTTTTATTCTTTAAATTACACCCATTTTGGAGTTATTTTGACATTTTCAATGTAAAATACTGTACACACAATATTAACATGGAGATCTAAAATAAAATTAGCTCAGTATTTACTTTTATATATGTATTCTACTACTGAAAAACAAAAATCTGATTTATTCTATAGCAAAAGGATAAATTCTACCCAGAGCTACTCATACCCTCTAGTTTGTTGACAACAAAAAATTATCACACAATGACGGAAAAAATATGGAAAAAAAAAATTGCTTAAAATTTGGTATGTTACCATCTTAAATCCTACATTATACCCATATCTACTCGAATGGAAAAAATGAAACAATTCTTTTGTCAAATAAAACTATTATTTAAAAAATAAAATGTTTAGACTTGAAGATGTCAAAACTTGCCCAGCCCACATCCTTAAGTACGTATACATTAGGAATACGATGCTAACATATACGCGGTTTGTATAAGACAGAGCACGTCGATGACTATTGAAATAAGGAACATTGTCCATGAACAAAAAAGTAAACTAATACTTAGTCTGTCAGCAGTCTCTATTTAGTGAAATAAAAGTAATTTCATACTCGTATAAACAAATTATTAAGCTTTTCATTTTAAAATAAGGAAACGTTCTCATTACATATTCTCTTCCCCTTTCTAAAGCTGAACTGCTTGGTTAAATATACGAACGCTAATGGAAAACTTGACCTCTGTCATAAACAGACAAGCAAGATGTTATAGTAGATACGGACGACATATCAGATAACACTTTTTGAGCGGATGCCAATCTGTTCATATTTTATCTAATTGATTTAGCTTGGCAAGCTTGTTTCTTTACGTATGCTGAAACAGAACAACAATAAAATGTATATCCTGTTTCTTGGATCTATATACATGGAATTGGCTAAACAATAGTAATTATGTACGTTTGGACTGCTTTTATATACAAAGAGTATGATAATGGACCTTTGGAAACGGCCGAGCACGACACATACGAAATATTGCAGTCTCGGTTTGATTGAGACTGTTCATGAGCGGTAGTGAAATATGCTAGCTACCGCTCACGCCCTCTAGCAGAACTCAATATTCATAAAATCAATAGTACACAATTTTAACCATCCCAAAGATACAAGATTAGAATGTAATACGTTTTTCAAAATCGAAAGTCACAATGTATACATACATATCTACGTTTCTTACACTATAGCTGGATAATATCATATTTGTTTGATTATTTAAAACTAAAGTGTATTATTTTTTGTGTACATAATTATTGCTACTGCACTTGTTTCTATTATCGAAGATTTGCATTAACAAATGTAAATATATCAAAAAATGCAAAACTGACAACAGTTAAGAAATCGTACATGCAGACTTACAATTAATACAACAAAGATCACATGCTGAATCGAAGGAAAGTTACGTTCAAATGATAAAGACAGTAGTCGAGATGTATCGCGGATACATGTCACGATAAGGCAGGAATGTTCACAACTTTCGCTAGTATTATGTTGCGTGCACTATTAAGTGAAGATTATGCGATACAACTGGTCGAACATTTCCAAGGAAATGGGTTGATTTGTTAAGAATAATGTTGGGACTGTTTGCATTGATTTGATTTTGTTTTGTTTTCTTTTTGGTATAAATATATGTATGGGGTTTGACGCCGTTTTAAACCATAGTTCAGTCATATCGAGGGTTCAGCGAAAGACTATCGTAACTTATATTTTTGAAATTTTTCAGGAGAAGGAAATAACTAAATATCTTCAGCAATATTTGATAAATACGAAAGTGGCTAAGGATATAAATGAAAAATAGAATTTGTTTTTATGTAACATGAAGGATATCATAGAATTTGTTCAAAGAGATAATAGCAAAAATGTGAGTTACGATAGTCTTGCCTCTTAAAAGTTTCATTTTCCGATCAATATTTATTTGCAAAACTATGGTAACTCAACTGACAATGGTCAAAGCTCTATCAATTTTTTTTTTAAAGTATCACAACATTTATATATTGCAATACTATAGTAAGTTGAAATATAAAGAGATAACTTGCATTTTTTTTCATTTATTTAACTTTTTGAACAATTAACAAATACAAAATTGTTGTCTGCTATTTCACATTTAATATTGTAATCATTTCATTACATATAAATGACACATAATATTATGTTAACATGTCTTCCGTATTATAGTTCAAAGAAATTGTAATCTCTGTTTATATTGTCATTTTGTATTTTACAGCATTTTAATTTATCAAGTTTTTGGGTTATTTGGACTTATTAAAGAAAGAAATAATACCATTAAGTAATTAATATACTGTCTTAAAATCAATACTACCATTATGTAAGAGATAAAGTATCAGTCTAACTACAAAAGTGTCCTTTAACATGCGCTAGGTGGATCGTTTGATTGACAGAAAAACAAATAATTTTGAAGCAAAGCCAAGTATCGGTAGTCTTTTATTCAGTCAAGCAAACGATCTGTCTAATGTTTTAGTGGACACTATTGTGGTAATACGAGTACTTGTATCTGACTTGAATTAGTGTTGTTTGTCTATCTGTATAACTGTATAAAGAGGAACACAATATATCGTGTGATCAAAAATTACCCCATCTCCTCAGCTCTACTGCCAGCCCCATTTGACAGTCTCTGCGACCCCACCTCCTCAGTTCTACTTCCCACCTTACTTGAAATACTCTGTGACCACACCTCCTACTGCCAGCCCCATTCGACAGTCTCTGCAAACCTCACCTCCTCAGTTCTACTTCCCAAATTACTTGACATCCTCTGTGAACCCACCCCTCAGCTCTACTGCCCACCCCATCTTAAAATCTCTGTTACCACTCCTCCTCAATACCCAAATTATCTGATATACTCTTTGACTCTGCCACCTCAGCTATATTAGGCATCCTATCTGCAAAACTGTGTAATCCCACATTGTCATTCCTACTGCCTAGTATATCATTCAAACCGTGTTGCATATTCTTAAACTCTGTATCTAGATTGCCCAATCCCTCTTTTAAGATACCTTTCTTCCGTCTACAATATTTTCAAGCTTTCTTCTTGTTTATACAATGCAAGTGGTACATCATCATCATCAGCATCATCATCATTATCATCATCATCATTATCATCATCAACATCGTCATCATAATCATCACTCATATAATCTTTGTCAATGACATCGTCATCAAAATCCTCATTATTATTACAATTGTAAATGTCAGCATTACTATTATCTGAATCAGAATCATATAGGACATTACTGGTATTAGAAATATCGTTCTCGTTATCACTGCTTTTATCACGTACAAAATCAACATCCTCAAAAACAGTATCAGTCTTTTCCTCTGGTAAATTTTTCAAAGTTTCTATATTAATTGTTAATGGATTGCAAGAATGTGGCACTATGGTTGATTCCAGTGACTGCATCATCTAGGAATGAACTGTCTAGTTTACTGCACGTGCTAACACTGCTGAAATTTGACATATCTGGGGATTATATATGTCCTATCATTTCCTATGCTAAGAACAGTTTGAAGGTGTATTCTCCATCACTCACACTTTCAAAACTGAAAAAGTCTGATTCAACATCATCAACATCATTATCAGTCAAAGTTAGTTTGGCCACCTCAAAATGTGCATCTGAATTTCTTCCAAATATGGACGCTGCTAGAATTATAAATAGACACAGGCTGTCAATATTATCATGGGATGTCAAGGTGGCCAATCCATCAGGCGTAGCCATTCCAGATTCACTTCTGATGTGGCTATCAAGAAAGTAGTAATGTTCATCTGCACTGTTCCAAATAGCGCTTGTCTAACATGGATATGACATTTTCATAGTAAATATACATCATACAGGCCTATCTTTTGTAAAAAAAAAAGCCTTTCAATATCTAAAACCTTTAATAGCATCCCGAAGGCAGAAAAGGGGTTCTTCAGAAGTACGTCTTAATTGCTATTATCCCATGTAATGGTGCAGATATGCGTATATAATTATTATTTATTTTCAGTTGTACATCTATCAGTCTGAGTGTCAAATATTTACTATTTGTATTTACAACAATCTTTTGATAGAGACGATCTCCATCATTCTATATGTCCAATGGCTGGTTCTGTCTGGTAACATTTTAATATTGCCTGGACGGAATTCTCAACACATTGCCTCTCATTGGCTTTGTAAGCTGTATCACCTTGATGTTGAGAAGCTTGGAGCATTTGGATAGATCTGTGTTTCGAAATGGCCCAATCTTTCGTAAATGTTTAGCACAAGGTGATACATGTTGCAAGAAAAATATCCTTTGATTTAATGTCAGACCTTTCTTGAAGTTTTAGTTTCATTCAAGTTTTTGTTCGTTCTGTAGATGTTTTTGAAGCATGCATATGCAGGATTTCTATGTTAACTATATGGGAGTAAAACTAGTTGGTCCCTAAATTATTGTGAGGGGCATAGATATGAATACATTTGAGCCATACTGAGCAACCATGTGAGATAGCAAAATCTCACCTTCAAAGTAAGAAATTCAACCAGAAACAAGGCTCTGCCATGTCTCTGGTTGAGAATCTTGACTTAGAATTTGAAATCTTCTTATCCCACATGGAATGACTCATGATGGATTATTTTTCTCCCATTATTACCGAGTCCTAATGCGAAATAATATATAAATGAAAAAAATGAAAGGTCAAAAATGTGTTTTTTCCTGTAATGGGCTGAAACAATAAGTTACATGTAAGTAGGCGTTTTTAGCTCTACTGGCCAAGGCCAGCAGAGCTTATGGGATGCCGAGTTGTCCGTCGTCCGTCCGTCGTCCGTCGTCCGTCGTCGGCGTTAACTTTTGGCTCGTTAAGACGATAGGGCCTTCATTTTTTATCCGATCTTTACCAACCTTTAACAGGTTGTTAATATCAATGAAAGCTCGGATGAGTTCGAAAACCAGCTAGATCGGACAAGTAACAACGGAGTTATGGCCCTTAATTTAGTTAAAAATGCTATATTGCTATATTTTGCCTCGTTAAGACGATAGGGCCTTCATTTTTCATCCGATCTTTGCCAAACTTTAGCAGATTTTATGACTTTCTTTTTTTATATTATTATTATTTTTATTTTTTTATTTATTTCATTTTTTTATTTTTTTTTTATATATATATTTATTTATTTTTTTTTTTTTTTTTTATTTTTTATTTTATTTTTTTTTTTTTTATTATTTTTTAACTCTTATTGTTGGACCAGTCGGACCAGACCAGTAACAGAGGAGTTACGACTCTTGATTTAGTTAAAAGTGCTATATTTTGCCTCGTTAATACGGTATGGCCTTCATTTTTCATCTGATCTTTTCCAAACTTTACCAGATTCTCTAGTTATGGCCCTTGATTTAGTTAAAAAGCTGTTTTGTGCCCGAAACCTTCAAAAAAAACGTATATGACAGTCAATCGCTTCATTGATGTTATAAGAGCCGTGTTAGCAAGTAGAGCGTCCACAGGCCCTCTTGGGCCTCTTGTTTTTAAATTCTCA
Organism: Cyrtodaria siliqua; assembly: GCA_037043455.1. Classification (NCBI taxonomy): domain Eukaryota; kingdom Metazoa; phylum Mollusca; class Bivalvia; order Adapedonta; family Hiatellidae; genus Cyrtodaria; species Cyrtodaria siliqua. The sequence goes on along the minus strand of JAWPHD010000127.1, from coordinate 468,225 downwards.
TTATATTCTATACCGCTTTTTTATATCAAAACACAAGCTTCCAGAAGAGTTCTCACAACCCCTCACTATTAATGCACTTACACAAATGCAAAACTCAAAAGGTATTTATGGGTGTGTGGTGTGTGGGTGGAGTGGGGGAAGTCTGGTGTTAAAACTGTGGGTCCATCGGACATTTCTAGAATTGTTTGATGAAAATAACCTAAAATGTTAAATCATCAGTGTCTGAATGTACATACTAATATGGCATGTACTGAAGACAAAAATCCTGGTTCTGCACATCGATTCTTGAAATACACTAATAGTTAACTGCAACCTCGTGTTAGGGTTAACTTAAAAACCCATGTTTTCCATTCTATTAATGACGTTGTCTGCCATGTTCATGTCATCTTCTAACAAATAATGCTGAATAACATTAATATTCATACAATTTACATTTCTATTCATTGATGGTTGTTTGGTCAAAAAACAAGTTGAACATTTATTTTGATCGAGTAGAAGTTCACCACAATAGAGGATTTTAGAATGATGCTTTACAACCTTCTAACACCTAAGTTCAGATCAGGTTGGAGTGGAAAATGGAGAATAGTGAAAAATGACAATGCTAAAGTAGTGATTAATACTTAAAAGTTCCCACTTCAAAAGAATATTATTTAGTCACATGTTATGTAAGATAGTTATCTTCATGGCGGAAAACACTAGAAAATTGGAGAAACGTGTACCGTATATCCCATATAAATGCTCTGTATACCCATGCCCATGCCCCCGCCTCCTCCCCTCCAAATAAATGCAAAATGAAATCTTGATGAAATTATCCAACATTAAAATGAGCTGAATTTGATAAAACAAAGAAGTTATTTTAGATAGAAGAAAAGGCTCATGTTTGTAAAACCCACAATGTACATAAAAGTATAGGAGCATGTATAGAAGTAAATGTGATACAATCATGAGGTCGTTACCAGTGTAAACGACCTTACGATTTAGTTGAACTTGAATTACTTGTATCTAATAACTCGACATGTATACAATTATAAATAAAAGAATACAATTAAGGCAATTGTCCCAAATGAAAATCCCCAATTTTGAAAGGTTGAGTTTTCAATTCCCCAATATGGTGTCGCATTGGAATGACTGTATTGTTATTTGGAAGTTCAAGAGGAAAGGGTTCACTGTTCAGTTTGCTTTATGTTTGCATGATGTATTAGTACTTAATACTCAAATAGTATTACTCTCAGCTTTTTCTGAACCATACAGAAATATGATTCCTAAATTAAAATTAAAATTTGAAGCCTAAAGCAACCCACTAATTGCTTTGGTGGCTGTTGCCACCTTCCTCATTTTCCCACTTTGTGTCTGTCTGTCGGATTTTTTTTCGTGAGAAACGCTTCTTACGTGAGATAACAGAAATCTCATTTCCCTTTTTATCTGGCTCATCTGAACTAATTGACATGTTATCCGAATCTGATTCCCTCATTTTGGTTGCACCTGATGAAAATGAGATGGGTGTTGTTTCCATTTCAACAATCTCCTTATCATCTGACGAAAAATTTGTAAGTTCTGCAATTATAACATTTTGACGAAGACTTTCTTTAAGACTGTCTCCATTAGGTGACGGATGTTCCATTTTCCCGCTGATATCGCAAATGTTTACCTCTATTCTTTTTTGCTGAAAAAAAAACTATTTTTGCTCGGAAGCATTGGTCCTTTCGACATTCCAAGGCGGTAGCCCTATTGTCAACCCTTTTGTGTTTGTGATGTCGTTTGCATTTTGTATTACTTTTGCCTTCTCGTTTGTCTGTTTGCGTGTTTGTTTTTGTGTTTTGTGGTTGACTGTCGTCCTTGAATGCTGCTTTCCCTGTCCGATATTTTTATATTTCTTATTAATATGCAAATGAACTACTTTGACCCGGGTTTGCAAAGCTGGATATACGGGGTCCAAATGGGGTTTATAATATGTCGAGATAAATATATCATCTTGTTGTTTGTAATAGTAGAAAATAAGTATAGGCCCAAACATCACATTCTTCAATTTTCACATTCTTCCATTTTCTTTCCATTTCCCACAGCTTATTTACGATTTAAATGGTATTTGTCTGATCCGGAGAACTATTTCTTCTCTACACAAGGCTAGGGCCCCTATGAATATGCATACAGTGAGTGGGATGTGTTAACCTCTTTTATGCGAATGAACACCCAATCAAAATGACAGCTGACTCCCTGTCTGTTAGCTTGAAAAACCCTCTAGTCCAAAAACGAGTGCCGTAGGTAGGAGGTTTTTTATTAGATGTGTAAACTGGCCGAGGGAATTATATCCCGTAATACAAAAACAGTGTTGATTGACTTATATGTTACATTTATTTACAAGAATGTGCCTTAATGTATTTAAAAAAGTAGTCCCAGCAATATCTTATACATTCCCTAGGGATTTATTTCCCAAGGGAATTACCACTTTTAATTCCCTCAAAATCACAGGCACAAATGTAATATAATAAGAAAATCTGTGCCCAGCAGCAACATACTTGAAGATGGTGTGGCTATTTCATTTAACGCAGTGTAATAGGATGATATAGATTATACACACAAGGCTGAAACTAGAATTAATATCAATGTGAGTCAGGTTTGAGGAGTCGAAGGCTTTTGGAAAGCGTTTTGAGCTGTCATCATGCCAGCAATATATTAAATTAAGATAAAACACCTCTAACTGACTCAGAAAGTAAATTACGTCTCAAATGACACAACAACACACAGTAACAGCATAATGCAAGCATGGCAACATGACGAATGATGGCGAGGTACGCTGGCAGAGTAATTTATATATGTAAAATGTGGCCCAAATGCAAGAGAAGGTCAACTTATAACGTAACACGTTTATGTAAGATAAAGTGATTATGATGAACAAATACCCGATTTAATTTTGTGAAACTGACATTTAGAACGTATACATTTAAAAATAATATCCAATTTCACGCGGTTTGCTGTAAATTAAATTTTGAGTTAGGTGCATATTATTTTCTGTGTTTGCAATTTAAATGTGATCGTATGTTTTATTTTAATCATAAATTATCAATTAATTACAGAATTAATAGCTGAGTGCACTGTCTTGTCTGCAAAGATATACAAATTAGAAAGTCCAAAAACATAAATATTGAATTAAAAATTCGAATTTTATCGTACTATAGGTGACTATTAAGAAATTAAGAAATGATAGGAATGTTACCGATGATTTTATAAATATGGCAAAATGAGCATTTAATTCATAATTATGTTTAAGACAATAAATGAATATGTATTTTTGCTGTATTATCTTTGGCCAAAATTTATATTTTTTCCATCATTATTTGCAAATGTGAGTGTTTTGCCCCTAAATCTTAAGTTATATATGTTTCCGATCTTTATTTATAAGAAAGTAATGAAATTTATTTTGATAGACATGATAGAGAAGGAAATGATGATAATGCCTACAGCTGATGTTTCGAACTAAAATATTTCATAAATTTAATCATTTTCAAAGTCGAATATCATGTTAATTTTCGTTATAATCTTGAAAACCGACAAATAGCATAACAAATGCATATTCCACATTTTTACGTTCAGGAATGGACATATCGGGCTACTATAAAGAAATATAAAAATATCGGACAGGGAAAGTAGCATTCAAGATTGACAGTCAACCACAAAACAAAGAAACAAACAGGCAAAAGTAATAATAAATGCAAACGACATTACAAACACAAAAGGGTTGGTAATAGGGCTAGCGCCTTGGAACGGTCAGTGGCAAAGTAGGCCACTTGGGGTGTAAACCGGTTATAGGGTGCACCAAACCTCACACTTACCCTACTGTCATCCCATTAAAACAGTACAGTGTAAATAAAGAAATCCCCAGGACAATTTACAGGTATATTTTCTACATTGTATAGCAGTTATTTTTAAAATGTAAGATGTTTGCTTCAGAACATCATTCTCTACCATTTTTCAAAAATATGGATGCAGCAAAATTAGGAAGCAAATAATAGTTCATGTCATAATGTTTAATATCGAAGGACGCATTGTCCTTGACATTACAATCAACATATTTGACGAGAATGTCAATATATTTAATACAGTTATAAAATGAAAGTGTTACGTTATGAGTTGAACACCTTTTGTTATAACGTAATTGCTTTAATTCATTCGCAGACTATCAACAATATTTCAGATTCTTTGGCATTAACAAGGAGATCTTCATTTATTCCAAATATTAGTGTTATTCCATAAATTATCAATTAATTACAGAATTACAGGGTAGATACCTGTACGCTGTGTGCGCTGTCTTGTCTGCAAAGATATACAAATTAGAAAGTCCGAAAATGAAACAATACCAACAAAGAGCGGAGTTTAAGGGAAGATGTTTTCTTAGTTCAGTTTTCCTTGAACATTTGAAAATTCAGACTAAATCTTCAAAATTCAAAGTAGGTATGAACAATCATAGGAAATACTCCCAAAATGCACCACCATAGCACATGTCTCTCTTCAGTACACGTGTAAAAGCTCTAGCTAGGACCTTTAATTAATTGCATTGATAGAAATATGCGTTTAATTTTTCGAATAAATATTTATTCTAAAACAATTAATAGTGAGCCAATGTTATAGCACCCCGATCGCGAAGAAAACATCAACACAAACTCGTTTTGTCAGAAAAGTAAGAAACAACCTATCATGCAAAACTAATTTAGAATATAATTTTACGGTTAATCTTCTTATGTCTATTTTAATTAACACTCGTGAGTGTGCGCCATTAAGTAGGAATACGCATGACACGGCAAATACATTGTTGACAATACAATTTTCAATTTAAAAACGATGGCATTAAAAAGTTCATTTGCAGAGTCATGTACAGAATGAATGTCGTGAACACCAACAAATGATACTGAGTTATTTAGTAAAATCAAATACAACAGTCGACGAGGAAGGCTGCCAATTTGCAATAAAAGTATGGCACCCCAAATTCCGTAAGGCATCAAGAACATATTAAGGCTGACAGAAGAATGGTCTATCTCCATTTTGTAACACATGCATACGATTTTATATCCTCGACAAATAACTCTCGTTAACAACTTCTGGATGAATCATCATCTTCCTGTATATTTTTGATTGTCGTGATGTCTGGGGTCAATATTAATTAAAACTATGCCGTTTCTAAGATCCTTTATCCCAAATGTAAATCTACGAACATAGTATATTGAAATATCAAGAAAATAATTAAATTCGAAACGAATAATAATTTCAGAAAACATCAACTCAGCCAGACCTTACTTTAATATAAAATATTTACAGTGCTTTCAAACTTGACAAGAGGGCAAATTATATCTTATTTATTTCACGTTAAGCATGTTACTTTCACAACTGAAGGGAATCAAATGAATGCGAATAGTTGATTAAAATCAAAATTGAATTTCTCAATGACAGCTACTGGTGTTTTTTTGTTGTAATATGATAAGTATCCCAGCAACAACAGCATGTGCAGTCCGAAGTTGAATGAATATCTTAATTGATTTAAAATGTATTTTAAGCTGTTCTGTATAACCCTATCAATACTTAATCCATCGTTTTCCTATCGACAGCAGCTCATACTTAAAACGAAAAATGCATTAATCAGATGTATTGTATTTCTCTTCTAAACAAGACGCACATATTAGGGGATTTTTGTTTTGTTTGTGGTAAAGATTGTATAGTTTTTGCGATAAATAGCTCAAATTATATTTTATATGCAGATTTGCTTAATTTTCTCCAGATTAACACACGCACAAAGCATGTTTATTTCAGTACGTGGCATGTTTTGGATCTATTTTTAAAATCGGGATTGCCATAAGCGGTTTACTATATCGGTTCACTTATGGTACTGAATACCAAATAACAATGTTTTAATAAACAATATAACTAAAAATGAAACCCATTTGATCGATTTTATCAAATTATTTAAGGTACCGTAAAATGATGTGTGGTTGGAAAAGTGTGCAACATACAGGACCCGAACAAATGCAGTCTGTTTAACAGCTGAATCGTGCGGGAATGTTTGAAAACTATGTACTATGTTTTAAGCATGCCAAGTAAAACAGTGGTGTAACTTCAATTGTATTTAGTTATCTGTATTTAATTACTTAAGATTGCATATAGCACGGTTAAAAACAATTAAACCATTAATTGACCACTACGAAGAGACAACCTACAGACTATACTATATTACCAAATCAATTTGGACAAGCTTAGAACACAGTATGCACTTTTATTCTATCGGAGTATAAAAACAGAGTGTTTTTTACTCTGGGCCAGTCATTTGGAACGCAATCGCCGAGCGTATAAGATATTGCATGTCAGTTAAATATTTTTCAAATGTATTACAATAAGTATGGTTCACAATATTTCAGGCACAAATAAAGGTGTCACAAAAATGAAACTACAAACAACTGCATCTCCGTTAATTGGAGACAGTTGACAGTTTTGAAATCAGTTTCAACAGTTTATTGATTTAATATATATTATATATATATTATATATTAAAGCTACATAATCGTCATTGACTCTCCGCGTCATCGACCCTAGCTCCGGCTCATTGGCTCTACCTTTTGCCGAAAATTCACATTAAATCCGTTGTACTCTGTTTTCTGATAAACAAGTTTAGTACCGAGTAATGATTATATAAGAGGCTTTTCATCTCCACTAAAACAACAGCTGACTTTCATAAATAAATAAGAATATTGCGATCTATCGAAGAAAACACACACACACCTTCCAATCTTATAAAAGACCTAGGCGTGAAATTAAACAATAATTTGGAATATTTTTGCAACTTAAACATACTTTGAACACATATAATTGGAATAGCATTCCCCGATTTTTGAAATAAATCGTTGGATCAATGATATTATGAAAAACAACAAGCTGAACTCACCTTTATTTTGCCATTTTAATCCTTGTCACTACCTCGGAATTGTCATTGACTCTCGTCTTCATATATCTCCAAAATGTGCTAGAGTCAACGTTTCGTATCCGTGCAGTAGGTATTACAATCTAAAAAGGACGTTGGATTTACAGAACACAGTCAACCAAAAACACGCATATAAAATAAAGATCAATTACAAGGAAAAGTATGCGAAAACACAAAAATAAAAGTGTTGACACTATGGGTACCTCCTTTGAACGGTCAATGGCAAAAACAAAATACGCTGAGGGTTTAACCAGATTCAACAAGTGTCTGACTGCAGCAAATTCATCCTAACCATATCGTCATCACAATAAAAGGGAAAAAGGTTAAATAAATAACACATTCGGCAGCATTTACAGACAAAATAAGATTATCACAAAGACGAGCACGAATATATGCATATAAAACGACAACATCTTAGAAAGCCCTACAGTAAGTACTCGATGACTAGACAGAAGCCAAAGCAACAATACACTATTAATGGCACTTTCAATACAGGATCTCGTCATAGTCTGCTATAATGTATCTAACACCTAATTAGCAGAAGCACGTCATACTAATCGGCCAAATCGCATCTCCAAAAGTGTAAACATGTATTTAAGGAATATTATGTTAGTGTTCATTAAACATTAGTTCGTTTATAAAAGGAATTTCTAGTAAATCACATAGCTGCCTCATTCGCTTGGAATTTAGATAACTGTTTGTGATCACCATTTAATTTCTATTGCACCTAAAGCAATTTTACACCACTTTGTTGGCAGTGCAAAGGTATTCAGTGAGAATTTACAGGGTAGGCAGGCTAACATTGTACATGTGTGGTATTGATTCGGTTACTCTGGATTGAAAAATGTGTCGATTGTGTAATAACAGGGATTGGCTGCTAACCAGCCATACGATTGATCAACTTGTTTGATGTCATGGCTTCACTGGGAGATAAATTTGAACTGGAATTGGAATCCTGCATACGTTTGATATCTTCTCCCAAATAACTTTCACAACTAAATACTATAGCACTAGAAACGTTGGATTTCACAACCCCAGAACAAACTTACCTGTTTGCATTACCCGAAAATGATATCATACAGAAAATGATGGTACGAGGTCAACTGTTTTGTGTTTGTGATGTCATATACCCCTTGCGTTTTATTTATCTATACTTGTAATTGTTATTTGTTTGTATGCGTGCTTTTGGTTGATTGTGGTCATTGAATGCTATCATGTAACATAATTAACAAGCAGAATAAGCATGCTTTAAATACCTATCCCCTTGTTAGAACCAATTCGTCTTTAAAAATATAATGAAGACGATGCGAGTTATTTAGAGGATGAAACAAATAACTGCGGGCAGACGATTAAACGTCCACCATATGTTTATTAGCTTCGTTGGATCCGTGCAAACGACCTCGCATTGTTTTGTCCACGTAATGTGTTTACTTTAACAATTAATTCATCTTTCTTGCAACGAATGTATACTGACAAAAACAAGTTTAGCAAGTAAATGGCATGGCAAATTCATTTGCGCATATTCTAGGATTGCGTGACAGAGGTCATTAACAATATAATTAACATAATTAGCAGATATATGCAGGGCATTGTGTTTGAAATGATATCTGCGAAAAAATAAAACAAAATGTTTTAATCTACCTGCTTTAAGATATTTTAGTTTCGTTCTTATGTCAATGTAAAGCGAGGTAATTTCAATTTTTAAAATTTTGGTTCGTTATTCGCATTATAACTAGGTTAGTAGCCATTGATTTTGCGTTTTTTATAACTTAAAACCCAAAAAAGTTATTTAGTGACGTTAACCTGTTCTTTATCATACTGGTATTTTTAAATATGAAATACGCTGTTTTAACCAAATGGGAGATAACTCTGATACTTACATAGGATCGCAACTAATTAGTGAAAGAGAAGATAACCCTATGCAACTGTTTTTTGATATTTCACATTATCAAATAGCATTCAATTTCTTTAAGCTAAATGTACATAATGCCTTGCTAAACTGTTGTTGTTTTCAGTATATATAATACGCATACAACGTTTTCACTTTTCAACAGTGAAAGCTCGGGGTTAGTGGGATTAAATGATGCTTATTAATAGTGTAGCTATGAGTTATCACTATATCGCAACATTGTTATAGTACTTGCACTTACTATTTGACCACTTGTTGCAACGGTTTCCAATTATGCGAAGTACTGAAACGAATTATACGAACATAACTGAATTGAATTGAATGTTGTTTAACGGCTCATCAACACAGTACAGGTTATTTAGAGCCGCCCCAGAGAGAGGGGAAGGATATATAGGAATCCGGGAACCTGCCCTACTCTTATTAACGAATTGATTCCTATGGTTCTTTAACGTGCTCGGTTGATAGACCGATACACGGGACCGCCAGGTTTACGTCCCCATCCGACGGACGAGGCTAAGGAAAAGTGTCTTGCCCAAGAACACACCGACGGAACTCAATGGCACCACGGAGGATTGAACCCGGGGCCTCCGGTTACAAATCCGCCGCGCTACCGACTGCGCCACGCCAGCCATAACTGATATTATCATTACTGGTAATATCATCTGTTTATAAGAAAGTGGACACAATGTTGTAAGGACTCACTTCTCACCAATGGAACCAGGGTTTGATTCCCCGTCTTCGTTTTATATGCTAACGGGTATGCTAGACGCCCACTTGTACACGTTTTCTCAGAATTCTCAGATTCCCTACCACATGAATAAAATGTTAACCTTGTGAGAAATTGGTATATGTAGCTTGTTTTTTTAAATTAGCTAATTCTATACATGTTGTAAGCGATTTGCTTCTAAGGTACTTCTTGATTGTCTTTCTGGGTAGAACCAGTACTAAGCAAAGCAATAGGATGAAGTGTCTTGCTTAGGGACACAACAAATGTGGTTATGGCGGGGATCGAACCCACGTCTTTTGGATCAACCCACGTCTTTTGGATCATGGGTCCAACGCTCTACCACAGCGCACAACCAATAACTTGTATCTGCATTGTGTTTTGGAAGATATACAACCCGAAAAAATAACTATATATGGTTATGTTTACGAAGGCACTCGGTAAATTATAGATAATTCCATCATATGTTCGGACGTGTACGGTGAGTGCGTGTACGTGCGTATTTATGCGGCAGACGTGCCTGCCGGCGAGCTGCTGTGAATTACGATAACCTATTCTAGGATAGGTTTTATCAAAATTAAAAACGTTAGTAAATTTAATTATTCTTTTTTGGTACAGGTGTTTAAATACTTCTTGTAATAAACCTCTTTTCTATAAATAAGATAGTAAATACAACAAGTGAAATCGAGTCTCGTTGTATATTCTCGTCCTCTTTCCAAAGCCGTAAAGCAATAACAAGTACGAACGTTATTGGAAAACGTGACCTCTATCACAAATAGACAAGCAATTTGTTCTTGTAGGTACGGATGACGTGTTGGATTTTATACATTAAGGACAGATGCCTATCTGTAGATGTTTTATCCCCAACAAAACTGATTTAGCTGGACATGTTGGATATTTTCTAGACGAAAATTAAATTATTAAAGCAGGGTCCCAATGATCAGTACATGAAAAATAATAATTAATAAATGCTGACAATTCTCCAGTTTTTGCGTCTATGTGTTCAAGATCGATTCAGGACGTTTCGGCACCAAACCATTTCGACACCTAGACGAATCGGCACCTAAACGTTTCGGCACCCATTTATATTTGAGTATTATATTGAAGTTAAGAAGTAAAGCAATTAAATATTTTCTATAAGATCACTTGTAATTCATTTAAAATGCAAAGTTGATTGCCTTAACGGCAACTGCGAAGCGGTTTTGAGCCTGAAAACAACTACTAAAACATGAACATAAATAGGGCACATATGATAATGATAATCACTTGTAAAATTTAAGTAAATATGATTTATATATTATATTGTAGCATGGTCACTGAAAATCCCTTTGTAATAGCTCAGGTGTAAATCGTTTAATTGAAAAAACTTGAATATGTTCCCTTTAACATGTATAATAAAATATACCTAAGAAGACCAAATAAAAACTTATCTGTATTCATACAGTATCTTTTAATTATTCACTTCACCTTATCGACGACTACAGGTATGTGACTTGAACAAAGCCTCCACAAACTAACCCATTATTAAAAAAATGCATATAACGCATGCGTTATACTTTTCTTGTTTACATATGTTTAGAAGATAAAACGTGTACATGTAATCGTCTTTAAATACAAATTCTGATTCACTTCAAAAAGTAGTAGTTATGTTTGAACTGTTTGTATAAACAAGATTAGAACGCAATTTTGCTTTAAAAAAAACCCAGCGAAAGTCACAATGTATTCAGAGAGGTATGTTTTGTGTATACTGTAGCAGGATGATAGCATCTTGGCTTGGCTTGGCTACACAAACGACTGATGTTGCAACTTAAAGTATCTTATTCGTGTGTACTTGCTTCTTCACTTGTTTCTATTCTCGAAGCCTTGTATTAAACAATGTCAATGAATTAACAAATAGAAAGTGTAATGTAAGAAATCATGCATGTTATTTACATTTTATACAACGAAGGTAAGTATGTTTTTATGGAGCGCCATTGTGGACACACGATTGTTCATGATCTTCAAACGTGCTGTTGGGGATGCTTGTTGAATACACTGAACAATGGGTCCGGTTGCATAAATAACATTCATAACAAAGATCACAAGCTGAATCGAAAGAAACTTACATTCAAATGTCATATACAGTAGTCGAGATGTATAACGGAAACATGTCGAGATAAGGCGTGTCGAGATAAGGCGACGATTTTTACAATTTAGTATGTATTTCATGTACTATTAAGTAGAGATTGTGCGATACAATTGGTCAGACATTTACAAGGAAATGGGTTGAATTTGTTAAGAAAAATATTCAGATTGTTTGCAAATGCATTTGAAATGTTCTTTTTTTTGTATGAATATGTGTGTGCGTCGCTTTTTACAATAGTTCATTCATATAAGGTGTCTATGTGCAGCAGTGAGCCCAATGCTCAGTTTCATAGTGCTGTTACACTGGAATACCAAGCCTGTTATGTTCGGTAGTCACTGGAGATATTAGGCGAAGTTCGTGTTTAGTTTCCCGGTATATCGGTTTTTATTTCGGTAGCTCATGGGGAAAATGACAAGTGGCACTTGTATATAATTCAAGTTTTATTGCTTTAGATCTACATCAGTTACAATATATTGTGTATGGAGAAAGCTCAAGTCCCGGGAAAGTCATACATGAGTATTAGTCTCAAAAAGGACTTCTTATGTCAATTCGTCCATTAATAACTCGATTCTGTATTATTATACAGACAACAAGAGAGGAACTTTCTTTATAATTGTATATAGTAGTGCACGTTTTCCGTCGTACAAACATTAGAAGTGTCGCATACTTGAGACCATATGACTATGATAAAAGCATGTAGCAAATGATTATGGCAAATACTCACACAGGACAACTGACTCGATACTTCTGAATTAACGTCTGATCGTGGATCGTCGACATCTTTTCAAACCATGCTGTCAACTAAGAAGTCTTCCTTCGAAACACTAAAATAAGTATAAAAGGAGAAACGTACATTAATGAAGGTACCAGGAGTATGTAATTAGTATTTATGTTATTCTTTTGATTTCTTAACTTGCTTGCATATTTTGTCAACGGCGTTTTTTGTTATGGCCGATTTAATAAGTGATCTCCCTTGAACATATGTATAATTTAATGGCGTATATTGGAACTGAGTTGTTTCCCTTAGTATCAATTATCATTAAATCGATAATAAGTTAATCACAAATAAAGTCACGCATGATTTCTTTCACACAAAATTTTTCTCGCGGATTTATTTGTTTCACCGATTCGGGTGTGAAATTCTAATGTATTACTTGTGTTTTGATAACAAAAAAACAACAACATCCGATACCATTTGCATTTTCCATAGATCTACATACACATATATGTACATGTACATATATCTCCATGCTTTTTCGTACTGTCTGGATGAAAATATTTCGACCGAAGGTCTTTAAAAAGCTTATATGAGAATACAACATGGTTCTAGTCTGTATTCATATTTTGAAAAGTAATGGTAAGAGAAAAACATACGTCGATATATAAAATTCTAAAGCAAAATTGAATTGACTTGCATTTGCGTTTGTTTACGAAAATACTTGCTCGTTGAGTAAACAGACGTTGGATAACTATTGTCGGGTCGATTATCCGGTGTGAAACTGATTAACATGTATCAATTGAAAAAATAAATGAGTGTCAATGACGAACTTTGTACATGAACCTACCAATTCTTAAGACAATTAAGAGTACGAATGGTGCTTTTTTCAGTTAAAAAAAAAGTCTGATATGTCAGCCTTAAGAGCACATCAGCACATGTCTAGTCTGCAAAGATACGAAAATTAGAAAGTCCGAAAACGCAACAACAACAACAAAGAGCGGAGTTTAAGGGAACATGATTTCTTAGTTCAGCTTTCATTGAACATTTGGAAATTCATGATAAATCTTCAAAACTTAAAGTAGGTATGGAAAATCTTAGGAAATACTTCCAACATGCTCCACAGAGTATCAACGTATACCAAGAAATACAGGGGGGCATATCCTTTACCCCATTAGCACAAGTCTCTCTTAAGTAAACTATCAAAACGCTCTAATTAAGACCCTACATTAATCGCATTGATAGAAATATGCGTTTAATATTTCGAACAAACTCGTTTTGCCAGAAAAGTAAGTAACAACCTATCTTGCAAAACTCATTTAGGATACTGTTTTTTACTGTTAATCTTCTTAACACTCGTGAGTGTGCGCCATTAAGTAAGAATACGCATGGCGCGGCAAATACATTGCTGAAAATACGATTTCCAATCTAAAAACGTGGCATTAAAGGGTTCATTTGCAGGGTCATGAACAAAATGAATGACGTCAACACCAACGAATGATACTGAAGTTATTCAGTAAAATCATATACAACAGTCGACGAGGAAGGCAGCCAATTTGAACATTCAGGCGAAATCTTCAAAATTGAAAGCAGGTATGAACAATCATAGTAAATATTCCCCAAATGCACCACAGAGTATTAACGTATACCAAGAAATACAGGAGTAAATGCCATTTACCCCACTAGCACAAGTCTCTCTTAAGTACACTTTCAAAACGCTCTAGCTAAGACCCTTAATTAATCGCATTGATAGAAATATGCGTTTAATTTTTCGAATAAATATTTATCCAAAACAATTAATAGTGAGCCAGTGTTATAGCACCCCGACCGCGAAGAAAACATCAACACAAACTCGTTTTGTCAAAAAAGTAAGAAACAACCTATCATGCAAAACTAATTTAGGATGCAATTTTACGGTTAATCTTCTGATGTATATCTTAATTAACACTCGTGATTGTGCGCCATTAAGTAGGAATACGCATGACACGGCAAATACATTGCTGAAAATACGATTTCCAATCTAAAAACGTGGCATTAAAGGGTTCATTTGCAGGGTCATGAACAAAATGAATGACGTCAACACCAACGAATGATACTGAAGTTATTCAGTAAAATCATATACAACAGTCGACGAGGAAGGCAGCCAATTTGAACATTCAGGCGAAATCTTCAAAATTGAAAGCAGGTATGAACAATCATAGTAAATATTCCCCAAATGCACCACAGAGTATTAACGTATACCAAGAAATACAGGAGTAAATGCCATTTACCCCACTAGCACAAGTCTCTCTTAAGTACACTTTCAAAACGCTCTAGCTAAGACCCTTAATTAATCGCATTGATAGAAATATGCGTTTAATTTTTCGAATAAATATTTATCCAAAACAATTAATAGTGAGCCAGTGTTATAGCACCCCGACCGCGAAGAAAACATCAACACAAACTCGTTTTGTCAAAAAAGTAAGAAACAACCTATCATGCAAAACTAATTTAGGATGCAATTTTACGGTTAATCTTCTGATGTATATCTTAATTAACACTCGTGATTGTGCGCCATTAAGTAGGAATACGCATGACACGGCAAATACATTGCTGAAAATACGATTTCCAATCTAAAAACGTGGCATTAAAGGGTTCATTTGCAGGGTCATGAACAAAATGAATGACGTCAACACCAACGAATGATACTGAAGTTATTCAGTAAAATCATATACAACAGTCGACGAGGAAGGCAGCCAATTTGAACATTCAGGCGAAATCTTCAAAATTGAAAGCAGGTATGAACAATCATAGTAAATATTCCCCAAATGCACCACAGAGTATTAACGTATACCAAGAAATACAGGAGTAAATGCCATTTACCCCACTAGCACAAGTCTCTCTTAAGTACACTTTCAAAACGCTCTAGCTAAGACCCTTAATTAATCGCATTGATAGAAATATGCGTTTAATTTTTCGAATAAATATTTATCCAAAACAATTAATAGTGAGCCAGTGTTATAGCACCCCGACCGCGAAGAAAACATCAACACAAACTCGTTTTGTCAAAAAAGTAAGAAACAACCTATCATGCAAAACTAATTTAGGATGCAATTTTACGGTTAATCTTCTGATGTATATCTTAATTAACACTCGTGATTGTGCGCCATTAAGTAGGAATACGCATGACACGGCAAATACATTGCTGAAAATACAATTTTCAATTTAAAAACGATGGCATTAAAAGAGTTCTTTTGCAGAGCCATGTACAAAATGAATGACGTGAACACCAACAAATGATACTGAGTTATTTAGTAAAATCAAATACAACAGTCGACGAGGAAGGCAGCCAATTTGCAATAAAAGTATGGCACACCAAATTCCGTAAGGCATCAAGAACATATTAAGGCTGACAGAAGAATGGTCTATCAAACGCATACGATTTTATATCCTCAACAAATATCTTTCGTTAACAATTTCTGGATGAATGAACATTTTCCTGTAGATTTTTTATTGTCGTGGTGTCTGGTGTCAATACTAATTAAAACTATGCCGTTTCTAAGATCCTTTATCCCAAATGTAATTCTACGAACTTTGTATATTGAAATATCAAGAAAATAATTAAATTCGAAACGAATAATAATTTCAGAAAACATCAACTCAGCCAGACCTTACTTTAATATAAATCATTTACAGTTCTTTCAAACTTGACAAGAGGGCAAATTATATCTTGTTTATTATACGTTAAGCATGTCACTGTCACAACTGAAGGGAATCAAATGAATGCGAATATTTGATTAGAGCCCTGTACTTTGTAGCTTAAATGCAGGATTGTCCCGATCAAATCAAAATTGCATTTCTCAATGAGCTATATGCAGACAGCTACTTGTGTTTTATTGTTGTAATATGACAAGTCTCCCAGCAACAACAGCATGTGCAGGCCCAAGTTGAATGAAGATCTTAATTGATTTAAAATATATTTTAAGCTATTCTGAATAACCCTTGTGTACTATTGATTTTATGAATATTGAGTTCTGCTCAACCCGGGGCTAGAGGGCGTGAGCAGTAACTAGCATATTTCACTACCGTTTATGAACAGTCTCAATCAAACCAAGACTGCAATACTTTGTATGTGTCGTGTTCGGCCGTTTCCAAAGGTCCATTATCATACTCTTTTATATAGCACAGTGGCGTTGCTTGTGCAGTGTGGCGGCAGTAAAACGTCTTCCTGCGCTTGCAATCAGGACTGTTATTCATTTGATCTTTGGAGATCGCTGAGCCCGATTCTTATTTAGTTATCGGTGGTACATTTTCATTTGCTTTTGTTTTCTTACTAAATTTTCGATTCGGTGGTTCCACTACTCCGGCCGATAAAAGGCTCTGGGTATTGTTTAACCACTAACAGGATATGTTGTCTGCTTTTCAATTTAGTCTTTTGGCTGTTACTTGTGATATGCAGGCTTCATAACCGCTGCTCCCAACTAAATTCCATTTTGTGTATTTCTCTCTTCGGGACATAGTATTTTGTTAGATACTGGGACCATACGCCGCTGGAGGAGGAAAATCTCTATGTCCACCGCCATATGCATGCCATATTCATTATTGAATGAGAACGAATGTTAGATTCTCTATATATGTATCTCTATGTAATGGATGTAAACCAAATACAACCAATACGTTTTAACTGCATTGTCTTTTGGACCGTGTTCTAGTTGAAAAGACAATATATATATGGTAATGCTTACGAAGGTACATGGTAAATTAGACATGCTTATATCATTTGTTCGGACGTTTGTGTGCGTGCGTGCGTGCGTGTTTATGCGCCTGCGCGCGAGCTGCTGTGAGTTACGATTACTCATTCTAGGATAGGTTTTATCAAAATTGAAAACGTTGGAAAATATATATATATTTTTTTTATACAGGTGTTCAAATACTTCTTGTAATAAACCTCTTTTCTATAAATCTTTTTTTATTAAATACCGAAAGTGAAAACGGCTCTCGATGTATATTCTCGTCATCTTTCCAAAACCGTAAAGCAATAAAAAGTACGAACGTTAATACATAAAGTAAACTTTATCTAGATTAAGATGACATTAAGGACAGATGCCAATCTGTACCTGCTTTATTCCCAACAAAACTAACTCATTTAACTGGACATGTTGGATAGTTTTGCGTGTGTTTAGAAGATACAACATTATCATGCATATCCCATATCTTGGATCTATATGTAACCCATGCTACTTGTATCTGTTATATTAATATGCATTGCCTTATTTTGGGCACCTGTCTTTTGTGTTGTACTGTACTTGTTATTGTCTTATTGTCATGTGATTGTCATGTGATTGTCATGTGATGTCCTTGTTACTATATTTAGTTGCAAGAGCGAGTGGTTCCCTGTTGTATGATAGTCATATATGTAAGAAGTAAGGTACATCACCATGCACGAGCAACCGTGCAAATCACAACTGCATTCCTGCCACACTCACAATTAACCGCCAGATCTATATTTTCTACTTCACTCTGTCGATACATTTGCTGGGTAAGGTCATGAGTCCTTCCCGGAGTACAAATATTGAGTCGTATTCACTATACTAATAATAATAATAATAATAATAATAAATGCTTTATTTAATGATGGTGACTCAATCAATTTACAAATTGTTCTCCCTTGAGGCCATCAAATGAAGAAACATGTAACACACACACATGGTTATATACATACAATATTATACAATTCTGAAGAGTTTACTGTTGTAAAATCAAAAGTCCCTTTATATAAATCTTTTAAAGTTATTTTAAAGTACTTAACCAAATGCAAGCAAATTAAAATTAACTAGTAGTACCTCAAAGATAGGAATAATATTTCTTTGAATACTCCTATAATTATATATATACGATATAGATACAGGATTCTGGTAAGAATTATTTCTTTGTTTAACTTCTATTTTTACTATCTGAAGTTACTGTAATTTAGATACGCGCCTCTATTGTGAATGTATCGTGTATGTATATGTTAGTGAAGTGCCATAGTTTTATCTTCTAAATTTGTTTGCAGTCTCTATCCTATGTACCCTTTAATGTTTTGCAATAAATGAATTGAACCGACGTACGTACTACTTTTACTATATAAGCACCTGGTTACAAACATAGGGAAAAAGAAACGCAGGGTGCGTATTTCCGCTATATATTGCATATACTGCACACTTAATTCCATATATATTCCAAGGAAATCCCAAGATGTTTTGTAAAAAAAAAAAGTGCTGTTAGTTAGAGAAAGGACACAACTGTGATGTTGTAGACGTTTTAATCACAGTACACGTTGTAACAAGAAATTCATAAATGCTGAAGTTCCTCTTTGAAAAATTGAGCCAGTTCAGTAATGTATTTAATGTTAAGTGATTGCAACATTTAAAGCCTAAGTTTCCTCACCTGCTTGAGCCAAATGCGCATTCTGACGATAATGAAACTTTAAAGGGGTAACCATTGGTGTGTTCGGTGCTGTTTAAACCTTCTTTCCAAAAGGACAGGCCTAATGTCGCCCTGTACCATTCGATTAGCAGTAGCATATTAAACATACAATATATAGTGGAAATACGCACCCTGCGTTTCTTTTTTCTTTCAGCATAGTTTTACTATAAGCACCTGGTTACACACAAATGGAATTGCCTTTTAAATACATATTCCGATTCACTTTAAAAAGTAGTAGTTATGTACATTTGGACTGTTTGTATAAACAAGATTAGAATGCAATAGTTGTTTCTCAAAAACACAAACAACGAAAGTCGCAATGTATACAGAGATATATGTTTTGTTTATACTGTAGCAGGATGATTGATTCTTCACTTGTTTCAATTCTCGAAGCCTTGCATTATTATTAACAAATACAAAACTGTCATATAAGAAATCATGCATGTAAATTTACATTTATACAACGAAGGTAAGTTTGTTTTTATGGAGCGCTATTGTGGACACAAGGTTGTCCATGCTTATATGACACATCTTGAAACGTGCTGTTGAGGATGCGTGTTGAAGGATACTAAACACTGGGTCCAGTTGCACAAATAACATTCATAACAAAGATCACATGCTGAATCGAAGGAAACGTACATTCAAATGATATAGACAGTAGTCGAAATGTATCACGGAAACAAGTCAAGATAAGCCAAAGATTAACACAAATTTCGCTAGTATGTGTTTCGTGTACTATTAAGTCGAAATTGTGCGATAAAATTGGTTAAACATTTTCATGGAAATGGGTTGAATTAGTTAAGAAATATTCAGATTGTTTGCAAATGCATTTGAAATGGTCTTATTGTGTATGCATATATGTATGGTGTGTAACGTCGCTTTTAACAATAGTTCAGTCATATCACAACAGTGTTTAACTGCAGCAGTGTCACACTATACTACCAAGCGTGTTTTCTTTGGTAGTCACTGGAGATACTAGGCAAAGCTCGTGTTTCGTCTCCCGGTATATCGGTTTTGATTTACGATTCTCATGGGGAAAATGACAAATGGCACTTGTATGTAATTTAAGCGTTATTGCTTTAAACTAAATCACTTACACAATATTGTGGATGGAGAAAGAACAAGTCCCGGGAAACTCATAAACGAGTATTAGTCGCAAAAATGACTTCTTATGTCAATTCGTTCATTAATAACTCATTTTTTTATTCTGATACAGACAACAAGAGAGTATCTTGATAATTGTATAGAGATGTGCATATTTTCTGTCGTACACACATTAGAAGTGTTGTATACTTGAGACCGTGTGACTATGGTAAAAGCATGTAGCATACTGAGTCTCACACAAAACAACCGACTCGATAATATTGAATTAACGTCTGCTCGTTTAACGTCAACGTCTGTTCAAACCTGTCAAATTAGAAGTCTTCCTTTGAAACACTAAAATAAGTATAAAAGGAGAAACGTTTATTAATGAAAGTACGAGTGTAATATAGGTTATTGCATTTGTATGGCTAAATTTTACTTGGAACGAGTTGTTTTGGCAAAGGACGACGAGCTTGCGAGTCGTCCTGCGCCAAAACAACGAGTTCCAAGTAATATTTAGCCATACAAATTCAATAACCTTTTTATTTTATACTTTCATATTGTTTTTGATCAATGTTAATTGTATGACTATTACTTTTTATTGTATTTGTGTTATTTTTTATAGCTTTTGATGGAATTCTTATCTTGCCATTCAGTTTCATTTTGTGTGGATGATTATTTTGCGCGAAAACGACGTCGACGTCGGATGACGTCATTAAAAACATCAAGGGACTTTCTGAAGTTTGTTTACCATTCGATAACATTAAAAACAGTGGGTGAGTGACCATTTGATTTATTTTATCAATTTTTGCCATAAAAGGTTGTAAAAAAAATCGTATTTTTTTGTTGACACTATAGGAAGGATTCCGTTATTTTTATTTGAAAGTAGTTCCTTATTTCTATTTCGCGGCTCTTAGCAAGCACGAGCAAAATTTCCTGTGCAATATCAATGCGTGCAATATCGTAGAATATTGCACGCTTAGCTCAATGCAAACTAAACGGGCCAATATGAAAGTATACAATAATTAGTCTTGATGCTATTCCTTTGATTTCTTAATTTGCTAGAATTTTTTATCAAAAACCACTTAAACGGCGTTTGTTCGTATGCCGGGAAACATGTATGGCCGATTTGCGAAATGATCTCCCTTGGCACTGAGTTGTTTCCCGTAGTTTCAGTTATCATTAAATCTATAATTAGTTAATCACAAATAAAATCACGCATGCTTTCTTATACACACGATTTTTCTCGTGGAGTTATTTGTTTTACTGGTTAGGGTGTGAAATTTTAAAGTATTACTTGTGTTTTGAAAACAAACAAAAAAACACATCCGATAAAATTTGCTTTTGTGTACTGTCTCAATGAAACTGCCTTTAAAAGCTTATATGAGAATACAACATGGTTCTAGTTTATATTCATATTTGATGCTATATATTAATTCTAAAGCAAAATTGAATTGACTTGCATTTGTGTTTGTTTACGAATTGACTTGCTCGTTGAGCGAACAGACGTTAGCTAAATATTATCTGGTCGATTCTCCGGTGTGATACTGATTAACATGTATCAATTGAAAAAATAAATGAGTGTCAATGACGAACTTTGTACATGCACCTACCAATTCTTAAGATAATTAAGAGTACGAATGTTGCTTTTTTCAGTTAAATAATAAGTCTCATATATATCAGCCTTAAATACGAGGACGTCAGAAGTAATGGCCGATGTCCAGCGATGTCCAGCTGGCGCTGAAACATCAACTTATTAACAAAAAAAAGAAATATATAAAAATCGGACAGGGAAAGTAGCATTCAATGACGAGAGTCAACCACAATACACAAAAACAATCACGCAAACAGACAAACGAGAAAGCAAAAGTAATAAAAACTACAAACGACATCACAAACACAAAAGGGTTGACAATAGGGCTTCCGCCTTGGAACGGTCAGTTGCCAAAAAGGCCACAGGGGGTTTAAACCAGGCTTGTGTATGGAATGATTCATTCATTAATTTAAACAGAAACGTAAATTCAATTAAAAATTGAGTTACTAATTAACAATACACAGTAATGTCGGGTTGACATACATTGTTTGTACAAGGGACGTAATCCTTGTACGGGGAAATAGAAGGAACAGAGATAACGTTGCTCCTGTTGCGCTTAGGTCGTCCAAATTATTAGTTTTTTCTGGACAGATACGTAATCCATGGTGTATTCATTTTGACGATTTACGGAAATTAGCGTACCAGTCCAGCATTCATTTACGGAAATATACGAGGTTTTACTCTTTTTATAGTACAAATTGATTTACGGAAATTACCGAACCAGTATCTCATTTTTGTACGGAAATATACGGGGTTTTAATAGCTATTTAGTAGTACAAAAGTAATTTATATTATTTGTCCGGAAATAGTTTACGGAAATAGACGAGGTTTACCGAACGTTTACGGTTTTCTTGAAAGGAAGGAACTGTCCGCCATTTTGGTGTTTGGAAGTAGAAGTTTGGATACATTTAGGTATTACTAAACATAGAAAAATGGTTTCAGCTCAATAACTTTAGTTAGGAACGATATATCGGCCTTAAACTTGATGTGTACGTAGCTTATATGAAAAGCAAGTTTGGAATTGTAGTTGGGGTCAAGGTCACTGTTATTAATCAAATCATTGAAAGTGCTGAATTCGGCGGGGTTTGTGTAACGGACAAAATCTGAATAAAATGAACATGCCATGAATAACAAAGTACAGGAAAAATGTATAGAAATGAGGAAAAATAGCTCCCGACGCGATTGTTCTTTCCATGTTTGCATCTTGTCAATTGGTATATCGTATCCGGAATACCCCTCTACCTTTTTGCTCTTGCACAACTAAACGCTAAACTCTACAATCTATGAACGTTTTGATCGAATCCGATCTTAAATACAGGAGATATAACGATAACAAGATTTCTATATATGCTATATTCCAACACAATAACAATACAGTGGTGTCTAAACATGTTTCTTACGTTCGTCTGATCATTAATAACAATTCACTGACATCGTGAATCACAAAAAATCTTTCGAAATAGTTGTTGCTATATACAATTATACATAATAATAATAAAGCAATACTCATGTTGTTTTCGCGTTCTACTCAGTAATTCGCCATAAAATAGTTCTCAAAAATGCGTATACATTTAATTTGTTACATATTGCTTTAGTTAGGAATAATATATTGAAATGAAACTTTATCGGTAGGTAGCTTATATGGAATGGAAGCTTTGGATTGCATATGCAAAACTATCCTCTCCCAAAAAATCAGTCGCATAGAACTGTATAATGTTATCTGGCATGTTATTAGGGCTTTCCACTTTTCAGTGGAAAGACCTCTTGATTTCGGTGTGTTTATTAGGGCTTTCCACTTTTCAGTTCAGTGGAAAGACCTCTTGTTTTCGTTCGTTTTAATCTTATTCTTTTTCCTTCTTCTTCGTCTTGTTCTTGTTCTTGTTGTTGTTCTTCTTCTTCTTCTTCTTCTTCTTCTTCTTCTCCTTCTTCTTCTTCTTATTCTTCTTCTTCTTCTTCCAACTTCTTCTTCTTCTTCTTCTTCTTCTTCTTCTTCTTCTTCTTCTTCTGTCTGCCACTTTTCATAGTAAAACTGGTCGCAAGGCCTCAAAATGTTACACAACGGTAGAGCTCAGGCTGGAATAGTGTCCCGAAGCTTTTGGGGTCATGACGTTCATCCAAGATGGCCGCAAATTACGTCATCCAAGATGGCCGACAGTGACGTCATGATAAAAATACTGTCTACTTGTGCAGGAATGTAAAACGTGTCTTTACGTCATAACCTACTGATGTCGGTGACAGCACAATGTTATGAAAACTCCGTTTTTTTCATTAATTACTTTCTTTTAAAATGTTTTACTTTAAAATCCATCAGTGTCACCGTCTCAGTCGACCCTGAGAGGCTTAACATCAAAATGACCGAAAAGAAATATTGTAATCGCTATATCTCCTTCACTTATGATCGAATTTTGATAAAACTATCACAGGAAGTTTATATTCACTGTGTTGTTGTGCAAGAATGTCAAAGTTTGTCATGAAGTCATCAAAGATCGCCGCCAGTAACGTCATAATGGACATTTTGTTATCGCTAAATTTTCTACATTTATGATCAGATTTGAACAAAACTTTCAGAGATTGTAGAGGGCATGGTCGGGTTGTTCAGGAACGTCAAATAAAATCCCGACGTCATGATTTTTTTCTACTGATTGCGTGTTCAAAGTTATTTGATTAAAAAACAAATCGTTGTCATCATCTTAGACATCGTTGACCGTTGTGACGTCATGACGTCATCCAATTTGGAAAGCCCGTTCTGATCAAAGTCTAGTTCTTTTTATTTTTCCTTCTTCTTCTTCTTCTTCTTCTGTTCGACACATTTCATAGTAATACTGGTTGCAGGGCCTCAACATTTTACACAATGGTAGAGCTCAGGCTGGAATAGTGTCCCGAAGCTTTTAGGGTCATGACGTCTTCCAAGATGGCCGCCAGTGACGTCATCAGGGAAATGTTGTTATCGGTATATCTACTGTATTTTTAATCGGCTTTGAACAAAACTTTCGCAGATTGTAGGATTTAGAGTTTATTGTGCAAGGACGTCAAAACGCGTCTCTACGTCATGACATCACGACGTCAATGACGTCACAATGTTATTAAAAAATGTTTTTTAACCTGATAGCATTTTTTAAGTATTTGTTTTGAAATCTCGTTCACTTTCATTGTTTCAGTCAACGCTGACAATTTTCACGCCATGACGTCATCCAAAATGGCCGCAAGTGACTTCATTAAAGAAATATTGTAATCGCTATATCTTCTTTTTTTATGATATGATTTTGATACAACTTTAACAGCCTGTAGAGAACAACGTCTAAGTCTGTCATGACGTCATCCAAGATGGCCGCCACTGACATCATGATGAAAATGCTGTCATCACTAGATCTCAAAAAACTTCTGTTCGGATTTGAATGAAATTTCACCGATTGTATAATTCAGGGACTAGCTGTACAAGAATGTCAAACGGTATCTCTAGGTCTTGACGTCATGACATCAGTGACGTCACAGTGTTATTAAAAAGGTAATGTTTTTCATTGATAGCGTTTTTTAAATTTATTTCATTGAACAATCATTTGATGTCATTGTCTAAGTTAATGCTAACAGCTTGAACGTCATGACGTCATCCGAAATGGCCGCCAGTGACATCATTAAAGAAATATTGTAATCGTTATATTGACTTCATTTTTTATTCGTTTTTAATACATCTTTCACAGCATGTAGAGAATAACGCAGTTATGCAAGAACGTCAAAAGTTGTCATGACGTCATCTAAGATGACCGTTAGTGACGTCATGATAAAAATACTGTTATCGCTGGATTTTAAAAATCTATTGTCGGATTTGAATGAAACTTTCATAGATTATAGAGTTCAGGGTCTGCAGGAATGTAAAAACGTGTCTCTACATCAAAGTATGACAGACTTAACGTCATGACTTTATCAAAATGGCCGAAAATGACGTCATTTAAGAAATATTGTGATCGCTATATCTCCTTCACTTATGATCGGAATTTTATAAAACTTTCACAGGAAGTCTATATTCAATGTGTAGTTGTGCAAGAATGTCAACGTTTGCCATGACGTCATCAAAGATGATCGCCAGTGACGTCATAATGGACATTTTGTTATCGTTATATCTTCTACATTTATGATCAGATTTGAACAAAACTTTCAGAGACTGTAGAGGTCAGGGTCCGGTTGTTTAGGAACGTCAAATAAAATCCCCGACGTCATGACGTCTTTGACGTTAGAATATTAAAAAAAAGTGTTACTGATTGCATGTTCAGAATTATTTTATTAAGAATCAAATCAGTGTCATCATCTTAGACATCGCTAACCTTTGTGACGTCATGACATCCAATTTTGAAAGCCCGTTTTTGATCAGGTTCTGATCAAAGTCTAGTATGACTATTGTTATGATTATTGCAGCCAACCTGTATCAACACACAACGTTACTCGCTTATCAAGTGAGCCTAGAAGTTGCATGTACAAGCTATGGCAGGCCAATAAGGACTTCCAGAGTAAGTTTTTTTTTAAATGTATACGTACTTTCAACAGAGATGCACGCGTCAGAGATGCCACTGTCACTCTATGGCACGCAGAATGACATGTTTTGACATACATTGTTTGTCCAAGGGACGTAATCCGTTCTCAAACATTTACAAAATTGAAAGACATAGTTCTTAAAGGGACACTGTCCGTAAGTAAAGCAAATATTGAGCATAACCAAATAACTGTCTGACTTTTATTCATTGAAATGTATACATGAAAACATGAGGATAGACTCTAAGAAGTATGTAGGAATACATTCGTGAGTTTGAAAAAAAAATAATTTTAATTATTAAATGTAAATAAAGTGGGACCCACAATATTTACCTTTTATGCGTTCACGTGACTTCCATAGCGCACTAGGTTATGACCATAGTATGTATTGCAAATATGTATAGCCCGCTTAGCTCAATCGGGAGCGAGTTCCGACGACTTTACGCTCACGCACACTTATTTTTACTGCGAGTTTGGGCTGTGAGTTCAAACCCATGAAGTGGATTTGCTTTTTTTTTGTACCGCGATTGAATTCCGTTAAACAATCTTGCTTTTAATTAGTAAATATTGAAAAATGTTTAGTGTATAATGTTTGCGAACATAATTATTGGGTGTTTTATAAGCTAAAAGTTACGGACAGTGTCCCTTTAAGAACATAACCAATAACATTCCACTGACACTCCCCCTTCTCATAGAAGTAACAACTACAACACAAAGTAATAAATATATATTTATTATTTCTTGGTATAAGCCATTGGATGACCGCAGACGACATTACGACACAAAACATCACCACATTAGTTCATACTAAACAGTGCCTAAATCACTAAAAGAATCTTTATACAGCATGTACTTTACCTAATAACTGTT
The DNA here is from genome assembly GCA_037043455.1 of Cyrtodaria siliqua. Lineage (NCBI taxonomy): Eukaryota > Metazoa > Mollusca > Bivalvia > Adapedonta > Hiatellidae > Cyrtodaria > Cyrtodaria siliqua. Next base: position 441,273 of record JAWPHD010000127.1, on the reverse strand, counting down.
CATGACTGCATAACCAAGAGAGATATTCTTAAATCATACATGGAATACAGTATCCCCCTTACCTGAAATTTTTTTGTTCGACTTATGGCACATATCAATGCTGATAATGATATAAGCTCAGTTTTTCAAAAATCGGGTAACCGATCCTTCGGTTAGGGAAAACCTTCCAATTTCATTTTCTCATGAATTTTTTTTTTTACTATAAGATGTATATAATTTCCGTTTTTTCTGAACAGGAAGCTTTTAGATACTCCAAGGCTGAAAGATTTTCATTTCTAAGAAATTCAGAGAAATTTGAAATCCTGACTCAAACCGAATTCAAGCCAACAGATCCTCGAACATTTTGGGCCATCATTTCTCCATATTACATGTCCACTCTATTTCATTAGTTCTATTAATCACATTCGCACTTTTAACAGAGCACCATCAAAGTGATACCAGGCCGTCCACGAAAACCCCTGTGGGAAACGTGTATCCGATTAACATTTTTATTTTTAGTATCTATCAGGATAAGATCTCGAACTCGATCTCAAACTATCAAAAGTTTCAATGATCGATGAAAACCAATACAACATTTTTGAGCTGCTGCAATAGGTTTTCTAAAATATAACGTCTAAGGTAGTCTGCTCTCCAAGGCTGAATGATATAATTGGCTACCTCACCGCCAATCTACATTTGCGCCCTCTATGAGAAGCAATCACATCAAGGGAAATTAATTTCTGTCTAATTCGTTTCACTCAAACGAAATGAAGTATCTATACAGAAGAGGCAGTTTACTTTATTTTAATGTAATTAACGACTGACAATATAGTCTGGTACCAACCCATCTTCAGTCTGCCTATTTAGTATAGGCTACTTTTAGGAAAAGTAACTAACGAGAAAGAAGAGAAAATTAAATTTAATGTGATGACACGTCTGACTTAATATAGTCTGGTAACAACCAAGCGCCACGCCAAACACTAAACAATCTGTAATGTGATTAAGACCTGATTTAAATATAGCTTGGTCCAGCCGTCTGTAAAATAATTAAAAATATGATCTGGTACCAAGCCAGAATCCAACGTATAAAACGGAATTTAGTTCCGTATACATAAAACCATTATTAAACTCTTGATTATTGACTTAGTTACAATCGGTTTAGCTAAAACCGATTCATGAGCCAATCTTCAAAGGAAACAATGTAGCAATTTTGATGAAATTATCCAGCATTAAAATGACCCGAATTTGATAAAACAAAAAAGTTATATTAAGGAGGTTGGCTGGGAAAGGACGTAGTGCTGGGATTTCTTTAAAATTCATAGTTAAAGCTTCTTTGGTATAATTTAGATTCAAAATTATAAAAAAAAATATAGGTCACCACACTTGTTTTCCCACTAGACGTCATTGAAGACGGCACATATTTGTAACTTCAAAATTTCACTCAAAAGAGGAAAAATATAGTCATTGAATATTTTCACAATTGTTTCCATAACATTACGTTTCTTGAAAAACAACAATTAATTTTCGATTGCATATATACATATCGTTCAAGTCATACAAAAACAATTGTACTCCTCATTTGTCTTTTTACTTTAAAAATCAAACATATATGGACCGTACCCCACCCACTTTTGTTTTTACCGAGCAATTAATTCAAGATAAAAAATTATGTTCTAATGATCAACTTTTGTAAAATTTGTATATGTCAAGGTCCTATGACATTTCTTTTAAAACGAGTAAAAAAATATATAGATCACGATGCTTCTAACGATTTTTTATTAAAAATTCTTTAAATTACACCCATTTTGGAGTTATTTTGACATTTTCTATGTAAAATACTGTACACACAATATTGATATGGAGATCGAAAATAAAATTATCTCAGTATCTACTTTTATATATGTATGCCACTACTGAAAAACAAAAATCTGATTTATTTTATAGGAAAAGGATAAATTCTACTCAGAGCTACCCATACCCACTATTTGAATGGAAAAAAATGAAACAATTCTGTTGTCAAATAAAACTATGATTTAAAAAATAAAATGTTTAGACTTGAAGATGTCAAAACTTGCGCAGCCAACATCCTTAAATAGAAGAATATGCTCAGGTTTGTAAACCCCCAAATGTACATACATATATAGAATCATGTACAGAAGGAAATGTGATATAAAATAATGAGGTCGTTGCAAGTTTAAAGGCCTTTATGTGAACAACAGGACCTGCTATTATAAATATAAGAGTACAATATATCAAATATATTCCAAAACATTACGAATAAAATAAATTAATAACTGATTAAAATGAATAAAATCAAACAGATTTGATAGTGTAGACCTAAATAAATTTAAATGAAGCTCAGGAAAATTTCACACAGAATACAAACGTAAAATAATCCCTTGAACTATTTTACATATAGTGTAATACTGTATAATTGCTAACAGCAATACAAACGTAAAATCATCACTTGAACTATTTTACATATAGTGTAATATTGTGGAATTGCTAACAGCAGAGTTAACGTTACGTGGCCCGAGTAATATCTTCCATACACCATCGAACCCCTTTTCCAAGAAGCATAAACCTTAATTTCGGCTTAAAACCTTTGCACCATGGTTATCGCATGTTTTCAGTTAAAATGTTTTCAACGAGATTTGTTGTCAAAATATTCCTTATAAAATCGTGGTAATATAAACTTTCCCATCACTTAATGGTATTAAGGCGTGACTACGTAATGATGTGGAGTTTCCTTTTTGCAAAAGACCGGCATGCCTTTGAAGGAACTCTAAAATTCATTATATAAACGTCTAGGACACGTATGCACACCATCCAATTTGAAAGTAGAGTACCTTAATGTTCAGAAATTATGCTAAAGGAAAAAGAAACAAATTACGAAACGTTTTACATCTTTCAAATAAAACATGTTTAAGTCATAGTTTAGCTATTGTAAACCTAAATGGCATGGTCATGGGTCATATTGTGTCCTAAAACACCCGATGAACATTTGAAAGTTGTATCCCTCATTAGTGTTAGAAATGCAGCAACATATAATACATCTAATATTGTTTAGTAGTGCAAGGTCCTTTGTTCAAATCCCGCTCCGCCAAATTTTATTTAAGAAATAATAAATACGTACCTGTGTTTTATCGATGAAGAAAATACAGTTAGAAGTTCGGATGCCTAGTAATTAAATCACGAGTGTGTTAGCACGAGTGATTTAATTACTCGCATCCGAACGACTACAGGTACGTATTTATTATTTCGATTCTAACACAACAACAACCCCATTGTTTACGCTATTGTGGGGGCACTATATATATTTCGGAGGTCAAGGCAATCTGGCTGCTATGTTTACAGGCTGTTCCATTGAGCGCACACGTATGCAAAGTTCTGCGCTAAATACACTAGTAGACACGTGACAAAATTAAGTCGTTGCTTACGTCATATAGCTTGCGTTGTATGACGTCAAACGTTCTCAGCGTGTTCAAGATGCTTATTAATGTTATCTGTACTGATGCATATGATGGGTTTATATCGGGTGTGTGCAAGGTTTGGAAGCATGGCAAGTTTGTTGTAATTGACATTTCATTAAAATTACTATTGAGTTTGTCTTCGTGACGTATATTTACCAAGTGACGTTATGTAACGTGACGCTTCCAACGGATGAAATATACGCGAGGAATTAATGGAACAGCTGTATTTTATCGTAGAATGACATACAGTTGTCTCTCTTCTTTGTGTATATGAAAGACTGCTCAGGTCGTGTTAGAATTGTTAATAATATTATGAAGCGTATATTTATCGAAGTTAACTGCACGAAGGATAGATATTTTAGATAAAGGTCTGATTCTTTACACATCGATTTCTGGCTTATATGCATACCGATGTTATGGATGTTCGTCGAAATGAAACTGCTTAACTCGTGACTCGTTAATATTCTCGAGCTTTTACAGTTTTAAGCAAAATTTCCCTTTTTCGATTTCGTTTGCTTTTTCAAACAAATAACATCGTTCTTCTAGATTAATGTATATTTTATTGACTACCAATCTGACCAGTTCCAACCAAGTTGGTTTATCATTATCAAGTATCAGACATAGAGAATATTATGTCAGTGCCTTTTTCTATTTACCAAGTGGATTATCCACATTTTCTGTAGGAATTACTATTATAACCTATTTCTCCGAATGTTGCGCTTATCGAGGCCGCCGCCATGTTGTTGTTTTTTGTTTGTTTTATGACGTCAGGCAACGTTACGTGCATGACGTCAGATAACGTTACGTACAAAAAACGCCGAGGGATTCCGCATTGATTTGCTCTATTTGTTCAGTGCCTAATAAAGTAAAATTGAATAGGTCACCCCTTTATTAGGCCGAAAAGTGCATATCTGCATGATAAACTGCGTTAAAGGGATACTAGCACTATGATTGATAACATGAATGTGCATGTGTTCGCTTACTTTAATACATAAACAGAAATTCAACTTGAACAGCAACAAAAACATATACACAAAACAATACAGTTAGCGTCTGTCGAACGATACCTCCTAAAGCCACGTGCTGTTTTATATCTTATTAAAAGCGATCGATTTCACGTTACGTGGTCCCGCCTTAATTCCATTAAGCCGTGGGAAAGCTTATATTAGCAGGATATTGTAACGGATATTTCGACAATACAACATGAAAAAACATGTTTTACTGAACAAAATAAGATAACCTGTTTACAATTACCTATTAAATGTTTTAATTTTACAATATGCGAACTTTTTAAGCCGAAATTAAGGTTTTATTTCATAACCCAGTCAACCCCATTTTCGCTTCTTGGAGAAAGGGTTGGATGGGGTATGAACATTAATACTCGGACCACGTAATGAAGGCATTGTCGCGATAACGGGTAAAGTTTTGTTTGTTCGTTGTTTTATCCGTACTTAAGATATTACAATGAACACAAGCAAGGTTTTACGCAAGCGTAAAATAGCTACCGATAGAAAATAACATTATATCAGGGTCGGAACAGGGAACAAAGTTGATAAAACCACGTGTGTTAAAACAATATTGAAACATAAAATAAATATAAATGTTGTCACGAAGACGTAAACATGCCACGACCGTTTTTTCCTTACCAGACATTTTCTTCCCAATGTTTAGCATCAGCTTTTCCTACCAAACATTTTGAATCAATGTGGATGACCTCGCTTCGTTCTGGTCAAATCCTTGACATGCGTTACATATTGAATACATGTTCATCTTTGTAGCACGACACGCTAGAAGTCCACATCAGCACAGAAATACCATTGTTCGCGTGTGCGTCATCGTACATTACAGCACAGATAAACTGTTCATTGCTACCATGTGTAGTTATCAAAGTGAAAAACTCAAAAAAACTGTTCATTGCTACCTTACCATGCGCAATTATGAAAACCATATGAGAGTGAAAACCATATAAGAAAATAAACGTTCACTTATTCTTACATCTGCATAACATAAAAACGTATTTGCTTTGTAACTATAATATCCGTCTCTGAATTAGAATTAGTATATGAAACTGGCTGAAATAAAAACAACATGGCCCAGTGCGATTGACTATAACAACTTTATATGACATTACTACGATTGTAATAAAATGTGAAACATAAATACGCACCTTAGTCTCATTGAGGATGTACTGTTTAAAATGCGTTCTTAAGTAGAACTTGTCCTGACATGTTTCTACTGCATGGCGAATACTTGCCTGCATGTAGTAATGCTCTGGTCAAGTAGAGAAACTGTGGATTTCTCAGTCTCTTATTGTGCTCACCAAGGTTGGATGTAAATGACAGCAGTGCTTCGATCCGTAGTTTCTATAATACTAACTATACTAAAGGAAAAAAGAAACGCAACTCTGTAATTTCCGTTATATAATGTATATACTGCACACTTAATTCCATGTAATATTCCAGAGAACTCCCAAGATGTTTTGTAAAAAAATGGGTTTCAGCTTATATGTATATAACGAGAAAGGTACTGAATTGTGCTGGTGTAGATTGTTTAAAAAACAGAAAACTTTGTAACACGAAATTCTAAAAGTTTAAAATTCCGCTTTGAAAATTCGAGCCATTTCAGTACAGTATTCAAAGTAAAAACAAATTGAAAAAGTTTACATCATAGGTGTGCTCAGCTGCTTGAGCCAAACGCTTATTCTATCAATAATGACATTTTGAAGCGGTAATACTTGGTGTTTCATGTGTTGTTTTAGTCTTTTTTCCGAAAGGAAAAGTCTAATGTAGCCATGTACCATTCAATTTACAGCAGCATACTTTACATACAATATACAGCTAAAATTCCCAAGTTGCGTTTCTTTTTTCTTTAGAATATAATTACGCTCGGAGTATTGCCACGCAGAGCAATGACACTCACAGGATGTACAGTACACCCGATACATTGAGACAACTAATGTGCTTTGTGCTTAAAAACACTAAAATTCTGCGTTCGAATACATTACTTAGTTTTTAGAAATCCCATACATGGCAATCGCCGCAAATATTGACAGTAGTCTAAATTATAAAATATTGCACGAAACAAAAAAATTGTTCCTAATATTGATTAAACCATTTTACTATGTAGAAAGTCACGTGATCAGAATGTATGCATTAATTACACGTATAAAGAGACAAATTAAAACCGTATTATCTGAAACTACAAGGTATATGTCTCTCATATGGAGACATATACGCGATACAAAATTGAAATAGACCATGAAAAAAGGTTTAACGTTTGAATACGTTACTTAGCTTTTAGCAGTTCCGTACATGGCAGTCGCCACAAATATTGACAGTAGTCTAAATTAAAGCCGCCTTCTCTGACACTACAATGCATATATCTCTCATATACTGGTTAAAAAAAAGGTAATAGACTAGATACATGTGTACACGACTATTAAAATGCATACATCGCTGAATTGATAAATTTTGATTATTAAAATCTAAAAATAATTTTTAAATTCGAGCTAAACATGACAGAGATATGATATTACAAATCACGTAGGCGTCATTACTGAAAACGTGCAGAACTGGGTAATAACAGCGGATATATTCAATGGAATGCATACTTTTTATACAGGTTCTGTGGATATTTCGATATTCATTCTCTATCAGTTTTAGCTCAAATTAAAAACTGGTTTCGGTTAAGTTGATGACAAGCGCCTGTATCCTGTGATATCATAGATACACGCATTTCAAAGTGAAAATTTACATTTATAAAAATATATATATACATACTTTTAACACTGACACCTATGTATTTTACGATATAATTCTCAGTCAATTTATTCTCGATTTTAATAACATTTTTGGGTTTATTCTCATGTTTAATAACATTTTCGGCTTTTACATTACTATCCGTGAAAGATCGGGATTTCTCAGTGCAAGAATATTCATAATCGCTAAATATTAATAACTAACTCAGAACACAATAATAACTAACGTTGCTAACTTAGAACACAATAATAACTAACGTTGCGACGTTGAGTCGTGACGTCAACAAAGTGGTGCTGACGTGTGTGTGTGTGTGTTGTTCTAAGGTTTAGAGACCGTCTGCCAACTAACACGTCGAGGTAACCCTGACGCGATGGGCACAATAGAGTCTGGTCTTTTCTTGATGAGTATGTAGGTTGATCCATAGGAATCGGACGTATTGTAAATAAAGTATCCCCATATGTAGGTCCTCGTTTGTATATAATTTTATATAAAAGTAGACATTCAATTTTCAATTTTCGTTTCTGGAGGTTTTATCCCCGAACGGACGTCATAATTCGATACTAAGGATGTTTTTCTATCTATCTGGGACATAACTTTCCACTTACCGTGTAATATAAGTACCTTTTCAGCAACTTTCGTTTTTGAATTGAATAACTTTTTTGTGCCGAGATCCATGCTGTGACGTCATTCTCCGCAGTGAATCTTTTTTCTTTTACATTAGCTAAATAATATATAGCGGCTGAATAATAATATTAAAACATTGCCATGTTTGACATTAAATTATAATGAATAACTTACCAAATCGTTGTCTTTATTTTGACAGTTATTATTAGTATTATAAATTTTGAGTTCTGTATAAGTCTTGCATTCGGTAGTCTAGATCATCTGCGATGCTTGCTTGTTTTCAGGATTGTTATTAAACAATCAAGCGTTGAAGATAATCAAGACTGCATTCGGATGACGTCACAGCATGGAAGTCGGCACAAACAAAATCTTCACTCCGAAAACAAAAGTAGCTAAAAACATGCTTTTATTACATGGTAAGTGGCAATAATGTTCTAGATTGTTAGAAAAACGTCTGTAGTATCGATTTTTGACGAGCATTTGGTGGTAAAACTGTCGGAAACGGAATTGAAATTTTCGCGTTGCATTCCTGTCATAAAAATATATTTTAATATACTAGTAGTGGATAGTCAATGTGATTTATTACATGCGTTTACAATATGTCCGATTCCTGTGGTTGATCTGGTGCTGCTGTTTAGTGTACTGTAGTCGATAGTCGTGTTGTGTCGCTGCTGCTCTATGTAGTTTCGCTGTGGCGGTGAAGTGGTCTGGTCGAGGTGGCCTACATCCGCTAAGGTGTTGTCCTACATCCGCTACAAGGTCGGGTTCTCTGTATGGGGCCACACCCATCACAGTATGACCCCTGCGTCGCACACACCGCCCGACGTCTTGTCCCCCTTCGGTCTACTGTCGAATGTAGGCCTCGACCTTCGCGTCGATACCCGGGATTATGGTTGCGTCCCGTGATATCTAAGCTCCGGCTCCGGCCCGCGGACTACACTTCCAGGATCTGTAGACGTCAGTTGATGTGTGCTGGGATGGGACGCAGGAGACATCCTCACAATCAGTCAGTCAGCAATCATTCCGTTAATGCTGCAGTCTATTACAAGCAAAAACGGTTCCGTTCCGGCAGTCCCTGCAGTACGTTCGAGGCCGGTGCGGGCAAGGGTCGACCCAATAGGTCAATCCTACATGATTGCTGACTGTGCCCTCTCCGCGACGTGCACGCTGTGAACATCTGGAGAAGAAGTGGTGCTGACGTCGACGTCATCCGCCGATAACGTTCAATAAAGCGAATATTTGTTTGCAAAAACGTAATTTGAAATGTAATAAATAGATTATTTAACTGCTGGGATCGATTATTGTGTAATCCTTCACTTGATGGTAGACGTCCTTTATTTTTTCACTCTCTCGCGTGCGCTCTTTCATGAAAAAAACCACACGTCTACCACTCGTGAAGGATTTCCCTATAATCGATTCCAGCAGTTGAATAATCTCTATATCTTGCCAATGGTATATGCATTATAAGATTACGACGCCTATTCTAATGTTTAGCATCATCTGGTGTCAAAAGATGGGCATTCCCCTGAGCCACAATCTTTTTTTGAATAATATAGAAACATGTTTAAACATCGTCTTCTCTAGAACTACAACAGCTCCAGTTTAATAGTTTGCATTTTGCTCAGGCTTTTATTCGTCTTTGAAGTTTGTTTTACTGGTGTCACAGGATTCAAAATTGGCCCCGTATGAGGAGTCACTTCAGAATTGTATAGGAAACAATGTAATATAGTTTTCGTTGAAACACTTGAAAATGCATAAAGTTTTCATATATTGCATGCAGTATGCGCATGTGCTCCTCGACAGTGGGGTCAAGCTTATCTCCCTCACCTACGTATATAGAGATATAATGAAACATATTTAAAATCTGTATTTAGTGTAACTCTTTGAAGATGAAAACAAATGAATACGCTATGGCCCAAATAATATCGTGATTGCTATAAGTATTCAGAGACGAATTGCTTAAACTCATGTGGGGGCAATCAAAACTATATGAGATTCACATTACGCGGTCAGAGTATTAACTTTTTTACTCCATACAACCCCTTCTTTTAGACGCGAAAACGGGGTTGGCTGGGGTATGAAATAAAACCTTAATTTCGGCTTAAAAAGTTTGCACATTGTAAAATTAAAACATTTAATAAGTAATTTTAAAAAGGTTATCGCATTTATTCGGTAAAAAATGTTTTTCAACATATTTTATTGTCGAAATATCCGTTCTAAAATCCTGCTAATATAGGCTTTTAGGATGGACCACGCAATAATCTGGCATTAGGAAAGAGACATCCATTTATTATAAATAATAGACGAGAGTGGTATTCAATAGATGATTATACTTTTTAATAATCGCATTGTTAGAAATATGCGTTTCATATTTCGGATAAATATTTATTACAAAACAATTATTATTACGTAATTATGCAGTACACCGATTGCGGGTAAAACGCAAATTCGTTTTGTCAGAAAAGTAAGAGAAACCTATATGTTAAACTAATTTAGGATTTCATTTTTACTGTTACTCTTCATATATACAGATATCACTTGTGAGTATGCGACAATAAGTACAAATACGCATGATACGGCAAATAAATCGCTTAAAATACAAAGAGATGGCACTAAATTGTTCTTTTGCATGGTCATGTGCACGATGACTGTTGTCAATAACAACATATACTGCTGCAATGTTTAGTAGAAGTAAATACAAAACTCGGCGAGTAAGTGTATTTTACACGGAACACAGCCAATTTGTCATACAAAGATGGCTCAAATTTCGTAAAGCAACAAGAACGTATAGTCTGACCGAAAAAATGTCTACCAACATTTTCATGACGCCTGCACAAGATTTGATCTCCTCTTAACATGACTATCATTAACTGGATTTATAGGATGAATCAACTTGTGTCTGTAGATTCTGGCTGTCTGTGGTCAAGAATATAATGACTTTCAATAAACACGCACCCTTTCCTCCGTATGTTGATGTTGTTGGATTATTCGCAAACCATTTGGATCAAAACTGCTAAACTCATATTTTCTGTTTTTTACGTATTCAATCTTGATACCTGACCTGTCATACGTGTTTATGTATAGGCAGGTACCAAGGTATTTGCCGTGTCATTTATGTAGTAGATAGATTAAATTAACCAACGAGATGAAACCATACTCTATTTGTTTTTTGTAGCATGGTCAGTGACATTTCCTTTGTTGAATGCACAGCATTAAATCGTTTAATTCAGGTTAACTAAAGGGGCGTGGCTTTACCGTACTACAACTACCGGATATTGGAATTTAGAGTACGGTCACTATGACGTCACAGTGTTACTCAGTGCACCATGCTACAAAAAAGATAGAGTCTGTCTCAGCTCGTTGGTTATTTAAACACCTCGATAGGCTACGCCCATCTCGGTGTTTAAATAAGCCAACTCGCTGAGACCAGACTCTATCTATCACTTAGCATGTCCATTTCAGCTCCCTGTCATACTCTAACTTCCAATAACTGGTTGTTGTAGTACACCATTTATTCTGACAGGTGTTATTTTTAATTAAACGATTTACACCTGTGCTATTACAAAGAGAATTTTCAGTGACCATGCTACAACATTGTTTACTATGGATAATCTTAAAAGCAAAACTGTTTCATTAAATTTCAATCTGCATTAATCTGTCTCGGAATAAATTCCAATTGATTTTATTGTTTGGGCTTTGTATTGTTTGACTTCTGACAGCATTATGCAATGAACAATTTTGAGAAAATGATTTTTTGTGTGATTCTTAAATACATATAATTACGATCAGATAAATTAACCGATAATGTACGACTGGGATGAGAAATGTGTGTGTGTTTGCGTGTGGGGAGTGAGGGGGGAGGGGGAGGGAGGGGTGCCTATAAAGAATTATTGGTCCTTTAATTTATAAAGTATTTGCTTTGGATATTACTTTGACCGAGGATTAGTTTATGTTTTGAAACAGACTATAGGTCGCCTTCACTTACGGAATACCAGATCTATTTAAATTTGACCCATTCGCGGCCACTCGGCCAATCAGGTCATGATCGAATGGTCTGACCTGGACAAAAACGAAGCAACACATGTAGTTTCAAAAACTTATAAAAGTGACAACATTTGGGATTTATTAATGACAACATGCTTGTGCAAGAAGGAAGGATAAGGTAAAGACATTTGGAACTTATAGAACGGAACCTGCCAGTATTCATAGGCGCCGCATGTTGACTAACCTTGCTATGTGTGTATTATACTGTATATATGCGTGTGTGTGTGTGTGTTGTGTGTGTGTGTGTTGTGTGTTGTGTGTTGTGTGTGTGTGTGTTTTCATAAGCTTTTACGGAACGTAGAGTTGGGATAATAGTCTGTACGAGGAAACAGATAAGTTAAACGTTTGATTTTTTTTGTCAAATGCATTTCTCAATTGACTAGTCAAACAACCATGTGATTAAATTGTTTAGAGGGCAAATTATAACTTGTTTATTTCATTTTAAACGTGTTACTCTCACAACTGATGCAAAACAATTGAAGCAGACTATTTGATTAGAGACTTGTACATTATAGCTTAATTGCAGGCTTGTCAATGAAATAAAAAGTTCATTTCTCAATGAGCTAATTGCAGGATGTAGTAATTTGTATGTAATATGGCAATTCCCCCAGCAGAAATAGCATGTATATATAGGCCATGCCAAATTCTTACTAGTACCATGTTATTGAGAAACTTGTAGAGAAACAAAATATCCATACTGGCAGTGCAAACATGGTAGCTGATTTCTGTTATTAGAGTTATAATATCTCCTTTTTTAAATAAACGTACCGCCTCGTGCATAGTGCCCTTCTCGGCAGTCGCTCCCTCTGATAAATAGTTCTGACCATTGCCTTCTTAGGAATTAATTAGTTGTATATTATGTTTTTATTTGCAAATTAGCTCGATTTGTTCCAGATTAACACTCGCACATAGCATGTTTATGTCAATTTGATACATTTTTTGCTTCTGTAAGTATATAAATCGAGAATCCCACTTGCATTTTACTATATCGGTTTCCAAAATGATTTTGGTATTCAAGATCAAATAACAATGTTTAAATATAAATATAAAAGAAACACATTTGATCATTGTTATCAAATCATTTTAGGTACCATCCTTAAAACAACATGTGATGAATTGAATTGAATTTGGGTTTTAAGGCGCACCAACACATGAAAAGGTTATATGGCGCCTAACAGGCATGAACATGCCAGGCTCATCTTCCATGTACATCGAGATAAAATATGGAAAACGGGCCTAGAACCTTCTCACCCTGAACTGCAGAGTTTCTGCAAATTCTATCGTAGAAACTCCATTTACGCTGAAGCCACGTTATTGTTGTTCTGCCAATGCTCTTTTGATGCGAGCGAGATAGCACCTGAAACAATGCAGGGATCATGAGGAAGACCTTTAATGAACATGAACAAAATATGATAAAATGAACATGAATTTTGGGGATTCTACCCCTCTGCCTACCCCTCCAAAGGGATCTGCAGTGGCCCTAAACACGTGATGGGCAAAGTGTGCCATATACAGGAACCGAACGGCGTATCGTGTGAGAGCTCAGGGAAACTGTATGTGCAATTAGGTTTGTTAAGCATGCCATGTAAAAGCAGTGTAACTTCAACTGTATTGGACAGTAGTTATCTGTATTATATTAGGTAAGATGCATAGCACGGTCCTGAACCATTAAACCAGCAATTGAGCACTACTAAGAGACAACCTGCGGACCAGATATTATATTACCAAATCGATTTTGACAAGCTAAAAAAAGCACATGCATTCCATCGGGATATCAAATAAGTTAAGTCACAGTTAGTTATATTCGTTCCGAGTTAGTTAGTTATATTAGCAATTATGAATTTATATTTCACTGAGAAATCCTGACCTTTCACCAATAGGATATAATAAGCCATTATACTATATGCATGTGAAATATATATTTAGTAACTTTAAAAATTACAAATAATATATTAATACTATATTATTGTCTGCAGAAAGCAATGTGTCAAATATAATCAAATTCTCGTTGTGCATTTCTATGACACTGTTATATAGAGGATCTTACATGAGTTGTCATTTCATACAAATTTTTATAAAACGAGTTCAGGAATTTGTTATTAAGCGAGCCTCTCGCCGGCGAGCTTAATAACAAATTTCTGGACGAGTTTAATAAAAAATTGTATGAAATGACAACGAGTGTCAGATCCTTTTTATCACATGGCTCAAAAACGACAAGAAACTACACATTATTTCTTGTGGTGAATCTACATACGGCGTACTGTTACCCTCACAACATCGCCGATTCAGTGCTATATCCACGGACTCCACGGACTAAACGGGTGTTCCGGGACATTGACTAGACGAGTGTTCTGACACTGCACTTCAACGACCGACCGATTCTGTCGCCTTGTATTACACATGGTTAATATAAGGAAATACGTAATGGGTATATTATACGGAATACAAGCAGTTCCATGTGATAAATAACTATCGTTCATTGTTAATGCAATACACGTGCATTACGTGGTCCGAGTATTAACTTTCATAACCCATCCAAGCCCTTCTCAAAGAAGAAAAAACGGGGTTGGCTGGGGTATGAACTAAAACCTTAATTTCGGCTTACAAAGTTTGCATACACTAAAATGGTCATTTTTCCATAAACAATGTTAATCAAGTCAGCTTACTTGTCTCATGTATAACGATAACAGTGGCAGCTGAAAGAACGTTACTATAACTTTAAAACTGCCACATATTCAGATAAAATATGAAACAAAACAATGAGTTTTTGGTAAAATCTTAAAATATGTATAACAAAACAATATTCATTTTACCATTGTTTATATCGACATCCTTTTGCTGAAGTACTAGACATTCCTTTTTTTAAAAGATAATGAGTTATAGTAATGCATTTTTGCTTCAAAGCCTCCAACACAGGCACACTTTACAAGTAGGTTTATCTTTTATTTCCTCCCATTTGGAGAGCCAGAAATAGATGGTTATACAACAGAATATAGATAGAACATGTTTATACAGCGGAATACAAATGGGATAAAAAAACATGCATTAAATCTAGACATTTAATCGGCAGTAATATTGTTATGCATTATTGTATGACCTCAACACATTGATTGTAGTAGATATAAAGGTCGAACAGGAAATGTAGAATACAAGCACCACAGTCAACCAAAAACGCGCATAGAAGCAAACAATCATTACAAAGATGGATAAAAGGCAAGCTATGACATAAAAAACATAAAATGATTGACAATAGGGCTACCACACTGGAACAGTCAGTGGCAAAACAGGCCGATGATGGTTTAAATCATATTCTAGAGTGCACCAAACATCACTCTTAACAAATTGTCATCCAAATAAAACGGGACAGTGTAAATTAAGATATCACCACCAGGTTATATTCTCTAAAAAGAAAACACGGCAGCAGTAATAGGCAATATAAGTATAACACATCGATAATCATGTATATATAATGAATATTAAAAAGTCATAAGCCTAGAAAGCCACAAAACAAGTACGCAATGACTTGGCAGAAGCCAGAGCAACAAGAGAATAAACCATTAAAGGTACGAGAAGACAAGATTTAAGACAAGCATCAAACTCTAATGTCATTTGAGAATCTAGGTAGACTTCATCACACAGTCAAAAGGGAAAGCATAAAGGAGAACTGTAAATTGGTCATCAATTAAGTATGCAATGCATTGTACAATTTTATTGCCACAACCGCGTTTGATAAACTGCTTTAACAAGTTTAGTCAAGATTGTATGAACGTGATTATGACCAAGGATCATACGACGTTTGTAAATCACATCACCATAGAAGTCAGGTTGTGATATTCCTTGTCACAGAAGAGAATAACATTTTGCTAAGGGTTTTCGAGGTATATGGTAACGGAATCCTGGTGGAGTAGCTTCTTTTATAAGGGCTATTTCGACAATAAATCACGTTTAAAATACTTTTTTTACTGAAGAAATGCGATAACATGCTTAAAATTACTTATAAATGTTTTAATTTTACAATATGCAAACTTTTTAAGCTGAAATAAGGTTTTATTTCATACCCCAGCCAACCCCGTTTTCGCTTCTTGGAGAAGGATTGGATGGGGTATGAAAGTTAATACTCAGACCACGTTATGGCTTTTACGTAATATAATTTCTCCGTTTTCAATAGAGAGATGTTCATCAAGAGGTTGAAAGAACGGTTCTATAGTGACATTTGGCGGTTTAGTTTCTTTAAAAGATTTTATTATGATATACAGTTATTGATAATTTTTTGAATGTGCGTTTTCAATTTTGATATCCTCTTGTGCGGAGATGATCAATTTCGTTCGATTGATTAGTTTTTAATTTTGCTCGCCCTATGGCACTAGGCCTTTTTTTCTCAATTTGAGATCGAGAATTCAAACATGATTGAAAGTCAACCATGGAAATTTCCAATTTTTGGAATCAAATTGGTTTATGCTTGATGTAATTGTTTTAAACATTGCGTCTTCTGTTTGGTTTATTATTTTGTTCTCACTGGAAAAATCCCTCGTATAATCATGTAAAGTCGATTAACGCGAGACCCAAGGGGTTGTTCACGTTGTTATGAAGAACTCCATATTTATCGAAACTCATCTTTTCTTAATTTCGTTGTTAGTTATATAATTCATTTAATCGGGCTGTCTCCAGAAGCCGGCAGCAGGCTATATTCGTCGTCTGTTTTACATTTTTAGCCAGATGTAATTATAAAAGGTTCTATTCAAAATTGTATTTTTCCGTTGTATGATGTATCGCCAAATTTCGCTATGCCGTTAACTTTTTGTTTGCTGCTGATGTTCTTCAGTAATCAAATTCAGCAAATGCTCAAATATTAAAAAATGTCCTCGTAACACATCAGGAAACTCTTGGGCTATTGACTTCAAAACTATATGGACTGTCGCTGTTAATCTCTCAAATAATAATGGTAAAGCAGGATTATTTAGACTTCTAAAAATGGAAATTGATAAGTATACACAGTGTACTTCCACTAACCTGCATTGCAACAGACTCTCCGTCTTCTTTTTTGGAGGAAGATAAGAGATAATTTGAACTCCCTTTATAAATGGTAGGTATGGTTTAATTTATTAATTTTTAAACGAAGAATTACCTCCAATATATTAAAAGCAACTTGTTTCATTATAAAAACGTAATGCTTTTAACAAACGTTAATGTTTGGCATTGACAATAATTGGCCATCATGTTATTGTCCTAAAACCACAGCTGACATATGTTCACAAACGAGTGTTATTCTCAAACAAAACATTCAAAAGTTCGTAGTTTTAAAATTACCTAGGTTTTCATTTAAAAGAAATGATAATATAAAAGTAGGTTTCATCTTAGTTTCTTTATTTGTATCACCGTCTTTGTTTAACAAATGACTTAAACATTATTAGTGGTCATATTTTTGACATTTTGTCATTGACTTCGAACATACACGGCGTTATATCTCGTCTATGGAAATATCATGCATTTTGTGTGCTAAATTATTTTGGCTCAGTATAGTTACCTACACTAACATACATTTATATGCTACAGACTCTTCAATAGATTAAAGAAATAAAATATATGCTTATACTGGATCAAACTAAACTATGAAATTATACCATATACTTTTCATACTTTTATATTTAAACATGTTTATCATTATAAGATATCAAAACGCGTAAACATATTTTGAATGTTATCGAACTAAATGCTAACCTACGTTCCGCGTCTGTTTAATGAAATGTCATCGTACAATAAACGAACTGAATTGGGGTTTTAAGGCGCACCAACACATGAACGGTTATATGGCGCCTAACAGGAATGAACATGCCAGGCTCATCCTCCATGTAAATCGAGATAAAATATGGTGAACGGGACTAAAACCTTCTCACCCTAAACTGCAGTGTTCCTGCAATTTCTACTGTAGACACTCAATTTACGCTGGAGCCACGTTATAGTTTTCTGTCACTGCTCTAGTGATATGAGCGAGATGGCACCTGCAACAATGCAGGGGTCATGATGAAGACCTTTAATGAGAATGAACAAAAAATGATAAAATGAACATGAATTTTGTGGGGGGGGGGGGGGAGGGGAGAGGGGGGTTCTACCCCTCTGCCTTCCCCTCGAACGGAATCTGCATTGGCCCTATTCTTTGTCCCGTAACCAAACGGGATCCCGGAACCACACGGATAAACAACAACATAATATATCACAGTATGTGAACTCGGGTGTATCCCTTCATTAATACACAGAATTAAAACAACCCTAAAACAAGCAAATAATCTCGCCCTCAGTGAGAAAACACGGATAGGCTACTTACAAAAACATGGAATGTTCTGTGAATTAATGATTAATTATGTACGCGGATAATCATATATACAGGGCTAATGGTATTTTATCGACAATGTGAAATATCGTTGTTATACAGCATGATAGAAAGGAATAAATGTAAACTCATCAAAATCGTACAAAATGGCAGCTCTCTCGATAAAAGCATTCCAGCTTCCGGAAGGGATACACTTGAGTTTACATACTGTGATATGTATTACCAAATCTAAAAAGAGTGTGAAATGAGAAATTTGGAAATCGCCGATCATGATAAATACAAAATAAACAAAAATTGCATTCACGGTTTTATTGAGACTGTTCATGAACGGTAGTGAAAAATACTTTCTCCCGTTCACGCCCTTTAGTCCCGGGTTGAGCAGAACTCAATATTTAAAATGTCAGCAGTACGAAAAGTTTAGCCATCCCGAAGATGGTATGCACATGACGGTGAACATGGAACTTCAATGAGGTATTTTCATACCATTCCATGGCCAGCGGCGTATGGTCCCAGTTTCTAACAAAAGGCTTTGCCCTAAACAAGAAAAAAATGGGCGAAATAAATTAAATTAAATTTAGTTGGGAGCAGAGGTTATGAAGCCTGCGTATCACAAGTAATAGCCAAAATACTAAATTAAAAATCAGACAACATATCCTAAGAGTGGTTAAAAAAATACTTAGAACTTTTCAAGGCTAGAGTCGTGGAACCACCTATTCTAAACTAGAGCTATCACTAAAGGTGATCAATACCTCCGCTTGGAGACCTGTTTGAATATGTGTATCCTTAAAAAAGGTACTGATTCTGTATTTTCATATAAATTAACTAAAGAACAAATTTAATGCAAATTAGTTGAAGGTGATTAATACTCCCACATTGGTGTCCAGTTAGAATAGATATCATTTCCCATTTCCTTAATATGGATGCGTGGGAATACTCTGAACGTTGTGCTGAGTAGAGTCTCAGTTGCAAATAATTAAAAAATATGTGGAGTCTGACATATTAAATAAGAAAAAGGAAAATGTGAAGGTCTCACTAAACAGTTATTTTCCTTGCCAGTCACGGTAGGAACTTTCTTGGGATTAAACAAAAGATCTGTGTTATTCGGTTCTTGCTTATTTCTTAAAATGTGCAAATATTTTCACTTTTTTGTGTTGCAGGTTACAAGAATGGGACAAGTTCATGATCTCATACAGGTTTGAATATGCCTGAATGTTTCTGAGTCCAGATCTGAAAATCTAATATTATATATTTGAAAATGTAGTGAAATGGACAAATTCAAGATGGTCTCTTCAAACTATTGATATTAAAAAAGCAAATTGGTCAACCCCGTAATTTGCTGGATCAACAGACTTCAAGTTTCATAAAGAAAATATTTTTAAGAAAATTCAGTTCTACAATGGTCCAGAGGGGTCCTGCTATATATGTAGAGCAATGCAAAATAAACTGTATTGTGCGACGTGAAACGATTATATGATTATCTGTTAAATAACGCGACAAATAATTAAAATATGTGGAGTCTTAGGTAAAAAATAGTTGAGTGTAACCTTATGAGGTCTTAAAATTCGTAATGTGTAGCTTTATGAGGTTTTCATTATCTAGTTTCTCTTCATAAAAAAGAGAAAGAAAATATGAAACCATTATCTGTTAAAGCACAGGACAAGTAATTAAAAACTTAGGGGAATCTTTTGTAAGAAAATAGCTGAGTGTAGCCTTATGTGGTTTTCAATTTCGATTTCAATTTCGATTTCGCACGGGTCATATATGTTCATTAGAGAACTGTCTGTTTGCGTGTTTGTTTCTGTGTTTCTGTGTTTTGTGGTTGACTGTGGTTGACTGTCCTCCTTGAATGCTTCTTTCCCTGTCCGATATTTTTATATTTCTGTTTAGAGAATCACTTACAGATTATAGCATGCATTTAGACGTAAAACGTTACGTGTAACACAATGGAATTATATACTACAAATAAGTCATGATGTACACGTAAAGTAGATAAACGTTATATCTATTACTTTGCTCTTGAGGTACCTCTCTGAATAGATATTTTCCAGAATTTCGATTTCGCATGGGTCAGTATATGTTCAGTAGAGAGGCACCTGAAGATATAGATATAATTATGTTGTTATGTTTGTTGTCACTTTTATTTTTTGTGTGCTAGTATCTACATGTATTTTTTCTCCGTCTTTAATAACGCGCGTATACGTCTAGATATAGTACAGTATTTTACGTTTATAATTATACCAAGCATGTAAATCATAAATATGGTTGAGTTGATGTCTAAGTATAACAAGCAATACTTGGATATATAGCTGCAGATGAACACAAATGTTATGATTGTTTGATTGACGATTTATTTTATTATTTCCGTATGTATATGCTGTCAAAAGCACAGAGCGGACATTAAGACACAGTTGCAACGGAGAGGGTATGATGGGAAGTTTGTTGAGACAGAATTAAAGAAAGTAGATGCAAAACAACGGATAAATTGTTACAGTACAACAGCGCTAAAAAAGAAACCAAGAGAATCCCCCTAGTCCTGACGTTCTCTAGAGCATTACCAAATATAGGTCGAATTCTGCGAAAACACCTACCTACGCTTCATACTTCCAACACAATGAAAGCGATCTTCCCGGAACCACCGATAATAGTGTTTCGAAGGGACAGTAACTTGCAAGACATACTGGTACACAAGAAGCACAGTAGGCAGTTCTTTAAGGAGTCCAACACATGCCGCCCAAGTGGAGCCAAGCGATGTTGCATATGCCCGTACATAATGGAGTCTGACACGTTTACCGATGTTAACGGGAATACATACAAAGTAAGGAACTTGATCACCTGCAAATCAACCAATGTAGTGTATGCAGTGTACTGTAGGTGTTGCCAGAGGTACATCTATGTGGGAGTGACGGGCGATACCCTGTATCAGAGACATTTGCTGAACCTATCCCGAATACGGACACAGTACAACGATCCGGTGGCAGCACACTTTTATACAGATGGACACAGTGTCAGTGATTTTAGAGTGATGGGTTTGGAGAAACTAAATGGGGACGAGCAACACCGGAAAACCATTGAGCAGTTATGGAAGAGTAAGCTGCGAACATACCGGCCATATGGCGTCAAACTGAAGGAATAGCGCGCCATTACACTCGACGTTGTGACGCGCCCACTACGACGTCACGTTCGTTTTACTTGTATTCATTGAGTAGTAAATTAGCCCTGAGGAAGGACGTAAGTCCGAAAGCTTGGCGGAGTTAAAAAAATTAACATAGAGTCTTTATATTTTTATATATAGATATATATATATACAAGGGTGAGAAAATACATACATCTACAAAATACCTTTCAAAAAGCACTGGATCCACGGGGGATTAGAAAATGTTCGAATAAATTAATAGATGGGGGAAAAAAACATTTATACATTGCTACAGTTTATAAAAACCCAAGCGCTTTCGGCTTACGCCTTCATCATATATATATATGTTTCACTGTTATTACAAACCGAATCTAAGAAAAGAGTGCTAAGTGTTTATTTCTGTAGGGGTATATATTTTAATTACAACTCATGAATGGATAAATGTTTACAATTTGATTGACTGCCATGTTGTCTACAGATATGTGTTGTAGTGTATATTTATAGGATATCTATATGAGGTAACAAAGAAAACAGTCACACTGTCCACTATGACCGCGAAATATAGTTTAAATTATATTTGTATTTAATTGATTTGCTCAAGGGTCTTTCAGACTTACTGCAACATTTTATATATACATTTGTAAGGTTTATGGAGGATGGCCTCGAACCTCCATAGACCTATGATGAGGCAAATAAAGTTAATAATAACTCTTTATGTATTTTCACATCAAAAAAAAGGAAAAAGCCAATATGCAACCATGCAACGATTATCCTTTAAATAATGCAACGGACGCGACAGGACGGGGCGAGACGTAAATTATAGAGCTTGGGCCAGAACCCCAAAATTTGACAATCCGGTACCATTTTGGTGGGCAAATTCTTACTATTGTCAATTTGGGGGCAATTTTATGGAGGTAAGGAAAATGCATTATAGCAATTTCAAAGTTACAGCTTTACATGATTTTTAATGCGTTTTTAAACATAACCCCCTTGAAAAAAATGAAAATCACAGAATGTCATAAAATGTGACTCAAAAAGTTATATTTAATAATTTCTGTATTTTCACTATTAATAATTATGTAAAACAGTTAACAGCCCCGAAATATGACAAGTACAATCAGTTTAAATGACCTTGTTTTCTTCTTTTCAGCCAAAAATTTTAATTTTACATGTAAATTTACCCCACACACTTTTAGAGACTTTATACTTAACTTACAGATTTTCTGTTTGTTACATAAGCAATACACATATGTGTTATTTTGAGACAATAAAATATATACTAAAAGAAAATAACAAAAATTCAAGTGTTTGTAATACATTTTTTAAGTAAGTGATGGATAAAAGAACCCATTGAATTCTAAAATGGGTGCAATATTAAGTGATATTTTGGCATTTATAAGATATTACTTTGACATATATCACAATTGTAGTATTTTTTCGTATCTCCGTGATGAAATGTTCTAACAACAGATAAAAGTATGTTCAGTTTATTAAATACTGTTCTGTTTTATGGTCAATTAATGACTTTTCTTTGTTAAATTTGCATATCAAATTGCCCCACCCACTTAGGATTAAGATCAAAAACTATTCAAACGGACAAAGGTAAACATTGATACCAGTTTTAGTGTCAAATGGAAACTATTATCATGTTCTGAGTAAATGTTCAGGTAAATGGAAATTAAAAATGCATGACAATACATTCTAAATTTCATTACTTAGTGGTATTACAGCTTTACTTGATTTCAAATGTGTTTTATAAGTGTACATGTATAGGGGTAAAATACCAACTTTTCTCAAAAATTATTTCTTCATTTATAAGCAACTGTGAATATATGACTCGAGTTTAAGTGTAAAATGTCAGATTTCTTACAATTTCTTTATAAATAGTATTGTGGAAATTAAGAACCTGTGAAAATAAAAGGAATACTTTAATAAAACCATTTTGGGATATTTGCTTTTGGTAACATGGATATATTGATGATGGCATGACACTACCAATTTCCATATTTACACAATAATATTTATATAGGATCATTCCAGTGTATACATGTATATAAGTGGTTTATTTGTTTTATATATTTATTCTAGGTAGAACATGATTAACAATTTAATATGTATTTATTCTATATAAACATATTGGCTGTTCAAAAAAGTAATTTTACCTAGCTGTGGAATTACCCCACCCACCCAATTTATAATGGGGACGCTCAAGTAAGTGTCAATGTGTATCACTGATTCATTTGATTTATATTCTTCTGTTAAACAAATTAAATTACAGATGCAATTGTTCTTTTTTTTTTTTTTTAACATCTTTAAGCACTATTAAACATCAAATTATACTAGAATTACAATATAAAGTGGGTGGGGTAAATTGAAGTTGTTTTCTTCACAAAATCATTTCCTTTTGATGTAAATGACAGATGTTTCTATACATTATAAAATATTTCCAATTTCATTATTTTAACAAATTAACTTTATTCTGAATACCTTGTCAGTTATTACTATTACAATGACATTTCTTTTATGCAACTTTTACAATAGAATGGGGTGTTTTGTACTTCTTTAAATTCGACCGTACATTTTGAAACCTGTTTTGCCATTTGATTATCTTTACAGCTATTAACATAAAATACTTCCGCATATTTTTTTCTGTGAAATATAAAATGAATAACCATGTTTTGTATGTTTTTACGTTCAACTTTTGCGTTTAGGTCAATTTTTTCACAAACTGTATGCACTAGACCTTTCAAACTTTGCTTATAGTTGTATCGTGGGTGGTAAATTGCAACGTGACAAAGCAAATGTGGATGTGACCTTGACCCTTCAAGCAAGGGACAGATAACTTAATAAGTTTTACCATCAACTTTTGCGTTGAGGTCACCTTTTCACGAACTGTATGCACTAGACATTTCAAACGTAGCTTATAGCTGTATATTGAGTGGTACATTGCAAAGTGACAAAGCAAATGTGGATGTGACCTTGACCCTCCAATAAAGGGGCAGATAACCTTATAATTTTTACCTTCAACTTTTGCGTTTAGCTCACTTTTTCACAAACTGTATGCACTAAGATCTTTCAAGTGGTACATTGCAACTTGACAAAGAAATGTGCATGTGACCTCGACCCCCCAAGCAATTGACAGGTAACTTAATAATGTTTACATTCAACATTTGCGTTTAGGTCACTTTCTCTCAAACTTTATGCATTAAACCTTTCAAACTTCGCTTATAGTTGTTTCTTGGGTAATACATCACAACGTATCAAAAAGCAAATGTGGCTGTGACCTTCACCATCCAAGCAAATGGCAGATACCCGGTAACTTTAATTGTTACATTTGCATCATTTTCTCATAGTGCCTCAGCAAACCGTAAGCTCCATTGTTTTAAGTTATTAAAATGTTTACAAACCTTCGTTAGGCGAGACATGTGAATCCGAGGATTTCTTGTTTAATCATGTATGTACATCTTTATTTTTGCCGAAATAAATCTATCTATGTATCATTTTCTAAGATGTTAGGATTTATATTGCTACACAGCCTTAAATTGACGACTGTCAGCACTCACAAAACGTGATCAAATTAGAAGGCATTCACTGGTCAAACATTATCGGGTGAGACACGTCATACAATTTATCTGCGTCTATTGCATGTATTAATAGAATGTGTATGGAGATGTGTATGAGTATTTATTTGAGATTGAAGCTATGATTTTGCAACTGACATAGCAAATACTACGTTTGATTTATTTTTAATTGATTATAAAAAGAAAATAGAATATAACTGTATTGCCCTATTTGATTTTTTACTTTTAAAATGAGGGATTGCGATGTAGGGATGGGGCGACGGCGGTGGGACTAACACACCGAGGATTTGACAGAAATTAATCCTGTCGAAAGGAATGAGCTGTTCCAGCCAAACTATTCGTACTACCACCACCCCACCGCCACCCTCTGGATTTAGACCCCGCACATAGAATGTCAACAAAATACCCTTTAAACTTTTTTCTTCAACATATCCTCAAACAAACCTACCCTGAAAAGAGCGTTTATTCAAACCTCGAACCACTAGAAAATCTACAAATACTCCCATGGATATTTTTATATAAAACAAATATCTGAAATTTCGGAAATACCTCCCTGGACATTTTTCCTTTACCGCCACCCAACACACCTCAAAAATCCCTACCAGCCGACCTCATTACCTCATTTACCTAAAAATCACCTTCTATAGAAAAAAAATTTTTACAACACCCCAGTCCCCTGGAAAATTTCGAAAATATCCCACTCACCAAAAAAAAACTCGAAAACCGGACACACCCATCACCTTACCCCGCCGCACCCTTAATGGGTGATGTTTCCTATGAATGAGTGTTTATAATGATGATGTTGATATGATTTAACATAAAATTGGATTTAAGGGACACTGTAAAATTTAGATTAAAGGGGCATGTGCCAATAATTTTGGACTTTATTCTAATAGCAGATTTTAGAAATATTTGATATAATTTATGTGTATTCTGCAAGCGAATATTGTTCATTGTACACTTTAAATAAATTTGTTGATTATAATTTAAAAATTGTTGTTGCTGGTTTTGCTCTTCCTTTCCTGTTATTTTTTACCCGTAACGGTTAGGAACGGATATTGCGTGCAGAGCCCAATTAGACCAACGATATTTACACCTGGGTACTGACTTAAGACAGAACCGGTACAGTACCAACATTGGGGACTACCCTGTAAAATGTTGCTCCTAGGGTAGAAATTAAACATTTCTCTATTTCCCTGGGTACTCCCATTGCTGCCACAACCCCATCCCCACCCAGGTGATTGAAATAAATTATAAGTGCGTACATGCTTTTACGTGTACTCTCCCAGTTATTACTTCTATCCTACAACATTTTCACATTCTAAAAAATCTAAAAGTGCGCAAAAAATGGAATGGGTGGGGAAGATGGTGGGGTTCGGAGGGTTTTGTTATTACATTATTTTTGTTTTTCTAGATCTTTTTATAGAACGCAGATCAGACGTTTGGTCATCATCGTGATTGAAATGCGCTTTACGTATTATTACGTATTTACCGTTTCAAAAATCGGCCTGTGACTGTTGCTTGTTTGAGTGAAACGGGACATGCGCAGTGAAGCAATCTATAAAATCGTAACCTATGAAAATTTATTGATCTCATCATCATTATCATCATCATGAAAAAAACACAGCATATAACAGAAAAAGGACTTCATATCATAAGAAATGCACCACGTATAAAGCTGTTTGTACCGAATATAATGCAATTGAAACCACCGAATATAAGGACGTATCCACCACGTATATTAAAATATATACCATATATAAAGTCAACAGAAGCACTGCATATCAATACAAACCTACTCCATAGAATGTTCAAAGGACCTCATATATATAAGATAAACTACTGATATAGTAATAACTGGACAGCATATAATGGTTTATCTACTACATACAATGACTTATCTATCGCATATACTGATTAATCTACTGCATATAAATACTTTTCTACAACATATAAAGATTTATTTAAAACATATAATTAAAAATAAACTACATATCATGAAAGATCTACAACACATAAAGGGAAATGCACTGCATATATTATTCGGCAACATCATAAGACAGTGATGGCGTTCCATAAAAGTTCATTGATCAGTATGGCAGATCATTAACACATCAATACATGTTGTGTATAACTGTATAAATAAACGTTTGTATACACACTTGGTTTTATATTTAATATCGTCATATAATGCTCAAATTGACACATCAACATCCTTCAAAATAACTTTTTCCTACCCATTTACTCAAATATTTCGTCTTCCCCTTCAATTTATTCGTCATCAAAATCTACCTTATGATCAAAGTTCATATCATCATTTCCTTGGTTGGAACATTCGCGTAGTCTGCACAGAGAAGTACATGTTCTGTTATGTACGTTTTATTGTAAAGTCTAATAACAATCAAATCAAATCATAAAGAACACTTTCTTTTAAAAGAAACACAATGAATGTTTAATCATATTTCATAAACATAATGTGTTAACAAAATCATTAAAAGGAAATCTCAAGAGATAACCATTTTCACCATTTCCTCAGGTGGTTGTCTTGTCTCCCTCGGATGAAAAAATCGAGCAGGACTTACCCTATATTATTCCACTGACTAATTTCTTTGCCAGATATATACCAGTACAACACAGTTTATACTAGACTGAGATTAAATTTTGTTAATATGGTAGAGCTACTATTTTAGATTTCATTTTCTGCCACACTTAAATACTAACATTGCAAGGTCATTGACATTAGCTAATGTTCATGAGGACGGTCTGCTTTTACTTACCTTTACAACAGATATATGCAAACTATGAGGTCACTTTGGGTTAAAAACAAAAGATAAAGTTATGAAATTTAATAAGAAACATCTTTACCTTATTTGCTTGCTGTCTTCTTTTTATTTCATGTTATTTTCTGCAATTGTTTACAGTTTTACTCTGCATAATAAATGGTGAATTTATTAACAAGGGAAGTAACTTTTCAAATACTTATTAAAGTATTCCTTTTATTTTCAAAGGTTTTTAATTTCCACAATACTATTTATAAAGAAATTGTAAGAAATCTGACATTTTACACTTAAACTCTAGTCATGTTGACCGTTGCTAATAAATGAAGATATACTTTTTGAGGAAAATCGGTATTTTACCCCTGTACACGTAC
This sequence comes from Cyrtodaria siliqua, assembly GCA_037043455.1. NCBI lineage: Eukaryota > Metazoa > Mollusca > Bivalvia > Adapedonta > Hiatellidae > Cyrtodaria > Cyrtodaria siliqua. Next base: position 413,202 of record JAWPHD010000127.1, on the reverse strand, counting down.
ACTGTATAAAACACATTAGAAATCAAGCAAAGCTATAATCCCTCTAAGTAATGAAATTAAGAATTTATTGTCATGCATTTTTCATTTCCATTTTTTACCTGAACCGTTACTCAGAACATGTTAATAGTTTCCATTTGACAATAAAACTGGTACCAATTTTCATCTTTGTCCATTTGAATAGTTTTTGATCTTAATCCTGAGTGGGTGGGGCAATTTGATATGCCAATTTAGCAAAGAAAAGTCATTAATTGACCCTAAAATAGAACAGTATTTAATAAACTGAACATACTTTTATCTGTTGTTAGAACATTTCATCACTGAGATAAGAAAAAATACTTCAAGTGTGATATATATCAAAGTAATGTGCTTATAAACGCCAAAATATCTCTTAATATTGCACTCATTTTAGAATTCAATGGGTTCTTTTATCCATTGCTTACTTAAAAAATGTATTACAAACACTTGAATTCTTGTTATTTTCTTTTAGTATATGCTTTATTGTCTCAAAAAAACACATACGTGTATTGCTTATGTAACAAACAGGAAATCTGTAAGTTAAGTATAAAATCTCTAAAAGTGGATGGGGTAAATTTACATGTAAAATTGAGATTTTTGGCTTAAAAGAAGAAAACAAGGTCATTTAAACTTATTGTACTTGTCATATGTCGGGGCTGTTAACTGTTTTACATAATAATAATAGTGAAAATACATAATATAAAAATAAAAAAAAATTGAGTGACATTTTATGACATTCTGTGATTTTCATTTTTTTCAAGGGGGTTATGTTTAAAAACGCATTAAAATCATGTAAAGCTGTAACTTTGAAATTGCTATAAAGCATTTTCCTTACCTCCATAAAAATGCCCCCAAATTGACAATAGTAAGAATTTGCCCACCAAAATGGTACCGGATATCGTTCTGGCCCATGGACTATTAGTGGAGTGTAACCTCATGAGATCTTAAAATTCATAGTTTGTAACTTATTGAGGTTTTCATAATGTATTTTCAAATCATAAAAAGAAATAGAAAGTAAGAAAACATTATCTCTTAAATAACACGACACATAATTAAAAACTAGTGGAATCGTGTGTAAACATTAGTGGAATGTAACCTTATGAAGTCTGTATAGTTAGTGGAATGTAACCTTATGTGGTTTTTATAATGTATTTTCACAAAATACAAAAAAAACAAAGCAAATATGCAACCATTATTTGTTAAATACTGCAACGGGACGCGCAAGACGGGACGCGACACAGCATACATTAGTGGATTTTAACCTTATGAGGTCTTAAAATAAGTAGTGTGTCACTTTATGAGGTTTTCATTATGTATTTTCACGTCATATAAACAGAAAAAGAACATATGCAACCATTATCTGTTAAATAACAGGACAAATAATTAAAAACTTTAGTGGAGTGTAAGCTTATGAAGTCTATATATTTAGTGGAATGTAACCTTATGTGGTATTCATAATGTATTTCATCCAAAAATGAAAAGCAAATATGCAACCACGTAACTATTATCTGTTAAATAATAAAACGCGACGGGACGGGACGGGACGCGAAGGGACTTGACGGGACGGGATGCAACGCGACGGGACACGACGTACAAAGTGATTCCTATATAGCCCCAACTTCTTCGAAACCGGTGCATAACTAAAGTAAGAAAACAAAAGTAGTTGAGAATGTGCCAACGATATCTATATATAAATATCGGGATCATCAATCTCCAAAGATTGGAATGAATAGTTCTGATTGCAAGGATGAGGAGACGTTTTACCGGCGCCACACGGAAAAGGCAACGCTACTATTGATATATAAAAAAGAGTATGAAATGAGATATTTGGAAATCGCCGAACACGATAAATACAAAAAATGTATAATATTGCAGTCACGAATTGAATGAGAGTGTTCATGAACGATACCGTTCACGCCCTCTAGCCCAGGGTTGAGCAAAACTCAATATTTAAAACGTCAACAGTACGGACATTTTAAAATCAATCACATCAAAACTTCAGGCCTCATCATGCTCATAATAAAGATGTTTATAATTGCACTATCTGAGGGTTGATGCAATGTCCGAGTGGGTTTAACAAACGCATGCCATCATTACGTTAAACATTCAACGTTTTGTGAAAGTAATTGATGAGGTGAGAAGGGAATAGAAACGCCATTATATGAGCACGTTAAATATATTCATTGTTTAAAAAGGATAGGCAAGTTATCACTTCTGCTCATGATTCACATATGCAACCGTTCGTCTGTATACAACGATAGTCTAAAAAGTATCATTGGAATTATTTATATGACATTCAAAATATACTTTTACTTAAAAAACAATATATTTATGAGGCACATGGCTTTCCATTTGCATTTAAATGTGTTCGTTTAGTAAGAAATAAACACTAGACGTCATTGTTGTAAACCGGATACTTCCAATTGCTTTTTCCCCAACTCATCACCAGGCATTATTGAATCTGATTACCATATTAGTCGCAAACGGGATAGATAAAACCGTATATACGACACCTTTCTTATTATTTTTCCTTCATTTTGACCAGTGTGAGTACTAAACGTGCAGTGTTAGTGTCATTGACGTATCCGAGTATTAACTTTTATACCCCATCCAACCCCTTCCCCAAGAAGCAAAAAAGTGGTTGGCTGTGGTATGAACTAAAACCTTTATTTCGGCTAAAAACGTTTTCATATTGTAAAATTAAAACATTTAACAGGTAATTTTAAACAGGTTATCACATTTTTCAGTAAAAATGTTTTTTAAACGTGTTTTATTATCAACATAATAGCCTCTATAAACTCCTGCTAATATAAGCTATCCCATCGCTTAATAGAATTAAGGCGGGACCACGTAATGAGTTACTGATGTACGCTTACGACGGATACAGCTTTTTGGACTAATGAAGAGTGGAAACATTGTCACAATGAAACAAAATTTGCAGTACACTCATTCGGAAAATCCTATATATCGCCTAACAACTTTATATACACGTTACAACAAATATCTTCCTTATCCACACAATAAAACAATCCATGAAACACGAAACAAACGATACACTAATGAACAACTCTGTCTGCTTTAAAACGTTTTGCTTACATCTATTACTTTAACTGACATTCTCGCGATTCAACTATCAGTTTTAACAGTGAGACCTTGCTCAGTTTACCACTAAATTACTGTTATTAAACGACGTATATCTGTCAATAATAAATAAACTGATTTTATATTGACAACACAATTTACTAAGGCAACGCTACAATAATTACTGATAAAGGTGATCCTTTGGAGGCAACAAACACAACTAAGAGAATAACGCAGGTGACTCGGTTTTATTGAGTCTATTCATGACCGGCAATGTTAGAAGCAACACCTCTCATGCCCCTAATACCGGCTTAAGCGGTATTCTACTTCAACGCCACCTATATTGGGTTCGTTGGTCCCAAAGCACCAGTAAAAAACAACACTACTGATTCGTAGCACGGGGAGAATTTTTACAGCCGCCATACTGCACTAATCGAACGCTAGTGTGAATGTTAATACATACTGATAACAACTGGAGGCAACAGACACAACTAAGAGAATAAAGTAAAGTAGCAGACTCGGTTTTTTCAGTCTGTTCATGAGAGGTAATGTGAAAGCAACACCTCTCACGCCAACTAGCACCTGCTTAAGCAGTATTTTACCTCAAAGCCACTTATATTGGGCTCGTTGGTCCCAAAGTACCAGTAAAGCTTGTCTTAAACTATTCCAAAACATGATGTTAATAATTACGTTTTCTAGTTTTGTGGTACAATTACAAACCGATATATGAATTATCTGTTCTAAGACGTATGTTATTATGTAGTCTAAAGACGTGTGAAAATGTGAGCATACATATTGTTTCAGAACACTTAAAGTGTACAGTTATGTGTAACTAACATGCATATGTATCACAACGATCTGATAGTTTAAACAAATCCGGTTTGCACTGTCCCGTTTTATTGGGTCGACAGTAAGGTAAGTGTGAGGTTTGGTGCGCCCTAGAACCTGGTTTAAACACCACCGCGGCCTTTTTTCTCGTCACACATTTAAATGAATGAAATAGCTTTTTTTCTGTCAACTGGTTAATTGTAAACACTGTGTCATTAAAAGTTCCATACACAAGCTGCCAAAGTGGTTGGGTTGGCATACAATGAGTTTGTATACTGTCACCTTCATCATTTAAATGAAACAAATATCTAATCGACATAAAGAAGAAAATACAAGAGTTTGATTTTTTTATATGAATAAATACAATGTGGTATTAAACTTAATAAACTAAAATACATTCTCCATTTCTTTTCCAACCAATTATAATGGTCCATATTATGCGGCTGTCCTTCCCGTTTTTTAAAACATGCATCAAACACATATTGGTGTAATACCAATTTTAAGAGCAAATGTTCTTAAATGTGGGGCAAATGGCATTATGGGCAGGGCATAGTCTTTTTGTCTGTGTTGGTTTGGTAAATTCAGGTTTCTTTTCACCCGTGGTTTCAGTACCAGTGTGTAAACCTGTTCTAGTAGATACATCGTGTGCACTTTCAATTGTTAAAGAATGTCCAAGGTACATCTACAATTTAAGAATATCAGGTACCGTACTCATCCAATGATTTTCAAAAGTGAACACAGCTCACGAACTTTAAACAGTTCAACGAAAATCAACGAAAATCAGTCTACCTGTCCTGGCATAAATCAAGAACAGCTTTCTTGTCTTTTTTTTGACAAAACTTACGTTTGTCTTCAAACGCTAAAATGAAAACAAAGAATTAACAACAAACACACATAAATATCCGTAATACAACAAATATATTATTTTACAGGTTATTTGCGTTTGCACAAAAAACAATATAATCAAACGATCAAAATATTTGCCACAACAAATAGAAAGGGGTTTCCCAACGGTAATATAGACTACTTCTTTTATTCTCTATGGACGCACTTGATACAAAAAGCGCCGACGACTGCAAAATCATATTTGTCTCCTCACTCAGAGTCATGTGCTAAAAATTATCAGGGCACGCTCATCATAAAATGAAATGCGTATAACAGCATTGCAGGGCAATTATATCTTCATTATTTCCTGGAAAGTATAAAGCGAAAGCCGTAAATCGAACTAAACAAGTGAGACGGCCACATTGTCAGTGGGGGCAAGTGTTCGACTTCGAGAGGTTTGGTGCACCCGAGAACCTGGCTTAAACCCCCAGCGGCTTTATTTCCACTGACCATTCCAAGGCGGTAGCCCTATTGTCACCGCTTTTGTGTTTGTGATGTCTTATCTTTAAATTTGTTCTTGTTTCTGTGTGTGTTTGTGGTTGGCTGTCGTCCTTGAATGCTGCTTTTCGTGTTCGATTTTTATGTCTATATTTATAGTATTGTCTGTTAATTCGAATAAACGCTACAGTATATAACGTACCATGTACCCCTTGATTATATAACTGTGTATTCGTTGTCTGAATTTCGACATTTTTATATTTTCGAGAGTTTTTTTGTGGTATAGGAATTGTATAGATCTGACAGGTAACTAGCATATCTGGTTTATGATAACCTATTTTATTTGGTTGAATGGTGTTTTAGGTCATGTTTATGTTCTTGGTGGTGGAAGACCACTCACTTTTTCCTGGGTAGAACCAGTACTGTATACCTCCCGTCATTCGGCAGAATCGCCATTTTTTTCACTTACAAGTCGCGATCCCAGTAGGATTTGAATCCACAGCGATAGAAGATTTCAAAGTCAGCGACTTTACTATTCTGGTCAGGAATTTGCTTTTCCTGTTCGATTTTTATATCTATATTTACATTAGCGAAGAATAGGGGCATTAAAGCATTACATTCTTGTCGTCCTTGAATGCTGCTTTCCCTGTCCGATATTTTTATATTTCTTTCAGTAACGAGTCCGGTAAAGAAATGCCAGTGTTATGTTGGTGTTTTATGACTTATATTTTACATAAGTTCTGACATGTGTTCTCAAATCGGTAGAAAACCTGTATTGTATGCACATTAAACATATCAAACTTGAACGACAATCATATTAAATCTCTTGTACAGTCACATTATACCGTAATTTCGTCTTTGGTGGCATATATTAAGAGAAATGTCTTTCTTTCTTTTATTACACAGTAGGATCGCATTGTCTTAGAGAAATTTCCATTTTGCTAACAAGTTTTACGACGGGACGTATCGTTGTTGAAAATGGTACTTTCGCCAGTGTATTGAATATATAATGACATATCACTAAGAGTATTCAAGCGTCGTCGACTGTTTTATGACCGTGAAAGTGACGAGATTTACTGTTGCAGTCTGTGAAAAAAGAATATAGTTATGTTCATGGTAAAATTGGTTAAGAAGGTACAGTAGATTTTATCAAAGCTGACGCCGATTTCACCCACAACTTCTTAAGTTGTACTTAAAAACTTAGCTTAAATGTGATTCATCAACAGAAATTAAGTTTCTACTTAAAACCTTAACTAAGTATAAAACTTAAAAACTTAATTAAATGTAGACAGTGAATTTATTTATTCTGAAATCAAGGACAGCTTCCTTTCTGATGTTCATTTCTGAGAACATAAAGCATGTTAACTGTATTTTACCTTTGTTTTATGTATTTAGTAATGTTGCAGATTTCGTTTGTGGACATGTGGAGGTGAAAACCTTCAATTATAAGAAATAGATTGTCTGTCTATGAGACTTCCCATTGTAATATTAGTTTGACGAAAATCCTTCATTTGAATACATTTCTAAAACGGGAAAAGATTCATGTAAAATTGATGCCAAATGGTAGAAAAATTATGATTTGTGTAATCAAATTGCATTATTTTTAAATTTTAACAATGTTTTAAACATATTTGTCCATTTTTGGCTGTTTACTTAGTGTTGCGTTACCTATTAGGGTAACTTGGAAATTTAAGTATTTTACTTAAATTTAGGTTGGTTTGGTGAAACACGTTTTTCTTATTTAGAAAAACTTAGAAGAAAAACTTAAAATATTTTTTTTTAAGTAGCTAAGTATATACCTAGGTAAGTTGGTGAAACCGGCGCCGAAATCCCAGCGGCTTTTTTGTAACGTATCGTTCCATGGCGATACCTCTATTGTCAACACGTTTATGTCTCTGGTGGCGCATACTTTACTTGTGTTTCCTTGTAATTGTTTTTGTTTATTTTATATGCGTGATTGTTGTGGGCTTTGTTCTGTGAATGCTATATTTCCTGTTCTTTCTTTTATCAGGTCACGTTCACTATTTGAATATTAGTCGCATATCAATTAGTCATGTAATCACATATGTTTTATAAAGAAAAAGCAGTTGTGATTTTGAAATAACACCTTAAAGTCACACAAACTCTTAAGTATACACAGTTCGTTTAAATGCAGATGAGATCCAATATAGATGGAAAGGGAAATAACAGAAACACATACATAAAGAATTTTGTTCTAAAATGATGCAATATAAATGCAACGAATGCTATTTTTTTACGAGATGAAGTGTCATTTATCTTGCTGATGTCAAATTATTTTGACGACTAGTCTAGTTTAGAATTGCACTTGGGTGAGTTAGAAACCATACATTTATATTTGCCGTCTTCAGTTTGACCGGAAGACCTTCCAACGTTTTGAGTTACTGTAGCGGAAACAATGGCAATGTCCTGTAGTTTTCTGTACTAATAAGCTCCGTTATAACATCTCACAATGACACATCAGTAGAAGCAGAACACAGTGTTAAGATCGCAATGTTTAAAGAATCAAACGCATTAAGCAATTTATCGGTTGTTTTATTAAAGCTTGCTAGCTAAGTAGGGACGGGAGGGAGGGAGGGAGGGAGGTAGTTTAATATAACGGCAGTGTCGACATGTAATCAATTGATCGTTGTATGTTATCCATGCAACTATTATTATGTGTTGCTTATTTCAATATAGAGGAAATTTGAAATCGAAGCTTAAAGGCACTAACTCGCCAAATAAAGGCAACATTACGCTACACAAACTGTGTTCAGGTCATATAATAATGTATATGTGCTGATTAATAGATTTTTACTCGGATTCTTAAAATATCCGTTATTTAATATGCGTAGAATGAATTTTGAGTTGGTAACGCTTATTTCGACGCTAGAGTTTTGGGGTTTGGTCTGACTGATTTAAGCCGTTTATATTGTGTCTATGGTTGCTCAAAATATTTGTTATAGGTTTTTACATTTATTAGAGTCTCGTCATCTTGTCATAGAACAATATTATATACAATAAAACATTACTTACGATTTTAACTATGCTATTCTAAAATAATTATAAGAGACTATATGAAAATAAATTTCATTTACAACAATAACATAACATGACAAAATTACGATGGCCCATTTGGCTCACATTTACTTCACTTCTGTATCTTGACTTCCGAATTCCGCATTCCGCATTCCGAATTCCGCATTTAGAAGAAGGTCGTAAGTAAATAGCATGAGTAAGAGAATAATACTAATAATTCTACGAGTATACTACTACTACTTTTACTACTACTAATAACTACTACTTCTACTACTACTACTACTACTACTACTACTAACTACTACTACTACTACTACTACTACTACTACCTACTACTACTACTACTACTACTACTAACTACTACTACTACTAATGCTACTACTACTACTACTACTAACTACCACTACTAACTACCACTACTACTACTACTACTACTACTAGATATACTACTACTACTACTACTACTACTACTACTACTACTACTACTACTACTAGATCTACTACTACTACTACTACTACTACTAATAATAATAATAATAATGACACTACTACTACTACTACTACTACTACTACTACTACTTCTACTACTACTACTAATAATAATAATAATGCTACTACTACTACTTCTACTACTACTACTACTAATAATAATAATAATAATACTGATAATAAATAATAATGTATGCGTGCACGTGCATGTATATATGTTGCACACGTTTTCACAATAACAAAAAACAAACACGTTTGTTCGATTTTTTCTGGATGGTGTATCTACAGGATTAGTACAGGGTGTCCAGGGGATGTCCGGAGTGGGTCTAACCTTTACATACCTTAATTTATAAAATTTCAGTCCGGCCGGCCCTCCGCATGGGCTTCCCTCTTGATCCGCTAGTGATATACACCACCCACACAGCTATTATACCCTATAAATATACACAAACTCCTACTTGAGTATCTGTTTTTCCTTTGTTTATACTCATACTATAAACATAAGACTTTCAAAAATACTCTTATTTATTATTAGTGCCAATATGAAAAATAAACGTTACCTTTTTGCGGTTTTTTTATTCTCTCTGAGGCGAAGTCATTACCTTCTCTTAAAATATAAGTGGTGCGATTAAGCTTTAATATATATCCGAAAGTTAAAAATAACTTAATTATAAAAAAAAAGACGTTTGTTAACTCAAGAGTTTGATAGATATGATCCCAGGATCCACGTACGCGGATCTAGGATTTTACCTCGAGGCGTGGGGAGAGAGTCCAACTTAGACCAAATGTTTTAACAATAAAAACAAAACATATGCGATTTTTCACGGGTGTGGGTTGTGGTGGTGGTGTGGGGGGCTTAATATAATATATATTATATAATTTAGAAAAATCTCATTCAGTCCAGCCCCCACGGGCTTCCCTCTGGATCCGCTAGAGATCCACTCTGAGTTTATACACCATCCTGGAGCCGCTAGTGATATATAGCGCTGGCAAACATTACTAAGACATGCGGAATTCGGAATGCGGAATTAGGAATGCGGAATTCGGAATTTTCGGAATGCGGAATTCGGAATTCGGAATGCGGAATGCGGAAATCAATAAATAGAAGTGAAGTAAATGTGAGCCAAATGGGCCATCGTACAAACTATATATACTTCGTCGTCAGTAGCTTTAGAAACGGTTTACATTATGTAGTAAAAGTTGGCTGTTGTTTGCGGGACCACATATTTTTGTGTATTTATTAAATAGTTTCAGACCTAACAAGAGTGACTTACGGTGATGTCACTCCAACAACAATTTAATAATGTTGAGAAGGAAACATTGTTTTCATTAATCATGAATCAATTACAGTTTGTTTTTTTCAATTTTCCATAACTGACCATGTGATTTATTGGTGATTTGTTTATTATTTTCCTTGAATGCAAGTTTAAAGGTATTAAAAAAATAAATACGTTTAAACCAAATGTATTGTCTCTTATCGCCACATGAAATCGGTGAGTTTATAATATTGCCTTCAAAACAAATCCAATATTCGGAAATCCATTTGCCTGAAAGGGATTATGCCTGTTTTTCAGGCAAATCGCGACGTTTATGGTTATATGTGTGTTTACACAATTATTTTGATTATATACTAGTCAAAATTCCTAAATACCCACCTAAGAATATGTCAATAATATTCTCATTGTAGAGTGTATTTCAATCTTGATTAGAGATAGAGCTGAGCTGAAAAGTATTGAGCTTACAAAAATATCGTATGCTCTGACTGCATGAACAACTTTTAAAGCGTTCAAGACGAAACATTTTTGTTATATAACTGGATGTGTAGGCCTTGTATTTAGTACATTGAATTAATGCGGCTTTCGGTGTTCCTAATTCTAAAACACGTTGATACTTAAGTTACTTAAATTTCAAACGGTATTTAATTTAAACGATGGTAATTAATGATTATCCATGTTTCATTTTATTATAGGCGGAACAATTGCAATAAATGGTTCAAACCTTTATAGATTGTTGGCGGTGCTTGAGCACCGTCAGAGGTATAATGGGGTTTTTCAATGGAATTCTAGGAATGTGACAAACCTAACAGCACAATGCAACACTATGCAACACTACGCTAGAAGAAGTAGTCTCTCATGCATGCCTTTAATAAATTCGATATTATGTGATCACTGACAGAAAATGATGATGTGTGTTCGCTTACTGTGTAATTTACAAATATTGTCCTTGTGTGTTCGCTTACTGTTTAATTAACACATATTCTCCTAAGTAAATCCTTAGATTGTTTATGTATTAATACGCGCCTCTCCAAGATTTTGATTATGACGCATTTAACGACGATCAGTCGGTGTTTGTAAACAAAAGGCCGCTTAATCATTTGATGGCCTAAATAAGAAACAATGTTCAGAATAAAGGCAATTTATTATTTATTTAGGTCATACATATCTATTTTATCAAAATTTTGCTAATTCAATTTTTTATGATCTGTTTAAAAGGTTATAAATCAAGTTAAAATCGTGCTACAAGCAGACGGCCTGTGTTTATAGAAAATGTGTCATGTTAATAAAAATAGAACAGTCCGTGCTCGCTGAAGAGCTTGCTTATAAAACAATCTACGGAAGCTAATTCGGGCCATATGAGTTAGCTAAAATATGTTTAAATACGAATTGAATTGAATTGGGTTTTAAGGCGCACCAACACATGAAAGGTTATATGGCGCCTAACAGGCATGAACATGCCAGGCTTATCCTCCATGTAAATCGAGATAAAATATGGAAAATGGGCCTAGAACCTTCTCACCCTGAACTGCAGAGTTGCTGCAAATTCTATCGTAGAAACGCCATTTACGCTGGAGCCACGTTTATTGTTTTTCTGCCACTGCTGTTTTGATGTGAGCGAGATGGCACCTGAAACAATGCAGGGATCATGATGAAGACCTTTAATGAACATGAACAAAAAATGATAAAATGAACATGAAATACAAAATTGGTAAGGAATATCAATAACCTGAAACATCACTGAATGTAAAAAACAAATCATGGAAGTTATATTTACAGCACTTCCATTTCCCATCCATTCCAACACTTACAAAAGCACCGCCCATCAGTGCCTTCAGCACTTTGATTATATTATTTCCTACCAATCTTAAAAAGTGTATATTTTTAAGCGGATTGTGATTCATGTTATATGTTTTGTCAGCACATGTTATGTTTTCATATAAAAGGAGGATACCTCTTTAAAGATGTAACAATTTAAACAAGATACAAACTTGAGCAATTAGGCTTTGTGATCAGGGTATGTTACTTATACTTTGGTCTCAAATTGTTGTGTTACTGTATAATGCGCTATGGTATGAAACATGGTATGAAACATTTAGCAATGGTTTATTCGGGCTTTTAACAATAAGAATAACAATAGAAAATCACTGGAACAAACAAATATTTTTATCAAGTTTTCAAAGTATTCCGTTCATTATTTTATCATAAAGCAGAATATAGTTAGGCAAATCAGGAGCCTTAACTCTCTGATGTCACTAATAAATACAAAATTAAGGCACTACAGTGTTCACAAGGCCGAATATGACATTTTTAATTATTCAAGTGCCATAACACCGGTGTTCCTGGTCACATATAGTTGGATTTCGAGTTTCATAATATATTAACAATCTGGCCAAGTTTGATACAGATCAAATACTAAATGAAGGTGATAGTGTGTTCATAAGGCTGAACATGTATTTATTAATAAGCACGGGCCATAAATCCGGCGCTACTAATCCGATCTGACTTACTTTCGAACTTGTCCGAGCTTTTTTGATAAAAATACCCTGACAAGATTTGGTAAATATCAAATTAAAAATGAAGGTGCTAATCTCAGTGTATTCACAATGCAAGAGTTAACGGACGACGGACAACACGGCATCCCATAAGATCTGCTGGTCGTCGATGGCTAGAAGAGCTATATGAGAAATATTTGGTGTCACATTTTATTTGAATTAAAAGTCCATACATATAGATATAACAATCGAACAGGAAAAGCAGCATTCAAGGACGACAGTCAAACACAAACACACACAGAAACAAAGAACAAATTTAAAGATGAATAAAAGGCCAAATATTTGAATTGAATTGGGGTTTTAAGGCGAACCAACACATGAAAAGGTTATATGGCGCCTAAAAGGCATGAACATGCCAGGCTCATCTTCCATGTACATCGAGATAAAATATGGAAAATGGGCCTAGAACCTTCTCATCCTGAACTGCAGAGTTGCTGCAAATTCTATCGTAGAAACTCCATTTACGCTGGAGCCACGTTATTGTTTTTCTCCCACTGCTCTTTTGATGCGAGCGAGATAGCACCTGAAACAATGCAGGGATCATGATGAAGACCTTTAATGAACATGAACAAAAAATGATAAAACGAACATGAATTTGTGGGGATTCTATCCCTCTGCCTACCCCTCCAAATGGATCTGCAGTGGCCGTATTCTTTGTCCCGTGACCAAACGGGGCCCCGGCAACCACACGGGGCAAAAGGCCAAATAAGACATCACAAACACAAAAGGGTTGACAATAGGGCTACCGCCTTGTAACGGTCAGTGACAAAAAAGGCCGCTGGGGTTTAAACCAGGTTCTAGGGAGCACCAAATCTCAAACTTACCCTACTGTCAACCCAATAAAACGGGACAGTGTAAATAAAGAAATCCCCGCCATGAACTATTCTCTAACCAACAAGGCAACATTAATAGGCAATATAAGTAAAATACAAAGATTCTCGTGTATATACAAATACAAAAAGAAAAACAATAGCCTAGAAAGCCACAAAGAAGGTACTCAGTGACTTGGCAGAAGCCAGAGTAACAAGAGGGAGTGTTGAGGGCATTTTTGTTGTAAGTGCTATGTCTTAATATGTTACCTTCTTGAAATAAAGTTATTATTATTATTATTATTATCATGATTATTATTAAGACAATACTTCAGACAAACATCAAACGTCACCGTCCATTTGGGCTTTATGTAGACGTCATGATATTGTCCACGGCCTGTCCGGTGTAACAAGATGGACCAAGTGGAGACAACTCACCAAGGGAGAATCAAGACTAAATAAATTTACAAATTTATTTACAACAAGATGAATATATATACAAATGAATACAAATGTAGAAGTAGAAATATCAAAGTTTTAAATCATGTTTAAAAGGATGGTCACTGCATTAGATTAACTGTTCGGTTTTAATCAGACTGAATATCTGATATCTGTATTTATGATAGATCTATACTATATCACACGCTATCTTATCTCTCAAAGCTATATCTAGCTGAGTCCTTCCGGTACAGTTCCCGGCACTAACACTTCACTCCCGCGTTATATTGCATCCCGTCCTTATCGGTTGCTATTCGTCCCGGTACACTTCCGGTGACGTAATCCACACGCGACGCCCACTCGCACGATCCTCTCCGGCGATGGCCCAAGTCACGGTATTACAAATCCGGTGACGTTATTTGCGTAACCAGGCCCTCTTGCCTAGCGTCTCCGTGGCTACCGTCTGGTCTGTCGCCCAAATGGCGAATGATGTCGTTCCCGCGTCCTATGACTGCGTTCCCAACCGACGACGTCGTAGACCACGCTCCGGACGATACGCTGTACATGCTCTACGCTCCTAGCGTATGCGTACGCTCCTAGCGTATACGGCTACAAAATATATACCCAGTCTTACAATGTTATCATAACATGTATTTTATAATAGCGCTAAGGTATCACCATACCTAATACTGATTGCAAAGCAATCTTTATTCAGAATGAATCAACCCGAATTATAAACCTTCTTCGAATATACATTATGCTAAACTTTAAGAAAACGTGTAAAACAATTACAGATGTAATTTATCGACAATGAAATCTCACATTCCTAAATGTAACGCAAAACATACAACATAATAATTCAATCATAGACTGAATGAATAATTGGTTTTACACCCCTTTAACACATTATAGGCTATAATGGTACATCGACCTCAGAGTGATTGAATAATAATGACAATATGAAAACCAACCTCAGAGAGATTTATACTGCACAATGAACAATAACCGTTTATGCAATAACGTAATGACAGTTAGTATCCTCCGTAGAAAAGTACCTACACTCTGAATCGCGTATTCCGTTTACTACCTACAGAACAACTGGCATTATCGATAATGTAAATATATGCCCCGATAATCTTATCAGACCATACTTGCTAAAATAGTCTGACGTTTGAAAACGTACACGAATTAAAGACAATATCCTGCTAACTATCTACGGCTTTTACCGGCAGATATTTACTTCAGAACAACAATTTAAATACGACAACAATTTACAACAAATAAAATAGATTCGACTTACCCTTTGCCGTAATAATATTGGCCACTGACTATTCTGGATAATGGCTTGCGATCCTGTGACAAGTTCTTACGATTTCGACACCCATATATACAGTCTCTACACGGATACCTGGTGAAACACGCCATCCATGCAAATGTCATGTTACTCGGACTGCTCGGACTGCACGTTGTGTCGTAATAAGAATTCTATACATTTATTAGGCCCGTACTGGTAAATACTGGCAAATTTACTCGTAATACACAGCTTGTAAAATCATTACTGTCTTAATAGTTGATGGATGTTGATAAAATAACGCCAAAACAACTTATTCTTTATCGATAGAATGAATCTAGTAAAATATCATTTATTAGATATAGGCATCGATTAAAAGTGATGCGCTTGGCAAAAATCTACCAACATTCCTATTCAAATCAGGGAATATGAGGCCCCGACAAACACAGTTAAAAACTCTAAGTAAATATGCACTCATTTGTTACATCCGGTCATCGCACAATCAAAGAAGGAAGCATAGTGCGAACTGTAAATGGGTCCAACCCCAAGCATGCAGTGCGTTGCAAAATGATAAGGTCATAACCTCTTTTGATAAACAGTTTAACAAGTTTAACAGAGATAGTATGAAAGTGATCATGACCAAGGATCTTACGATGTTTGCAGATCACGTCGCCATACAAGTCAGGTTGTGATGGTCCTTGTCGCAGAAGAGTTTGTAAATTACTTTTATATTTGGAAATAAGATCAGGGTTACGATAATACAATTTTGCAAAGGTGTTACGAAGTTTATGGTAATGGTAACCCTGATGGAGTAGCTTTTTAGTTATACAAAGATTATGAATATTAAAGACTTCGAGAAAAGTTCTTGAAAAACGAATAAGTTGAGACATAGACCCCATAAGAAGTTGCTCGGCGAACATACCCATCTAAATGGGGATAATTAACAATATCAAAATTAAAATCATGTCTCTTGTCATATATTTTGCTAATTATTTCACCATTTTCAATGGAGAGATGTAAATCAAGAAAAGAAGTGTTAGTATCAGAAATATAAACTTTGTTAAGCTGAAGTTCTTTAGGGTATATATTATTAACCATAGTAGAAAAGAAAGGGTTGTCAATGATTAATATGTCACCCAGATACCGAGAGGTGTCATTAAAGGCCTCAATAACATCTTCCTGTGTATCTGGTGAAAGACTCAACATGAAATCACTTTCATAGCAATATAAAAACAAATCTGCAACAAGGGGTGCACAGTTCGTACCCATAGGGATACCAATAATTTGTCTATAAACGGTCGTTCCATACCTGACGAAAATATTATTTAATAGGAAGATGAGTGCTTCACAAACTTCTTGGCAAGTCAATATAGTGTAATTGTCTAAACTGCCGTTAGTCAAAACGCTTTAATATTATTACAGGTCAAAAGTGTAGTATTTTCTCCAGCGAAAGTTTTTTTTGAATAAGAGCAATAAGCTAGTCTTTGATAGGGTGATGTGGTAAGGTTGTATATAGTGTAGATAAATCATAAGTGCTAATAGATGGAACTTGACGTTTATTGCAAATTTTAATGTTTAACGTGATCTTTAAAAGCAGTAAGACAAGAAGTTAAAAGTTTGGAGATGCTTGTGGTGATGCAGGCACTAGAAGTCGAAATAAAACGGACCGTATACGGATTTTTATGTAAGTTAGGAATACAGTACATAGTTGGCAGTTTGTTCTGTTTTTCGTCTACCACTGCCTTGAAAGTAGTGCACCGAGTGATATGTGTGGAAACAACATCATCCTCAGTAGAATGAACTGGAGTATTAATCAGTGCTACCGAGTTCCAGAGATAAAACATTGACGTTATGTAGGCGTCAAACGATAATTACATTATAAGCTGCTTTATCAGCAGGAACTAAAACAAATTTATTATGAAATTCTTGAATTCCCGATTTTAAATTACGAAAGGAAAACCTAGGTCTCGGAGAAAATAAAGAGGTGTTAGCACTATAAAAGTGAATACGTGTATCTATAATTTTAAAAAATTTACGACACCATTTTATACTACAATCCTCAATGGATTGGGCGATCTGAGCACAACAGGCATTAAAATCGATAGCTGAAGGTAATCTATACTTAGGACCTTTCGAATATAGATGCCGAATACGTTTATCAACACTATCAAAATTAGCAGTGATGACATGACCTGCTGGAGCATAGCAAAATGTTGATATGTTTTGACATTCACATTCCTTAGGAGTGTTATTTACTATATCAAGGGCAGAAACTATTTTGTTGTAGTTGAAAATAATATTTCTAATAGATTTTTTTATATTTTTATAACAAATTACAGGACTTTCATGTTTTTTTTAATATTTAGGTATAGAATCAACTACATGATTATCTCGAAAAATACTAGGCATGTCAATGAAATCAATACCTTTATTAAGATATAGTATTTTTAGAAAATGCCTGACGTGATCAGACTCCTTGTCAATATAGGGTCGGAGAACATGTTGTGTGTAGCTTTGAATTATGGAAGCAGTGTTATACAAGCGATCTGTACAAATGAATATTTTATCTGCTTCCTCGTCGATCAACTTAAGTGAAGAAATGCACAGAGTGGTAAGCCGTGAAAGCATAGAGTGCTTTCCAGACTTTTTAAAAATAGTATGTAAATCAGCGACTGGAATAATTACTCGCAATTTACGTTTGATGTTACCATTACGCCTACGACCACGAGACCCAGAGTTACGTGTTGGAAAAGAAAATATAGAAAAAATGTCAATATTAGGATCTTTATTAGGACAGTGTAAATTAAAGAATTCCCGCCAGAATATATCTTCTAACAAACTAGGCATCATTATTTGGCAATATACAGATTGGTGGATTATATATGGGAGAGGTCTTACATAGGCATTGCCTATTGTCCAATCCCATTCAGTACTTGAATAAAATATTGTTTAAATTAAATCGTCACATGATTTTGGCATGCTATGAATCAACAGCTTCCGATGGTGCAATAACACCATCTGCTAGTTAAAATCGGCACTTACTTAGACAGGATATAATTTGTCATTTTTCATAATGATGTAAAAGGGATCTTACTAGATAATACATATATCAGTTAGAGAATTGTCTAGTCTCGATCACCCACACGTTGCAATCTGCGCCAGAAGAGGTGTGCATGCGACTGGGTGATCGAGACTATTGTCTATGATTTGTTAAACACATAAAGGAGAATCAGATGATCTTGTCTTTATGACGCTTGTCATAAGTAACAATTCGTATGCTTGCATCCGGTTTCCCTTGCGTTAATGAAGGCAACTGCATTTTCGTATGCTGGATTGCTGATTTTTTTAACGTCTGTTGACATCTTTTTATTTACAATTCGCCACAATGGTTTTGTCTGTGTGCGATGACAGATTGTGGACCATATTATAAAGTTTACATTAATCCTGAAAGGACGGTAATGTCTTCAGTCTTGTCTTGCCGTGCCCTAAGTGGTTTGATCTCTTATTACTCTGGCTTCTGCCATGTCAACGAGTACTTACGTTGGGGGCTTTTCTAGGCTTTTATGTTTTTGATATTCATATATAATCCACCAATCTGTATATTGCCAAATAATGATGCCTAGTTTGTTAGAAGATATATTCCGGCGGGAATTCTTTAATTTACACTGTCCAGTTGTATTTGGGTAACAATAGGAAAAGGGTGAGGTTTTGCAAACCGATCTGGTTTAAGTCCCTGGCGGCATTTGTTGCCACTGACCGTTCCAACGCGGCAGCCCTAGTGTCAACGCGTTTATGCTTGAAATGTAACATACCTTGCCTGTTTCTTTATCAGTGTACTTGTTGTTTGTATCCATGCATGTTTTTAGTTGGCTGTTGTCCTTGAATTCTTTACTTCCTTTTGGATTGTATATCTACTTGTCTTGAGTGTTTGAGATATCGTCATAGATGTCAAATTATTTTCTTGAGTGTTTGAGATATCGTCCCTAGTTTTTAGAGTATATTCTTGAGTGTTTAAAATATCGTCATAGTTTTCAAAGTATTTTCTTGAGTGTTTGAGATATCGTCATAGTCTTTTCTTGAGTGTTTGTGAGATTTCGTCATAGATGCCAAAGTCTTTTTTTGAGTGTTTGAGATATCGTCATAGTTTTAAAAGTCTTTTCTTAAGTGTTTGAGATATCGTCATAGTTTTTAAAGGATTTCCAAATATGTGTTGGTTGTTTCATAATACGTTTTAATAAGCACTGCATCTGCATGCATTATACATTATTTAAACAAGTAAGACGTCACCGTTTGTAGATCTCGGATATATATTTCTGGATAGATACTTAACATTGTTAAAATCAATTGATACTCAAAACGTGCTGTATCTTAAATCATATATATAATAAATACTGATAAAAGTGATCCTTTGGGAGCAACATACACAAGACAATAAAGCAGAAGACTCGGTTTCATTGAGTCTGTTCATGAGAAGCAACACCTCTCACGCCCACTAGCACCGGCTTAAGCTACCTATATTCAGCTCGCTGGTCCCAAAAGTCCAACACAAATAACACTACTGATTCGTAGCACGGGAAGACTTTTTACAGCCGCCAAACTGCACTAAACGAACGCTACAAACACAATTAAGAGAATAAAGCAGCAGACTCGTTTTGTTTAAACCATAACAGTTATGTTATGTCATACATTAACATACGTTTTATCTGTTCCCTCGTCGAAATCAAAATAACAAGGTTCTCATTTTACTCTCTAGTTATCATAACGACCAGTCTTAATGTTGTTTATTATTTTCCTTGGGGACAAATTCTATTTTGGAAGGTCTTTTACGTTTACATATTTATATATATCTAAATAGATAGACAGATTCTTTATTTTCCTCCAAGATGTAGGAGAGCATATACATATAATTACAGCATACAATACACATTCAAAAATTTAACATAGACACATGTCAACATATATGTACATATGTAGAACAAAAATATATACATCAGGCAATACATGTAATGTTACTGAATAATGTTCTATCAGGCTCACTTAGTTAAGAATATTTCTGCCATTGCTCTGTTATGCCCTGTTGATCCCTATAAATGGTTTAATGTCTTGCAGGGTACCAGGTAAGGTGGTAAGAGCTCACTCTTGTTGTATTTATTGTTCAAAGATGGTATAATTAAAGAGCTAGAACAAAGCGGTTATGGGTTATGTATTTTTAACCTAAACGCTGGTTCACCTACAGTAGCTGACGACATGGTGTTAGTTTCATTTTCTACATGCGGTCTTGATAACCAATAACCGCTTTGTTCTAGCTCTTTAATTATAATATCTATAAACAATAAATACAACAAAGGTGAGCTCTAACCACCTTGTCTGGTACCCTGCAAGACATTAAACCATTTATAGGGATCAACAGGGCATAACAGAGCAATGGCAGAAAAATATGTTGAAGTGTTATATACGCCAAACGATAATCCAGAATATGATATCGAATGGAAAAAATACATAGATACTGAATTTAGAGCTACAACTTTGATTCCGTACGCAACTCTTCATGTTGCGGTATATATCAACAACAGATAAACATGTTTTAGTATCTATGTTCATTTCATGACGCTTATAAGAAAAGAGCGTCATGACATAACATATCAAAAGCTTGTCTAGAATCCAAGAAACAGGCAAACACTTTGCTATTATTTTCTTTACTATATAGAATACATTCTCTCAAACAGAACGCTGTCATTGTACTTCCCAGTTGCTCTTGAAGTCCCCCCGTTGACAGCTTATTTTTGACAAGATTTCCGACTTCGAACGACTGAAGTTTGTGAAGCACTCATCTTCCTATTAGATAATATTTTCGTCAGGTATGGAACCACCGTTGATAGACAAATTGTTGGTATCCCTATGGGTACGAACTGTGCACCACTTGTCGTAGATTTGTTTTTATTTTGCTATGAAAGATATTTCATGTTGACTCTTTCACCAGATACCCAAGCAGATGTTATTGAAGCTTTCAATGACACCTCTCGGTATCTGGATGACATATTGAACATTGACAAAGAAATACAAAAAGATCGGACAGGGAAAGTAGCATTCAAGGAGGACAGTCATCCACAAAACACAGAAACAAACACGCAAACTGACAAACAAGAAGGCAAAGGCAATATTAAATGCAAACGACATCACAAACACAAAAGTGTTGACAATAGGGCTACCGCCTTGGAACGGTCAGTTGCAAAGTAGGTCACTGGGGGTTTAAACCGGTTCTAGGGTGCACCAAACCTCAGACTTACTCTACTGTCATCCCATTAAAACAGGACAGTGTAAATAAAGAAATCCCCGCCATGATCTAATCTCTAACCAACAAGGCAGCATCAATAGGCAATATAAGTAAAACACAAATATGCTCGTGTAAATATAATACAAAAAAACAATAACCTAGAAAGCCACAATGAAGGTACTCAGTGACTTGGCAGAAGCCAGAGCAGTAAGAGAATACATCATTAAAGGCACGACAAGAAAGATCATGGACAAACATCAAACGCCACCGTCCCAATGGTCTTTAGGTAGGCGTCATCATAGGGTCCATAGCCTGGCCGGTCATCGTACAAGTAAAGAGGAAAGCATAGTGGCGAACTCTAAAAGGGTCCACCACCAAGCATGCAAGTTTAACAAAGATAGTATGAAAGTGATCATGACCAAGACTTTTACGAAGTTTATAAATCACATCACCATAGAAGTCAGGTTGTGATAGTCCTTGTCGCAGAAGAGTCCTTAAATTACTCTTATATTTAAAAAGAAGATCAGGGTTACGATAATAAAATTTTGCAAAGGTTTTACGAAGTTTATGGTAACGGTAACCCTGACTGAGTAACTTTTTAGTTATACAAAGATTACGAATATTAAAGTCCTCAACTCGAGTACAAGCTCTAGAAAAACGAATAAGCTGAGACAGATACACCCCATAAGAAGTTGCTCGGGGAACATCCCCATCAGAGAGGTGTCATTAAAAGCTTCAATAACATCTGCCTGGGTATCTGGTGAAAGACTCAACATGAAATCTCTTTCATAGCAAAATAAAAACAGATCTGCGACAAGTGGTGCACAGTTCGTACCCATAGTGATACCAACAATTTGTCTATAAACGGTGGTACCATACCTGACGAAAATATTATCTAATAGGAAGATGAGTGCTTCACTAACTTCATAGCAAGTCAATATAGTATAATTGTCTAAACTGCCGTTAGTAAAAAACGCTTTAATATTATTACATGCCAAAAATGTAGTATTTTCTCTAGCGAATGTTTTTTGAATAAGAGAAATTAGCTTGTCTTTAATTAGGTGATGTGGTAAGGTTGTATATAGTGTAGAGAAGTCATAAGTGCTAATTGATGAAACTTGACCTTTATTGAAAATTTTATCCAGAACGTCTCCTGAATTTTTTATAGACCAAAATAAATTAATCCCAGAGTTTTCATAAGTTTTATCACAATATAGTTTAACGTGATCTTTAATGGCAGTAAGACAAAAAGTTAAAAGTTTGGAGATGTTTGTTGTGGTGCAAACACTAGAATTAGAAATAAAGCGAGCCTTATATGGATTTTTATGTAATTTAGGAATCCAGTACATGGTAGGCAGTTTATTTTGCTTATCGTTTACACCAGCCTTGAAACTGGTGCACCGAGTGATATGTGCGGAAACAACATCAGCCTCATTAGAATTAACTGGAGTATACGAATTGGTGCTGCCGAGTTCCAGAGATAAAACATTGACGTAATGTAGCCGTCAAACAATAATTACATTATTAGCTGCTTTATCTGCAGGAACTAAAACAAAGGACAAGGTATGATAAAATGCCGAATACGTTTATCAATAATATCAAAATTACCAGTGATGACATGACCTGCTGAAGCAAAGCACAATTTTGATGTGTTGCATTCACATTCCTTAGGAGTATTATGTTCTATATCAAGGTCAGAAACTATTTTGTTTTAGTTGAAAGTAATTTTTCTAATAGGCTGTTTATACTTATAACAAATAACAGGACTTTCGGAATTTTTGAAAAATTTGGGATAGAATCAACTACATGAGTATCTCGAAAAATACTAGGCATGTCAATGAAATCAATACCTTTATTAATATATAGTAGTTTTAGAAAATGCCTGACGTGATCAGACTCCTTGTCGATATGGGGTCGGAGAACATGTTGTGTATAGCTTTGAACTATGAAGCAGTGTTATACAAGGAATGTGTACGAATGAAAATTTTGTCGGCTTCCTCGTCAATCAACTTTAGTGATGAAATGGACAAAGAGGTAAGCCGTGAAAGCATAGAGTGCTTTCCAGACTGTTTAAAAATAGTATGTAAATCAGCGACAGAAATAATTACACGCGATTTACGTTTGATGTTACCATTACGCCTAATACCATGAGACCTAGATTTACGCTTACGAATAGAAAATATAGAAAAAATATTAGGTCAATATTAGGATCTTTAGAAATATTTCCTTCTTGATAAATATTGTCATTAAGGCCAAGTGGATAAGGTGTCTGTAAGTTTTCTATCCACTTAAGTTCTGCAATATGTCTAGCTTTTATGTTAAAGCTTTTAGTAACATCATTATCAAAAAATATATATTCAACCGGTTGAACAGTTACGTTATTAAAATTATGACCTGACTGACGAAAGTGTTGGTACAAGTAATTTTTTAACTTTTAAGAATCGACCTGTTTGTCCAACATATTGTATACCGCAACTTGGTGCATTTCAAGTCAGAACATAAATGACGTGAGAAGTACGTCAATCAACATTTGAAGCTAGACATACATTAAACAATCTACCATTAACAGCTGATTTAATGGTGGACTTGCAAGAGAAATAATTGCAACAACTGCACCTCTTAGTATTGCACTTATTAATAGAGGGAAACAGCCTGCGCCGTGAATGAACTAAATGATTTCTAAAAGGAGACTTTATATGGTATTTCCTCAAAACAGGTGATCGTAGAGGAGTAACGGAAACTTTCTTTCCAAATATGGTTAATAATATTTATCCTAAAGAACTTCAACTTAACAAAGCTAATATATCTGATAATAACGCTTCTTTTCTTGATTTAGATCTCTCGATTGAAAATGGAAATAATTAGCAAAATATATGACAAGAGAGATGATTTTAATTTTGACATAGTTACTTACCCCCACTTGGATGGCGATGTTCCCCGAGCAACTTCTTATGGGGTGTATGTGTCTCAACTTATTCGTTTTTCAAGAGCTTGTACTCGAGTTGATGACTTTAATATTCGTAATCTTTGTATCACTAAAAAGCTACTCAATCAGGGTTACCGTTACCATAAATTTCGTCTCACTAGTGAATTAATCAACACTATATAATATATGTAGAAACGGTCACTTATGGACCACTGCAAACATACTATAAAATGTCCATTGGTCTTTAAATCTCCCCTCAATCTGCAAACCTTCCTCTGATGCTCAGAATATCCACAAAAAATCAAAAGTTGACCAGATTAATTTTTTTTAAATTCCAGTCTTTTTCAGCACCCCTCAAAACTAGCTCTATTTCACTGATAATTCAACTGCATTCCTACCCATTTGCAAATTATTATATCTTCCTCGAAAATCACCCAGTGGCATCCAAACTTGGCAGAAGTCATGAACATGTTCAAATCTTGTCACCTAAAGGCAGAAATAAGAGAATGATTGCACATTTCCAAGTTGAGAGCAAACCGATTAACACAGCCCTAGTTGTTTACGGTGTAGGAATCTTCCTACCGTCATAGCCAAGGGAGGTAATTCTGTAGTGAGACCTTAATGGTTTATTCTCTTGTTGCTCTGGCTTCTGCCTAGTCACTGAGTACCTTCATTGCGGCTTTCTAGGCTATTTTATTTTGTATTATATTTACACGAGCATATTTGTGTTTTACTTATATTGCCTATTGATGCGGCCTTGTTGGTTAGAGATTAGATCATGGCAGGGATTTCTTTATTTACACTGTCCTGTTTTAATAGGATGGCAGTAGGGTAAGTGTGAGGTTTGGTGCACCTTAGAACCGGTTTAAACCCCCAGTGGCCTACTTTGCCACTGACCGTTCCAAGGCGGTAGCCCTATTGTCAACACTTTTGTGTTTGTGGTGTCGTTTGCTTGTATTATAATTTTTGCCTTCTTGTTTGTCTGTTTGCGTGTTTGTTTCTGTGTTTTGTGGTTGACTGTCCTCCTTAAATGCTACTTTCCCTGTCCGATCTTTTTATATTTCTTTAGTAAAATCGTTTTTAGTATGGTTGGGGATCAATTAATTGCCCTATAATTATTAGGATCATCTTTACGATGTCTTCCACCTTTATGAAGCGTTATTATAATACCATTGTTCATGGACAATGGTGTATAACACATGTTTGGCTGTATAAAGGTTGGCCTGGGCATCGACTATAATGTCGCCACCACATATAAAGTGCTCATAATATACATTATCAATGTCACACGCTTTACCACGTTTACATGAAAGTATTGCTGTCGTAACATCCGCAAAAGGAACAACTACGTCATTTACTTGTGTACATGAAGTAGTGTTTTTTAAATCGGATACAATCGTATTTACATCAGTTTCTATGTATTTTTTCCATTCGATGTCATATTTTGGATTATCGTTTGGCGTATATAACACTTCAAATTATTTCTGTTATTGCTCTGTTATGCCCTGTTGATCCCTATAAATAACACCGTTAAATTTCAGTTCAGCGCCCGCTCTACTGTTTGATTGTTTTCGACGCGTTTTCACTAATCGCCAGAATTGTTCATTGTCTATTTCCACGGATGTATTGATCTCTTCATATAATTTGTTTAAATATTGTTGAGAATATAATCTATGCAGTTTCCTAACATGTCACTTTGCTTGTTTATAATACACGTAACTGAATGAGTCACTAGAGCTCGGCCTACCGTTTTTTAACCATGACATTCGCTTATATTTCATTATTTTATGTGCTACTTAGAGAATTTTATTCCGATACGATTTGAGAAAATGCCTAAACTGTGACGTTTTAAAACAAGTCCCCGACGGCTTGGCCACGGTCTTAAAAATAAGATTATACATTTGATCAATATCCGTTTTATTAGAAAGAGTTGAAGATTGTGCTTTTATAAGGTCATGTGAATTATTCAACATATGTTGATAATCACGTAATTCACTTTGCGTAACTTTTCTCCAGTTATTCCCAGAGTCCCTCTTATGTTGCTCATCAGTACATAAGGGTAAAACTGGCACGTTTAAAGTACATGTTATTGGTCTATGCCTGGACATATTTAAGCAGTCATCATCTGCAATTTCGCAGTACGACACGGTATACTCGCGTTCAATAGGAATTAAAATATAATCAATCAACTATTCGCAACTTTCATCCTATGACACAAAAGATGTTTTGGCGCCTTTACATGTATCTAAAGTATTGATAGTGATACAATTTGTATCTGTCAATAATTGCTTAAAATATAGATCTCTGCTTTCAAGAATGCTATCGCTCTGGCCTTTTGCATTAAAGTACCCTATAAATATTACCATACCGTTTTATAATTTATCAATATAGTCTTTATGTGCCCTAATCGAATGGTTTCGACACGGAAGGTACACTTGAAAGACAAAAATATATTGATCTTTGGCAGCTTGAAATTGCACACCAACTATTCTGTCACCATCAATGCTTAATGGCGTAATAAATTGGTCATCTTTGACATGCCACATAATTGCAACACCGCCTTTTCCAACCCGTCTTTTACTTGGAATATTTAAACTAAAATCAGAAACAGCATGAGCTTCATAACTGCTGTCTATTAGATCTATGAAATGCAAGTTATGACTGTAAAACCAGTGCTCGGACAGCCCACATAAGTCTATAGCTGGGTCTTAAGTAAGTTCCAAAGGTAAGTACTACTTGATATCAGACCCGTTACGTCCCAGGATAAAAAGTTTAATTGTTTAGAATACAGCATATTTTATTTCGATGTTTTATGTACAACGTAAAGGCTACACTAATCCATTTCTAAATGCCGGTAGTAATTGTCGTGTACAAGTGTATCTACTATCATTGTGCCAACTATATGGCTGCGAATTAGGGTTATACCAGGACCCATGCTGCCGATCGCCCAATTTATGTTTCTCATTTCTGGATACCTAGGGTTTGCAGCCAACATGGCGGGGCCAAATAACGGTATCTTTCAATAAGGTACAGTCATCGTTTGCCTCAGCATTAAGTTGTACAACAACCTCATCAGGGAACCGGCGCGATAGAAATAAATTTACTTTAGTTACTTTAGGACCCCGACGAGACACATATCGTGCAATCTTGATTTATAGTGTTTTTATATCCGCCTACGTTGAAACGTTTTGTTCGTTTACGCACGTATACGCTATAATCTTCCTCATAATCATACTGGGCACGTGTATCACAATCAGCCTCACGTGCGGTGACTCGAACCTGTATACAGTTTTGACTTGGATAACTTTGGGTCCCAATAGTGGATATAATTTCCGAAAGGTTAACATGACCCTTTCCATCGGAATGTTTATTTTTTTGTTTGCTCATAGTTTTTCTACTACCCATTCTATTATTATTTGCAAAGTTAGAAGCCTTTGTTTTGTCAGAAGTACGAGACAATGTATTAGAAGCTTCCAATCTATCAGAAAACACACTTTGTATGGATAGCGGTCTTTCGAAACACGTGTTGGTTCTGAACGATCGGGAGAGTCAATAGCATTACAAGTATATATAGCAGATGGTTCTTCCGAAACATCAGAAACTGCACATTCTAATGTGATTTGAATGTTTTCCGAAACGTGTGTTGTTTCTGATCGATCGGGGGAATTGGATACATTTCATGTATCAACATATTTGGTAACATATATTACGTCACTACACTCAGTAGGGGAGACTGGAATTTAATCATTAAGTGTTCCTCCCAAAAAAAGGTAATGTCGTCGTGTGTTTGTGATGTCTTTTCTTGTCTTTTATTCATCTTTATATATAGTTGTCTTTATGTGTTTGTGGTTGACTGTCGTCCTTGAATGCTACTTTTCCTGTTCGGTTTTTATATCTGCTGTTATGTAGGCTACTCGCCGTTTCACTAGTCTAGACGCTAGTCATACTGTACAGTGTATCGTAATATATTTATCTTAGAAAATAGTTCTATTGAACATTCTGGTAAAGCCAGAATAAAGGGAACTTATTTAAAATAAAATTGACAAACATTGTCAATATTTTATTCAAATAAAGATACATAGAATTGCATCAGTTCAATTCTCGTTGAGTTTTATCCTGAACTGCTCTGGTCTCCTGAAAAATAAAGAATAAAAATATGAATATAAATAAACTGGATGGAGGAAATCTATTGAAGAAAATCAGTTCAGTTTCTTTTAAATTAAAACATTTTAGTATATGCTGATTGGCAGTAGAATTATAGTTTAAAACATGGAGGAATATGAACATGCTTTTACAAATAATGAAATGGAAGCAAATAATGAGAGAGTAGTGGAATACATTGAAATTGAAAAAGATATGAGTAGAATTCACAGTAGCATATCTGGTCTCAATACACACTTACAAAAGAAAGTGCAAAAGTCTAGAGACTGATTTATATTCTGTCAGAGCCAAAATCTCAGAATAACAAAATCCTGACCCTGAGGCACATTTTAACCTAAGACCTCTACAGACAAACACAGTTATATTACCGAATGCTACACTACAACTTGATAGCCAAACAGAAACACTAACTACAGAAAAGAAAATACATCATTCATAACACCTGCAAATCAGAATCATAACCATCAAAATAGCTATTATACCAATAACCAACATGCCAACAGACAAGGTTTTGGAGGTAATGGTTATAAGAATTATCAAGGAAACAGATCTCACAACTACACATCTAGAAATCAAGATGCGAGAAACACAGAAACTCAGTATAATACAATGTTTCAGGGAAAAAGAAACGGGTCAAGTTGGAGGACCACAGCCAGACCACAAACAAACTAAGGTCCGATATTATACATTTAATCAGTTCAGGAAGTGAAAATGGTTATTATTGTGATACTCTGGTGAATGGCAATATGATTTCGTTTCGATGTGATTCAGGTGCAATTTTTTTAATTATAAATAGTAAAATCATAGATAGTTGGCCCCAAGATTCAAAACCCAAAATATTACCGGTAAAATCAATGCTTTTAACAGTTACTGGTGAAAGTAAGCCATTCTTAGGAAAATGTGATGTAGATTTGTGTTTGGGTGTTCATCATTTTAATCATGAGATACTAATTTCAGATATTGTTTAAGACAGAATTTTAGGTATTGATTTTATGAAGGCTCACCAATGTGATTTGATTATTAGTAAAAATATCATGAAAGTTAAGGGAGATAACATTCCATATTATATGAAATATGGAACTCAACCTACTTGTTGCAGGGTGTCATTAGTTGAAAATGTTGAAATATTTCCAAATACTGAGGTTATTGTTAGGGCAAAGATTTTAGATCATATTGATTATAATAGATGTTGTATGGTGGAAGGTACAGAAAGTTTGATTCAAAAGACAGGGTTGTTAATGGCTAAATTTTTAGTAGATCCAAAATCTGGTGTTGTTCCTTTGCGGTTGGCAAATTTAACTGATAAACCTGTGAAACTGTTTAAAGAAACAGTGACGGCTAATATTCAGCCAGTACAGGTGATTGAGTGTAAATCAGTTAATAGATTAGATATTGGTTGTTCGAAAATATGTGATGTATTGCCAGAACATTTGACAGAACCTTTTGATAAATCCAACAAAAAATTAGATAAGGAACAAACTCAACAATTACATCAGTTTTTGATAAAACATCAGAATGCTTTTAATAAAAGTTCAAGTGATATATGTCATTCTACTTTGGCAATATGGACTAAAAAATCGAACAGGAAAAGTAGCATTCAAAGACGACAGTCAACCACAAACACACACAGAAACAAAGAACAACATTTCAAAAGAATACAACATTACAAATTAATAAAAGGTCAAATACGACATCACAAACACCAGAAGATGGCTACCGGCTTGGAACGGTCAGTGGCAAAAAAAGGCCGCTGAGGAAACACACAATTGATACAGGTAATGAATAACCGGTCAAAAAATATCCATACAGAATTCTTTTGGCAAAACGTAAAGTAGCTGAGGAAGAGATACAGTAAACGGAAAAAGAAGGAATTATTGAAAAATGTCCAAAAAGTACATGGAATGCACCGATAGTCATGATAAATAAACCAGATGGTATTATTTGCTGTGATGTTCGTGGTTTAAATGAGGTGACAGTGAAGGATTCTAAACCTTTACCAAGAACTGATGACAGTATTGAAGCATTATCGGGTTCGAAATCTTGTCTCGATATGAAATCAGGTTATTGACATAAATGAAAATGATAAGGCATAAAACAGCATTTTTCATACCAGGTGGTGAACAATGGCAGTGGAAACGGTTAGCTTTTGGTCTTTGTAATAGTCCGGCTACATTTACCAGGTTGATGCAAATGGTTTTTGGCGGTTTATTGTGGAAAATAGTGATTAGTTACCTTGATGATATAATCTGTCATTCAAAGTCATATCAGGGACAGTTAGAAAAGTTGTAAGAGATATTTAAAAGGTTAACCGATGCTAATTTTAATGTTAGAAGGGGTTTGCAAGCGTCTAACCACAGCAAAGGGCCCAACTGACCTCAAAGGATTCGCCTTCCCAGTTAGCGAGGTCCCACTGGGGAATCTTACCCCGAGTGTTTTTTATGCATATTACAGTATATTTTAACGGAGTATATCCTTAATACTGTACTCACACCAGGCTCACATTAGAGTAGGCGATTGTCTCTAAACAATGTATAGTGTACTCAGATATATTATGTGTAACAATAATATGTGAGCTGTATCTGTATTAACCATACAGACTACCTTCCCCGTGTTTAATCACGGAGGCGGTATAATACTTTAGATAAGTTATGTTAAAATCTCTTACAAAGTATTTTAACTAGGACAACAGGAAAACAATATAATCCTGTATGCAAAAGATCTTTCGGAATAAAAATTCCTGTGTCAGCTGCCATAAAGAGGAACCGTTGTGTTACTTATATATTTGGTTTATTAGACCGTATACACATATATCCACCCTTGTGAATTTTACGTGTGTATTCTCTACCAGTATGTGTTAAACTGTGTGGTATCGTGTGTTACCGTGGTCTTTATATTAGTATATATATATTCACTTCCAATCTTTACATGTATATATTAGATCGTTTTCACACTAAATTAGTATCAGAACACTAGAAGTTGGCATGTGCCGATCGAGTAGTGTATGCTGTTACAATCACCTACCGAACATTTTCTGTTTTCAGTGTATTGTAAGTTTGTTGCAATTTGTTGTATTGTAACAGTTACTGCGTGTTGTAATCGCTTTGAGCGTGTATGTTATTTTATTACAATTCTTCAGTTCATGATCTGGCGAGATTTTATTTCCAATTATAAATTTATTTAATAGATTACAATATATACAGATATTCATGTTTATCAATATTGAAATGATATTAGTAATAATAGTAATAATCCCTTGTGATCTAGCCCACAAGGTTTAAAACAATGTTTCGACTGTTTTTAGGAATATATACTTGTTATTTTCAGTTTGTGTGAGTGATATGTTCCATTTATATCATCTATAAAATCATATATAGATATTGAAATATTCAGTAGATTCCAAGGGCAGTCTCATCAGGGATCCACTTTCTTTTAAATTCAAATTGTATCAGTGTTCGATTATTACCTTACTATACAAATCTTACGGTTTATTCCGTAACGCACAACAAATAATGTGTATTGTTATATTGTTCATACATCATTCTCAGATAACCTGATCTGATACATGTGTAAAATGTATTTCAGAATTCAGCCATAACTGAACATATATTATATTGCCATTATTATTTATATCTTATATATAAAGGGTATGTGACTATTGGGGTAAATATATCATACACCTTGTTTTATATATTATTGCGTGTTTGTGCTTTCCGTATATACAATGTTACTTGTATAACATTTGAAATGCATTACTGATTCCTATTAGTTGGTAAAGTACGTTAATACTATCTAACTATGTAGTATAGTAATACTTTCGTACTATCAATGTATGATATATACTTACGGCCAACGTTCATTATTGTATTGAACAACAGATCACTTAAAGTCATCTGAAAAATATAGACTTATGTCTAAAGAAATATAAAAAGATAGGACAGGGAAAGTAGCATTCAAAGAGGACAGTAAACCACAAAACACAGAAACAAACACGCAAACAGACAAACAAGAAGGCAAAAGCAATACTAAATGCAAACGACATCACAAACACAAAAAGGGTTGACAATAGGGCTACCGCCTTGGAACGGTCAGTGGCAAAGTAGGCCACTGGGGGTTTAAACCGGTTCTAGTGTGCACCAAACCTCACACTTACCCTACTGTCATCCCATTAAAACAGGACAGTGTAAATAAGAAATCCCCGCCATGATCTAAGGTTCATTATTGTATTGAACCAACAGATCACTCAAGGTCATCTGAGATATAGTACTCCAGGTTATATTAAAGACTACAGAACGCTTAGTGCGAGCTGGAGTGTCTTTATTTAAGTACTTTCAATAATTTTAAGGTTCAAAGCTTGTGTTGAACCCATGAGACGCTTATAGTTCCAATTCTTGATTACGGTTCGTCTATATGGGGTCACAAACAGAGTCAGTCGATAGACAATGTCCAACATCGTTCCTCCATATACTTCTTAGACGTTCATAGATTCGCTCCAGTTTCAGCTATTATCGGCGACACAGGGTGGCTACCAAGTTTTAATAGACATTGGACCTCGATATTACGGTTTTGGAATAGAATGGTGACTTTTGATGACATTCGTCTAACAAAACGTGGTTTCAACTGTGACTATACCATTTGCAATAATTATGGTCAAACAGTGTTAAAAACATAATGCAAGAACTTGGTTTGATTATTCACTTTAATAATAAAACTACCGTTAATGTGTTAACTTTAAATGCCGTTATAAGAGACTATTACGAAAGAATTTGGATACAAAAGACTAGAAGTTTACCGAAATTGAGGACTTATATTCTATTTAAAGAAACCTTTGTTACCGATAATTACATGAAAATGACACTTACTAAGGGTGAGCGATCTATTTAAGCCCAATTTCGTTGTAGTATACTACCAATTAGAATTGAAACTGGGAGAGGTAAGCCAATTGTCCAATAATTACGTGAACCCAGGTTTAGTTACGGTCGAAAAACTAGGATTAACGATCGATAAACTAGGTTTTTCGAACGTAAAAGCATGTTAACCTATACTTTCGAGTGAAAACATAGTATAAAGTCCGTAAACCATAGTTCACGGTCGTAAACGTAGGTTTACGCTCGTAAACCCAAGTTTACGGTCGTAAACATAGGTTTACATTCGTAAACTATGGTTCACGCTCGTGAACCCCTGTTCACGCTCGTGAACCCCAGTTCACGCTCGTAAACATAGGATAACGACCGAAATTCATAGTTCAATCGAGAAACCTAGTTTATCGAACGTAAACCATGCTTTACGGTCGATATACTAGGATTATCAAAACAACTATGAATTTCGGGCGTGAACATGGGTTCACGACCGTGAACCTATGTTTACGACCGTGAACCTATGTTTACGACCGTGAACCATAGTTTACGACCGTGAACCATAGTTTACGAGCGTGAACCATAGTTTATGGACGTTAACCAATGTTTACAACCGTGAACTATAGTTTACGCTCGTAAACTATGGTTTACGCTCGTAAATATAGGTTTACGCTTTCGGACCGGTATCTGTGATTTACGATCATAGACAATCACGACCGTGAACCATAGTTTACCAACGTGAACTATAGTTTACGACCGTGAACCGTAGTTTACGAATTAGGTTTCGAACAAATCTATGATTTTCGGTCGTTATCCTATGTTCACGAGCGTGAACCTATGTTCACGGTCGTAAACCCATGTTCACGGTCGTAAACCCAAGTTTACGGTCGTAAACATAGGTTCACGTTCGTAAACTATGGTTTACGCTCGTGAACCCAGGTTCATGCCCGTAAACATAGGTTCACGTTCGTGAACTTAGGATAACGACCGAAATTCTTAGTTCAATCGAGAAACCTAGTTTATCGAACGTAAACATGGGTTCACGCGCGTCAACTATGGTTTACGCCCGTTATCCTATGTTTTCGCTTGAAAATATAAGTTAGCATTCGATAAACCTGGTTTTACGTTCGAAAAACCTAGTTTATCGATCGTTATTCCTAGTTTTTCGACCGTGAACCTGGAACCTGGGGTTCACGCAGTTATTGGACAATTGGCTTGCCATATACGTCGGCGAAAATCAAAATATTGTAATGATAATGCTGTTGAAGATGAACACCATTTCTTACTAGACTGTTCTTTTTATAATGATATACGAAACACTATATTTAATACAACTCTACATAACAGAGACTTTTTAACTTTTGATAAGAACGAGAAACTTAAACTTATTATGCTTAATCTTCAGAGGAAATTTGCAACATACTTATTTAAAGCTTTTCTTAAGAGACGCAACTCAACTTATATTGTTACATAACTTATTGTTTTAGCAAGTATAATGTCATTGCTATAAATGTGCAGTCATATTTAATATCCACTGAACTATTTATTATTGCTTTTATTTAATTTATTTAACAATTGATATTTATATCATGTGACTTAATATTATTATTTTATAGATAGTGACTTATAGGTCCGTTGGGCCGGGTGCTTAATTTCCAGTAATTTCATACATGTTTGATTTTGAATTGTATATGCACATGTCACTTTAATAAACTATTTACTTAATTTCCTTACTATAGCAGTCTGATCCGATATATGGTATAACTAATTTTATATAGGACTGAGACAAGAGGTTTATGCAATTAGCTTCAAATAGCTCAAGGATACATACTTCACCACCTACAGTGTTACTAAACTGCCTATCCAGCAGCAGTGGAAGGGAAAGTGTGAAAAACTTCCTTCACAAGTACACCGCAAAACCATATTTCATATTAGTCAATGCGGTCTACAGTTAATGCATCAATTTGTAATTAACTAACCATGATATAGCCTGTATATGTATCGAAACAATATAT
Organism: Cyrtodaria siliqua; assembly: GCA_037043455.1. Lineage (NCBI taxonomy): Eukaryota > Metazoa > Mollusca > Bivalvia > Adapedonta > Hiatellidae > Cyrtodaria > Cyrtodaria siliqua. The sequence goes on along the minus strand of JAWPHD010000127.1, from coordinate 377,834 downwards.
CTTTTTGCTCTTATTCCTACAATTATTAAGTCATACTCTTTATTTCATATGTTTTAATCGTATGTTTGTGCAGATTTTAAATCTATGATCTGCAATCTTAGTTATAACTAACTGTTTGTGCAAATTATTATGATAATCATATTATTCTATGAATTAGCATTAATATGCTTGTATGCCTAACATGTATGTTTCTGGTACCTTTTTTAGGGCATACAATCAGTGAGAATGGCGTTGGTACATCTCCAATAAAAACTCAGACCATTAGTGATTGGCCCACAAAATGCAAAAGAGGCTGGAAGTTTTATTTCACTGGCAAGTTACTATAGGTCATAGCTAAAGCCATACATGATACATTTATTTGGACATCAGATTGTGAACAGTCATTTCAGGTGATCAAACAGAAATTGATAACAGTCCCAATTTAATTATTTTAGATTGTGATGCATTTTTATAGATCAAGGTGCAGTTCTCTCTCAGATTCAAAATGGCAAAGAAAAGGTTATTGGATATTTTAGTAAATGCTTCACTAAGAGACTGAGAGGAGATATTGTGACACAGAAGAGAGTTGTTGGCAGTGGTGAATGCCATAAAATATTTCCAAAATTTTATCTATGGTACGCATATCACAGTTGGAAGTGATCATTCAAGTTTAAAATGGTTACTGAATTTCAAAAATGTTGAAGGTCAACTTGCTCGGTGGCTACATTTTTGTCAGCCTATGATAATAGTATTGAGCACAGGACTGGAAGGCTGCAAACTAATGCATCAAGACGTCCGTGCCATGAGAAAGAATGCAAATGTTATGAGAGGGTAGAAAATAAGAACGAAGGGGACATATTGGAATCCGAGAAAAATGTGATAAAGGAAATGAAATTGAGACATTTTGTGCTCATGTGTCTGCTTGTGATGTAAACAGTGTGGTGAAACGGACATGTGTTCCATAGGTTGTCAAATCTTATTTTTGACTGTGGTACTTATTTTGGTGTTTGTGCCAATTGAAGTTGTTTCACTAGTCCTGCGCGTTGGTTTGGTATTTTAGGTTTAGAATGGTGAAAACAGTGAGTTTCAAAATGCAAGTGTAGGCAGAAGTGCTATATTTCGTATATGTCGTGTTCGGCCGTTTCAAAGGTCCACTCTCATACTCTTGAAATACGGGTTATGTCACAAAGGAGATTAGACAGAAACCTTCATTCATCTGATCGTGACTCTGTCGATTGTGTACGGACCAGAGATATTAATGATAAGTCGATATGTACAAAGATTCTAGGTATTTCAGACCAAAATAGTAATGGGAAACAAAGACTCATATACTCAAGTTTTGATAGAAAAAAAAAGTAGTAGCGCACAGGATGTTGAGATTGGTGAAAATAACAATTTGGCTGAATTGCAGACAATGATCAAAACTGAGTTGGTAAAGGAAATGATTATTAGTGGTATCAAACCTGAATGGTGTGATATTTCCAACATGATACAGAAATCAAATATTACTGGGCTAGGTTGGATTCTATGGTGTTAAAGAATAATATTTTGCATAGGAAATGGGAGAGTGAAGATGGTAGTTCCTGCAAATTGTTGACTGTTATTCCTGCATCATACAGAAAGGTGATTCTGGAACAATTACACAATAGTATTAGTGCAGGACATTTGAGTGTGTCAAAAACTCTGAGAAAATTTAGAGACCGATACTTTTTGGTAGCTTTGAGAAAGATGTAGAAGAATGGAGTAGAAAATGTTTGTAATAATAGAAGAAGTTCTTTAAGAAAACCTAAGGATCATTAACAGACATATACTGTCGGTGCGCCGATGGAGAAAATTGCCATCGATTTCATGGGCCCACTTCCAACAACGAAAAGCTCATCGGTAGTTGGGGAATATATTATGAAATGGACTGAGGCTTATCCGATACCAAATACTGAAGCAAAGACTGCTGCGAAAGTGTTGTTAGAAAACTTCATTAGTCGTTTTGGTGTACCACCTATTTATACAGATCAACGGAGAACATTTGAATCTTATTTATTTCAAGAGCTATGTAAAAATCTTGGCATAGATAAAACAAGAACCTGACCTTACCGAACCCAGAGTGATGGTATGATAGAAAGAGCTAATATAACAATAATTAATATTTTATCATCATTTGTTGAGAATCAAAAAGACAGGGACGAATATGTACCGTTAGTAATGCTTGCTTATAGGTCATCTGTTCATGAGTCTACAGGAGTGTCTCCTTGTATGATTTTACTGGGTAGAAAAGTAAAGCTGCCAGTTGATTTGATTGTTGGATCTCCTGAAAAAGATTCCAATATATGTGATTTTGTTATATTTATTTGTCTGAAAAACTGGATAAAGTGCACAAGTTTGCAAGAATGAAGTTAAATTTGACAAATCAGAGCATAAAAACAAATTACAATGTTAATATTCACTTCAATGTGTATAAACCAGGAGATATGGTATGGCATTACAATTAAGCTAGGCAAAGGGGTACAAGTCAAAAATTACAGAGACCATAGTTGGGTCCTTTTAAAGTTATAGATAAAGTTAATGATGTGTTATATAGAATTGTCGGTGGACCTAGAAGAAAAATAAACATAGTACACCATGATAAGCTGAAAGGATATACGGGTACCAATATCCCAATATCCCAGCTTGGTTTTATTCTGGATAGGCGTTTATAAAAAAAAAAAGACAAAAAAAAAAGACAAAAAAAAAGAGAAATTTAAATTGTTTATATTATTGACATTGACATTACATATCGCTTCAGAACATCATCCTGATCCTGAAAGTGATATAAATATTCTTAGATGTATTTATCTTTGGTAATGATATTGTTAATTATATACAGATATGAAAAGGATGCTAATAATTATGTATTAGCTATGACTATAGATGTGTTATATTCAGAATAAGATATATATATCTAAAAAGGCTGAAGAGTTAATGGAAAGTTACATATCAATGTCAATGAAGCATCATGATAAAGTTTTAACAACCAAAATGAAAATAAAAGATTGGGTTGTTTGTATATTTGCAGATACCTACAAATGTGGGATCTGTGAAGATCTGGACTTTCCCGTACGAAAATGCTACATTTCTAATTTGAAGGAACAACATAAATGTGAAGCCTGCAAAAAGATATATAGACGTAATTATAAGCGTACGTATAGGAGCGAAAGGAAAAGAGGCCGAGAAGGAATTACAGGCAGTCATGTTAAGGGCAGAGAAAATGTTGTGCGTGAAATTAATAACTCGGAAGGAAATGAGAAACGATCCGTGCGAAAGGAAAAGGACAATGCTCATGCCCGTGTCAATAGTGAAGAGAAAAAGACAATCTCCGAGCCGAATTCAAGGAACACTAGTTCAAGTAGTCGTTCATCTTCCTCATCCAATACATCGTCGTCATCCAGTAAATCGTCGTCCTCCATTACATCATCGTCATACAGTACATTTATGAAAAGAAATTGCTTAAAATAAATAGAAGGGTGGGAAACATCACTGAACTTAATGAGAAACAATTACATGAAATAGGTAAACAAGTAACAGAAAAGAGACAACACTTAAAAATACAAGCCGCACTTGACTCAATAGAGATAGATGAAGACATTTTTCTGAGTGAAGGATATTAAAGAGAAGACACAGCTATAGAAGAAGAGAAAAAAACAGAAGAACGAAAACTTAGACTTAGAGAACTTATTGAAAAAGAAAGAATGAAAATAAAAAAAACAAGAAAGACTGGCGAAAGAAAAACGAGAGAAAGAGAGAGAACAGTTAGAAAAGGAACGACAAGAAAAAGAAACTATTGAAATAGAACGATTAGAAAAGGAAAGACAAGAAAAGGGGGAAACAGAACGAATTGAGAAAGAAAGACTAGAAAAAGAAAGACAAGAAAAGAAACAATTGAAAAAAAGGAATAGATAAAGAAAGACAAAACAAGAGATAGAAACACTAGAGAAAGAAAAACTAGAAAAAAGACATTAGTGAAAGAAAACGGTTAGAAATATAAAAAAGCAAGAAAAAGAAAGTACAGAAGGAGATAGGATGGAAAACGAAAGACAGGAACAAAAGACAGTAGAAGGACAAGACAAAGGCAGAGAGAAAAATAATAAGATTGAAAAGGTAAAAACTGAAAAAGCTACACAAGGTGATAATTTGAAAAAAAAACGGAGATGAAGGACAAAAGGCAAAATTGTTAACAAAAATAAGTAAAGTCAGCAAATTGACAGACGTACAAAAACCAAAGGAGAAAAAAATCGAAAAAGAAAAAAAAATGAAACTGGAGGCATAGAAAGTAAAAATGATAAACAAGGTAAAAAATCAGGAAAGTGTAAAGACTTTAGGGAAAAGTTATCGATAGCGGTAAAAGAAGATCTGCATTAAAAACAAAAACACACTGAATTTGGACAAAGGGAGAAGAGATAAACAACTAAAAAGACGGATATAAAACACAAAGATGGAAACAGAGAAGCCAAGAAGCTGGATACTAATGATGACGAGGGCTGGCATGGCCCAGTCGGTAGCGCGGCGGATTTGTAACCGGACGCCCCGGGTTTAGTCCTCCGTGGTGCCACTGAGCTTCGTCGGTGTCCTTGAGCAAGACACGTTCCCTTTGCCTCGTCTGTCGGATGGGGACGTAAACCTCGCGGTCCCGTGTATCGGTCTATCATCCGATGACGTTAATGAACCATAGGAATCTCTTCGATATTCCCGGATTCCTATGTATCCTTCCCCTCTCTCTGGGGCGGCTCTAAATAACATATATTGTGTTTATGAGCCGTAAAACAACATTCTAGACTTATGATGACACAGATATTATTTTAGAAAAGAAGTTTTATAGACTAGAAGAATAAATCAAAAGAAAAGAGCTGATCGGAGAAAGTAAATCATACACAGAAGCGGGTTTCCTGTATGAACAAAGCATTATAACGAGAAAATATCTTGTTAAATGAAGCATAGATAAATAACTGAAATCGATATATTAATATCATTCATGAAAACAGATAAATAAGTGAAAACTGATATAATTTCTAAAAACAGATAAATATCTACCTATCTATGTAAACTACTAAAATGGAATATAAGAATACAGATATTAAAAGTGGGTCCCAAAGGGGTTTTGCGTGAAAACGTGATCGGGGTGTTTTTAAAAACGTGACACGTGAAACAAACAATTTTTTTGCGTGATTGTGTGAAAATTATATCAGCGTGATCCGTGATTTTGGTCTTGGTAAAACGTGATCGCGTGATATGGTGACGTGAAACGAGAATTTTTAGTCCTTTTCAGTCTTTTTAGTGTCCCTCTTCCTCCCCCGAGCCTCCCCCGAGAGCTGAACTTTCGTATTTTCGCGAACATCTGGCACGGGGAATCCCCGGGGACACTACCATCAGCCGAGTCGTGTATCAGATACAGTATAGGCAGTATAGACTGGTGGTATGCCGACAGTTTCACTGACATAGCTCACTACGTTACAAGTAGCACTGGTCGGCCTGGAACTAGTCTAATACAGTTTGCTGACAAAAGTGGTCTCCCTTGACTGGATTCCAAATCTATTACTATTTGTATGATGGTCTCCGTAGTACAACATAATACCGCTAGGTGCGCGCAGATCTAATAACGCGCGAGAATCGTATCTGCTTGTTTATGGACTTCATGCCGTTGCAGAATAGCAGAAGCTATTCTATTGTTTGTATTTTTAGCTCGACTGATCAGAGATCAGCAGAGCTTATGCCGTGGTGCGGCGTCCGTCGTCCGTCCGTCCGTCCGTCTGTCCGTCCGTCCACTTTTTTTGTAGCGACTATACCTCTGAAACTGTTGAATGGATTTTCATGAAACTTTACAGAAATGTTGCCCATGAAGTCTAGTTGATCCTAGCAAAAATTCATGTTGATGTGAAATCCAAGATGGCCGCCAAATCTAAAAATAGGTTTTTAAAAAAAACAAGGTTGTAGCGACTACTTCTTGAAAACTCTAAGTGATATTGATATGGGACTTTTTCTAAAATGATCAGCATGACATGATGTTGGTCCTTTTCAAAAATCGTTTTGATTCGACGTTAAACATGGCTGCCAGCGGCCATCTTTGCTTACATAGAAGTCTATAATGAAAATTTGTAGCGAGTACTCCTCTGAAACTACTTGACGGATTTTCATGAAATTTCACAGGAATGTTGCTCTTGATGTCTAATTGATCCGAGCAAAATTTCAGGTCGACAGAAATTCAAGATGACCGCCACGGCTAAAAATAAATTTCAAAATACAAGTTTGTAGCGACTACTTCTTGAAAACTTTAATTGATATTGATATGGAACCTGTTAAGCCCTGAATTTGACAAAGTTGTCTCTGAGGTCGTTGGTTCAGTACGTTTACTAAGTGCTTTAAAGAAGCAGGCTTAAGTATCTAACTTAAGTGGTATTATACCAGCATTGGTGTATTACATTAGCTTTTAAACGTACTTAAATTCGCATACAGTTTATATTTTCTAAGTGTTACAGATGTCATGTCTAACGGAAATGATGGAGTTAAACATTTGTGTGTCGTCAAGCCCAAGGTTTAAACTGTATTTTTATTAACAAAAATAGCAGTTAAAACAAGGGTAGCAATCAGCGTCACGCGCACGCGCCAAAACAGATGCGTTTACATTCACAGAAGCTCGATTCGGGAGCTGGTAAGAAGATTGTTATTAAGATTTACGAAACATATATGCCCACCGTACCGCATGGGTTAGAAGCTTTTTATTAAACCTTAAATAATCTGTTAACTCCCAGCCGTTTGTCAGTTTACTTCGATACAATCTCATTTCATGGCCGGGTAACGTTTACATTTTGGTGGAAACCTTGGTATTTTTGCTTTAAATGGCTTACCAATTGTTACTTACGCAGTAATTTTAGTATAAACCCCTTTTACTTTAATGTATAATTAGTGTACCAATGGATATATCTACAGCTGACCATAAACAAATGAAAGTTGATCCCGTTTACAGCAAAACGAAAGACGATACTGTTTACATCCATGTCTAATATTTGTAAATGATACAGTTTACATCTAAACTTGCGTGAACTTTTCAGCCTTGATGAAAATGAATCTTTCTATTTATATTCTCAGTATCATAATATTCCATTGATATATTATATAAAACTACGATTCCTATGTGGTAACTTGTTATATTTGAGGATCGATTTGGATCTTTCTACAGGCCATAAAACGGAAGAACATTAGGCTGGTTTAAAAGTGTGAAGGACTTCCCGTTAACTTTAAACTTGCTTATGTTTGTTATTCCCCGTAGAAAGATCGAAATATCGAATCCAATCATTTAAAAGTTACACGTGCTATAGTCGATACTTATAAACAAAGTAGTCAGTGGACTTGGATTATATTGTCGTGCATGGGCATTCGATAACGCTCCAAGTTCTTCTTATATCTATTATTCTGTGTTCATATAGTTTATGGGTGCACAGCCCTTACCTCATTATCTGAGGCAATCCCTGGTGCCGACCCCTTTACACTTCAAATTTGTATTGTCTTCTGTGTTGTTCATGTTGCAAATGGATAAACAGTGCATAGTTATGCCCATCATGCATTTTTGTTAATAAATATTCAACGCTAGTACGCCCGATCCTGTTCTCTGCCTTTCTCCACAATATGTATTGCAAATTTTAATTTCTGTGTTGTTTATGAAATCGTGTAAGGGTACACAGCTCATACCTATGTCCAACTCAATCTTTGGACCTCTTCCAACATCTATCACTTCGTTCGGATACTCCGCTTCCACACCCTTCCCCAACCACACATTTATTTTTCAATTTTCTTCTTTGTTGTGTGTTCTTCATAATATTCATGGGTTCAAGCGCATCTAAATCATCGACCACATACACTTGCTTTATCTCAATCATCGACCACATACACCTGCTTTATCTCAATCATCGACCACATATATCTGCTTTTTTCTTTAAAGGCTTATTTCTTCTTTTTTTCTTTTCTTTTTGCCACTGACCGTTGCAAGGCGGTAGCCCTATTGTCTTTCCTTTTATGTTTGTAATGTCATATCTCGCCTTTAATTTATATTTGTAGTTGTTGTTTGTTTCTTTGCGTGTTTTTGGTTGACTATAGTCCTTAAAAGCTATATTTTTTGTTCCACTTGTATTACTACTTCATGGGTACAAAATACAAAACTCTGAACCTCCCCCCTACCCACCACCACCACCACCAACCCACATCCGCCATCCCCCTCCACACCCACACACCCATTTCTGAATGTCTACACACCATTCTTGATTCCTCCTTTCCTACGTTGTCCTTCATTTCTCAAAATATTCCCTTTTTTTAATATTTCTTATTGATCATGCGGACACATGGGTCCACAATATGTCCGGTCATTGACTATATAATTGACTGTTGTTTAACGGCTCATCAACACAGTATATGTTATTTAGAGCCGCCCCAAAGAGAGGGGAAGGATACATAGGAATCTGGGAACCGTGCCTTACTCTTATTATCGAAAAGATTCCTATGGGTCTTTAACGTGCTCGGAGGATAGACCGATACACGGGACCGCCCGGTTTACGTCCCGATCCGACGGACGAGGCTAAGGGAAAGTGCCTAAGAACACACCGACGAAACTCAGTGGCAACACGGAGGATTGAACCGGCCTCCGATTACAAATCCGCCGCGCTACCTACTGCGCCAATCAAAGAGGAAAGTGTTATTCTATTGAAGATAATTCAATTCAATAGAGGTTCAAAGCAATTGAAGAGAGGTACAGTTCAAATACTGAATTGAATAACACCTCTCTTCAATTGAATTGGAATCCAATAATTGAAGAGAGGTTCATATATTTGAGTATATGTTAATTTGGCGTTCCATATGTCTGCACAATATCAAGATCAGTTTTTGAAAAACGCCCCTTTAGATGGTAATTTAATTGAACTGGTTCTAATGCAAGGATTGGAGAGACCACAGTGCAAATTTGGCCGAGAAAGTTAATAATAAGTATGCGATGTCTGTATACAATATCTTGTTCTTTATCAAATGGTAATCTGGAAGGCTTAAACCTTTTTTGATAAGGCAACTTCGTTGAGGGTGAACCTTATAGTCCTTGGGGACTTTTGAAGCTGTCTTCGTTTCAAACTGTTCCGTTCATGTGAAGATGACTTTAAAGACAGGCGCCTTGAATGTTTCTTGAACCGATGATATCCCCTCGACAGGAGATGCTGATGTGGTTTGTTTTTCAGTATATATGACAGTATTATCTTCTAATAAGTCCCTTATATTACACCTCTGACGATGATTTTTCAATGAATTATTAAACATGACTTCCGATGTTTCTTTATTCTGTGTAAGTTCTGTTTGGGTTTTTTTCCGCGGCATTGTCACCTGAAAACAAAATAAGAAAACGGCTAGTTCGAATTATGTATTCTTCCGTTAGTTCTTTTTTAAAGTAGACGATGAAACCAGTAGTAAACATGAATACTGGGGATATAACTAGAAATAGTAATTGTATTCATATTCATTAAGGTCACAAACTTTAGATGTAAACAATATCATTTATAAATTTTAGACTTGGATGTTAGCAGTCACCATTCGTAAACGGGATCATTTATTATATTTGTATGGACAACTCATCAAATACGCAGAAATTCCACTGATATACTAATTAAGTAACGGTAAAACCTGTTAAATTGGAATATGTTTGCCTAAAACTTATTTATTTCTTGATTAAATATAATTTTCAGAATATCTGCAAATTAGATGTTGCAAGATTTAAAATAATGCATGAAAACAATTTAGTTTGATTCGGGACTATTTTTCTACAAAAATAATACGTAATTAGGTCTCCGCAATCGAAACGCATATGTAAACATTTCAAACCGAAGCTCGATAGCAGAAAATTATTTAAAAAAACACCTCACAGAAATAAAAATTGGAAATTATTTAATATAGGTCTATATTTTATCTTTGCAGATCACGCAAAAGGATTTATTATAAACATCGTCATAAATTCTTTGAATAATCACGTGACCTAACCGTCCGCCCTACTTCCTTTGACGTTGACAGAGTCAAATGAGAAACGAGTGTACTCTGGGTAGAGATTGGGGTGTATCATCAAACATACGAACGTTTTCGCCAAAATGTAAACGGTACCCGGCCATGAAATGAGATTGTATCGAAGTAAACTGACACACGGTTGGGAGTTTACAGCTTATTTAAGGTTTACAAAAAGCCTTCTAATCCATCCGTACCGTGGGCATCGTAAATTTACCAAATGCTTCGAAAATCTTAATAAAAATCTTCTTAACAGCTCCCGAATGAATCGAGCTTCCGTGCATGTAAAAGAAACTTTCTTTCAAATGTTCTTTCGTCATATAACACAGTTTTATTTTATTTTATTTTCATAAGCTAGAAGTAATCAGTATCTTTGAGCACTTTTGTAACGTACTATTAAACAGAGGTCTTACGTGACAGTGTAATATTGACTTTAACAAACGAGTTGGATTAATGATCTGCCGAGTAGCCTATAATGTAGCCTAATTCACTAACTTTAACATTTATAATCCATACTAGATAGTTGTTGCTAAAACGGTTCTCATTCGCATATGTAATACACTAGTGATAGTGTATTACGATAAATAAAAGAGTATGAGAGTGGACCTTTGGAGACGGCCAAACACGATAAATACGAAATATTGCAGTTTCGGTTTGACTGAGACTGTTCTTGAACGGTAGTGAAATATGCTTGCTACCGTTCAGGCCCCCACACCCCGAGTTGAGCAGAACTCAATATTCATAAAATCAATAGAACAGAATTTTAACCATCCCGCAGATGACATGGATATGGCGGTGGACATGCCATATGTATTGCCATTATTCCATGTACAGCGGCGTATGGTCCTAGTATCTAATAAAATTAATAAGTCATGTCTTTATTACCCTCCCTGAAGCCATAGTATGTGATAAAGCTAAATAGTCATGTTCTAGATTGTATAATGACTTAAGGTCTCCGTGGTAAATTAAGTGAAAAGAAAACTACTTTAGCTTGTTTGCTGTTTTAAATGGATATGAACAAAGGGGATTAAAGGATTTATTTATAGGCGCCAGTTGTATGATTACAAACAAATGCTTGAAAGCATTCCTTAGGTTTCAACTAAAGTACAATACAATATAGATCAGTCATGTCTAAAACAAGAGTTTCGTGCTACATGTAGCACTCAAGGACCACAATCAACTAAAACACGCATGAAAACAAACAACAATTACAAAGATGAATAAAAGGCAAATTAAATAACATCACAAAAGTAAAATAGTTGACAATAGTGTTACCGCCGGGAAACAATCAGTGGCCAAAATGGCCAGGCTCTATGGTGCACCAAACCTCATTCTTATTACATTTTTGTATAGCTATACAAGTGACCCAAGACTTAGATCCTTAATCAACCCGGGGACTGGATTTATACTCGAATGGTTTGCCATATTAGTAATATACATGCGTATTATATTTAGTGATTCTGTTTTAATATTGCACTTCCCTTACGTAACAAAAGGTTAGATTAAAATCTAAATTTCAAATTTGGTATTAGCTCTGTAGAGTAATAGGTATGTTGGTGAATTTTAAGCCAAGTTACTCGTTTTTAAATAGTTTTACCTGATAGGCTCATCGTTATTTAATATACATCTTGGATAGTATTGCAAAACAAATAAAATTGACATAGCTCGTCAATGCCTTTTGATGATTTTCAAACAAACAGTAACCTTATACGTCATATGAATATATGTCTTTAAAGGGACACATGGCAATCTTTAAGTTGTTCTCAAGCATTACAATGTGCGTCTCGATGTATTAATCCAGTATCATTTTGGCTTTAAACATGTTAAACCTTTGTCTCATTTCACATCAAATGTGTCTCATTTCACATCACATTTTACGTGTAAGCTGTGTTTACAAGTCTACATCTCTTACATTTCTTTTCCTAACTCAACTAAATTTGTAAATTGGTTTCCGTATAGTATGTTGTAAAGAACTGCCTAAGTAATTTTGTCTTCTACAAATTCTGGGCTCCTATGGAACCCAAATTGTGATGACCCATAACAAGTGCAATAAAGGCAGATCAAGGTTTGCGTGTAAGCTGTTGTATATATCTATATCTCTAAATATTTTTCTTATGTCACCCAACTATTGGTTTTGGATTTCGTATAGCATTATTCATCTTGTTCATACTTCACCCTCCTCCCCCGTCCCTCCTCCCACCCACCCAACCCGAAACCCTTATTTTTTGTTGTGTTTTTATTTTACATATTTCTGTGTTGTTTTGGTCAATTATCACACATATAGCTATGTTGCGACCTCACAACCCCGCCCACACACCCTCCCCTCACTCGAAACCCGATTTGTTTTTACATATTTCTGAGTTGTTTTAATCAATTCTTACACATATAGCTATCTCATGCCCCCTACCACCCACCAAGCTGATTGATTCCATTTTCCATCCGATCTTTACCCCCCCCCCCCCAATCCACGCCTACCCACCTCACCCCACCACATATCTGAAACCCGATTTTGTTTTACTTATTTCTGTGTTGTTTTGGTTTATCAATTCTACACCTATTACTATGTTGCATCTCCGCCCCACCCCCACCCCATCCCCCAACCATCCCCCACCCAATCATCACCATCACCCGAATATTTTTTTGTTTTACATATCAATAGTTTGTTTTATTAATTTATAAGTTTGTTTCGCACACACCCCTTACACCCCAACCATAACCCACCCCATCATCACCACCACATGAATGTTTTTTTTGTATCTTTTTTTTTACATATGTCTGTTGTTTTGTTTTATCAAATCTACACCTATATCAATGATGCGCCCCATCATCACCACCAGCCGAATGTTGTTTTTTATGTTTTATTGACATATCTCTGCGTTGTTTTAATGTGTTGAATACCACCAACTACATATCCTTTGTATGTGTTATACAATAAATAAGCATATTCGTAATTGTCCCCTCCGTTTCGGAACTCGTAATTGGTCGGTTATTCGCAAACGGCGTATAACATCTATACACATATCGTTTTTCCAGCGTTTTACACAAATCCTAGTATGTACAATACTATCAACATTTTCAGACATTGCTATAAATTCAATATATAATTATTTTCTTTGATATATATGGTCTGTGACTGTAAACTGTTCACGTGTCAATTATATTCCACAAATGGCCATGGGCAGCGTGAAAATTGTGCATATCCTGTAGTTGTATACTCAGTATATAGTTATATTGCCAATTATCGGAACTGCAGACATTGCTTTCAAGCAGAATCTAAACTACCGTATTATGCATACTTCTGTAGTTATTTTGTTCAGTTTTGGCCATGGAATATAATTATAGTACGCGAATTTGTTATAAGTTTCGGTCTGCAATTTCCAAACACTTACTGTTTGAATATCCCCGTTATCTCTATGGAAATAACATTATGCATTCAACAAGTTATGCTAACCATATCTATGCTACTCACGCCATCAATAATCGTGTTAAAAAAAACGTGTTAATTCAAACTTGAATTCCTAATTTCAAATATTTTATGATTGTGATGTCACATAATTATACTGCCTCTTATTCATCCTTGTCATTGTTTCGATGCGGTTTTTTGCATTACGTGGTCCGAGTATTAACCCTCATACCCCATCCAAACCCTGCTCCAAGAATAGAAAATGGGTTGGCTGGGGTATGAAATAAAACCTTCAATTTCGGCTTTATTGTAAAATATAAATATTTAATAAATAGTTTTAAACGGATTATCGCATTTCTTCAACATGTTTTAAACGTATTTTAGTGTTGAAATATCCGTTATAAAATCCTGCTAATAAACCTTTGTAATTTAAACTGAAACGTAAACGTAATTCGTAATTCAATGAACTCTGAGGGACTTTCTCAAAGATGATTGTCAATATTATGAATACGATACTAACCACAAAGGTTCATGCATTTATTATTATATTAATTGTGACTGTTGTCTTCTTTTAACCGAAGAAACGGAAATTTTAACAACATTTGATAACAAATGCCATGAGTGGCGCCAAATGTATAATATTGAATCTCCGCTATAGCATGTCCGACAAAACTCTATAACATGCAATCAGACGGTTTAGCTTCCCACACTTTATTTCCTGTCTGTATTCATATATTTATTTGTTGTGTGGAATAAGTGGTTATAAGAGGATGCCTGTTTGGATAAATATTTTCACCAAGCAAAAAATGTCCCCAAGCAAAAACATTTACCACGGGCGATTTTGTCTACCGGTTTCTTGGTCATTCTCAAGGAGTGTTGTGGTGGGTAGGGACAGCCGTGTAGGATGTACCTTATAGAGAACACCGCCAGAGAGTATTCATTTAAAAAATGGAAAACAATAATGCGTACGTCTTTTTGAGTGTTGAAAGTCAAGGTCAATGCATGGTGTATGAAAGTAATCCAAGTGAATGTTTACATTAAATGTCAAAGTAATGCCTTTGGCATTTCATTCACAAGGTCAATTACATATAGTGAACACTGTCTAATATGTTTTGTCTTTAAAGTCAAGGTCAGTGTCACTGGGGTTTAATAAGAGGGTTATTACCCACAATGAATGCACTTACCAAGTTTCATAGCAATATCGTTGACGGTAGTTGAGGTATATACCATTAAATACAACTGACCAAAAATGTAAGATTGCCTTATGTCCTTATGTCCTTATGTCTTTCAAATCAAGGTCAAGGTATTGGTAGGGTGGGGGTTAGTCATGGAGTAAAGCCTCACCCAATGTACAAATCAAGTTGCATATTAATATATCTGATAGTATTGGAGATACATATTTTCAAAAAAATAAACTTTTAAAAAATCTAGACAATTGCCTACGTCATTTTGTCTATAAAGTCGGTCAATGTTACTGGTGGAGTGGGGATTGAGTCCGAGGGTTATGATTACTCCAGTCAATACACTTGCAAAGTTTCATTGCAATACCCGTAGCTGCAGTGGCGATATATCCAATAAATTTAACCAAACCCCCTGTAAAATTGCCTTAGTTATTTTGTCTTTAAAGTCAAGGTCATGGTCAATTATAGGATGAGCTTAGTTAGAGTGTTAAATCTCACCGCATTCATTGTACATACCAGTTTCATAGCAATATTTTGGATGGTATTGGAGATATGTGCATTTAAAAAAATTACAATAGCCGAAATCAATACACCTTCGACGATGATCAATACATTCCAAAAGAATTTTAACCAAACATTTAAACCAAATGTTGTCGTCGTCGTCGTCGTCGCCGGGAAAAGTTATTTTATGTCTCGATTTTCTTCGTAAAGGCGTCTTCAATTCGATCACTTTAGTGTCAACCACATTTTGTTGTCTTTAGCAGCTTCAATAAGACGGATAATCGAGGTGTCAGTATAACTAACCTTTGTATACATTGAGAAAACCCCTCATTTATTTCAGAATTACGCTTTCCGTTTACAATTACGGTTTAAGTTAGAAAGGTCTAATATAAGCTTTGCCATCGCTTAATGGAATTAAGGCGGGACAACGTAATGGTTGACTGTGGTCCTTGAATGCTACATTTCCTATTCAGCTTTTATATTGACGGACGTTGATAATTTGCTCAGCATTTCATTTGTTAACTCGCAATCATTTTTTTATATAGATAATTTAATAGTTACAAAATTCGGATATCTGACGACGTTCCCGATACGATGAGTATTTACTAATTTGATTATGTTGAGGGGAAATGCAAGTTAAACACATTTACAACAACATATTTAAAGAGAATCGTTGCAATGACACAATTTGTTTGGGTAATTTGCTTTAAGTTACAGTATTTCGAATCACGCATAACAAAACTTAAATCCGCCCAGTCAGTGAGTACTAGCTGTGTGGCTTTCTAGGCTTTTGTTTGCATATATACATGATCGTTTATGTGTAATACATATTTTGCCTATTCGTGCTGCACTGTTTGTTAGAGAATATAACCCGGCGTGATATCTTTATTTACACCGTCCCGTTTTATTGGGATGACAATAGGGTAAGAGTGCGGTTTGGTTCACCAAACAACCTTGTTTAAATCCACAGCGGCCCTTTCTGCAATTGACCGTTCCAAGGCGGTAGCCCTATTGTCAACGATTTTATGGTTGGGACCCGGTCCCGGAATGATACATTTCCTGTTCGACTTTTATTTCTACTTTTACATTTGAATTTATGTTTCGGAGATGGTTAAGCAACAATAAATTATGAAAACCCTTAATTAAAGTCTATAGTAAGGGCCCGACAAAACACATATTTCTCAGTTATATAATTTTTTATTTTAACTTATGTTGTTCCAAGAAGAAGAAGCCACTTAAAAAAATGCTATTGTGTTTCTCAACGTTTGCTTTAAATAAACATTTCCATCAACTCTAATGAACCAATTGGATTTTATACGCATTCATCAGTTTTGAAATATTACCTCTTTGGGAAATGTTATGGTTAACCGCTTGAAAATATAACATTACTGTATTTTTGCAGCTCGTATATAACCAATGTTTTATGAAATAGTAAAAGATACCTTTAGCTCTCAGCGTTCACGATTTGTCAATGTTTCCAATATCTTATATGGAGCATTTGACTATACTGCGATTTACAAAGAAAGCTTGCGTCCAATTGGAAGTTGTTGCCAAACGCAAAAGTTCGCGCAAGATTTAATTGTATTTAATTTAAGAAGGAACTAGTCAACGACTGGAGGTTTATTGTGTATTTCTTGAACTTTGTGGATTTACTTAATGAAGACATCTGTTAGGCGTTATAGTACACGGATGTTTTATATGTACTGCGGCTATATAGTTAGTGTTTTATAATTGTGTGACATATTAGTATATATAAAGTGCTTCGGTTTCGAGTGTAAATATTTCTGATAGACACTGAATCGTTTATTCCGTCTTGTTTAAAGGTAACCAAATAAGTAGACATATTCTATAATTGTTACTCTTATGTTGCCTACATTGCGTAATGGTACCATGATAATTATCAAAATAATGTCATATGGTTTAATTTTTAAAACATTCTAACTCTGTGTGTCCGATGTTCGACGTTTACTTAACTTATAATTAAATAGCATTTCGTAAAGATTTCGTTATTTTATTAGCCATTTACCATGGCTCCATTTACCATGCACGCACATACTAAGTGAATCTAGTGTACGAGACATCTTCACTGTTTGTCCTAAAGCATATACAGGATCAATCAAGACGCATGCTCTTTAAAATAACGTGCATTTTCTTTAAACTGTGAAGGCAGGTGATTACGCAGTAGACTATATGAGCATTTATAGACATTTGGAGAAACAAATATTCTCTAATGCTGGCAATACGACTTAACACAAACAAACATAGTTAATATTGATACAGTTTACTCAAATAAATAAAACATTAACATATAAAAATATAAAAGATGAGTATTATAAACACATCTTCTGCATATTTATTTTCAAATGTTACACATGACGGAGAGGACGAAATAATGTTTGTAACAACAGATACATCACTGAGTCATGTCACAATGGATTCAAGCAATAACGCAACATCAAATATGTCAACACAACTAGAAACGTTGGAAGAAGATTATTACAACTACGAGTACGACCCCTACAACGTCCCTATTGAAGAGCTTATACCTGTATCTATTGTGTATGGAATAACGATGCTAGTCGGGTTCGTAGGGAATCTGCTGGTCATCATCTCCGTGGCCAAGTTTAAGAAGATGCAAAACGTGACAAACATGTTTCTACTATCTCTTGCCTCTGCAGACCTTTTGCTCGTCTGTGTTTGTGTACCGATTAAGGTAGGTGACGGTTTTAATTAAATTGATTATAAATTCTCAAAACATTAAACTGGTGCTACGATTTTATTCAATTAAAAAAAACGTATATTAGTTACACTATGACTTTTAATATCATCGTTCGGTGTCCAAGTTTATTCATACTTTTTTTCCCTCACGTACTGTTAATTAAAACTCATAATACATATGTGAAATTATCTGAACTATTACTATGAGTGGTCCTATGCGTTATATAACTAAACTTGCTTATGGTCAGTATATATGCAGATTTGACCGAGTTATTTAATACTATAGATTTTAGTCTAGTTTTAGATTTCCTTAAGAAAATCAGACTTTATAAATCAGTATAATATGTTCTTGTATATAATTACTTTTTTATATACCCGTTTTCGGGCATTCGTTGATTTAGTAATATAGTTTATATTACTACCATATCATCCCTTATTTGTTAATAGTTTTATCCTGATATATTTACATTAATTTTTAATTAATCCTTCATTTATTCATATTTCATCAGTTTTTGCGCACAATATGACCTATTTATGTGTCGACGTGCCGTAAAACACCATTTATTCATTCATTCATTCAAATTATATATTCTGTTAATTTATCAGTGATTAAAATTCGCCATAGATACCTCTACCATATCTTATATTGCAAAGTAGTACTGTGTTCATGAACAAGATGAAATGATTGTTTTTTTTTGTTAAATACACTTAAAGATGGTTGATTATTAACACAGAGTTGCGTGTTTTTTCCCTTTAGTATATGAAAACATTAAAGTGGTCAATGACGTATTGCAAGATATGTTTGTTTCGCGTGTCTCGTTGTTTGGCACTTTTCAAATTATCCAAAGTGTTTTTCAATGAAACCCGGTGTTTTGGTACTCTGTATACAGTCCTATGCATTACTGTATGGAAACGGCTCTCAAGTGAGCCAATGCTTATCTAAAGGTACAAATGTGTTAATGACCCGGAGCCTATTAAAGGGTCATAATCAAGCTGAGCACAGCAGATCAGATAACACTGCATGGTGGTAACTGACCAGTATGATCACACTTAGATAAGAACAATTTGGATCAAGATTTAGAATTTTATATCAAATACAAATAATGGTGAATATTCTTATAAATAAGTTTTCATTGTTTTCACAAGACATTGTTAGCTCGACTGATCAGACATCAGCTGAGCTTATGCCGTGGTGCGGCGTCCGTAGTCCGTCTGTCCGTCTGTGTCCGTCTGTCCGTCCGTCTGCCTGTAAACTTCTTTTTGTAGCGACAACTCCTCTGAAACTACTAAATGGATTTTCATGAAACTTTACAGAAATGTTGCCAATGAAGTCTAGTTGATCCTAGCAAAAATGCATGTTGATGTGAAATTGAAGATGGCCACCAAATCTAAAAATAGGTTTTTTAAAAAACAAGATTGTAGCGACTACTTCTTGAAAACTATAAGTGATATTGATATGGGACTTTTTTCTAAAATGATCAGCATGACATGATGTTGGTCCTTGTAGAAAATCGTTTTGATTCGACGTTAAACATGGCTGCCAGCGGCCATCTTTGTTTACATAGAGTTATATAATGAAAACTTGTAGCGACTACTCCTCTACAACTACTTGACGGATTTTCATGAAACTTCACAGGGATGTTGCTCTTGAGGTCTAATTGATCCTAGCAACATTTCAGGTCAGCCGGAAATTCAAGATGGCCGCCACTGCTAAAAATAAATTTTCAAAAAGCAAGTTTGTAGTCACTACTTCCTGAAATCAAAATCAATCAGTAGAGCTTCAAGGTCATTGACCTCTTGTTTTTGTTTTATATGTATTAAATATATGCTTATACCTGTGTTCACGTCCAAATTTTTATTGAATTATTAACATTTTGAAATTGTATGTTTACCTGTTCAAATACAATGTATACTCGATTTATCAAATATATTTTGAATATAAAACCAGCTATAGACTATTTCAAAAATACGGCATTCAAATTAGTATCATCATTGTTAGAGATTGTAAATATAACATATATTAGATGGTGTTTTACGAGATTTTTTTTTCTTTATTCCTTTTCAGCTTCCATATTCATCTTTTTGCAAGTTCATCACACATATTCCTACCCATCAGGAACGATAATATAAAATGATACAAACATGCACAAACGGATTCACAGATAACATCTGGTTAAAGTACCTCTACACTGACCTAATGGACCACATGTGGTCAACTGGGATGTCTGTGATAAAATTAATGGTTTTATTGCTATTATAGCTAATCAGTGAAATTGCTGGCACACTCTGCCTTTAGATAAGCATTGGCTCACTTGAGAGCCGTTTCCATACAGTAATGCATAGGACTGTATATGTCAGATAGTTTATACGAAAGTTACATCGTTCATTTATTATACAACACACTATTCATAGATTTGTTAACAAAAGCTAAGTTGTAAACTATACTGAGCAAAATCAATTTAGCACTTAAAATGCATGTCATTTCCATAGACAAGAAACAAAGCCGTGTATGTTCGGGGTCAATGATAAGGTGGTATATATAGTACCAATAATAATGCTACAATGCCATTTGTAAACAAAGTCGGTGATGCAAATAAAACAAATATAATGGGAACATAATTTTATAGGTTATCGAAAATCGTTCTGATTTCAATGAAAAGGGAGGTGATTTTAAAATTACGAAATTCGGAATGTTTTTGTTCGAGATTAACAATCGTTTATGAACATATTTCAGCGGTTTTGAAACAATGACAGAATGGACAAGTCTTGTCAATGCCAAATAGTGCATTTGTTGTAAGTCATATGTTTGTATAATGAAATAAGTTGTTTTTAATATATGGGAGATAATTCTGATACTCCGCTAAGAAAATAACAAGATAACACATTTATTTGAAAACCACATCCTTACCTAGCATTTTTAATATCTATTAAACTAGATATCAATGCGCATGTGTTTAATCTATGTCCCTAAAAGGTCGTGTAAAAACCTTTTTGGTTCAGTTTATATTACAAGTGGTGGTAAGAAGGTAGTGTTGTTTTAATCATTAATACTCGTTTTCAGGAAACGTGTCGCATTTTAACTTGTGCTCTAGGTTGTTGATGATGTTAAGAAACGTGTAATTATGTATAAACATCTAGACATGTCTTGTACCTCCGATTTCCAAGATGTATTCATACATATTTATATCGTCGCGTTTCCCAATGCGGTGCTGTTCCGTAATTGTTGGCCATTGCAATAGCACTCATATTTACCATAATATGCGCATTGCATTGCATAAATGACGTCCATTAGGCAATTTATACTCAAATGAAGAAAATCAAATTTTAAAACCTTCTCAGAGCAACAATTACATACCAGTTGGTATAAAAGTCGAACACGAAATGTAGCATTCACAAACCAAAAGCACGCATATAAAACAAACGACAAGGAAAATACAAAGTATGCCACCCAAAGAAAAGGTTACAAGTCCAATTGGAAGACAATACAGTCACTCCAACAAGTATTACAATACAAATGCGATTCAAAAGGTACATCAGAGACACATTCAGTAAAAAGGTACATCATAAACATAAGTATGAGGGTTGACAACAGGGGTACCGCATTGGAACGGTCAGCGGCAAAAGAGACAACCGGGTAATTTAAACCGGTTCAAGGGTGCACAAATCTCATTCTTACCCTGTCATCATCCTTAAACAACATAACAGTGCAAATAAAAATAATCCCCGCCGAGTTAACACACAAAATGGTTTTCAATAGGCTACCGTCTTGATACGATCTATGGCAAAAAAAATGGTTTAAACATCAGTTTTAGTTTTACTTATCGGCAGGTAGTGTTATATAACATAAAGTATGTAGTGTATGTGTGTTGATCTGAGTATGTTTGTATATTACATTTCTTGCAAGGATTTACTGAGATACACTGCAAATAACTTGTAACTAGATGTAGGCTTTAGAACCTTTTCTGCTTTGTTTTCATTGACTTAAATCAAGTACTAAATAATCGTCGCTAAACGCTGCGTTCGAAACCGACGTTTAACAACGTCTGAAACTAGTGTCGTAACATAGTCATGTCATTGTCATTTGCTTGATTTATATCGATGATAAACCGCGTTTTCCGTGATTCCCTATGATTTTACATGCTGAACAATATATTGTACATGGACAGGGACTGGTTATAAATCATCAACACAATTAATAATAATAATGAAAAGGGGATCCTTTGGAAGCAACAAACACAAACAAGAAATAAAAGTAGCAGACTCGGGTTTATTGAGTCTGTTTATGAGAGGTAATGTGAAGTGCTCATGCCTCTTAGCACCGGCTTAAGCGATATTCTACTTTAAAGACACACAGATTGGGCTTGATGATCTCAAAGGACCAGTAAGTAATAACACTACTGATTTGTAGTCATTCAAGATATGTCGGTAACTTATTCTCCAATAATTATGTAAATTTAAACTCAATTATTGGCATTCTTCGTCTTCGGTATCACTAACGACGTGTATTTTGAGATGCCTACGCAATGGATGGTCATGATGCGTGGTGATAATCCAGAAAATAAGATATTTAATTTCGTTTTTTTTTTTTAGAAAAATGTAATATTGTATTTAAAATTTATTGAACTCATCGTTCAATAT
The DNA here is from genome assembly GCA_037043455.1 of Cyrtodaria siliqua. Classification (NCBI taxonomy): domain Eukaryota; kingdom Metazoa; phylum Mollusca; class Bivalvia; order Adapedonta; family Hiatellidae; genus Cyrtodaria; species Cyrtodaria siliqua. The sequence continues at coordinate 355,364 of JAWPHD010000127.1, read as the reverse complement.
TATTATGCACAATTATACTCATAAATTATAAATCAAAACATCATTGCTTAACAGCTATGTAAATCAGCTTGTATGTTTCGTCTGTGAGCTAGATTATATAGATTATATAGAAATCTTAAAATACTGAATTCAAGTTCACATATATTTAAATAAATAATGCATTGTATAACGGCCCATTGGGACTCTTTTTACTTAGTCGTTTATAAAGAACAGGTTTAAACTATATAATTATTTTGACTTAATTCAAACTTAGTTTTCGATTTGTGTGATTGTGAACCTGTATAAAGTTACGCTATCATAGACTTATACAGAACAGCTTTAAAGTATATACTTATACTAAAGGAAAAAATAAACACAACTCGGGAATATCCGCTATATAATTTATATACTGCAAATTTAATTCCACGTAATATTTAAGAGAAATCCCAAGATGTTTTTTAAGCTTGATTGCAGATTGTTTGAGAAAGGACACAACTGTGCTTCTGTAGGCTTTTTAATCACAGTACACGTTGTAACACGAAATTTATCAATGTTGATTTTCCGCTTTGACAATTTAAGCCATATCAGTACTGTATTGGAAAGCGATTGCGAACTTTTACATCCTACGTTCGGTCACCTGCTTGAACCAAATGCGTATTCTATCAATAAGGAACCTTTAAAGGGATAACATCTGGTGTGTTATGTCTTTTTCGGAAAGGATAGGTCTACCATAGCCATGTATCATTTGATTAGCATCAGCATTATATAGCAAACATTCCCGAGTTGCGTTCCTTTTTTGCTTTAGTATATTTCGAAATAATTTAAACTCAGCTTTTTTATGTATTGAAGTGTGAGGCTTCATACAGACGTTTATAAGGAACATCTTTCAATTGAATACTTATTTTAAACGTTGTTTTCGACTTACATATTTGTGAACATGCATACAGTTCTGCTTTCCTAGACTAATTCTCTTATTCGGACTGGAGAAATTGTTTAGGCCAACAATTATTATGGTAGAATGGCAATTTCGTGTGCCTGCAATACAATAAAATAACGAGGAATCTAGCTAGTATTTGACCTGTGGCAGTCAGAAAATAGTTTACAAGATCGCTGTAGTTCTACACAATGTTCAATGTTCATAATGTTATGATCGTCTCGTCAGATTCTTAACAAACTACGTAATCTACCTCAAGTGTCATCATCATCTACTTATGTATTTTCTACACTTTACACTACTTTACCGCATAACCTTATAAAAGAAAAAACTGTTAGGGCATTTTTTACCAACAGTGATCCCGACGGTTAGACATTATGGACTTGCCAACAAGTCTGTGAATAACTATCATTCTTTTTAGACAACTTTTTTGCCAGGTTTGGACATACAGTTTATAGGCAAACCGTTGGCATTCCTATGGGTTATAACTGTGCATCCCTTGTCGCAGATTCTTTTTTATATTGCTATGAACGTGACTCTATGTTAGGACTTTCTCCAGATACACAAGCTGATGGCATCGACACTTTTAACAACACCTCACGCTATCTGGATGATATAATTAATTTAGATAATCCTTTCTTTTCTTCTATGGTTCTTATCATTTATCCTCCAGAACTAAAACACAATAAACTAACGTTTCGGATTCTGTCTCTCCGTTTCTTGATTTACATCCTTCTGTTGAGAATTGAGTAGTAATAACTCAAATTTATGACAAGAGAGATGATTTTTATTTCGATATTGTTAATAATCCGCATTTGGGTGGGGATATCCCCAATACTGTTTCTTGTGGCGTGTATATTTCTCAGTTAATTCGTTTTGCCAGAGCTTGTAGCCGTGTTGAGAACTTTAACCTTAATCTTAAAATTACTGAAAAACTCCTCCAACTCATTGTAAATTATCGTTACCATAAATTACGTAAGACCTTTTCTAAGTTGTATTATCGTAACACTGATCTGCTCGACACATATAATAGCAATCTTAAAACACTTCTACGACAAGGTTTATCACAACCCGTCTTTTATGGAGATGTAATTTACAAACTTAGGAAGATTATCTGTCGTGATCATTTTAATGAGTTATTTATTAAAGTTATTAGGAAATTTATAAACAGAGGTTACGACCGAAGTAAGCTGTGGTGCAATACATGCTTAGTTGTGAACCCTTCTACAGTTTGCAACTATGCTTTCCTCTTTGATTGTACAACGACCGGACGGGCGGTGGACTCTATGACAACGTGTTTTGATAAATGTCCTTCACTCAGTTTTGTCTTGCCCTTTACGGTTTTCCCCTTGATAATTTGACTTCGGACAAGTTATCGAGTATATATGAGATTAGCTTCTTAGGTTTAACTTATCTTTTTTATATATTATATACATGAACATTTCTGTGTTTTTTCTTATAATACCTTATAATACCTATCTATTCTTTCCCTAATGTAAGGGGTTAGCTTGGCGGGGATTATTTTTATTTACACTGTCCTGTTGTTTCGGGATGATGACAGGATAAGAGTTAGGGGCACCTTGAACCGGTTTAAATTCCACGGTGGTCCCTTTTTGCCACTAACCGTTCCAAGGCGATACCCCTGTTGTCAACCCTTATATGTTTGTGGTGTGCTTTTTTTTAATGTGTTTGTGATGTACTTTTTGAATCACCTTTGCTTTGTAATACTTGTTGGAGTGACTGTGTTATGTGAATGCTACTCTTCTTGTTGGACTTATAACCTTTTCTTTGTGGCGGCATTTCATCTGTTTCTGTTTAAATAGCATATGGTACTTGCTGTGTTGATTTCTAGATATTTTTATTCTTATATACATTATCATATTCGTGTTATACTTATATCGTCTTTTAATTCTGCTTATTATGTCGTTATTTATACTGTCTCGTTTTATTTGGGATGACAATAGGCAAGAGTAAGGTTTGGTGCACCCCAGAAACTGGTTTATACCGCCAGCGGCATGTATGCCACTGGCCGTTCCAAGGTGGTAGTCCAATTGTCAACGTGTTTATTGGGGGTGATGTCACACGCCTTTCTACCTATCAAACTTGTAATTATTGTTGTTTTAATGCGTGATTTTTCTTGACTGTCTACTATGAAAACTACATTTCCTTTTCTATATCTACTTGTATGCCGCATTGTATTGGTCAAAATTGGCCAAGCGGTGTCTGAGGAGAAGTCGCCACGAGCAAAAGTTTACGGACGAACAGACGGACGGACGGACGCCGAACCACGTCATGGTCATGACCTTTGATCAACAGAGCTAAAGAAATGGACGTTTAAAGATGTATTTTTACATTTGTGTTCTTTTTTATTTACATATGTCACTTTTTCTTTTTTTACATTTGTTAACTTTTTTTCTCACTTTTGTCACTTCTTTTACATATGTCACCAAACGTGTTAAATTTGTCGTATGTTATAACATATGTGACTTTGTTTTTACATTTGTAACCGTTTTTACATTTGTGACATGTTTCACGTTTGAGGTTCCTACACTAGGCATCGTTTCCGTCAATAGCGAATAAATAAAAACATATCGTAAAATCAATGCGATTCCAGTAATATTCATTGATATCTGGAATAAAATTGGGTTTTTCTTGTTACTCCTCGTATAACTCGATATGTTTGATTTATTACGGTATCGCCCTTTGCAGATTGTTTGTAAAACTCAACTTGATGTTATTTTCATGTAAAAAGCATGGTCAAATGCAGACATATCTAGCAAGACGTATAATATCAAGCAACAATTTGGCTAAGTTTCAATTTCGTAAAATCAAAAAAGTCCGCAACATACATATACTAGGATAATCGCACAACAACGCACAAACTATCGGTGTCTGCATAAAGTAAACTAATTTAAAAAAAAAAAGAAGAAGGATTTTCATGTTTTGGTTTAAATCTTTTTGTTCTAAAATCAATATAAAGTGGCACTTTTCCACTGACAATTCCAAGGTGGTAGCCCTTATATGTTTGTGATGTCATATTTTGCCTTTTATTCATCTTTGTAATTGTTGTTTGATTCTGTGCGTTTTTGTGGTGACTGTGGTGGTCCTTGAATGCTAAATGTCCCGTTTGATTTGTGTATCTACTTTCAGCTGAATTGTAAATGTATTTGGCTTTTTCTTCCAAAACCCTAGACACTATGAAATATAACAATGCTATTCAATTAAAAATCTGTGATCGAACTCAATTTATTTACATGAGCTAATCAGCCATGTAGCATGTTAACAGTGAAGAAGCACGTTTTCCATGTTTTGCAATGCTTAGGTAGCGTAGGTTAAGTTTTTCTCTTAGGTCCGTTGCTTAGACACATAAATATAACAGGTGGTGAATAAATCGTTCCTCAACCGGGACCCGAACCCAGGGTCTCTGGCCTTACCGTACCAGGGCTCTAACCACTGAGCTATCGAGGACACACGGTTAGGAATCGATTATTGACCATTTACCTGTACCCGGTTACATACACCCCCGCCAGATTGAAATTCGTCCCTGAATTTCTAAGTTGGGTTAACTCAGACGGCTGTCAGACTTATTTTCATTCTGTTTCATGCTACGAGTAACAGACACGGTCCTGGATGCCGGACGAGCCCCCAAATATAAATGGTGGTAAATAAATCATTCCTCAACCGGGACTCGAACCCAGGGTCACTGGTTTATCATACCAGGGCTCCAACCACTGAGCTATCGAGGACACACCGTTTGGAATCGATTATTCACCATTTACCTGTACCCGGTTACATATACTAACCTGCATTTTTCAAATACTGAATATATAAATACCACTATATGTCTACTAAACATTCCGATCAACTATAGGTCACAGTGTTTATCATAGGCCCAGTCACACTCGGCCTGCGACCATCTTACGACCTCTTGAGACCTAAAAAAAGGGGAAAATCGCAGGAAATCGTGCAACCAGTCTCGGGCAGTCTCATACAGTCGCCGGCGGTCTCAGACACTAGCACGGGCCTAATCGGTCGTGGCAAGGTTTTTGAGCATGCACAAAAACCTGGTTGCGATCGAAGTGGTCGCAAGAGGTCGCAAGAGGTCGTACGACTAGTTGTGCTACCAGAAGCGGGCAGTCGCAGGCGATCGCAGATGGTTGCAGATGGTTGCACGATTCTCCGGCCCCCCGCCAGTCGCACGACCATCCGCGACTAGTTGCACGACTAGTCGTGCGAGTTAGTGCGACTTGTCGTGCGAGTTAATGCGACAAGTCGTGCGAGTCCACGACCTCTCGTGCGCGTTGTCGTGGAGCCGTACGACCTCCTTGCTACCTCCTTGCTACTTGTTGACCTGTGTGGACTGAAGACACAACTGATTTGCTGATCTGCGACGGCAAGGTTCTATATACCAGTCGCAGCTGGTTGAGACTAGTCGCGGGTTGTCGTGCGACTGATCGCAACAGTCTGCGGGGAGTCTCATGTAGTCGCATGACCAATCGCAAGCAATCGTGATATCAGTCGCAGTTGGTTGCGACCTATGGCATGATTGTCCTATGGGTGGTCGTGCGATTGCCTGCAACAAGTCCCTACCAAGTCTCATAGTGTGACCGCTGCCTGCGGACATCAGCGACCCGGCTGCGACTGACCCGGTCGCGCGACCGGGGGAATCGCAGGCTGTCGCAGCCCAATAATATTATATTATTGTTTCATCCCTGGGCCACTTCATATACAGATATATAGGTGCTATACATTCCGACCCCAAGTTGGCCCTGATAGAACTGTTCCGATCTTCGGACAGCGTTAAGCCCGATGTTTATATACAGATATCGGTGGCACTTTCTCAAATACTGTGTGTTCTTACTTTAATTTCGAATAAGTGCTTCCATTACTCCAGACTTTAAAAGCTCTGAGTATTGTATATTCGCCCATTGCTTTCTCGTTTAGGGCAAAGCAAGCTGGGACCATACGCCGCAGGCAATGGAATGATATGAATACACCATTGATACATGTTCACCGTCATATGCTTACCATCTTCAGGATGGCTCAAAATTTCGTACTATTGACATTTTAAATGTTGAGCTCTTATCAACCTTGGGCTAGAGGGCGTGCACAGTAACTAGCGTTCATGAAAAATCTCAGTCAAGCCGAGACTGCAATATCTTTTTTAATTATTTATTGTGTCGACGATTTCCAAATTTCTCCTTTCATACTCTTTTTATACGCTTTACTTACTCTCGTTTAGGTATCTCATTATTTCTAATTCATATATAGCTATACACTCTATTTTTCTATAATCAAGCACATGTACATCTGCATACGAACTGCAGTTCCGGCCAAAAATAGGTCACCATGATCGACCCTGAACTTTTGTTCAAACGTCATTCTGCCTTGGGTTGCTCATTAAGACCATTCATTTGGTAGCCTTACCTTCTTCAAACGTCATGCGCAGCTATTTATAGATGTGTACTATATTGTGACGGACCTTGAAGCTTGCGGTTTATGGGAGTATAGGCACGATTGGATAGATATACCACAAGAACAACACAAAAACACAATTGTATGGACATGGTATTTTGTTGGGGAGCATTCTAGATGGTGACTGGTTTATTAACTTGTTGGTAGATTAGTATTTGTTCATCTTTCGTCAGTTTTTGCGCACAATATGACCTATTTATGTGTCGACGTGCCGTAAAACACCATTCATTCATTCATTCTTCCTACTGGTGACTTGTCTTCCTAAGTTGTATTTCAGCTTATTACATAACATGTGCTGTGGGAGTGTAATAACACCATCAATATTTTCGATATTCCACTAGTGGTATAACATAACGTTAATGACGTCATGGACGTCACATAAATGAACGTTTTCTGACGTAATGTGACGTTATAAGTTATGTAATAAATAGAATCTAACATTCGTTCTCAATCAATATTGAATTTATCAAACTCGTTAGCAAAAATGATATAATGCTAGACAACAGCCTCGCATTGTATCATTTTGCCAAGGCGGTAGTCCTATTGTCAACCCTTTTTGTGTTTATGATGTCGTTTGCATTTATTATTGCTTTTGCCTTCTTGTTTGTTTCTGTGTTTTGTGGTTTACTGTCCTCCTTGAATGCTACTTTCCCTGTCCGATCTTTTTATATTTCTTGTTTAATAAATTCAATCATGAATGAATACTCATGTAAGATCCTCTATTTATTACACCTACATCTTGTATTACCAGTATTGTTTATTTTACGTTTTAATAAATCAATTTATTTCAAAACAATTTCGTTTTAAACTATCATATTTTGTTCAATATTAATAGTATCAGTCCAGTAATAAGACGTTTCCTAGTATAGTAATAAATAATGTGTAGATGAAAATATCTGACAGGAAGTGCAGCATCTAGAGACCGCTGTCATATCGCATTTGCATAAACAAAAATCATACATTGAGAGGCGGATATACGGTTTGAGGTAAGGTGGGTGGGAGGGGTGGGGAGAGAGAGAGGGGCGCAGCATATTTGTTGTGAATCAAACACTCTTTTTCATACGAATGATTGTGGGAGTAGGTGCGGCACAACACCCATTTAAAACAAAATGTTGAATTTTCATAGCTTCTCATATTTTAGTGGGGGCCGCGTGCCGGATGCGCCAATGAAGCTTTGCCTGGCAATGCATATATATTGTAAACAGCAACGTGTGAGACATCTCAGACACAAAGATTGTTGCCTTGAACAATCATTGGCAAAGAGGGCCACTCGGGGTTTAATCAAAGTCCTAGGGTACACCAATCCTCACTCTTACCCTATTGTCATCCCAATTACACGGGACAGCGTCAATAAATTGAACATGTAAAGTTTGCTATTCCCCTTTTTCTCAAATGAGTATAACATTGAGGTAATAAGATAATGACAGCAATCAGGTACGACGTGCGGTTCATCAAAGAATGCATTTCCAGAGTAGTTTATTTCATTCAATTATACTCAGTAGTACTTGTATGTCCACTATTAATAATGCATTCCTAATGATAATCATAGTCGGTATTGTGTGCAGACATTTTACTTTGCCAAGATAGCGTTAAACCGATATTATACCTGATATTCATGACTTTTACGATTTTTTTTGTTTTGAGTGTTAAATGGGCCATAATACCTTCATGAGAGAAACTGGTAAAATTAGAGAAAATATATATACTCTGTAAAAAACGTTTTGGACCATGGCAGTGTTCGAAGTCGTACAATGATCACTGAACCATGACATTCGACCATAACCCTTATTATCTCAGTTGATAATTCACAATAGATCAACAATCAACAATAATTAACGTTTACAATGAAAGTTTGCGAAAAAATAATAATCTTTTTATTGGTCACTCGAATATGTCCGTAACTGTTACTTTTTATGGACATTGCAACATTTTTTACAGACCCTTTGTGTGTTCGCGATATTTTTTTTAAAACCAAATCTTGTTTGGAATTTAATGTTTCTGGTACCAAATTAACCGGGTAGGGTAGACCTTGGTTACTAAAAAAGATACTTAAATTCTGTCCACTGGTTTTATTTTTATATGACTGTCCATACCCTGGTCCAAAACTTTTTTTACCGAGTATATTATTCGAGTTGTAGGTCTTGATTGAGTTTTGTTTGATTTTCATAACGCCGGTTACTTCCTAATACATTTTGAGTAAACGTAACCAGTAAATAAATCGTATTTACCGATTGTATGGTTGCAACCCTTGAAATACCCTTGTTACACACCGGTGTTTGTTTTTGACAGATCCGCCATTTTCCCTTCAAATTAACGACGCATGCGCAAGTACAAAGGTAAGTGTTCCAATCAGTATGCTGTCACGTTAAGCAAATTAGCGAGGTCAAATTCTTAAACAACTGCAATAGAGAGAATACGGCCTTAGCATTTGCATACTATGCTCCGCCCTGCGGTCTACTTTTTGAACATCGAGCATGCGCAGCAAAGCAAATTCGATTGAACTCGCAATTGTTGATGTAATACAACATATCCTGGGTAGTTGCGATATATAATTGATGTTGTTACTTTATATGTTTACGTTAAAAATAATGCGGAGGGAGTACGATTAATGGAATCTTTATTTTCCTCCTAACTGGAGAACATTCAAAAACAATAATACCAATAGTAACACAAATACATATATACGCGAGAAAACAGTGATACAAAGTATCACAAGTCGGTCAGAACAGTTACATAAGAAAACAGTAAAGGGAATGAATATGATAAAAATAAACGAACCGTTTGTAGATGTTAGATTTTTTTTATTTGTAATTGTCAACAATCAAAACACATTTATCATGAAAGATTTGAACGCTAGATAAACTAGTCATCATGAGACAAAATGAACATGTTTCTAATTTTGGCATCTGCGCTATATAATGTTATAATATGAATATTATAGACATCTGAAATAGTATATGTAATGGATCAATAAAAGAAATGTGGTTAGAATATGAAGAATTGGTAAATTATCATAGTTATAAACAAAAAGACAACTTAATGATAATATAATAGCAATTGGATTAAACGATTAGCGTCTGTTAAGGTAGTCTCAGTTTTTAGCAATTTCAATTTACATTAGAAGAAAGGTGTAATGCTAGATGTTTTTTATTATTGAAATCTGATCAGTGACATCAGTTGTTCATGAGAATAAGTAGCAGTGGAGCAGACCTATTCAAACTCTTTAGAAGATACTTCAGTCAAATTTTCATCAACTCTGTTTAATATTGAAGAGGTGTTGTTTGTTTTAAGATCAGACAGCACCAAAAATAGATACTTATACAGCTGTACAAACAAACAGTAATTTTCAAACACCATTTTCTTTATATCATTCTTATAAATAATATTAATTATTGAACAAATGCAAGTTATGTAGAACGGAACATGCGCAGTGAAGCATTCTATAGGAATTAGATGTAATTTTGACGACTGTGTAGCAGTCTATTAATTCCTGCAGTAAAAACCAGTTATAACCAGTTCTACGCGCATGCGCAGTTCATAATTTGTAAACTGTATCCCTAAATTTGATACGTAATTCAAGTATAAGACCCATAAAATGACTTTATACCAATTTGACTGCGTCTCGGTATTCTTACTAAAATATAGTTGTTTTATGAACAGTAAAATGACGTTGATATTCAGTCTAACTTCCTGAGTCCGGGATAAATATAGAATGACTATTTTATGATATGAAATGAACAATATACAAAGTAACACTGAAGTACTAGTTCTGTATTAATTAATTATGGCATAGCATATATCTATAAGATGCATATACACTCATACAGGAACTTGCAATATAAATTGACGTTGTTTTGCATATACTTTTAAACATTATTTTATACAGATTAATCTAAGATACTTTCAGTATTCTATTTTCACCATTATATAAGTGTTTAGGTTCTGTCAACACATACTTGCAAAGTTGTATTAAAATGTTACGTTTAAAAATAAAATATTAATCGAATCCGGAACCAGCCTTTACGAATCACAATCAGTTAAATTCTGCTAACTTTAACACTAAAGTGTCAATACCAGCAAATGTTCTTTTAAATTCAATATATCTTGTTTCAAACAACTTAAATATACTCAACCTTATCAGGAATTTATTAATATTCTATCTACAGTACTTGATCTTATCGAAACTAAATATAAGGAAAATATAATCATGATAAGTCATTACATTTTAAATTTAACAAGTAATAGATAGAGTCTGGTCTCAGCGAGTTGGTTTATTCAAACACCGAGATGGGCGTAGCCCCGGCATCGAGGTGTTATAATAACCAACGAACTGAGTTTTTGTAGCATGGTGTACTTAGTAACACTGTGACGTCATAGTGACCGTACTCTAAATGCCAATATCTGGTAGTTGTACTACGGTATAGCCACGCCCCTTTAGTTACCCTAAATTAAACGATTTAATGCTCTGCATTCATGAAAGGAAATGTCACCGACCATGCTACAACTCTCTGTTAAAGTATGGTTCAGCCGGTAAACGTTCAAGTTAAATCTTATATTCCACTCTATATTTAATGGAATGCATTTATATAATGTGTAACCATGGCATTCGGTACATGCAGCCACTAGCTGTAAAATAAATATAACAGCAGGCATGCATAAGGTAAACTCAAGCTTAACATACGAAATCTCCAAAACATAAAAAATAAGATTGAACATGAAAATATGAGTATTAAGAAATATAAAAAGATCGGACAGGGAAAGTAGCATTCAAGGAGGACAGTCAACCACAAAACACAGAAACAAACACGCAAACAGACAAACAAGAAGGCAAAAGTAAAAATAAATACAAACGACATCACAAACACAAAAGGGTTGACAATAGGGCTACCGCCTTGGAACGGTCAGTGGCAAAGTAGGCCACTCAATGGCTTGGCAGAAGCCAGAGCAACAAGAGAATAAACCATTAAGGGCACGACAAGAAAGATCATAGACGAACATCAAACGCCACCGTCCCAATGGGCTTTAAGGTATTCGTCATCATAGGGTTCACAGCCTGTCCGGTCATCGTACAATTAAAGAGGAAAGCATATTGGCGAACAAGTTTAACAAAGATAGTATGAAAGTGATCATGACCAAGAATCTTACGAAGTTTATAAATCACATCACCATAGAAGTCAGGTTGTGATAGTCCTTGTCGCAGAAGAGACCTTAAATTACTTTTATATTTCGAAAGAAGATCAGGGTTACGATAATAAAATTTTGCAAAGGTTTTACGAAGTTTATGGTAACGGTAACCTGATTGAGTAGCTTTTTAGTTATACAAAGATTACGAATATTAAAGTCCTCAACTCGAGTACAAGCTCTTGAAAAACGAATAAGATGAGATACATACACCCCATAAGAAGTTGCTCGGGGAACATCCCCATCCAAGTGGGGATAATTAACAATGTCAAAATTAAAATCATCTCTCTTGTCATAGATTTTGCTAATTATTTCACTATTTTCAATCGAGAGATCTAAATCAAGAAAAGAAGCGTTATTATCAGATATATTGGCTTTGTTAAGCTGAAGTTCTTTATGATAAATATTATTAACCATAGTTGGAAAGAAAGGGTTGTCAACGTTCAATATGTCATCCAGATACCGAGAGGTGTCATTAAAGGCTTCAATAACATCTGCCTGGGCATCTAGTGAAAGACTCAACATGAAATCTCTTTCATGGCAATATAAAAACAAATTTTCGACAAGTGGTGCACAGTTCGTACCCATAGGGATACCAACGATTTGTCTATAAACGGTGGTTCCATACCTGACAAAAATATGATCTAATAGGAAGATGAGTGCTTCGCAAACTTCATGGCAAGTCCACATAATATAATTGTTAACTTTGCTGTGTGCATGATTTTTGTTATCTAAATATGTACTTTAACAGGTGCTTTAGTGTGTTTTAATAGTTAACTAACATTGTAATCTATGAGTACATGAGAACGTGATTGTCATTGGTTCTAACGATGACACATGCCTAGATCCATGATTGATTTCAATACGTGGTTTTGTTGGACTGTGTTCTGCGAATGCTACTTTTCCTGTTCGTCTTGTCGTGCCCTCAATGGTTTATTTTCATTTTGCTCTGGCTTCTGCCAAGTCATTGAGAACCTCTTTGTGGCTTTCTAGGCTGTTGTTTATTTTGTATTTATATATGCACGAGCATCTTTGTGTTTTACTTACATTGCCTATTAATTCTGCCTTGTTGTTACAGAATAGTTCATGGCGGGGATTTCTTTATTTACACTGTACCGTTTTATTGGGATGACAGTAGAGTAAGTGTGATGTTTAGTGCACCCTAGAACCTGGTTTAAACCCCCAGTGGCCTTTTTTGTCACTGACCCTTCCAAGGCGGTAGCCCTATTGTCAACCCCATTCGTGTGTGTGATGTCTTATTTGGCATTGTGTTCATCTTTAAAGTTGTTCTTTGTTTCCGCGTGTGTTTGTGGTTGACTGAAGCCCTTGAATGCTACTTTTCCTGTTCGATTTTTGTATCTCGTTTTGGTATCTACTTTTATTTTGGCATATTACGAGTATATACACACCGTTGATGATTGATTAGCTAGCTATTAACAGAGAGTTTGCCTTAGTCATTAGTTTTCTTGATCTATTCTAACCTTACGTTTTCCAAACGGAGATGGGAACGACCGATGAATAGGAAGCGAAACAATACGGTAGACAGCAATCACACATATAATGAAGTGTAGTTAATGTTTAAGACAATTCTTTTAAATATGTGTAAAGTCATTTACCGTTGGCAATTACCTAATGGCACAAACTGTGATTCAATGTTCACGACAGGCATTGTTGGTATATCTGACAAGCCTCAGCATCAGATTCGCTAACAAATCTATTTGGTGATTTTAATCTGTCTATCTGTCTATTTGTATATTATTCCCTCTACGCGTGTTGACGTTTCGGTTCAAGATTTCATTAAATATTTTAGTTTTTTACTCATCTCCCAAAACGAATTGTTCAAAAGCCTTGAAACATGGCACACAGGTTCATTCTCATTACACTAAGTTATATGATAAGCATCGTATCTTTGTCATGTACCTGAATTGTCTCGTTTTATGATTGATATGTATTAGTCAAAATGTTGAATGTAGACTCATATACAAATAACATTTCATCAAAATCTTATAAACTTGGCATACATGTTCATCATTATTACATAACCATATGCGACAAGTTCCGTAACTCTTATATGTATTTATATCCCGTTTCCTCTTACAATTTCGGTTTATATTTGCAATGTACAGTCATATTTCAAAAAACATATTAAAAGAAAACTTTGAAAATGGGCATAAATGTTCATCATCTATTTTTTAAACGGATCATGCTTTTTATCAAAGTTATCTCCCTTCTCATCTCAGATTTTTGAGGTAAAAGTTAGAAATACGGCATTTGCATCACTATCGGGGCTTCTGCCTATTTATATTTTCGAATTGCAGTTAGCGAAATAGAGTTAAATTAACATTGTTGAAGTGATACGGGAAATAATTCCCGAGTGAAATAGATTCTTCCGATATAGAATCGAGTGCGTTTTCGCACGAGTTTCTATATCGCAAGAATATTTCTCACGAGTGAATTATTTTTCGTATCACGACAAAAATGTTAATTAAACTATATAATATATTTTCTGTAATGAATTTCTTTCAAATCGTCTTTTGACACAAGTATTCCTTCTTCTGTCACTCCTTTGGCGACAGCGCAGAGTAATATCATGACGTCAATTCGTGACGTCTATCGCTTAGTTCATAACATTTGGCTACTGTGCTATCTTGCACACTAGGCGAGATAGCACAGTAGAGGAAGGGATATGTTATAGATTTTCTCAGACTGGGAAATTTCTATAATTTATCACGGAATATATAATATATAAGATTAATTTATTTCCTTGGTCGATTTTGCAAATTACTCAATGTTGGGGATTGCCCAGCTAGTAATCCGTTAAGAATAAATGGATGTTTTAACATGAAATGTGAACTTCAGATTATTTGTTTGTGCATTTGTGAACATTATGGGATAATTAATTAATTTAACATTAAGTCATTTGGTAAATTCACCAGAATTTGAATTATTTACCAGTGTGTAATAGTATACTAAGAATATCGTGGTTGCCTTGAGTAAAACTGTCATTATCTAGCATAATTAAACACAAAATATCCACACAGTCCATATAAATATATACGTCTCTGAACCACAATAAATGAACGTTTTTTGACAAGTTTTTTCTTTAAAGTTCCCCGGCCCTATTTTGTTTCATAAACATGTTTATGTTTATTTTAATCGATATTAATACACAACCATAGATATTTACAATTTACATATTGCAATATCTGTGAAAATCGAGAATACGATGATTTTATTTGATGACATAGAAAACTTTCCACAGGTAAATGAATCCACAGGTAAGTGCATGTTTCAATTATCTGGCAATAGTTTTGCAGCTATACAATTCAGATTTACATCATTTCTCCATGATTTAAACATATTTTATTGCCATATATGTACAAGTACAATGCAAACGGGTCGGGCCACAAGTGCTACCCAAATTAGTTACGGCCCTTCCCTACAATGGAGTTTTAACAAATATAATGAATGGCAATTGTTATTAACACGTATCAATAAACTGGATTAACTACAACATGATATGTAGTAGAACATGTTAAGATAATAAGAAAATAGAAATAAAAAAATAAAGAAAAAGTAGAAATGGAAGAAAGAATAATGCAACACATTTGACATTGCTCGGGTTGATTAGACAGAAAAAATTCCTGCCACCACACAAATCACGTGACGATAGCTGAGACCATGTGATTACAAAATGACGATACACTAGGTAATGCTTGGTACAGCAAACTCTTGCCGTTACCAACAGGCAAATTGTCAATAACATATCACCTTCGAGAAGATGTTCAAAACATTTAACCTGTTTTGGCTTGAGTGTAATCTCTTTATTAAATTTACGCACACCTTCTGTAATGTTCTCAACAGAATACATCTCTGTTTACAAGTTCCAAGTAGCCTGTGTGCATATAAAATATATATTCGCTAAAATTGATGTTTTGTTATAAATTATTTTTGTAACCAGATACCGTTTTCACACTATTTTCATATATTATGAACAAAGCAAGTTGAAATATTGACCTAAGAAATATTTAACCAAAAAATAAAACTTGGCTGGATTTGTGTCGTGGCAATGGTTACTGTAACAGATAGGAGAAGTAACCACTTCGGGGAGTTTGACGCGCACCATATGTTTCTGCTCATCCTTAGCAGACTCTATACTTAAGTCGGAAACCGTAACTGCTTTAGACTGATGTAGGACAAGAGAAGTATTTGTTGGGCTTCATGTGTGTTATATTTCCAAAGTTAATCTGAAGTGTCATCTAACCTTTATATAAAAGTTTAATGTGTCGTTCTTGAAACGAAAGAAGCTGCAAAAATACATCGAAATGTAAAACCTCGTTGTCTGTTTAATATTACATTTGTGGCTTTTATTAAAAACCATCATATGAAGCTTTATATTAAAAGGTTATACGATTCTGTTTTCTTTCATAACATATAAAAGACTAGTTATATAACTTGACAATTAAACACACTTTTAATCTGTGTTATGAAGAGATATTATACATTTGTGGATGAAAAGACACTACCATCAAAATCTGATTTACAACGGAGCCAGGGTAATAATCTCGAATGTCTTTGAAGTGAGACATTAAATTTTTTGTAGAATATTACTATTTGTAATTTCAACTTGATTCCAAATCTATGGTTTTCTTGCCCATCTAGTATGCATACTGCTGTATATTATTGAGAAGGAACACAAACCATGCTTGGACCATTGCAATGCAACATCATACAGTATAACTATTAATTTTCATTTTCGTTCATTCACACATGTGTTGTTCAGGTGATGTGTGTGTTTTCGGCCTGCCATCACGTTATCGTGTGTTAATTCCGTTAGCTAAGCCAATTTAAGGGAAACAACTCATTTGAGGAACTACTTTCAAGGGAAGTCACTCGTCCCTCGAAGATAAGTGATCGAGATGTTGCGGTTGAGCACGCACCTGTTGGTCTCGATTTACCGGTAGAGTATCATAGTTTCTTCTATTACACGAAAGCCAGTGCGTGTACAATTAAAACAAACAAAGGCATACTTTAGTCATTTCAATCATTTTCACTTAAAACCATTACATGGTCCTGCCTTAATTCCATAAAGCGATGGGAAAATTTATATTAGCAGGATTTTGTAACGGATATTTCGACAATAAAACAAGTTTAAAAACAATTTTTACTGAAAAAGAAATGCGATAACCTGTTTAAAATTTCAATATGCAACTTTTTAGGCCCAAATTAAGTTTTTATTTCATACCCCAGCCAACCCCGTTTTCGCTTCTTGGAGAAAGGGTTGGATGGGGTATGAAAGTTAATACTCGGATCACGTAATCCTCAGTAATAGTAATCGCAAGTAATCGCAAGTAAGAGTAATACACATTAACTGTGTTATATTATAAAAATAAACGGCTATACATATGAGAACAATGGTCTTATAAAAACAAAGCACCTAAACACAATCGCACCTAGCTGCGTGAAGTTGGCTCAACATACGACACTCGAGATACGACATTCGACATGCAACATTCGACATACAACATTCGACATACGACATTCGATATACGACTTTCTAAAAACAACATTCAAAAACATTCTTCAAAGTGAATGTCGTATGTCGAATGTCGTATGTCGAATGTCGTATTTCGAATGTCGTATGTCGCGTGAAATGACATTCACTTTGAAGGAAGTTTTGAATGTCGTATGTCGAATGTCGCATGTCGAATGTCGTATGTCGATTTTCGTATGTTGAGCCAACTTCAAGCAGCTACCGCACCTTATGTCCGCACTGTACCATAAACTATTATTATTTGCACAACTACTGGCCAATTATTTTCACAAATAAACAATGGGGAATATTTATTATATGCGCGATTATAAAATGCGCATATTTGTTATTTGTGCGTCACACAGACCATTTACATTATGATTTGTGCACCTAATAGCAATATATTTATGCATATATATATATATACCAGACATTAATGAGAAATTCTAAAAATAGAATATACATAATTAAAAATACAACTTTTTTTAATGTTGTCGCAATGGAAATGATAGTAAAATCCTACTTCATCTTTGGTTGTACAGGTTGTCGAATGATTTTAGTTTGGAATCCGACAGTTGAAACAATTATAAATGAATGACTGGTATTTTAATTTTGTTTCTTCCAAACTGTATTTTGATTACTAAAATAGTAACTTGAAAATCGAGACCTCAACATATCCAAATAATGTTAAAAAGCCAACTTACTGTTTCTCGGAAAGTTCTCAATTTTATATACAATTCTCGAGATACAGAAGTTATTTGGTAAATGGACCTTACATTATGTGGCATTTACAAAATTGTCATCTTTCTGTCGCATTGATTTGACTAGTCTCACACCTAGGGAATTCCGTCACTAGAGCGAATGATTAATTATGAATTTAAGCTGTATGTCACTAGATGGAATGATTGTTGTGAATCATTTGTTTGTAAATAAATCACTGACAACAAATAATTCCATCTAGTGTATGTCACTAGATGGAATGATTGTTGTGAATCATTTGTTTGTAAATAAATCACTGACAACAAATAATTCCATCTAGTGGCATACAGCTTAAACTCATAACTGATCATTTGCTCTCGTGACGGAGTTCCCTATGTGTCTCCGACCTGAAATTATAGTATGCTTTTACACTTTTTGCTGCGTTAGCGCTCATTATCGTCTGGTAGTTTTTGATCATTATCGTCTGGTAGTTTTTGATAGGAACCTTTTAATCTGCTGTCTACAATTGCGTACATTGAGCCAGTGATGCATATTTTCTCAAAATTAACTTCTCAAAATAAACAAATTGAAACAGACAGTGGTGCTATTTTTGTACACAGTTTTTGTGAGTAAAAGTACCAAAATGAGTACCGATTTTATTTTTTATTTTTTATTCTTTTGCTATTATCAAATGCATATACACGTGTCCAATAAATATATCTAGTACATACTTATCTTAAACATGTTAAAAGCATCAGAACTAAATGACAAACTTAAAATTGTGATCTTAAAATCAACCTTTCCGATAGTCTGTACCAAGATGTAGAGAAGGGGGATTTTCAGACGTCGATTCTAAGTAATGCCAAAATCGGTGCTCATAAATGCATGTCACACGACCGTCACAGTCGAGGTTATCTTAAAGGGGCTATGCTCTTCTTGGTAACGAATATGTATGCATACACATAGACCTAGATGATATATAGGCTATTAAACGATATTCAAAAGATATGTTTATGGTCGTATGAATCTTAGTTTCAATTGTAAACATAACTAAAATATTTAAATTGGTGCTTGCTTTGTAAACAATTTGTATACAATGGCACATTGTTTCGTTTTTCCAAAACAAATAGTCGTGTTTTCGTAAAATATGAAAAAGTATGAAAGGAGAAATTTGAAATCGTCGTACGCAATAAATACAAAAAAAACTGCAGTCTCGGTTTGATTGATTTGATTGTTCATGAACGGTAGTGAAAAGTGCTTGCTACCGTTCAATCCCTCTAGCCCCGGGTTGAGCAGAACTCAATATTTAAAATGCCAAAAGTACACAAATTTCAGCCATCCCGAAGATGGTATGCATATGACGGTGAAAATGGAACCGTCAATGCGGTATTTTAACACCATTCCATGGCCAGCGGCATATAGTCCCAGTTTCTAACAAAATGCGTTGCCCTGAACGAGAAAACAATGGGCGAAATAAACAAAATGGAATTTAACTGGGAGCAGAGGTTATGAAGCCTGCGTATAACAACTAGCAGTCAAAAGACTAAATTAAAAAGCAGGCAATATATCCTAAGGGTGATTAAACAATACCCAGAACCTTTAAAGGCTGGAGTAGTGGAACCACCTATACGAAATTCAAGTAAGAAAAAAAAGTATTTGAGAATGTACAGTAACACCAGTATCTGTAAATATCGGGCTCAGCGATCTCCAGAGATAGGAGTGAATAACAGCTCTGATTGCAAGCAAGGGGAGACATTTTACCGCCGCCACACTGCAAAAAGACATTGCAACAAGCTATATATTCATGACTTGTTTTATTATTTATAAAATTTTCATGTTTAGGTGTTCGCATATATGTACTCTACCGCGAAGAGTACAGCCCCTTTGGAGGGTAGCATCAGAAACGAAGATTCAAGGCGGATCCGTTGATGGATAATACCGTTACTCTTAAGTTTAAAATCAAGTCAGCATTAGGATTATTGTGATGCATGAATGTATTGACCAATACATTTTAGAGTCACTTATCCAGCGATTATCGTTTAACTTAATAAGATAAGTAACGTTTAAAAGTACATACTTATGTGCATGTATGTGTACACGTATACATACGGTTATCTATAGACGTGAGAATCATGGCTCTTATGGTAGTAAGTACCTACCGTAGAGCCATGATTCCTTGTGTTAGAGTTGTGGGAAGGACACCGTACAGACCCCCATACGCACTTTTCCGGCGAGGTTTCTGAAGGTATCACTCGATGCCTGCATAAACAACAACCGTATTTCAATAAAGCAAACCTTAAATATCAGAACTGCATGCAGAAGACACACTAAAGAGAGGAAAGACACGCCGATACATTCGGTATTCGAAGGCCACTGTTAATTTCCGACATTTTCCTTGTTTACGTTCGAAATAATCTCGTTCTCGTATGACGTCTCGTTCCGTATTTGGAAACTTAACCCCGCCCTACTCGCAAACCTGACACGTTGTCGTTCTGAGTCAGCTGTGGGCGGGTCTAACTTTCCAAATACGGAAGACAAAGCGCGAGATATTCACAAAAGGTAAACATTTAAGAAACATATGTCTGCTGAAACACGGAGTCTTACACAAAATACCTAGATCGACGAGACATTCTTCTCCTTGGTGAGTTGTATGCATGCACGCGTGGTATTTAAGGCTTAGTCTATTGAAAAACGGCGGTCGTTTATGTAGGCATTGCTTGAGGTCTTCAAAAACCTCTTTTGATGGGGTGCATGTACTGATATCCTCCTCATTGAGTATTGATATTCCACATTGAGTATATACATTACCTCTTCATAGCGTATTGATAGAGTATTGATAGTGGGTATCAATACTCAGTGAGGAGGGGGTATCAATACTCAGTGTGAAGGGAGTATCAATACTCAATAACGTGGGGTATTCGTATCAATACTCCGGGTCAATGGGGAGGCAGTATAAATACTCAATGGGGAGGGGGTATTATTACCACAGATGACATACAGGTCACTAGTCGGCTCATTACTTCGTGCGCACGATTTATTTGTTCGTGCGTGTGAAATATTATTTCTAGCGTTCGAAATAGTATTACGTTGCTATTATTTAACGATCATATCAAAAGAAATAATTCAAAGGAAAATCGGGAAAATCGTTTTATCAGTTCCTTTTTTTTCAAAACTCGGTCATTTATTATTAAAGAACTAGTCTTCTTATTCACTTCATCAACAAACGAAATAGTCATGCTTTCCTAAAGACATCATAAACATAAAGCAGATATGATGTCCTGTCTATGTGTATCTTTTCATACTTTTTTTTATATAAAGTTGTCTTACAACGATGCATGTGAGAATACTAGGCGAACATTGTATTCTGTTTCTTCCAAAATAAATGTTCATTCTTTCCTATTCATTTATTAATGGCACAATTATACGAAATATCAGTAGAATATCAAGCATCAAGAACCAAGTAGAAAGATTGCCGGTTACATGCAGAATGTTGGTTAATACTGGTAACAGAAGCCACGGTTAAGATAACTGACAGAAAATGACTGGAAAAAATGTTGATAAATGCCGTTAAAACCAAACACGAAAATCAAAAGTAAAGACAGATAAAAATATCGGACAGGGAAAGCAGCATTCAAGGACGACAGTCAACCACAAAACGCGAAAACAAACACGCAAACAGACAAACGAGAAGGCAAAAGTAATACAAATGCAAACGACATCACAAACACAAAAGGTTGACAATAGGGCTACCGCCTTGGAACGGTCAATGGCAACAAAGGCCACTGGGGGTTTAAACCGGTTCTAGGGTGCACCAAACCTCACACTTACCCTACTGTCATCCCATTAAAACAGCACAGTGTAAATAAAGAAATCTCCGCCATAATCTAATCTCTAACCAACAAGGCAGCATCAATAGGCAATATAAGTAAAACACAAATATGCTCGTGTAAATATAATACAAAAAAACAATAGCCTAGAAAGCCACAATGAAGGTACTCATTGACTTGGCAGAAGCCAGAGCAACAAGAGAATAAACCATTAAGGGCACGACAAGAAAGATCATAGACAAACATCAACGGCCACCGTCCCAATGGGCTTTAGGTAGGCGTCATCATAGGGTCCACACTCCACAGCCTGTCCGGCTATCGTAAAATTAAAGAGGAAAGCATAGTGGCGAACTGTAAAAGGGTCCACCACCAAGCAAGCAGTACGTTGCAAAATGATAGGGTCATAACCTCTTTTGATAAACTGTTTAACAAGTTTAACAAAGATAGTATAAAATTGATCATGACCAAGAATCTTACGAAGTTTATAAATCACATCACCATAGAAGTCAGGTTGTGATAGTCCGTGTCGCAGAAGAGTCCTTAAATTACTTTTATATTTGGAAAGAAGATCAGGGTTACGATAATAACATTTTGCAAAGGTTTTACGAAGTTTATGGTAACGGTAACCCTGATTTAGTAGCTTTTTAGTTATACAAAGATTACGAATATTAAAGTCCTCAACTCGAGTACAAGCTCTTGAAAAACGAATAAGTTGAGACACATATACCCCATAATAAGTTGCTCGGGGAACATCCCCATCCAAGTGGGAGTAATTAACAATGTCAAAATTAAAATCATCTCTCTTGTCATATATTTTGCTAATTATTTGACATTTTCAATCGAGAGATCTTAATCAAGAAAAGACGCGTTATTATCAGATATATTTTCTTTATTAAGCTGAAGTTTTTTAAGATAAATATTATCAACCATAGTTGGAAAGAAAGAGTTGTCCAGTATGTCATCCAGATAGCCCTGTCCGATAAGATCTTATCTCCCCCTGATATTTACTTCCCTTCACGCTACTCTTGACTGATAAAAGATAAGAATCTCGATCTCTAAGAATTTTCTTACTTCCGGAGAGGTTTCCGATAATGGACATCGAAACACCAAAAAAGCCTCATTATTGCACTGTTTGTTCAAATTATCGAGGGAAAAACGAAAATGGTCGTTCAGTTACATTGCATAGGTTCCCCATGAACGATAAAGTCAGAACAGCTTGGATACGAAGACTTAAATTGATAAAGAAAGGCTACAAATACAATGTCACTCAACGCCTTCGTTTGGAGCACTTTGTTGGTGGCCTGTTTGAGCGAAATGCGGTGCCGTCGGTGTTTGGTGAAAAAATCTTCCAAACCTTCAAAGTATGAATCGTTTCTTATATTTTAACTTTTCTTGCTTTCTATTTATAAAACAAATAACGAACGTATTCAGTTTATTTCTCTGTAAAAGTCTATTAGCATTATATATAGTGGTGGGTGGGGAATTTTAAATATCAGTAAACAGTAAACCAGTTTCATTGTTTATTATATATGAATTGCTTTTTATTTGAAATGTAGACATGATTATTTTTATTTTTCTACCTTTATTATATAAAACACTGCAAGGGAAATGTATGGTAGTAAGATTGGGAAATATGTACATTAGTTCAGACACACAAGAGATATTGTCTCACTTGCAATACATTTGATGGCTGATTAATTCCACAACCATATACATACTTCAGGTAGACGATCTCGCACCTGTTGAGGAACCTGAACCAATGGAGACTTTAGCATGCCACGTTGATGATGCAGATGAGTACGCAACAGTGCAAGAAACGTTCAAGACAATATTCTCCCAAGAAGAATCTTCCGTGCACCTCCATGACTATTGTGGAATTGTGAAAGAAACTTCTGTTTCAAAGACAGTCAATAAAGCAGAGCAGACAGATATACCTTGTGCTGGTACCAATGAATTGTCCACACAAACTGACAAGCCTATGCTGAATGATTCTTGTGAGTCTTTTGATGCATGTAAGCAGACTGAATTTGTGTTTGATAAAAATGAAACATATTACGCCACTCCACTGATAAGTAATACTAAAAAGCAAACTACAGATGTTGAAACTCAGTGTAATAGACCTGTCCTTACATATGAAGATGTTAAAAATGATCAACAATTTATGTTTTATACTGGGGTACCAAATAAAAAACAGTTTGAGACATTATTTAATGAGATGAGTGATGCACAGGAGCAAACAACACGAAACGAACACAGCTCCGGAGGCGGTTCGGGTAGACCACGCAGTCTGCGGCTGATAGACGAGATTTTCCTTGTTCTTATGCGATAACGCTAGGTTTGTTGTTAGAAGACCTAGCAGACAGATTTTGCATTTCAAAATCTACATGTGGTGTAATTTGTGATCGGTGGATTAATTATTTACACTTGAAACATGCTTTTTTGACATTTTGGCAATCACGTGCTTTTGTAGATAAGTTTATGCCAAATAAGTTTAAGCGTAAGTATCCAAATTGTCGAGTAATTATAGACTGTACAGATCTGTTTACAGAAACACCTCAATCACTGAAAAATAAATCTTTGCTGTATTTAACCTATAAATCGCATATGACATATAAAGCTCTTCTCGGAATAAGCCCCAGTGGAAATATATCATTTGCCTCCGATCTTTGGTCGGGGGCTATAAGTGACAAGCAAATCACAAAGAGATCTGGTATATTAGGTCTGTGTGAAGCTGGCGATGCTATCATGGCAGACAAGGGCTTCTTAATAAATGATTTAACTACACCACTTGGTATTCACTTGATAATACCACCATTTAAGACGAAGCGCTTTTCAAGGAGGGAAGTTGAGGAAACGAGACGTATCGCAAATATACGTATAGATGTTGAACGTGCAATGGAAAGGGTCAAGAATTTCAGAATTTTACGTGGCGATATACCAATAACCTTGGCTCATTGCGTATCGAAACTGTGGAAAGTATGTGTAAATTTGTCGAATCTCCAACCTCCACTTGTACAGGATGATATGCAAAATGACTGATATTTTTAATTATACATGATTTACATGTGTAGAGGATCTTATATTCGTGTCTGTCTAATATTGAATTTATTAGACAAGTTCGATAAAATTATAATGATGTGAGGCTGTGCCGAGCATCATATATATTTTATCCAACGAGTTGAATAAAGTCAATATTAAACAGGAGTGAATTATATTTATCACATACCACTCCAGCAGACTCACAAGGCACATTTATTATTGTAGCTGCTAGATAACGTTGTTGTATGTTTGTATGATGACATTGTATGTTGACTCGACAATTATAATGCACACTGAGATGAACGGTATACTATTAGGTATAATAGACCAAAAGATGGTTCACCTCCATAATTTGCATAATTATTACACTAGTGTAATATGATAATATATATTACACTCCCACATATAATTTAGCCATTATATGCACACCAAGATGAACGGAATACTGTTGAGTATAATAGACAGAATGATGGTTCGCCTTCATTTGCATATTTATTACACTAGTGTTATATTACTCTCCCACACTGCAAGGTATGTGATAAATTGGGAGTATTACATGTATATAATTTAGTCATTCTGATGCACATCGAGATAAACGGAATACTATTGGTTTTAATAGACCTAACAATTGTTAACCTCCATTTATATAATTTATTACACTAGTGTAATATGATAATATATATTATACACTCCCAAATATAATGACTTATGTAGCCATTCTATGCACACCAAGATGAACGGAATACTGTTGAGTATAATAGACCGAATGATGGTTCGCCTTCATTTGCATATTTATTACACTAGTGTAATATTACTCTCCCACACTGCAAGGTATGTGATACATTGAGAGTATTACATGTATATAATTTAGCCATTCTGATGCACACCGAGATGAACGGAATACTATTGGTTATAATAGACCTAACAATGGTTCACCTCAATTTGCATAATTTATTACACTATTGAAATATGATAATATATATTATACACTCCCAAATATAATGACTTATGTAGCCATTCTATGCACACCAAGATGAACGGAATACTGTTGAGTATAATAGACCGAATGATGGTTCGCCTTCATTCGCATATTTATTACACTCCCACACTGCAAGTCATGTGATAAATTGGGAGTATTATATAATTTAGCCCTCACTCTGCCGAGGGTGAATGCAAAGACATTATTTAACTGCTGTATTTGATTTTAAGGAAATCCTTCACAAGATGAATTGATAAGATTCCCCATGATTAAATTGATGCAATCGAGTGAAAATCAATACACCTACCACCATGTGAAAGATTCATTATAATTAAATGTAGCAGTTAAATAATTTCTCTTACTTTTTAAAGGGATATAAGGCAATCTTGACTTTTTTAAAACATTAATATATTTAAACCTATGGTAGAAATATCAAGCACAATTTGTATTACATACATGTATTTAATGATACTGCATTAATAAATCAAGGTGTTAATTTAAATGAGAGATTGATAAGATTGCTGTATGTCCCGTTAAAATTATTTTCTGGAATTTATAGTTGTGTAAATTAACTGTTGATGCAGGGATTGAATTGTAAAACAAAAATTAAATTTATATTTAAATTTTAATGCACCTGTAGGCTAGCAATTACACCATTATTAATTGGAATCTGCAAACTAAATGTGTTAAACAATCTCACTTTATTCTTCTTTTATATAACAGTATGGTCATGCTTTTTCAAATAGATTTTCTCGAATAGTCTATTCTCTGTATAAAATGTTTCTGATTTGCTCTACGCTTTTAAGCATAATGCAGCGCCAGGTTTGTTTTGCATAGGATCTCTCTCATTATGCAGCTGTTAATGGAAAAGAGGGTTGGGCATCGAGGTTTGGGCATCAAATACAATCCTTTCTTTGTGATAATCCTTTAATGTCCACACAATAAAATCACACCACTTTGTGTTTGTAAGTGCCATTTGTGCTTGCACACCTGATAATAGTACACATGATTTTTCTTCAGTTTCAACTGTCCAGTTTCATATTGACAATACAACTGCGGGTCCTTGGCGGCTTCCTCTAAAGTAGAAAATCTCCATTTATAAGGACATTTAATTTCCATCACACCTTCAACTTGACCGTCAATTTTCACTAGTCCATCCGGACTTGCTCCTAGGTGTGGGAACTACTTGTGCACATATAATACACACAATTGCACGCTTAAAATTGGGGTAGTTTTCTCTCATAACTTTTCAGTATTTAAGTCTAGCTGCAGGCTCATCGTCACGTCCCCATTTAACGATTTTATCATCAAAAGGGCAATATCCTAGTACACTCTTTACGAGAGATGTAGCCTCGTTTGTTTGACGACGTTTACAAACAGCCCCAAAATTGGAAGCTGTTATTCTACCAAGTCTTGCATTATGCAACATTTTGTTATTTTGTTGGCCACGCGTCATTTTTTTCTATTTGCTCACATTCATCTTGATTTGAACTCAACGTTTCATAATAGTTCTTGAAAAAGTGGACACATTTTTCGCTTCTCAAGAAGAAATATAAAAAGATCGGACAGGGAAAGTAGCATTCAAGGAGGACAGTCAACCACAAAACACAGAAACAAACATGGAAACAGACAAACAAGAAGGCAAACGTAATAATAAAAGTAAACGACATCACAAACAAAAACGGGTTGACAATAGGGCTACCGCCTTGGAACGGTCAGTAGCAAAGTAGGCCACTGGGGGGTTTAAACCGGTTCTAGGGTACACCAAACCTCACACTTACCTACTGTCATCCCATTAAAACAGGACAGTGTAAATAAAGAAATCCCCGCCATGATCTAATCTCTAACCAACAAGGCAGCATCAATAGGCAATATAAGTAAAACACAAATATGCTCGTGTAAATATAATACAAAAAAAACAATAGCCTAGAAAGCCACAATGAAGGTACTCAATGACTTGGCAAAAGCCAGAGCAGTAAGAGAATACACCATTAAGGGCACGAAAAGAAAGATCATGGACAAACATCAAACGCCACCGTCTCATTGGTCACACGAGTCCGCAAAGTTAAAGTTAATTTTATGCAACGGTGGCAGTAACGCTTTTGGATTTATTCTTGGAACTGAATCTTTTCGTGTGAGTAGCCAAGCGGCATGCGGTGCACATATCCTTAGTTTGTCAGCAAAAGACTCCAAGTAACCTGTGACTGGAGTAACCTGCGGCTTTTTAACAACATATTCACGTTTGTTTTACTCTTCGACTTTTGGGGAGTCGGCTTCAATATCTATCCACTTGTGTTTTTTAAATGTAATGTTCTGCGCCTTTAGGGGACTAAGCTTTCGCTTCCTAGGCTGGTTCCATTGGCATTCTTTCGATGTTGATGTATGAAGTCCATCTCTCGTCCTCTCTGAAATGTCCACCAAACCGTGCAGAAATGCCGCAAAATGGTTACAATATTCCCCTTCTCTGAAATGAGAAGAATTATTCAACTGTTTTTATTTAAGAAAAAAAGATAACCAATCACATTAAACTCAAATACAACATATACAAATTATACAAATACAACATATACAAATACAACATTGACAACATATAACTTCAAAATAAGTTAATGTTCAAATTAAATTGGAAACAATATAATATTCAAAAACTAATAAACGGTAAAATGTACGAGAGAAGAATGAAAATGTGCAATGTAACACCTCATTTATGACATGTGATACTCAAAACTGAGGCTACTTACTCTGCAAAATATCTAAGTTTATTTATTGTCAAATATAAAACATAAGCAAGTATATGTATAGCTTTGACCGACTTTAGTGGCCCAGTCGATACATATATATACACAACAAGTATGGGGTTTAACGTCGCTTTTAACAACAACAATAGTTTTGTCATGTAACGACTGTGTTCAATTTTACAGTGCTGTCACACTACATTCCGCGCCACATAAACATGACACCCCACCCAGTCACATTACACGGACACCAATCGAGGGAGAGACTCATACAATGTGTGTGCTCTACCACCATACATCAACCACTGTACATGGCCCGGTCAAACTCGAACCTCAAAAAGGGCACCCTACATCATTTATAAACATATATCTATCAATATCATGATTTTACTAAATGAATAATTTCAAAACCATGAGATAGTTCTGGTCAGAAAGAGATACATTTAATGTACGTACCCAGCGCTACAGTCACAGCCAGCAGCATGCACGTTTGCCATACATATCCATACAGTATAGTCTGGTTTCTGTGTCACTGTCTGTGTTGGCAGGGATGGAATGACCTTTGCTTTTACATAGCAATGTGAATTGTCTTGCGAAATGTCATGGTAATAAACAGAATGCACATGTCCGTCTTCATAGAACACCTTCGCCTTCAACTGTCGTTTGGCATTATTTGGTCCCAAGTCGAGCGTTCTCCGTTTGCTCAAAACCATATAATTGTAAAGCTCGCTGTTATTATTAACATAGGAATATGTCCAGTATCAGCACTCCAACCATCTTTTAAACGTATGGGATCTGGAAGACCTCCACAAGTGGTGAAATAAACCTTTCCAATCGCCTTTGATTTGCGTTATTTTCGTCCTCTAAACGCAACTCGTCTAAAGGTCTTTTCTCCAAAGAATTTGCACCTTTCGCTCGCTTCACTAGCTCGGCCTTTTCCCCCGATACGTACTCTCCATGGTTGCGCAGGTAACTTTTCAATTCATTCACAGTTTAACTGTCAAATTTAAGATTATTCTCACTACGTTCCGATGAATGATTTTCAGTGTTCGACGCCATGATAATACTCTCCGGAAGTAGAATTATTTATAGCTTCTCAAGGGAAGTAATTACACCACGGGCAGATAACAACTTATCGGACAGGGCTATAGGTGTAGCACAACCATTGCAATACAGGAAGTGTCGGCCTGGGGTATCGCATAATGGCGTCAATAAATAATTCTCATTTCTTTTTGTAACAAAAAGGCATTTTCACTAATGTAAAGTGCTATTTTTGGTTTATATCACATTGTTGATCTATTTGTTACATTTTTCAAGCATTGCCATGTTAAAATTGTGAGTTTTTAATTTATTTTGCTTATATGGAAATGAGTGTATAAATACAAGATTATGGCATCTCATTTTTCTGTGGATTTTTTGGCAGCATATGTGTCATTTGTGATGAGAATGTAAGTTATTCATTTTTAATTTGGGCCTAGATATGAATGACAACATGGCATTTAAATTTTAATTCACACACAACTCAATGCAACAATCAATTAGTGAGTTACACCTATACCGAGAGGTGTCATTAAAAGCTTCAATAACATCTGACTGGGTATCTGGTGGAAGACTCAACATGAAATCCCTTTCATAGCAAAATAAAAACAAATCCGCGACAAGTGGTGCACAGTTCGTACCCATAGGGATATTAACAATTTGTCTATAAACGGTGGTACCATACCTGACGAAAATATAGTCTAATAGGAAGATGAGTGCTTCACAAACTTCATAGCAAGTCCACATAGTATAATTGTCTAAACTGCCGTTAGTAAAAAACGCTTTAATATTATTATATAGTATTTTCTCTAGCGAATGTTTTTTGAATAAGAGAAATTAGCTGGTCTATAACTGAAACCGCAGGATTACCATGTCTGTACCGGAGTCATTCATTTTTTCCTATGTTCAATGCGAATTTTGGGATTAGCGTGAATGGTCAAGACAATGCAATCGAATAACTCCGGTACCGACATGTCTAACCCTGGGATATAACAAACCACGCAAAATTGCTTCTTTTAACCTTTCGTATATAAACTGAATGCTACATAAAGGTTGGGTTTTTTTGTTGTTAATTTTTAAGTAAATCATATTACATTTGGTAGTAGTCGATATTTCCCAGTACGGAACATTGCTCGGCCTTTTCCGTCAGGTCTCACACCTCTATTATCTCTCCTGAAAGCTCACGGACCTAGAGACAAAAGGAAAACAGAAAATAATTCTATTTTTTCTCAATTTTAGGCAATTTTTTATTTGGAAAATAGGTTTTTCTTTGCTTTAGCATACAATGTATCTGCAGTGTAAAAGACAGATGATACAGAAAATCCCATGTTGATATGAGGTTTCATTCAAATTTCAGAATTGTTTGACCGAAGCACCGCATATTCAGATAGATAGTGTATGAATTTTGTATTTTCCATAGGGTTCACAAAACATGAGCGAGAAAAAAAACCAACCTGGCTAACTTATGTATTTTATTGTTTTTTTAATTACTGGTCTTGGCTATACTGAAGATATTAAACCAACAACAATGTCTGCTGCCCTGCTTTGAAGCTCAGATGTTGGAAAAGGCTGTACAGTAACCCTATGGGAAAATTAATTGTGGTGTGAGACCGTCAGTGGCGGGAATGCCAAATGACTTTCCGATTGTTTTACGGACGTCGTCGTCTTCAGATACCGCCACTAGGAAATAACGATTACGGAAATTAACGAAGAGTTCCGGTTCCACCTGTTTTGTTTGTATGACGTAACGTCGTCTTGGATGACGTAACGTCGTCTTGGCGTTCTCGTGCAAACTGGTGTAAAAAGGTGTGAATCATTAGGCCTAGAAATATTATTAATAAAATATCATTTTAAATTATGTAATATATAGTTTAATAACCAGTATTTTTGAGATTCTGAAAATATCTCCCGAGGTAGAGAAATGGCCCCGATATAAGAACGAGTACTTGCTTATTACTCAATAGAATCCGCATCGGGGTTACAATATTACTAGTTTTCTCGAAAGAGTCATTCTACGACAGGACAATTATGACCGTGGGGGGATCATTTCATTACATAGCAATATGGGGGTTGATTTTTTCTTTCTTGCACCGGCGCCGATGCGGATTCTATTCAGTAATAAGTAAGTATAGTTCAGGAAAGTTACGTGTGTTTTTTCCTAATTACCTCGATTCTTGAAAGTGTCTCAGTACGACAGGATGGCCATATCATTTATCTGGAAGAAATAAATGTCAGTTAAGGGATATTAGTTCACGATTGCTTGAAAGATAGTGAAAATGAATATGGACATTTCATCAACATGTGATTAGATTGTGGACAAAACATGATATTTTATTTTATTAAGATCGTAAATCATTTAAACTCAACAAACGCATCTTTATCGATTATAACCAAATAAATATAGATTAACTGACAATAGAGTTACTCCAGATTAGTACCTAATGTATGTATAAACAACCAAATTGTACTGTTATAATTGTCGGCATGTGCAACTGAAACAATGAAAATTAGAGTTTAATAACTTCTGATTTCAGACTTGACAAACTATATGTGTACTAATGGCAAACCCATTAATCCCAGATGAAGAGTATTCAAGAAAATGCAATCGTTTCGACAGAACTTTGAATTATTTTCATTTTAGGCACTACATTCACTCCATATTGGTTTTATATAAAAACAACCTCTGTAATTATACAAATTTGTACCCTAGCAGGTCAAATAACATCACGGTCTCCCAATGTTTTATTTTAAGAGTGTAACAGAATTTTGTTATGATGCAAATGGATTAAATGAAACATGGATGAAATTGAATCACGGTTTATGAATTCTATACTACAAAAAAAACACAAATTCATCGCTATATTCAGATTTAATAAAATATAAATTATTTTGCGTCCCAGCGTTGCATGAATATGGAACGCTGGGACGCAAAATAATGGTTAAATCTGAATCATAGGCATAGCAGGGTGTGCCAGAGAGTGAGTGGATTGTCTCCTTATGTTGACGGTTAGAACACGCACATGCTTTGTCCCCTTTTTCAATATTTTGCAGTAAGTAGTCAGAAGATACTTATACACTTTACGGGTGGAAAACGAGCACCAGTTCGTTTTCGTTACGGTATTCAGAACATGTTTGGTTCCCAGTATTGCATATTCAGCATTTCTCTGTCTGTATTTTGTTATTCACTCTGCCCTGAAACAATTGCTTTTGCAATTTGCTCGCATGTGCGGGGTTGGTTTTGTCTGACAACTTGCAGATAAACTATCCTAAAGTACCTCAATTATTTCTTTATTTTGTTTTAAGCCTTTAAATGGATATGTCACTCACGATTCTTGAGTTCGCCCTTGTGTTTGGTAATACACGTTTATGCTTATATCTGACTGGCTTAATAGGAGTTTAAAAGAATAATCTGTCTAGACGGATATTTTTTCCATTACAGTTCGCTTCTGTTTAAGTATATTTTGTTTCAATCCTGTATTTCTTTGATCGTTAATCACATTTCAATCGCGAACATGACAGTTTGATGCTTACTAATTCGTAATGGTTCAGGTCTCATCAAACTATAATTAACTTTCTTTTTAAAGTTCTCCGGCCATGTTTTGTTTCATGAACATGTTTATGTTTATTTAAATCGAAATCAATGCACATCAATAGATATTTACAATTCACACATTGCTATATCTGTGAAAAGCGAGAATAAGATTTTATTTGATGACTTAGAAAACTTTGAACAGGTAAATTAATCCACAGGTAAATATATTTATTAATTATCTGGCAATAGTTGTGCAGCTATACAATTCAGATTTATCTCATTTACCCGTACATACATACAACTTCCATATTATGCTTCTCTCCGAGACTATCAAGAAATGTTCATATGATGCTTAAGAGTTAAATTTGTATATTGATAATACCACAAAAAGGGAGGCCATTCATCTTTAAAAGGAACGGCTTGCTGTTTTAGGTAACTATAAGGTTAGTGCGTGGACATAAGAAAGCGATTGATTAATCGAGTAACATCAATAAAATAATTTACTTCTTTGTAAAAGTGGACATGTCCATGGCGGAAATGTTTTGCATCAACTACTGCACAAGTATGTGGAAGTACCCATATAAGCGAAGGTAAATCAAACCGACAAAACTATACATATACTATGTTATCAATACATTTACTAATATTGACATAAAGAAAAGTATATTTAACCAAAAGCTTTTCTCATTAAAACAACCACTGAATAATGTTGCAATAGCAATATAAATAAAATGCATGGACATGTCAAGCCTAGGTGAAAAAAATGGACCGGTCTTGGTGGGAAAACACAAAGGGAAAATATGAAGAGCGTCTATATCCAACTATGATCATACTGGTAACAGTGCCTGTATTATAGTTCGATAGTTTCATAGTTTTTTTTGAGTACATTGACCGAACATAACAACTGAAATCTGTTTTTAAGTTAGCACTCGGAAGTGAAAACAAAAAATGGTATTCTTGAAGCTCAACATATAAAGGGTAGTTCTAGAACTGGTCGGCCCTGTGTCAGTATAATTTGACTGGTGTGGTATCGTGTCATATGCCTACGGCGTGGTATTTCAGTGTGACATCACTATAAAGTTAAGAATAGAGTTCACTGCTACAACTGGACACCGTCGTGATATGACTGTATATATATACTTTTTTGAAAATGTTGACGTTCAAAATTCCTCATCGAGATAGCCGGAGATTGAACCACGGACCTCTCGATTACCGGTCGAGCGTCCTTACCTACACCAGTTGGTCACCCAATTTATTGACGTCAAGTTTAGTCTCGGCCTGCCAATATATATATATATAAATCGAACAGGAAAGTAGCATTCAAGGACAACAGTCAACCACACACACAGAAACAAGCACAACTTTAAAGATGAATAAAATGCAAAATAAGACATCACAAACACAAAAGGGTTGACAATATCGCCTTGGAACGATCAGTGGCAAAAAAGGCCGCTTGGGGTTTAAAACAGGTTCTAGGGTGTACCAAACCTCACACTTACCCTACTGTCATCCCAATAAAACGTGACAAAGTAAATAAAGAAATCTCCGCCATACCAACAAGGCAGCATTAATAGGCAATGAAAGTAAAACACAAAGATGCTCGTGCATATAAAATACAAAAAAACAATAGCATAGAAAGCCACAAAGTAGGTACTTAATGACTTGGCAGAAGCCAAAGCAACAAGAGAACACACCATTTAGGGCACGACAAGACAATATTGCCGGTAGTGGTCCGGGCGTATTAGGTCAAAAAAAGCACCACTAGCGATTTGCCGATTATATTCGCGTGTTTTTAACGCTCAAAAATTCAACGTTTGCGGCGCAGTCGGTAGCGCGGCGGATTTGTAACCGGAGGCCCCGGGTTCAATCCTCCGTGGTGCCACTGAGTTCCGTCGGTGTGTTCTTGGGCAAGACACTTTCCCTTAGCCTCGTCCGTCGGATGGGGACGTAAACCGGGCGGTCCCTTGTATCGGTCTATCCTCCGAGCACGTTAAAGAACCATAGGAATCTATTCGATAATAAGAGTAGGGCAGGTTCCCGGGTTCCTATGTATCCTTCCCCTCTCTCTGGGGAGGCTCTAAATAACCTATACTGTGTTGATGAGCCGTTAAACAACATTCAATTCAGTTCAGTGCAAAATGTCGTTATAAATTACCGTAACAACGTCAATTGTTACATTTCATGACGTCATTTGCTACTTCTCACAAAGTAAAAGTAAGAACATATTATTTAATTAACTTGAATATACGTTTTATAAAACTATCTAAAAGGCTCGCCAAAATAGGTCCCAATTATTTGTTTTAATGTTAATGAAAAACAAAACAATCTTCCGTCTCCGCCAGCCTTACTCACACTGAACTAAATATTATTTAACTACGCATTATTTAACTAACCATGGCAACTTACAAAGGTGGGAACATACATAGGTTACGTTCACTATTTGATCGTACATTAACTTTAACAGTTGCCGAATATCTATGTGGTCTCTTGTGTCGATGAGCCAGTAAACAACATTAAATTTAGTTTAATCAATTTGGCGAATTATTTCGGAATCATACAGATTAATGATTTCACGCTTAATTGCATATTCTAATAAAAAAATAATATCATATAGCGATATCCTCATTTATGCAATATAATTGCTATATAAGCTTAAACCTTTACTATATATTGAGGGTTTCTGATTGCTCTGAGCCATTTCTTTTCTTCTTATAATAATAACAATAATAATAATAATAATAATAAAGACTTTATTTAACGAGACAACTCATTTGAAACTAGTCAATCGTCCATGAGGCCCGCAACAATATATATTATACAATATTTACAAAGATATGTGATATACATTTTAAATTCATTTATATATATATTATCATCATGTTTATGCAATAAATGAAATTTGGTCAAACAAATAATCAGTGTTACGGCTTTTAGTTATATTTTGCTTTAGATTTTACCCAGTAATAAATGCTGTATGCTGATATAGCCATATATTAAAATCAACATTTGAGAGAATTCTTGATCAGATGAATAAGCATATTTTGTCAAGTTGTCGTAGGATATCGAAGGAAGGTGGCTACATCACTCTGTGTAGCTGTAATACATGTAGAATGGTTTCCGAATGACTATATCTCAGCATGTATCTTTATCTGTATATATTGTAGGGTAGCTGTATAGGATGACTTTCGAATGGTTGAATTACCCAGGGGAACTGTCATAGGACACCTACCTATTGGCTTGATCAACGAGAGTTACTTTCGTAGGTTTATACTATCAAGTGACTATTATACCCAGAGTAGATACCATTACGGGGTTCCGCATTAATTCCATTAAGCGCTTGGAAAGCTCATATGATCATGATTTTTTAACGGATATTTCGACAATAAAATACGCTTAGAAACATTTTTGTACTGAAAAATTGCAATAACCTGTTTAAAATTACCTATTGAGTGTTTTAATTTTACAATATGCAAACTTGTTAAGCAAAATTAAGGTTTTGTTTCATACCCCAGCCAATCCCGTTTTCGCTTCTTGGAGAAAGAGTTGGATGGGGTATGAAAGTTAATACTCGGACAACGTAATGCATATACTGGTTATCGGGCGGCTATCTCTCGGACGGGATTTATATAGGATGGCTACATTGTGGCCAATAGAATCTGTCATAGGATGGCTAAACTCATCGCTGAAAACCTACAGAGTTGTTTGATCGTACCAATATGTTTCTTTTCTCTTTGTCTGCCACTACTGCGGTGATGTTGAATAAATCCGAATGCAACCTATGTTGTTTTTTTCCATTATTTATTGTTATATATCTTTACAACAGCTCTAGATGTTGACTTGATGGATTGGGATATCCGTAACACTGTCTTGTCAATGTGTTTGATGAAGATAGAATAGCGAGGATGTGTATATACAAATCGATTTCATGATTAGCTAATTCATAGGCCGTTTTTCCAACTAATCTTTTCAAGTTGGTAACCCATTCATCATCATTCGTTTCTTTGTGTATTGTTCTCTGTTGTTTTGTTTGTTTACTATTCAACTTGATAATTTAATCTAGTTTGTAGTACCTTTTGGTACATACAATGCAATTTCGATTGCGACTCTGTAGTTCACGGTGAGAAGTTTCTAGGCTCATTTTCCATGTTCATGCATTTTAGGCGCCATATAACCTATCATGTGTTGGTGCGCCATAAAATCCAACGCGAAGCATGAGTGAAAATATAAATGTATTCTCACTTCTGATTTTTTTATTTTATGATTTTACAATAATTTTTTCAGGGACACTGTGGTAGAACAGCAAGGGAGGCAATTTCAATAACTAAGTCGCTTTACACATTTTTTACCCGACTACAAAAATAGTCCAAGAATATTTTATTTATATCTAAAACGAACATGTTTTTATTATATTTATATTGGCAGTTATTTCCTTTTAACTTTTAAAATACATTTCAAATCATTGTTTGAATATAATGTATAATTCGCTGTGTTTTTCTCTTGACGTGTTGACATTTGCGTAGTCCCGGCAGCTACTGTGAAAATAAAACTCTACATTTCACAATATGAAATAACACTTTTATTTCACTATAAAATATAGTATTTCATTGCTTATCATAAAATAAGTTTCGTTATTAATAAATTCTGAAAAACG
The DNA here is from genome assembly GCA_037043455.1 of Cyrtodaria siliqua. Lineage (NCBI taxonomy): Eukaryota > Metazoa > Mollusca > Bivalvia > Adapedonta > Hiatellidae > Cyrtodaria > Cyrtodaria siliqua. Next base: position 317,762 of record JAWPHD010000127.1, on the reverse strand, counting down.
TGTAAAAATATCATCAACATTCAGTTGGGTCAAATAATTATCATGATTAACGTTTTTCAATTCAGTTGAAAAGTATTTTAAATCTTTACTTTATAGATCTACTTAATAATATGTCATAAAATTATTGAAAACTCGCTGATAAGTTATCCCAAATAACTTCAGATATTCGTATAATTTGTTTATACGACTTAAAATGAATACGTCACAATTCTGACCTAGCAAACTGTTTACATTCTGGAAATGCAATAAACTATCTGTCAAGAAAAATTCTTCCTTTTATGATAGCTTTATTGAAAAGATAATATAATTCCGTCTGGTAATCAACGTTCATGATTATATTCGCCGTTTAAATCATTAGGACTGGCTCTAAAGGAGGTTTATTCCATTACAGTTCGCTTCTGTTTAAGCATATTTTATTTCAATCCTGTCTTTCGTTGTTCATTTATCAATTTTGAATGACAGAGTAAAGTTTGGTACTTACGCATTCGTAAGTGGTTCAGGTCTCATCAGAACATAATACATTTTCCTTTCAAAAGGAACGGCTTATTGTTTAAGTTAACTTTAAAGTTAGTGGATGGGCATGAGCAAAAGCATTGATTAATCGTGATATTAACCAAACATTTGAGGTATGTGAAAGTACCCATTTAAGCAAAGGTAAGTCAAACCGAAAGACCTAATATACGAAGGGCAATCAATAAATTATGTCACTAATTGGCCTCCGTAGAAAATACTTCAAGACCATTTCAATACCCATGTACACACCAAATCTCGATTTAATCCGATTAAAATTGACTGAGTTATTCACTGTTAAATTATACGCACTCATGTACAGTGGCTATTTTCTAAAGTTATAATGAAAGTTGGAGAAAAATCAGGGCTTACATTAAATCCCGTGTTGCTTTAAAAGTATCCCCAAAGAAGATTCATTCCGAGCTTTGCGGCGTATTCGGCAGTTCTGCCGTTACTTTGATAACAGTTTTTAGGTGGGTTAAACAATTTAAAGATAGTAAAATTGACGTCACAGAAGACAACCGGCCAGGCAGGCCATTGTCGCAGCAACAAAACAGAATATTGCTGCAGTGAAGGCAATGATAGAGGAGGATGGGCGTTATACTGTTTCTGAGATAGCTAATAGGGTGGGCATTTCAGAAGGCACGACCCATCACATCATTTTGACCAGTCGTTTGAAATTAAGGAAAGTGCTAGATGGGTCCCTCATTTGCTGACATCTGAACAAAAAGCCAAACGTTTGAAATGCTCAAAAGATCTCCTGAAGAAATTTGAAAATTGTAATCCCAGAGAAAATTCTGAGTTACTTTCTGGTGATGAGACGTGGGTGTATTATTTTGCGTCCCAGCGTTGCATGAATAACAAGCAATGGTTAAAACAAAAGCAGGCAAGGCCAATGATTGCCAAGCAGATAAAAAGCGCTAAAAATGTTCTTTATGCCATTTTCTTTAATTCTAGTGGGCCTGTGGTACAGATACCATGCAAAGAAAGGAGAACCATTACAGCTAAGTTTTAAAGAGATTAAGTTCTTAAATATGTCAAAAAAAATCTACAAAAAAAGCGTCCAAGTAAAGCTTTGAATGGCATCCAGCTTTTTCATGAAAATGCCTCAGCTCACAAAGGCCACATTGTCCAGTCTTTCTTGAAGAGAGAAAAAGTAGTACAGCTTGACCACCCACATTACTCACCCGACCTAAGTCCCTGTGACTTTTTCTTATTCCCTCTGCTGAAAAAAATGCTCTCTGGGAAACGCTCTTTTAGAAGTGCTCTTGGTTGCGCAATCTGTCAGTGTCTCAATAGTATGCCAAGGGGAGACTACTTTGCGGCATTTAAGTCATGGATAGCTCGACTGCGAAAGTGTGTATCTGTTAAGGGGGAATACTTTGAAGGTTTATAACAGAAAACTACACATTATTCGTAACATCTGTTTATTTATAACACTAGTGACAGAGTTTATTGAATGGCCTCGTACAAGTACTATTGTATCAATGAATTTACTAATATTGACATAAAGAACGGTATGTAGCATATTTATGTTTTTATTTTGTTATTATATTTTATTAAAAGAACCACAGATTAATGTTGAAATATAAATATTAAATAAAATGCATACTATGTAATGACCGGCCTTGGCAGGACAACACAAAGGACAAATAAGAAGCGCGTGTAGCAACGCTAAATGTAAAAACGTCGCTAAATGTAAAAACGTTGCTAAATATAAAAACTCTAGTCGCTTAACGTAAAAAAAGGTGGCTAAATGTAAACGTCTTTAGATGTAAAAACGTGAGCGTCGCCAAATTTAATAAAGAAGGAGGTAAATGTAAAAAACATTTTTTTGTTGCTAAGTGTAAAAGGAAAAAGCGACATATGTAAAAATATGACATTTTGAATGAAAACATAAGAAACCAAAACTTTACAACCCTATTTTGATAGTATAGTATCACATGTCATTTTGTGTGTTTACAACATTGTACTTTTTTCGAGATTCACCCTTTTTACGTTTTAGCGACCAAAGTTTTTACATTTGGCGACGTTTTTACATTTAGCGACGTTTTTACATTTATCGTTGCTACACATGGCCAGAGCTACTACTGCTACTACTATTGCTACTACTAATACTACTGCCACTGCTGCTACTACTACTACTACTACTATTTCTATACTTGTTACAAACTCTAACCAAGTCACGCCATATATGTCACATTGCTGTGTATCTCAAGTTAGTCATGTGACACGTGAATGCCAATGGCTATCGAACGAACGAAGAACGAACGAACGAATGAATGAATGAATTGCGCCATATTCCAACAAAATAATTTTGTACCAATTGTTTGTAATTATATTCTCAATCTCATGCATTATTTATTTATGGGGGAATAACATATTATTATTACTGGGAACTATATAAAGCCTAGGGTTTCAATTATAACAGTAAATAACACAAAACCCATTTAACCACACACTAATTGTCCTATTGAGACGCAACTACATCAATAACGAAACCAAGAATCTGTTCTAACCGAATAATGTCTATCATGTGTGTATCATCGTGTACATACAACAGATTCGTTCCATCGTATACCGTGTTCAAAATGTTAAATTATCTACATATGTACATCTTCCAATACATACATTACTGTTCTACACTCATTTTTACATATGTCTCTTTTTCTTTATACACTTAGCAACAAAAAAAATGTTTTTACATTTAGCTCCTTTTTGTTATTGTATTTAGCGACGCTCACGTATTTACATTTAAAGACGTTTGCATTTACACGAAGCCACCCATTTTACGTGTATCGACTTTAGCGACGTGTTTACATTTAGCGACGTTTTAACATTTAGCGTTGCTGAAAGCGCGTCTAGATCCAACTACGATCAGATTGGTACCGATGATTGTATGAACGCTCAACATTTGTTTTGAGAACCTTGAACGAAAATAATATCTGAAGTCAATCCATAGGTTAGAACTCGTACATGGTACTCTTGACGCTCAACATATAAAGGGTATTTCTAAAACTGGTCGGCCCGGTGTCAGTATAATTTTACTGGGTGTGATATCCAGTCATGTGCCTACGTCGTGATAATATATTTTGTCAGCACTATCAAACGGAGCCTAGAGTTACTACATGTAACTACGTGTAACTGCTACAAGGTTTATAACGACATTCATTCGACGTTTGCATGACTTCATGTTGTAAATCACCGTGTCAACGTCAATTGTTGATGCACCAGTTACATATGTTGACGTCATTCGCTGCTTTTCACGAGTTGAAAGTAAAAAACTAATACTTAATGAACTGTGATTATACGTTTTATGAAAGTCTCACAGAATCTCTAAAATTCTCACCAAAATCGCGCGAGAGGTGATATGTTAAACTTCAGTAATTCCCCCAGGCCTTGGTTTTAAATACATAGCGTAGCAAAGAAATCAGAAGCAGGCCGGGTCACTGAGGCTCCTATGGAAGACGGGTGCACCCATTTCGAATGTTTGACTTTTCGAATTTTCGCCCTGCTACATCCCTTTTTGCAACGTGAAAACTTTAACAGCACTTGTCAATCCGTTTATGTTTGTGATGTCAAATCTTGGCCTTTTATTCAACTGTTTAATTATTGTTTATTTCTCTGCGTGTTTTTGGTTGACTGGTCGTTAAATGCTACGTTTCCTGAAATTTATATCTGCTTTTTATGGGTTTTTTTTAATCTGTTTCTATCATGATTCACCGCACACTTTTCAAATTATCGTGATCAAGAAAAACAAAAGCTTTATCTGGATTTGCATCGCGTGGTTGATTTAAAGTAGTAACAAAACTCATCCATAATGTTTACCTTAATGGGTAATTCAGCCAGCTACTGCGTGTAATGGCACAATTGAATGGAAATACATATTCAAGTACCATTAATTAAACGTCATAGGCATATAAAATGTCAAATCTACTATTTATAAGTAACAAACAGGTTTTGATCTAGCTAGACCCATTCAAACTCAATATACTGCACGCTTGACTTGACCGTCACTATTGTTTTTCATGCAAACTAATGTGCTGCCTGTGCAGTGTGCGGTGGTAAAATGTCTCCCCGTGCTTGAAATCAGAACTGTTATTCATTCCGGTCTTTGGAGATTGCCGAACCCGATATTTACAGATATCGGTGGTACATTCTCAAATATTTTTGGTTTCTTACTTGAATTTCGAATCGGTGGTTCCACTACTCCAGCCTTTAACGGTTCTGAGTATTGTTTAATCCCCCTTAGGATATGTTGCTTGCTTTTTAATTTAGTATTTTGACTGTTACCTGTGATACGCCCCACTTCAGAATCTCTGCTTCCAGCTAAATTCCATTTTGTTTATTTCGCCCATTGTTTTTCTCGTTTAGGGCAACGCCTTTTGTTAGAAACTGGTACCATACGCCGCTGGCCATGGAATCAAACCGAGACTGCAATATTTTTTGTATTTATCGTGTTCGACGGTTTCCAAATTTCTCCTTTCATACTTTTTTCATATCTGTCGTTATCTCATTAAGACTTCTAAACTGATTGATATATTCCTCTCGTTTTAATGGCGTATTATCAAGAGGTTATTAAGTATAGGGTTTATTTAGTGAAACACGGTAAAACTTGTAAGTGTATTGCGCTAACACTGTTAGTCTTGCAATTATGCACCTAAATCGTGTAAAACATTGCCTTTTTTGTTACTTACTGAGTTCGTACAGTATTTTATCGGAACAATCGTTCGTACTAAAATTGTTGAGGATTTAACACGCTTACATTCACTTGTTTTAGATATCCAATAGTATTGTAACGAACAGATCTGTTTTGTTCGTCTTTCCCTATGATACAGATTATCTTTAAGCCATTTTGAGTACAATAAAAATGCCACTGTATCATGTCATTGCATCAAACTGAACTGCACTTATGTTGACAACTACAAGGGTCTTAACTCTGGATGGCTGAGGTAAACTGTGGTCTTTTTTGACCTGGTTTGAGATTTAATTAATACTAACTTCATAGCAATACCTTAGTATTTGGAATACATCTAGTAGTAGCAGTAGTAGTAGTAGCAGTTGCAGTAGCAGTAGTAGTAGTAGTAGTAGTAGTAGTAGTAGTAGTAGTAGTATACGTAGTAGTAGTAGTAGCAGCAGCATCTTTAGTAGTAGTAATGGTAGTAGTAGTAGCAGAAGTAGTAGTAATAGCAGCAGCAGCTTTACTAGTAGTAATGGTAGTAGTAGTAGCTGTAGCAGTAGTAGTAGACGTAGTAGTAGTAGTAGTAGCAGCAGCAGCTTTAGTAGTAGTAATGGTAGTAGTAGTAGTAGTAGTAGTAGCTGTAGCAGTAGTAGTAGTAGTAGCAGCAGCAGCTTTATTAGTAGTAATGGTAGTAGTAGTAGACGTAGTAGTAGTAGTAGTAGTAGCAGCAGCAGCTTTAGTAGTAGTAATGGTAGTAGTAGTAGTAGTAGTAGTAGTAGCTGTAGCAGTAGTAGTAGACGTAGTAGTAGTAATAGCAGCAGCAGCTTTAGTAGTAGTAATGGTAGTAGTAGTTGTAGTAGTTGTAGTAGTAGTAGCTGTAGCAGTAGTAGTAGACCTAGTAGTAGTAGTAGCAGCAGCATCTTTAGTAGTATAAATGGTAGTAGTAGTAGTAGTAGTAGTAGCTGTAGCAGTAGTAGTAGACGTAGTAGTAGTAGCAGCAGCAGCAGCTTTAGTAGTAGTAATGGTAGTAGTAGTAGTAGTAGTAGTAGTAGTAGTAGTAGTAGCTGTAGCAGTAGTAGTAGACGTAGTAGTAGTAATAGCAGCAGCAGCTTTAGTAGTAGTAATGGTAGTAGTAGTTGTAGTAGTTGTAGTAGTAGTAGCTGTAGCAGTAGTAGTAGACCTAGTAGTAGTAGTAGCAGCAGCATCTTTAGTAGTATAAATGGTAGTAGTAGTAGTAGTAGTAGTAGCTGTAGCAGTAGTAGTAGACGTAGTAGTAGTAGCAGCAGCAGCAGCTTTAGTAGTAGTAATGGTAGTAGTAGTAGTAGTAGTAGTATTAGTAGTAGTAGCTGTAGCAGTAGTAGTAGACGTAGTAGTAGTAGCAGCAGCAGCAGCTTTAGTAGTAGTAATGGTAGTAGCAGTTGTAGTAGTAGTAGCTGTAGCAGTAGTAGTAGACGTAGTAGTAGTAGTAGCAGCAGCAGCTTTAGTAGTAGTAATGGTAGTAGTAGTTGTAGTAGTAGTAGCTGTAGCAGTAGTAGTAGACGTAGTAGTAGTAGTAGCAGCAGCAGCTTTAGTAGTAGTAATGGTAGTAGTAGTAGTAGTAGTAGTAGCTGTAGCAGTAGTAGTAGACGTAGTAGTAGTAGTAGCAGCAGCAGCTTTAGTAGTAATAATGGTAGTAGTAGTAGTAGTAGTAGTAGTAGTAGCTGTAGCAGTAGTAGTAGACGTAGTAGTAGTAGTAGTAACAGCAGCGGCAGCTTTAGTAGTAGTAATGGTAGTAGTAGTTGTTGTAGCAGTAGTATAAGTAGCAGTAGTAGTAGTAGTAGTAGTAGTAGTAGTAGTAGCAGTAGTAGTAGAAGTAAGAAACAGAACATTATATCAATACTATTTTACATCTTTATTTAAATGACATATTATTTTATGTATCAAATAAAAGGTCTTATCAAGACAAACAGTTTGATATAAAACTATTTACAATGACAAGCCCTACACTCGATGATGCCAAAAACGTTGAAATTGGATACAATCCCACCTTTTATTAAATACTTCCATCATATTTGAGACGTTTGGAATGGAAGAGGCCTTTAATGACACCTCTCGGTATCTGGATGACATATCCATATTAAACATTGACAAGCCTTTCTTTTCTACTATGGTTAATAATATATTCCCTAAATAACTTCAACTTAACAAAGCTAATATTACTTTTCTGATACGAACACTTCTTTTCTTGATTTACATCTCTCCATGGAAAATTTTGAAATAATAAGCAAAATATATGACAATAGAGATGATTTTAATTTTGATATTTTTAATTATCCCCATTTAGATGGGGATGTTCCCCGAGAAATTTCTTATGGGGTCTATGTGTCTCACCTTATTCGTTTTTCTAGAGTTTGTACTCGAGTTGAGGACTTTAATATTCGTAATCTCTGTATAACTAAAAAGCTACTCCATCAGGGTTACCGTTACCATAAACTTCGTGAAACCTTTGCAAAATTGTATCATCGTAACCCTGATCTTCTTTCAAAATATAAAAGTAATTTAAGAACTCTTCTGCGACAAGGACTATCACAACCTGACTTCTATGATGACGTGATTTACAAACTTCGTAAGATCCTTGGCCATGATCACTTGCATACTATCTTTGTTAAACTTGTTAAAAGGTTTATGAAAAGAGGTAATGACCCCATCATTTTGCAACGCATTGCATGCTTATGGTGGACTCATTTACAGTTCGCCACTATACTTTCCTCTTCAATTGTGATTTGACAGGACAGGCTGTGGACCCTATGATGACGTCTACCTAAAGCCCAAATGAACGGTGAGACGTTTGATGTTTGTCTGCAGTCTTGTCTTGTCGTGCCCTCAATGGTTTATTCTTTGGCTCTGGCTTCTGCCAAGTCATTGAGTATCTTCTTTATGGCTTTTTAGGCTATTGTTTTTTTGTATTTATATATACACGAGCATCTTTGTGTTTTACTTATATTGCCTATTAATGCTGCCTTATTGGTTAGAGAATAGTTCAAGGTGGGGATTTCTTATTTACACTGTCCCATTTTATTGGGTTGACAGTAGGGTAAGTGTGAGGTTTCATGCACCCTAGAACATGGTTTAAACCCCCACGCGGCCTTTTTTGCCACTGGCCGTTCCAAGGCGGTAGCCCTATTGTCAACCCTTTTGTGTTTGTGATGTATTATTTGTATTGTATTCATCTTTTAATTTGTTCTTTGTTTCTGTATGTGTTTGTGGTAGACTGTTGTCATTGAATGCTGCTTTTCCTGTTCGATTTTTATATCTATATTTATCAAAAACGTGTTTATATGACGACACAACAAAATGCAGATTCAAATCGCACATATCTTCAAATTTACAAATATATATGTATAGCTCATATGCTTATTTTTAAATTGTCCGATAGGTCAGTTCCTACCTAATACTTACAATTGGGATATTACTGAAATACACGGATATTGGATCGGTCTTAAATGATGACTTAAAACGAACTCAAAATGTTCGATCGATAACTATCATTTCAACGTAAACATTACCTTAGAAGATGTTGTCTATTAATTAAGAAATAAAATATTTCCAGCGGGTTTATATTGTCCCATATCAATACCCGGTGGGCGGGACTTGATGGCCATAGATACCAAGGACCGTAGGCCCGCGGTTTCGATGTGTTTCAAGTTCCAAACACCAGGTTTTGATCTCGCGCAATATAAACCCGTTGGAAATGTTTTATTTTTTTTATCTGACATAACATTTTTATGTATTTTATACACACATTTTGGAGTAATTGAACATAATAAAAAACAAATTCTCACAACTTACATTGTATATCCATCTCTCGGCACTAACAAAGAAAATATACAACTTTATCGTGTTTTTAACAATATCAATTTTTTTTTTACGTAAAGTTGCTTTAAACTAACGTAATAGCTGCTTTGGATGTTTTCCGACGTTGCAAATCGTTTAAAATTACGTCCTACCGGTTGAAGGACGTGATGTTAGAGGTCTTGATAGCATTTTAAAAAACAAACAATAACCAATCAGCAATGAGTATTTTAATAAACCATGTTAGATATGACAACTACATTACTAATATTAATTTAGCGATGCGTATATCTGATACATTATATTACTAGTTTAGTTTAGCGATGCGTATATCTGATACATTATATTACTAGTTTAGTTTAGCGATGCGTATATTTACTAGTTTAGTTTAGCGATGCGTATATCTGATACATTATATTACTAGTTTAGTTTAGCGATGCGTATATCTGATACATTATATTACTAGTTCCATTCTAATGATAAAGTATAAGTATTTTCGGGGTTTATTTCATCAAAATCCATGAGTATGTTTACAAGTTGTGTATTTGAAGAGAAATTGCCGATATTTTCAAGGTCATGTCTAACGCAAAGGTGTAAATATGCTTATATAAAATCTAAACAAAAAACGACATCACAGTGGTACCTACGAAAAGCGAGTGTATATGAACTTACATATATGAGCTTAACTTATATAATATAAGTTTAACTTATATATATATATAAATATATGAGCTTAACTTATATATGTGAGCTTAACTCGAACAGAAATTGTAGCATTCAAGGACAGCAGTCAATTACAAACATGCACAGAAACAACCAACGACTACAAAGATGAATATAAGGCGAACCACAAAGTTAACGTAATAGGGTTGACAATACGATAATGGGGCTAGGTAAATACAGATATAAAAATCGAAGTCATGTTTCATTTTATTCTCTATATTTTGTGATAAATTATTGACTATTTAAGTCATTGTTCTAAAGTAAAATTGTGATTTATTCAGTAAAATCTGCCGAAAGGGCTAGATAGTGTAAAACTGTATTGGCTTAATTTGTATTACGTTTTCAACGCCAGTAGGTATTATCAAATTATTGATGGAAAGTTTTGTTTTTTTAGATACTTACATTGTATATAGTGTCAGTTTTTAAGATCTCCGGCCATGTTTTGTTTCATGAGCATGTTTATGTTTATTTAAATCGAAAACGATACACAACAATAAATATTTACAATTCACACATTGCAATATCTATGAAAAGCGAAAATAAGATTTTATTTGATGACGTAGAAAGCTTTGAACAGGTAAATTAATCCACAGGTAAAAGAATTTATCAATTATCTGGCAATAGTTGTGCAGCAATACAATTCAGATTTACCACATTTCCCCGTGCAGTCTCGCAGTGGTAAAAGTAGTATCTACGTCATGCAAATAATACTTTTATTAACATACAACTTAGTAGCGGTTTTAAATATATGTTTCTCTCCGGGATTTTCAAGAAATGTTCATATGATGTTTAAGAGTTTAATGTGTTAATTGATAATACTACAAAAATGGTGGCCATTCGTCTTTAACGTAGATAAGTACTTGTGAGTACGCGATTCAGACATTCGCTTATAAGGGTTGTCTATGGAGGAGACTATTTGTCATTACTTTATTTAATGTGGAGTGTGTATTGTTTATGTTCATTTGTCAAAGTTTTCAATGAAAATATCGTTTTGCAAGTTTGATTTACGTCGTATGATTGTGAGATTCCATCATTGCTTTTAAGTACGCAGCCGCATGACAAATCGTATTCGCATGGAATCAAGATCGTGCGTCTACATGATTTCCATTTTTTGTCGCATTCGCATTTGCATGCCGCATACCGCGTATATGGAATCTTAGATTTACACGTTTTGTTAAAGCTTAGAGTAACACTTATTGGACGAAGGTAGAGTGCGTGGTCCAGTGGTAGAGCGCCGAACTTCAGATCGAGAGGTCGTGGGTTCGATCCTCGCCGCGGCCACGTTATTTATCCTTGAGCAAGATAATTAATCCACATTGCTTAGTACTAGTTCTACCCAGGAAGACATCGAGAGTGATTAATATAAGTTGCAATAACTTGTTTCGCAATCGATGTAAAATAAATATGTTTAAACTAAGGTAGTTATAACGCAGTCCTAGTAAGCGGTAGCCGTACCATTCGCTGTCTGGGTGACTGGACCAGCTTAAGTAGTCACGAGGGAGGTTACTATACAGCGTTAGGCAAGACGTCCTAGATGTATAAGTTACTGCCATGGTGAGCGGAATTACGTTACCTGAAGCTGGATTTTCGGTTTGATCGCCATCTCTGGAAGTGGTCGTATTGGCATCGTTTATCTCCGTTACCGGAAGTGGTAGAGGATGATGAGTAAACTGTACCGGAAGTGAACTAGCTGTGGCGACAGTTTAGTATTTAGCTATAGCAGAAATGCTGTCTGATTAAAACCGATACTTTTAGTTAATATTTAATGACCATACTTTGATATAGCAAACGTGTATTTAAATACTTTAAGACTTTACTATTTCTGCTTGCCATTATATTTATTTGTTTATATGTTCACCTTTGTTGTGCTATAATTATTCACAGTACGTCATTCCAAAAAGAGAATTGTTAAAGGAGTGGTTTCGAACTAAATGAAAGGGTTAGGGTTAGGGTTAGAAATAAAATGATATAGGCACATGTCAACAACATGTTAATGGAACGGTTTCTACGGGTTTATACTCCGCTGGAATATATTATCTGTATATATTGGTGCCCGTTGGTCACCAACACGCACTCTTATATATAGTTGTCCAAAATCTTTTTGTTTTTACAAAGGTCATTGCTCCTTCAATCTCGAGCATACAGCCGTTTTGAGGTTTGACGCGAAACATGATTTCATTTTGTCTTTCGGTTCTACACAATGTTTCACGGCCTAATCGTGGTAGCCAGTGCATTTCGTTATATACTGAACCAAACGTATAATGCAACACGTATTGTTTTGCATTTCGTATTCTATGTTTTTGGATTAAAATGTTTTACTTCAAGGTTTGGAATTAAAGATAACTTTCAAAAAATATGGTATAACCAGAACCAATACAATACTATTAGCCGCCAGACTCATTCCGATACTCCTATTAACTGTTGCTGGCTCACAATAGGAAAGAAACATAACAAGTAAAGTTCAAGATTGATTTCCAGTAAATACAAATCAAGTTTATCGAGTCTGCTTCATTTCTCTATTGTTTGTGTTTGTTGCTTTCAAGGAGCCTCCTTTCAGTATTTATTGACACTAACACTAGCGTTTGTATACTGCTGTGTGGCGCCTGTAAAAGTTAGGACGACTATAAATCAGTAGCGTCATTACATACTGGTCCTTTGGGATTCTCAAGATTTTCTCTATTGTTTGTATGTGTTGTCCTCTTTTCAGTATTTTTGTCTACATGTAATATTGATCAAATATGATGCAGAAAGTGAATAAAGCTAAATGATGTATGCATCAACCTACAGTTGCATCGAAAATCTCAGAAAGCAACCAGATTTGTTTGTGTCCATCATAATTATACGTTATATAAGCAAAAACGATCATGTTGCGTTATAGCTTTTGATCAGTTGAGAGTATACCATTATAAAAAAAAGTATCCAACATTATTCGTGGCACACGTAACATGTTTAAAGTTAAATATAGGAGTCCTATAGTGATATGCGATAGCGATATATTGTTTGTCATCCGCCGCAAGTGAATATTCTGAAGCATCTTCTCGTTAACCACTAATATTGCCCAGTAAACCGGGCGGTCCCGTGGTTTATACTTACTAGTCTTTCGAGCATATTAAAGAACCATCGGAATGTATTCGTTAATAATAGTAGGGCGGATTTCTAATTCCTTTTTCTTTCTTAGTCGTTAAACATGGATAAATTCAGTAACTACCACCGTTAGTGTTTAGGATCAATTAGAGCAATGGCCAATGAGACAAATCCGTCATGAGTTTATCCATGTGGGATTATAAGAATCGTTCATGGGTATCCGGTGAAGATAGGGGATTCCTGCCGAGGTTCCGATTAAACACTTATACCGACACTTATCTCGACCCTAGGGTGAGATGGAAGTATCTAGCCCCGGTAAAATGACGGATTTCCTTGTCAGATATGCAAGAATATAAGAATCTTTCATGGGTATCCGGTGGAGATAGAGAATTCCAACCAGAGGTATAATTGTTTTTATCGGAACCGAGGCTCTGCCTAGGTTTCGATTAAAACACTCATACCGAGGGTTGGAATTCCCTATCTGAACCGAATACCCATGATAGATTCTTTTTCTTGCATATCAGAGACAAGATGTGCGTTGACGCCGCCAGCTACTAACGTTTTGCATGTTTTCCTGCATACCGGATGTTGGCGCGCGTGAATTTTATCTCTCACCCTAGGGTCGAGATAAAATAATGTGGATACTCATAATGGATTCATATACTTTTGTAAATGTTAATCATTACATTTACATTCCCAAGACATTTTGTATAATCTTGTCTTTTAAAATAACATAGAACAAATGTTTTGTTTTGTTTTTATTTACGAGTATTTCAATAGCATATACTCTCACCTAATATTACGCCTACTTTGAAAATAGTACACATTTTACAAATGTAACCTATTTGTTATTGTAATTCTTACCAAGAAGTGAAGTCACTTCCCTTTTGCAAAAAAAAAGGAACAACAACAACTAAATATCGATTAAAAAAGACTAATACTATTGATATATCCTGAAACGAAAAAGAAACGCAACTCGGGAATTTCCGCTATATAATATGCTGCTCTCATGGCTACGTAATACCTTTCCTTTCGGAAAAAAATACTAAAACAACACAAAATACAGCAAATAGTATTCCTTCAAATTTTCATTATTGACAGAGTACGCGTTTGGCTCAATCATTTGAGCAATTTTAGGATGCAGAATATTGCGTACTGAGCTGGCTCAGTTTTTCAAAGTTTCAAAGAGGAACTTCAACATTTATGAATTTCTTGTTACAAGGTGTAGCGTGATTAACACGTCTACAACATCACAGCTGTGTCATTTCTTTAATTTACTGCACATTTTTTTGGAAAAACATCTTGGGATTTATTTGGAATATTATGTGAAATTAAGTGCGCAGTATATACAATATATAGCGGAAATTTCCGAGTTGCGTTTCAGTATAGCTAGGCCGATAAAGACGTTTTATTCATGATTGTATTTTTTCAATGATGTATACTTGCGGCCCTATACTTGTACGTTTGCATTTAAGGCTTTACTCAAATTTCAAACGTGGATGTTACAACGTGTACTGTGATTTATACGTCTACAACAGCACCGTTCTATCCTCTCTCTAACTAACTGCAACCCATTATTTAAACAAATCATCTTGGGACTTTCCCGATATGTTACATGGAATTGAGTGTGAAGAATGCATTATAAAGCGGAAATTCCCGAGCTTCTTTTTGCCTTTAATATATGTTCGTGTTGTTTGCTAATATTTATTGTACATGTCACTATAGAAAGCAGTGTACTTATCATTCACACACTAAACGCACTACACGAGTTAGTTGCCTCGAACTATTTCAGTCCGTGTTACCTCGGTGTTTTTGAGTACTTATGAATAATAGGCTTTATATATAGTTGCGTTATTATTTTATATAAATATGCAAACATGCGACCGTACTAGATCCGTCCTCCATAAACCAGAGTCTACACAATGTCATTTACTGTCTCCATCTACTGGCAGTTTAGATCAAGGATCTTTGCTTAGGCTTCATGTCTAGGTAATTTGCATAATTATTTGTTTGCTTTTTTTTGCTGTAGTTGTCTGAAATGAGACGTGTACATATTAAAGTCGCCATCCTGCCAAAAACAGTCAAATATTCTACCAACGGCGAGATATATTTATATGTTTACACACATATTTTGTGAATACAAACTCTATAGACTATTAACGTTTTGTAGTGTAATCTTTCCGTTATTCTTTGGGATTATTTCGTTAATATATTTCATCACAATTTGTTTTTGAATGTATGGTTGATTTTCAACTTGCATTCATAGCCATTGATTTTGCCGCCTCCTCATCGCCATCTGGCGGATAACCTACATTTTTTCTCATAAATCGAGGCTTCAAGCTGATCTATGCTAGACGAACGTATTGGATGCTGAAAACAACTATAACAAATAAAGAGGTCGAGAAACTCTACGAAAATCTCATTATGTATGAGTTGTGGGCGAATCTTTTTCAAGCGAATTTTTGCAAGGTTTTCTCATCATAGAGGGCTGGCGTGGCGCAGTCGGTAGCGCGGCGGATTTGTAACCGGAGGCCCCGGGTTCAATCCTCCGTGGTGCCACTGAGTTCCATCGGTGTGTTCTTGGGCAAGACCCTTTCCCTTAGCCTCGTCCGTCGGAGGGGACGTAAACCGGGCGGTCCCGTGTATCGGTCTATCCTCCGAGCACGTTAAAGAACCATAGGAATCTATTCGATAATAAGAGTAGAGCAGGTTCCCGGATTCCTATGTATCCTTCCCCTCTCTCTGGGGCGGCTCTAAATAACCTATATTGTGTTGATGAGCCTTTAAACAACATTCAATTCAATTCATCAAGGGAGAAACACGATGTGACGTCACGACTATAGTGTTATATTAAGCAAGTGAACGTAACAAAACACCCCGGACAAATTGTTCAATGTTTCTAAAACAATATACAAATATATAATTAGAAAACAAGAATTGGACACTTCAGAAGAAAAACATTGTAGCGTATTTCGAAAATCGGATAATTGCGCTATCCGGTTACTAGTTCATTTGCAATCTTGCCTGTTCGTACTAGGTCATATACCACTATTGCATTTTACGTAGGGTTACATTATAGCCTTTTGGCTCTAAAACACAATTTACACATCCAAGGGAACCTTTTAGGCTACTTTATTTTCAAGAACTATCCTAGACCCACTTAAAAAAAGTGCTTTCACCTACTTTCGGTTTGATGACGGTGCTGAGCGTCAGGCAAGTAGCAAATAAATGTGAATTTCTGACAATTTAATTACCATACCTGCAATTTTCTCAAAAAAATAGCCTAGATGCAAGAAAAAATACATTTTTTTTTTTTTATCACCTTCACATATTATTTTGACATTTTATGTACATCAGTTATAATTCAGGCAATTCTACCCAATCAGAAAATATCTCTTTCGAAAACTATTTCCCTAATACACCCTATACTTTTTTCAGCCAATCAGTAGCCCCAAAACAATAGTGGTATGTGACCTACTACAGTTATTTGCATTTGAAAATTGTACCCTAAATTAATTTATACATATTACTTTTCTAATTATGTTTGGATGATTTTATAAGGTAGGTTGACGAAAAAACGATATGTATAAACATATAAATATATATGGGCAAGATTCTGTTATTTTAATGAAGAAAGGGTGGGATGATGTAAATAGAGCAAGTATAGCTCGTGGCGACAAGTTATGTGTACAGCCTGGGCAAAATTGTCATAAATGTTCATGTAGAGCTACATATATCATTCCTAAATGAATAGCAGGGCACAAGAGAAAATGTGAAGCTACTACATGGAAAGACGACCCACAACGCACGCTTAGGTCTGAGAGATCATTTTCATTTAGGGAAGACTGCCTATTTTGTGGCAAACCAGTAGGGTTAACAAGCTTCGGAAATGAAACCAATTCTATCATTTCTGTAAGAACCTATGATTTTCTGCAGCGAATAGTTGAAGCATGCGAAAAAAGAAAATGCTTGGTCTAATGAGGTGCATGCCCGCATTCAAACGGTACATGATCTTAATATCATGCAGCCGATGCCATTTATCACCAGGAATGCAGTGTTTGTTTCAGGACAGACACATTCTTTAGAACAAAACTACGCCTTTCAGTACTGTCAGTACTTTTATTCTAATTGACAATTGGCTGGCTGTCGGCTGTATTCACATATTAGTGTCAATAGCACGAAGCATAAAACCCTCAAAACAGATCATAAAACCCCTGTCACACTAGGGCCGCGTTCTCACGGCGATCCCACGGCTTCCAAGAAAAATGCAGAACGCCGAGGTGCGCGCAGTACGATCGCAAGCATCGCCGCAGCAACGCAGTGGCATCGCCAGTAGACGCATTGGGATCGCATAGAACGCCATGCGACGGCGCGCACTTTGAGCATTCAAACGGTACATGATCTTAATATCATGCAGCCGATGCCATTTATCACCAGGAATGCAGTGTTTGTTTCAGGACAAACACATTCTTTAGAACAAAACTACGCCTTTCAGTACTGTCAGTACTTTTATTCTAATTGACAATTGGCTGGCTGTCGGCTGTATTCACATATTAGTGTCAATAGCACGAAGCATAAAACCCTCAAAACAGATCATAAAACCCCTGTCACACTAGGGCCGCGTTCTCACGGCGATCCCACGGCTTCCAAGAAAAATGCAGAACGCCGAGGTGCGCGCAGTACGATCGCAAGCATCGCCGCAGCAACGCAGTGGCATCGCCAGTAGACGCATTGGGATCGCATAGAACGCCATGCGGCGGCGCGCACTTTGAGCATGCACAAAACAAACGCCGTCGCTCGGCGTTCTGATAAGAGCGCAGTGGGGTCGCCGTAAGGTCGCCATAGCAGCGCAGTAAGGTTTCCTACATCGCCACAGGAGCTCCGCAGTGCGAACGCTGTGGTTGTCGGTGGCGCTTGCACGGAGATTGTACGGCGTTCTCTGAGATGTCACTACGTCTCTACCGCGCTTATACGACGCGTCTACGGCGCTTATACGGAGTGTTATTTATTTTACTGCGCTCTTACAACGACTGTACGGAGCTGTCACGGCGATCATTGCACTCCCAAGGCGCTTCTACCGCGTCCATCGGCGTTTGCATGACAAAAACGAACAAAACAGTATAAATGAATTATAGGTAGTGCAAACGAACGTCTTCAACACGCCGTCAGCGCAGTGTGAGCGCCGTGAAAGCGCAGTGCACGCAGTGGAAGCGCCGTGAGAGCGCAGACAATCGCCAACAAGAACTCCGTAGGAACGCGATAGAACGCCATGGGAGCTCCGTAGCAACGCCTTGGTCGCTGTGAGGACGCCGTGACATCTCCATCTTCACGAAAAATATCAGATTTTTCTTGCGATCTCACGGCGTTCTGGAAAATTAAACAACGCCGTGCCAACGCAGTGGAAACGCGCTATAGTGTGACAGGGGCATAATTTTAGGATAATAAATAATGCATTGAACATGACATTTATCCCTGCAAAAAAGATTTATGGTTCAAATATTACGGAAATCTCAATGACTCATGTCTCAGTCGATGATTAACGAGGCATTTAACAATATTTAGGCACTGGATTCACTGTGAAATCCGTGACAGGATGAAAGTGCTAAAACTGCAGATCTTGGTTGATAATAAATTCCAAATTACAAGAATGAAATATCGACAATTACGTGATATTATTTAATAGATAGCGACTGAGGATTTGCTCTCCTGGTGATTTCTTTTCATATGATATTATTCACAGAACAAGTCCGACGGGTGATGATTGTCAAAAGCACGGTCTTGTTAGTCACTAATGAATGACAGTAGATTACTTTTGTCGGTTTATATATTTCAGAATACTCTCCTGCCGTGCTAGATACAAACTTCGTTATATACTCTTTATCGAGAATTATTGAGATATTCATTACACACACGCAGCTGTAGTATACATTTCTGTGATTATAACCTAAATAAATTTACGAAAATTGTGTGTCTTAAGGACTCACACCACTATTATCTCCCTTGAATACTCGTGCCCTACTGATGAAGGAGGTAGATAAAAAAAAACAAGTTCGCTTTTCTACATTTTACAGGATACATTGATTTATCTTTACCAGGTTCTAAATCTACAGCATTTTAGGAAGAGAACACAGAAAAATGCATGTTGATATAAGATTTCTAGCTAATTCTGCCTCATTTTACACATCATGGGTCTAATCACCACGGGGTTGTATTTTTGTCTAAATTTTGATAGGTGTGACATGCAAACATGAAATTAAAAAAGTTCAACCTGGTAAATATTTGTTAAATGTGTTTTAAATTGCAGATATTGGATGAATGAAAAATTTAAGCATAAATACATGTTGCAAAATCTGTTTTATCTCTATGCCACGAACAAAAACATTACAATGGGACCCTATGGAAAATTAATTGTGGTGTGAGACGTTAAACATACAGTTAACACGTCGGCTTAATCGAGATTGCTATTTCCCAGCGGTGGGGATTTAGTGGTAATCAGCATCAGATGCTGGAGGTCGTGGGTTCGATCTACGGCCGGGTCACACACAAAAAATCATAAAAATAGTACTTTCAGCTACCATACTTGATCAGTATATAACTATTAGTGCTATGGCTGGGTGGGGTATCATGACATGCGTGATAAAACTGAGCATTAAACTCACAGCTATATATGAACACCGTCGTGATAAGACTGAAAAAGGCAGAAAGAATGTTAACAATTACGTTAAAAGTAGACACAGAAGTCGACAATGAAATATAGCATTTAAGGACCACAGCCTACCAAAACAACGCATAGAAAGAAACAACAATTAAAAGGATGAACAAAATGCAAGGAATATGACATCACAAACATAAAATGTTTCACAACAGACGCATTTTAGTGGAAAAACTGTCCGCCGAGGATTTAAACCAGGTGCTAGGACGCACCAAACCTCACTCGTAACAGCTTGTCATCCAAGTTAAACGATAAAGTGGAGATAAAGAAATCCCCGTCATGATATAGCCCCTAAAAACTAGGCAGCAACCAAAGGCAGTATACGTATAACACACAGATGATCATGTGTATATGAATATAAAAATCAAATTCCTAGAAAGCCACAAACAAATATTCAGTGACTTAGCAAAAACCAAAGTAACAAGAGAATAAACCTTTAAACACAGGCAAGACAATATTAGAGCCAAACATCAAACGTAACCCTCCTTTCAAGATTTAAATAGTGTTTACAGTCTGTCCAGTCATCGAACAGTCCAACTGTAAATGGATGAACCATGCAATATACAGGGCGTTGCAAAATGATAGTGTCATAGCCTCATTTGGAAAACTTTTGGATTTTTTTTAAAAGCCTGGTAGAGCATTAAGCATAATGAATTTTCAGAAGCCAGATCAACACAAAAATAAACTGTTAAAGACATTTTTTTAGGATTTAGTATGACGTCAACATAGGCTTACCAATATACCGGATCATCGCATAATCAATGACTGAAGCCTAGTGGCAAAATGAAAATGGTTCAACTGAACTATATATATGCTTATTTTTTTAAACAAAACGTTATTAAATAGTGCAATAGTAATTGTTTCAGCAAGTTATTTATGATCCTGGAATTATTAACTAAGCATGGAATACAAATTTGATCCCGTGACGTCGTTTATTTTAACGGAAATACGTGTGTAATGAAATAACATTAGAAGAAGTCATGGATTATATTCTTGCGAAATAAATCAAACAACCCTTTCAAATTTTTGTTTCATCAAATATGTACATTTAACCCGTGTCTCGTTCACAAAGAGACACCTACATGTATGATTCACATGTTCGCTCTTATCACCTTTTTTACTCGTTCTTTGTTTTCAATAGTATCACAATAGATAACGTATTGCTCGTGTGTTTCAGTGTGCGGCGTTCTTCTCCTATACATGGAGACTTGGAGCGATTCTGTGCAAGACTGTCCACTACGTCCAGAATGTGTCGATTCTGTGTTCAGTAATACACCTGACAGTGCTCAGTCTGGAAAGGTAAATTGGTGTAGTAATTTTGTGTGACAATTTTCAGTTTCGTCAGGTCATGTTATTAACTTGCCTCGACATTTTAGTTGAAGAGTCTATTATTTACTTAAAAGATAAAGTTTTATTCTTTACTAAAGGATTTAATTATATATTTTGATCTTTCTACGAATTATGAACAACGCAACGTTAGGCTTATTTAAAGTGCGTGAAGCCCGAATGGCTTCTCGGTAACTTTAAATTAGCTAATGTTTATACCACGTAGAAAAATCAAAATATTTAATTCAGTCCTTATATTTTCATTTCATATTTTAGCATGTTTTGCTTTTACTGTTACAGTAATGTATCATGTATTGTATGTGATTTTTTATGACGTGTTTTATACTTTTGGAAAAAAACGAAAGTCATACTAACCTTATGAGTGTGAACGGTTTATGTATTTCATTTGTTGTTTAAAATTCACCGCAGGATCATAATGAATAATTGACACGAATTGTTGATTAAACTATATAGGAATAAAATACTTCTGATTGGATAAATCTGCCATTAGATCGTTTCAAAATACGTTTTACATACAACTACACATACTTTTTTTTATATATACTGCACTCGCAACATAAACTAATTATTTATTGTTTCAGGATACACAGACCTCGTTATCTCCCTCTCTTGCGCTGTTTTTTTTCATCATTCATCGAGTCAATTGTCATGATTACAATTGGAGGTCAATGGCCAATGAGTCCAAATCCTGCCTGTAGTAAAGCCCATTTCGTGTACGCTCCATAACTGTTGCATACATGAATGGATTTCAGATGATTGGCACATTAAGACGATGAGCAAAACCCAACACCTATGTTAGTATATTCAAGGTTAAGGTCACTGTGATGGTCATTCACTTCTTATAACAATACTAAGTCTGGAATTATTACAAATGAACTTCCGCAAGGACTATCCTTTGCCATCTACTAGTTTAATTGTTCATAAATGACCTACCGCTTTATACTGATCAACTATATACTGACCTGTATGCAGATGATACTGTCCTGTGTGATATTGAAGTTTCACGCTCTACAATTGAAAGCAACTTACAAATAGCATTAAACAATTTAGAAAATTGGTGCAAATACAGTAGTATGCTAAGCAATACATCAGAGACAAAATTTATGCTCATAACAGCTCACCGAAGGATACTTCCAGCTTATATTGGAACATAAATAATGATAGTTTGAATAGAATAGCTAAAGACAAAATACTTGGCATTTTTATAAACAATAACTTGGACTTTCCATACAAATACAATGTGCAAACAAATGACATCCAATGTAAGGCTCTTGTCACGAATAAAGGAATATCTTTCCATTGAGCATAGAACTGATTTTTTTTATAAACTTACATTCAACTCCATATAGAATATTGTAATTTTGTATGGGGAGGTGCATCACAAATACACCTAAATAAAATTTACCGTCTTCCAAAACGGGCATGTGAAATAATGTTGGGCTATAATGTTGCGGAAGTAGTAGAAAGGAAGCAAGAAGTAAAAGTATTAACAGTTGTTGACAGATTATATCTGCGAAAGTAGAAAGTAAAGTGAATCAAATGAAATGTTTAGACGTCAACTTGAATGCTCCTTGAATGCTACTTTCCCTGTCCGATCTTTTTATATTTCTTGCTAATGAAAACTAATGTTACTTGTATCTCTATTTGTGTTTGTTGCTTCCAAGGGATCCCCTTTTCAGTATTTATTACATGTTTTGATAGCAAAAACAGCCCATAATTGTATCCCCCAACAACCAAAGAAAGAAATATTCAAGCAAAAAGTTACATATTCTGGACCAGTCATTTGGGAAAGCTTGTCTAACAGCCTTAGCTTGAAAATATTTGATTATTTTCATTGTACCTTCATAAAGTTCATAAAACAAATATTAAAAAGTTATAAATGTATTGCTAAACATCAAGACTCAAATCGATATTTTTGTTAGAGTGCGACTAAAATATCTAAATCTGAAATTATTTGAGTTAAAATTTCACACATTTTTAAAGTTCAGAATATTCAATTTTTGGTTTGAACATTTTGTAAATAGAATACTAGATAATAATGCCTCTTTAAAATTACGTTTTAAATGTTTTAATGTTACAATATACCATTTTTTTTAGCCGGAATTGAGGTTTTATTCTTACCCCAGCCTACCCCGTTTTTGCTTCTTGGAGAATGGTTTGGATGGTGTATGAAAGTTATTACTCGGACCACGTAATACGTCGGAAAGCGTTACACTTTGCTTATTTGTGTGTGTATTGTTATAAGTGTTGTTTTTTTAAATAATTAGTATTTACTTTTGTTTATTTATTTATTTGTCTATGTTGTCAGGTATCTATATATATTTTATTATTTCGTTTTGCTGTGCACGTTTTATGTTTCTTATTTTTTTTTTGGGATATTTGTTTGAATATTTTGAAATCTAATGTATGAGTAGGCGTGTGGACAAAGGCTGAATGGGAGGTGGCTGCGCGCAAACTATATGCACACGTTTTTTTTCAAAAGTACATTTGAACATATGTATACATACATCTTTCAATATTATTATATTAAAATGACACAATAGTGTTACTCGTGCTTGGCAACGAATAGGTATACTTAGAAACTTGAAATTCTCTCTTGACAGAAAATCTTTAAAACGCATTTACATTTCATTTATACGTCCATTATTAGAGTACGGTAATGTTATTTGGGATAACTGTACCCTAGAGCAAAATAAATCTGTTGAAGCAATACAAGTCGAGGCAGCACGAATAGTGACTGGTGCAACCAAATTATGCAGTATAGCTAAACTGAATGAGGAAACGAAATGGGAAACTCTCGCTGATAGACGTAAAAAACAAAAACTCATATTATTTTACAAAATGCGTAACAGCCTTACTCCGAATTACCTAAGTGAACTGATTCCGCCTGAGGTGCACGATCGAACTGGTTATAACCTAAGAAATAATAATGACATTTCAGTTGTACCTGCGAGGACTAGTTTATACCGGGATTCTTTTCTCCCATCAGTTATTCGCAACTGGAACACTCTACACGAGGACATAAGGAACAGCGCCACCTTACAAATGTTCAAGTCATCCCTAAACTCTAACTTATCCAAACCCCCAACATCCTATTATACTGGAGACCGCCAAGGACAAGTATTACATGCTAGACTTAGACTTGAATGTAGTTCCCTTGGTCAACATTTACACAAGCGTTCCCTTATAGACAATCCAAACTGCACCTGCGGTCTAATAGAAACAGCTTATCACTATTTACTAATTTGTCCGAGATATATTGATCAAGGACGAACTTTCTTTACACACTTACCTTGTGTTTTATCTCAACAGAACTTACTGTTTGGGTCAAATAACCTTTCGGACCATTATAATGCCCACGTTTTCAAAAAAGTCCAGTCGTACATATTAGCAACGAAACGATTTACAAACTAGATAGCAACGTGTCGAGCCTATTCCTGGGGGGACTGATGTGACTGGTGAAATTATTCTTTTTGTACATTTTGCTTGTTTTCTTTTTTTCATGTTACTTATCGATCGGTCAGGTCCAAACGTATTACTAATCAGCTACACAATAATGGACAACATATTAATATGACAGGACCTGGTCTGTCGTGTACTATCTGTTTTAGAATCACTATTTCTAATTGTTAAATTCCATCAAATGCTATTTTACATCATATGCTAATATTTATAACACATAAAATGTCAGCCGTATCTTATGCACTAATACGAATATTAAGGAGATGAATTGACATAAGTTTTCATCGAAAGCTTGTTTTCAAATCCTGTTCATGTACCATTGAAACATTGTTCATTACATTTCTTGAATAAATACTGTTTAAACCAAGACACTAATTTTTGTTTGCGTTATTTGTTTATACTTTAAATTATTTATTTTCTGTAGTTTAGTATTTTAGTATTAGCATGTTTTTTGTGTTTACTGTAATTTATCGTGTTTTGTATGATTCCTCTTCAGGCTCGTGAAATAAAAGTGTTCACAATTAAACTCCCGACCCGGATATCATTCACTGATAACGATGTTATCACCTTATTAAAGACAAGCTAATTTCTCTTATTCAAAAAACATTCGCTAGAGAAAATACTACATTTTTGGCATGTTATAATATAAAAGCGTTTTTTACTAACGGCAGTTTAGACAATTATACTATGTGGACTTGCTATGAAGTTTGTGAAGCACTCATTTTCCTATTAGATAATATTTTCGTCAGGTAGGGAACCACCGTTTATAGACAAATTGTTGGTATCCCTATGGGTACGAACTGTGCACCATTTGTCGCAGATTTGTTTTTATTTTGCTATGAAAGGGATTTCATGTTGAGTCTTTCACCAGATACCCAAGCAGATGTTATTGAAGCCTTTAATGACACCTCTCGGTATCTGGATGACATATTGAACATTGACAACCCTTTCTTTCCAACTATGGTTAATTATATTTATCCTAAAGAACTTCAGCTTAACAAAGCTAATATATCTGATAATAACGCTTCTTTTCTTGATTTAGATCTCTCGATTGAAAATGGTAAAATAATTAGCAAAATCTATGACAAGAGAGATGATTTTAATTTTGACATTGTTAATTATCCCCACTTGGATGGGGATGTTCCACGAGCAATTTCTTATGGGGTGTATGTGTCTCAACTTATTCGTTTTTCTAGAGCTTTTACTCGAGTTGAGGACTTTAATATTCGTAACCTTTGTATAACTAAAAAGTTACTCAATCAGGGTTACCGTTACCATAAACTTCGTAAAACCTTTGCAAAATTTTATTATCGTAACCCTGATATTCTTTCCAAATATAAAAATAATTTAAGGACTCTTCTGCGACAAGGACTATCACAACCTGACTTCTATGGTGATGTGATTTATAAACTTCGTAAGATTCTTGGTCATGATCACTTTCATACTATATTTGTTAAACTTGTTAAAAAGTTTATCAAAGAGGTTATGACCCTATCATTTTGCAACGTAGTGCATGCTTGGTGGTGGACCCTTTTACAGTTTGCCACTATGCTTTCCTCTTTAATTGTACGATGACCGGACAGGCTGTGGACCCTATGATGACGGTTACCTAAAGCCCATTGGGACGGAGGCTTTCGATGTTTGTCTATGATCTTTCTTGTCGTGCCCTTAATGGTTTATTCTCTTACTGCTCTGGCTTCTGCTTAGTCATTGAGTACATTCATTGTGGCTTTCTAGGCTATTGTTTTTTTGTATTATATTTACACGAGCGTATTGTGTTTTTACTTATATTGCCTATTGATGCTGCCTTGTTGGTTAGAGGTAAGATGATGGTGGGGATTTCATTATTTACACTGTCCTGTTTTAATGGGATGACAGTAGGGTAAGTGTGAGGTTTGGTGCACCCTAGAACCGGTTTAAACCCCCAGTGGCCTACCTTGCCACTGACCGTTCCATGGCGGTAGCCCTATTGTCAATCCTTTGTGTTTGTGATGTCGTTTGCATTTATTATTGCTTTTGCCTTCTTGTTTTGTCTGTTTGCGTGTTTGTTTCTGTGTTTTGTGGTTGACTGACCTCCTTGAATGCTACTTTCCGTGTCCGATCTTTTTATATTACTTTTTATGTTTCTCCTTAAACATTCATTTATTCCAATCTTTCAAGTTTTGACACAATAGATACAAGACCTGAATTGAATATTAATATCGAAATATTTATTGAAATGATATTGAAATGCCTGTCCATGATTGATGTATTTTTTTAAATTTAAAATAAGGGAAAAAAAACATATTATATTCCGAAGTGGTGGAGTAATATGTGCATACGTCATGTTCCTAACATCTTCGGAATGGCTCAAATATTCGTTCTATTGACATTTTAAATATTGAGTTCTGCTCAACGCGGGGGATAGAGGGCGTGAACGTTAGCAACAAATGTTCACTACCTTTCATGAAAAGTTTCAATCAAACCGTTACTGCAATACTTTTAGTGTTTATCGTGTTCGTAGATTTCCAAATTTCTCCTTCTGTGATTTTTTTTTCAAAATGTATTTCCTTTTTATGCTTTGTGGCAAACGGAAGTCATACTACCCTAATTATTGTGAACAGTTTATGTTTCTTATTTAATGAAGACGTCACTTTATCCAAACTACGAAGTATATGTACGAGTGCGATGCTTTTATTAACATTCCATTTACAACGGATTAACGTAGTAACATAACACGATTTGATAAATGTTCGTTAAATACGTCTGATCTGTTAATGTCTCTAATGCTAAATTACCTTTTACTGATTTTAAAAGTTGTATTAACACATTTATTCGTAACTCTTGGCAAGCCGCTTGGGATTTGTCAGTTAACAATAAACTCCATTCAATTAAACCGTTACTTGGAGAATGGTGTTCTTCTAGTAGACCCATTCATCGAGAAGAAGTTGCCCTAGCCCTGTGCAGGATAGGGCATACACGTTATACTTATTCATATGTATTACAAGCTGAGCAATTACCAGAATGTATACCCTGCTTTGCACCATTAACGGTCAAACACATCTTAATGGAATGTGTAGACTTTGATCCTATGCGTCAAAGGTACTACAATGTTAATACTATGAAAGTACAGATTTTAGTATTGTTTTAAATTTCCTAAAAGAAATCAGACTATATTATAATGTGTTCTTATATATATTTACTTGTTTATATACCCGTTGACGGGCATTTGTTGATTTACATATAAAGTTTATATTACTACCATATCATGCCTTATTTTTAATAGTTTTATCTTTATATATTTACATTAATTTTTAATTATTACTTTATTTCTTCATCGTTCGTCCGTTTTTGCGCACAATATGACCTATTTATGTGTTGACGTGCGGTAAAACACCATTCATTCGTTCATTCATTCCGTTAATGTCATATGTAGATTTACAACTAAAGATTTTAAGGTAACATTACACATTTGTACTAACCAGCATGTCATTTGAGATATCCATTAATTGAGTTCTATGACGGTGTTATAGTTCAAATGAATGCATCTTGGCAGTCTTCATTTCTGAATAACAGTTGATCACATAACCTGCGGTGTGACTGTAATAAAGCCATGATGTATTTAGTGTATTAGACTAGGAAATACATATGCAAATCAAGGTCGGCCGTTTAAAATAGGGATTACGGAAATCGACGAACTAGTTCCGTTGGCCGGTGGCATAGAGAAGACCGAGTGAACATACGACATCATCATGCAAACATACGACGTCATCTACCGACATCGTTGTATATAGGATGCTACAAGACAAAATCATTATCGGGCTTTTGTACTAAAGTGAAGTCTCTAACACAAGTAATAGTCTTTAATATTTTTTTTTAAACTACTATCTACTAATTTCTGTTCATAATATACAAATGAAGAAACCGGAGTAAAATGTCTAACTTAGAATGACTCTACTATCTTAAATGTGCAAGCAGTCTACTATCTTTAACGTGCGTGTGTTCGAGTCTCCGCCCGAACGGGTTTCACCCGGCCGGGACACGCCAAGCCTCCACTTATGGAGACCAAACCTTCAGTCTATCTCGCTCTGAATCTCAATCTAATCTGATCTCCCCCGTTGTGGCTAATCCCCTTTTTAGTATTTATTACACCACATTTATATAGCATCATAATGACCCAGCTATTGACTGCCACGTGCAATTAAGCATATTGCACATGACTTCTATAACCGGTTTAAAGGTCGCCCAAACTGGTTCAAGAGTACAAATCTCAGCAGTTTGGAGTAAACAAGATAATTAAAACACTTTACAGACTGGGTACATATGTAAGCCCCTATTGTTCCAAACCAAAGTGACCTTCTCAATCTGCATGTTGAGTGGGATGGTCCGGCCATATCATTGTTTTACCAGTAACAGTTTCCCTCAGGCTATTAGTTTTTGTCAGTTTGTTACTAAAAATATAACTAATTAGAATGACCAACATTCACGTGCGTCATTCATGAACCTTAAAAGGTAGTGGTCAACCCTGGGTCTCTGAACAAACAACGTAATTAAACTATTTCTCAGACAATGATATGCTTGTACAACATTCCCATTGTTCAAAGAACAAGACAACCCCTATCCCCAATTTGTGCAGTGTCCGCATTTTTCATAAGTGCATTTCAGTAGCCAACATTTATGTTTAATTGTTGTGCCCTGGTTATTTCGAATGGTCATACATACTCAACACATGAACTTGATACGAATGTAGGTCACCGCGTTTTCAACACAGTACATGTATTGACCACAGTGAGTGCAATATATTAACCGACTTAAAATATAACAGCTATATTACACTTTTTTTTGGACTTATGCACAGACATATTAATAAACAGATAGGAAACTTCCTATCTGAACCAATGAAGTGTTACCAAATATCACGTGGCACCTGAACTTTTCCTTCTATCTTCTCTCTCAATTATTCACTGATTTTAATTAGAATACATTCAAAAGATTCACAGTGAATAGCAAAATGGGATTATAATAATTTCTGTTTATTTTCAAAATAAGAAATTGTATAAAAAGATGTTTAAAGTTAAAAATGTCATCATTTTTTGCTTTTCTCTTAAAATCAAGGTTTTGACATAGTCAAAGTTTCCGTCAAACTCCTTTTTTGCTCTAAATGTAAGAGAAAACAAAAAACTATCATTGGAAAGAAAACTAAATTTGTGATGGTATTTGGCATGAATGAAACTTGTATCTATAAAACTCTTCATGATATGTGTGTTTAAAGCTGGGAAATATTTTGTGAAATTTTCGCACTGTGCCACGTGAAATTTAGATAATTTTCGTAGTGTCCAATCTATTTGTTATTAGGTCTGTGACTTATGTAATAAATAAATCTCACATTCGTGCCTACTTATTATTGAATTTATTAAATTCGTTGGATAAAATTGAAATGATGCCTGGCACAGCCTCGCATCACCTTTATTCAACTCGTTTAATAAATTCAATATTAAGCATGCACTCATGTAAGATCCTCTATATTCTAATTGTCATCCGTTGTCAATTTATTCCATCCCATTGTGAATCACCAGTCCAATTAAAGACAGTCATGTTTAAAATTCACCACAGGCTCATAAAGACTGGGATGGAAATCTCTACAGATTCCTTTTAACATAACGCGTATCAGTTATGCGGTTATTGAATGCGATATGTATTATGTTATAGAGGCTTTAAGATAGTGCTGGGTATCGGAAGAAAAAACATGATCGATCATCAGAATAATTAACAGACCGATGATCGATCATTAATCGATTAAACATGGCTGCTAAATATGATGACACAAATGTAATCCTTTTTCAGACTATAATAAAGAAAAGAAACATATGTTCTGGTAATAAAGCCAGCTGAATGAAACTGACCAGCATTTATTTGAAGTGTAAGTTACGATAACTCCTAGAGAAATCATATGTGATTACTGGTACTTATTACAAAATTGTAACATTTTAGTATAAGAGAATGAAATAATGTAAGCCAAAATTTTTCAACGAGTAAAGTCGATCATGAAAAACTGTTAATACAATTGTGTAATCGATTAAACAAACTAAAGGCTTAACTGATCGATGATCGATTCAATCGATTAATTAGAACATCAATACTTCAAGAGATTTATAAGATTAATCGACTTGTTATGTCTTTTTTTAAATTAACTTCATTCCCTCGACCAATTTATCTTAGCTTAGAGTACATGAGTTTACCAACATTGTCTTTCTAAAACACACATTTGACTAAAATTCCAAACTGCCGATAGAATGATTTATCCAGCATGTTCCTGTAACATATAATATAGTTTGAATCTCTATATATGTCTTTGATACTATCTGAACTAAATAATGGCACTCGTATTCCCTTCGGCATACAACGGCATACAAAACGTATTTAACATGTCCATTCTAAGGTGAATTATTAAACGAAAATAAACAGTGTAAATTTCTGTACTAAACAGTTTGAAATACCCTGTACAATTGAGCAAAATCGTCATATCACTATCATGTCAGTTTAATGAGATTTAAACAGTTTATTTACTTTCGCTTATATCGGGAGCACAAATTCGTATACAAGGCTTGGGAAAACGTAAAGCAAATCAAACTTTCAACTACGTACTGTTTTCCAAAATTACGCAAACATCCTTATAAAACGGTTTATGTCTGAGTCTAGTGACTGCTCTTCTTAGAACATCTTTTAACTTCTTGTCTTACTGCTGTTACAGATCACGTTAAGCAGTAGTGTGTTAAAACTTATGACAACGCTGGGATTAATGTATTTAGTCAATACACACTTCAGGAGAAATACTTTATAACATTTACAATTAGCGTTAAGTTTCATCATCTGTAAGTAGTTTTGAATTTTCCACACCATAATAAGAGCCTACCACACAACATTATCAAAGACAACGTATTGCTCTTATTCAAACCTTTGATTGGGAACATTATCAAAGACAACGTATTGCTCCTATTCAAACCTTTGATTGGGAACATTATCAAAGACAACGTATTGCTCTTATTCAAACCTTTGATTGGGAACATTATCAAAGACAACGTATGGCTCTTATTCAAACCTTTGGTTGGGAACATTATCAAAGACAACGTATTGCTCTTATTCAAACCTTTGATTGGGAACATTATCAAAGACAACGTATTGCTCTTATTCAAACCTTTGATTGGGAACATTATCAAAGACAACGTATTGCTCTTATTCATACCTTTGGTTGGGAACATTATCAAAGACAACGTATTGCTCTTATTCAAACCTTTGAATGGGAACATTATCAAAGACAACGTATTGATCTTATTCAAACCTTTGGTTGGGAACATTATCAAAGACAACGTATTGCTCTTATTCAAACCTTTGATTGGGAACATTATCAAAGACAACGTATTGCTCTTATTCAAAACTTTGGTTGGGAACATTATTATTGCTCTTATTCAAACCTTTGGTTGGGAGCATTATCAAAGACAACGTATTGCTCTTATTCAAACCTTTGGTTGGGAACATTATCAAAGACAACGTATTGCTCTTATTCAAACCTTTGATTGGGAACATTATCAAAGACAACGTATTGCTCTTATTCAAACCTTTGGTTGGGAACATTATCAAAGATAACGTATTGCTCTTATTCAAACCTTGGGTTGGGAACATTATCAAAGACAACGTATTGCTCTTATTCAAACCTTTGGTTGGGAACATTATCAAAGACAACGTATTGCTCTTATTCAAACCTTTGATTGGGAACATTATCAAAGACAACATATTGCTATTATTCAAACCTTTGTTTGGGAAACATCAACATGTTTGGTCTGTAACAACATTTATCATATAACATGCGGTATGGGAGTGTAATAACACCATTCAATATTTTCGATATTCCGCTAGTGGTATAACATAACATTAATGACTTAATGGACGTCACGTTAATATACGTTTTCTGACGTAATGTGACGTTATACGTTATGTGATAAATAGAATCTAACATTCGTTCTCATTCATTATTGAATTTATTAAACTCGTTAGCAAAAATGATATAATGCTCGGCAAGAGCATCGCATTATATAAGTTTGCCAACTCGTTTAATAAATTCAATAATGAATGAGCACTCATGTAAGATCCTCTATTAATAGTTTACTAAGGGAAGTTTACATAATAATGTTATGTGGAATTAACAAGAAGTTTGTGATGCACATTTTTAATACTTTTGGTTGACTGTCTCCTGTAAAACCTTATTTTACTGTTCGACTTCGAAAGTCTCCTCGTACATCCAATCAATATTGTTATCTTTTCATCCCACAGGAATTGTATGACAATCATTGATCCAGTTTTTTGGTTGACTGTTGTCCTTGAATTCTACTTTTCTTGTTCGATTTTATATCTACTTGTATTGCTATGAAACAGATGTCACATAGAGAATGCAATTTTAGGCTGAGGATATACTTAGATTTGTGCTTGAATTAATTTTAATCACTTTCTGATTGGTATCTGATCGATATTTCATGTTATAAATATATTTAAGTTTCCAATTTTATGTGTTCTTTATTCATTGTTAATACATCTTACACTTTATTTGTTGAATTTCTTTCCTGTTATGAACCAAACACACTTGAGAGAGTGAGAGTGTTGAAATGGGGATGATGACTAAATAAATGGATAGGTCCTTGTTAAACCATATGTTCTGAATGTTGTCTTTCTTTCATTAAAAACATTGACGTTAATTACTTTAAGCAGGACATGTAATATAAAATACAATGTGGAAAATGTCCATGTTGCATTATAACTTTGATTCATTATACCTGGTCATGCCTTCTTTCTTAAAGAAATTTACACGCCAAATAACGGAATTGAATATGCGTACAATAAATTATGAGATGGTAACTCGTGATTCGTCGCTGCAGTATCGGAGTTTGCCCTAGCTGGTTAAAACCGTTTATAGTGTGTATATACTCAGCACAAATAGAAACGTCCCTCTTTTAAGCTGTGATTTGCATAGGCTTGACTTTGTTACACTTTGTACACCAATCTATATATAATTTCATCCTTTTATACTTATCACTCAATCATTCTGATCAATATTAATAATCATCAAAAAACAAAGTGTGTTCATTGCTGCTAAAACATGTTTTATTTAAATTTCGAAATCACTATAGTTTTATTATAAGGGAGGGAATCTGAAAATATTCGTTCTTGAAGGCTGTATGGCGCAAAAATGAGTTAAGAGCTAGAGGTAGAGCTCCGCACTCGTTCTTATATCGGGGCCATTTTTACGAGTTCTTATATCGGGGCCATTTCTCTACCGAGGGAGATATTTTCAGTATCTCAAAAACACTGGTTATTAAACTCTATATTACATAATTTAAAATGATATTTTATTAATATTTTATTTGATTCACGCCTTTTTACACCAGTTTGCACGAGAACGCCAAGACGACGTTACGTCATACAAACAAAACAAGTGGAACCGGAACACTTTGTTAATTTCCGTAATCGTAATTCCCTAGTGGTTGCAGAAAACTAAATACTTTCCCATAGACCTCCTGTGGCATCTGTCAGCTAATATCTCAAGAATTATACTCCAGATTTTCTTTAAATTACGTTATTTTATAGATATTTCCATCACAAAGCCTTTGAAAGTGTGAAAGACAACTTTTCCAGCTCAACCTCTCTGCACATGTTTGTTTAACAAACACTATTGAATCCGCACTGAATACTGACATGCAATTTCAACGGATGTTAAATTTTCAAAAACATGAAAAAGTATTTTTTTATTTAATTTAATGATCCTAGCTGATGGGGATTATTTTACCTATAGTTTATCCGTTCTGAAAATGCATATTGAATATTTCAAAGTTATATATGCTGACCTCTGTGAACTCAAACATCTTTTTCAAAACAGACATAAGCGGCTTTTCGACATCTTTTCGGACAGATGTAGACTGTCGCTTACTGACATTTTTGCCAAACAATGTATGCAAAGGCCTCTGAAATGAATAAAATTTACTAGATATACCTTTAACTGTGTCAAACATGTGCATTACATCCCAATTGTGTATACCAGGTGTCAGGTATGGCTAATTTGGTGTCCACAACCCTTAATAAAAGAATTTAAAATACCTATTTTGCATCATAAAACTTTGAAATATTTAAAAATCATGAAAAGAGTTATAAGAAAAGTCAAAATACACCATAATTCAACATTTCTCACTCTTTCAAATCATTGTGTTAGAAAACAGTATGTCTACTTTCACGTATACCCTATGCAGTATCTAGCCTATAGGTTGCAGAAAACTAAATACTTTCCCATAGACCTCCTGTGGCACCCGTCAGCTAATATCTCAAGAATTATACACTTTCTTTAAATTACCTTATTTCATAGATATTTCCATCACAAAGCCTTTGAAAGTGTGAAAAAGACAACTTTTCCAGATCAACCTCTCTGCACATGTTTGTGTTTACAAACACTATTGAATCCGCACTGAATTTTCAATGGATGTTAAATTTTCAAAAACATGAAAAAATATTTTTTTATTTAATTTAATGATCCTAGCTGATAGGGATTATTTTACCTATAGCTAATCCTTTCTGAAAATGCATATTGAATATTTCAAAGTTATATCTGCTGACCTCTGTGAACTTTCACTTCTGTACTGAATCGTACACAACAAAAGGCGGGACTTAAGCCAGGCTATATTTAGCCGTACGCAGCCTAGTGGCGGAATCTGACGACGACGTCAGTAAAACAATCGGAACGTCATTTGGCGTTCCCACCACTGACGGAAAAGGCCGAGCAATGTGAGATATTTCACAACAGAGCAAACGAGTAGATATAGCTTTTCCATTCCCAGTATTGCCTATACAAATCACAGACAAATATGTAACATATAATTGTATATACCTCGTCGTCAGTCTGTTTAGAAAAGGTGTACATCTGTTCCTAAATTTGGCTGTTGTTGGGGGAAGATAGCTTTTTGTTTGTTTACCCTTTTAATTGGGATGCATCGTGGAGACTTTTTTTTAACCCACTACTGTTTTTTTGCCATTGACCGTTCTAAGACGGTACTCCTATTGTCAACCCTTTTATGTTGTTGTTGGCGCATACTTACATTCAATTTATAGTGTTTCTGGTTGTCTGTGTTCTGTGAATGTTACACTTCCTGTTTGACTTCCTGTTTGACTAATATTTACAACCTTTGTATAACTAACAAGCTCTGGCATTAGGGCTACCGTAACCAAAATCTTCGCAACTCCCATGCACATTTCATTAATGTAACTGTCATCCACTTTTGTAATACAAATATAACAGAAACATGAGTTCGAAAAACAATATAAAAACAGTCTGTGTTCTATGGGTGGTGATGAACTTTACAAACCTCGTAAAAACATTAATCAACAGTACTTTGTGGTACTTTGTACTTGGCAATCAAATTTAGGTCGATTTCAGTGTCCCTTAATTTTGGTTTAATACGAAGACCAAATGGTCGAATGGCCTTCGGTTTTCGATCAAAAAGAGGTTTATAACTAGGATTAAAAACAATATCGAAAGTTGGATTTGAAGGGTAAAATGTAATTTAATGGCATACTAAAGGGCTAATTTGTCCCGTCTAATGAGACAGTGATGGTTCATAAGCTTCAACATATAGGCTTTCGGCTGGTGATGTACGAAAGGCACCTAAGGCGAGTCGTACTCCTTGATTATGTATAGGATCGAGCATCTGCAAGTATGACTTGTGAGTCGATCCATATTCTATTGAGCCGTAGTCCAGCTTGGATCTTATAAGAGATATATAAAAAAGAGTGATCCTCTCCCTAATTAGTGTTTGCAACAACTTTAAGTAAATTAAGAGCTTTAACGCACTTGGCCTTCAAGTATTTAAGGGGTGGTATAAACGTTAATTTACGGTCGAAAATAAGACCAAGACATTTTGTCTCATCCACTATTGGTATTGGTGACTCATCCAGTGTTAGATGAGGGTCTTCAAGATATTTAAGTAGTTGACAAAAGTGCATACAATTTGTTTCAGATTTAGAAAATTTAAAACCATTTTCATCAGACCAGGTCTGAAGTTTAGTGAGACATTGTTGAAGTTGTCTGATAATAGTGTTCATGTTTTTTTGCACGATAACATATAACATATGGAGAGCAATCCACATCAGGATTGATGCATTTAACTATACTGTTAATTTTTTTTATATTGAAAAGGGTGACAGAGAGTGGCACACCCATCTCCTGTTCATGAATATCAGAGAGTTGAACCCATTCGGACAAGAAACTGTCTATCATCTAAAATTCTCTATAACAATTGGTAATCGGCCTCTTAGACCAAGGGCATAAAGATCATTCATGATACCGTACTTCCATGCAGTGTCATAAGCTTTATCCATGTCAAAAAATACAGCGACTAGATGTTCTTTCATTACGAAAGCTTCCCTAATAAATGATTCATATCGAATGAGATTGTCTGTTGTGCCTCCTTGGTGCCGGAATCCACTTTGATACTTTGTTATCAGTTTATTGGGATCCAGGTACCAAACGAGTCTCTCATTAATCATTCGTTCCATGGTTTTACATATACAACTCGTTAAAGTAATAGGGTGAACATTTATTGGGTCCGTATGATCCTTTCCAGGGGGACTGGAATAACGATTACTTCCTGCCAAGAATCGGGGAAGTTTACTGTCAGCCAAACCTTATTAAATATATCAAGATGTGTAGAGAGACAGGTTTCAGTTAAATGTTTTAATAATTGATAACGGATATCATCAGGACCAGCTGATGTATCATGATTCTTTTTATGGGATTCTCGAAGTTCTTTGAGATTGAACAGTTTATTTTATTTCTCCAAATGTTTTGACTTGAAATTCAGCTTCTTCTGTTTCTTATTTGTTAGAAAATTTGGTTGACAATTTTCAGAAGAAGAGTTTTTAGAAAATGTTTCTGCCAAAGAGTTTGTTATATCTTCAATATCAGTTTTAAGAGGATTTACAAAACTAGAATTATCTTTACCGTTTATTTTCCGGACCATGTCCCACGTCTTCTTAAGAGATGAGCGAGAGTTCAGACTAGAGACATAAGATCTCCAGGATTTCCTCTTGCTATTCTTAATAGTACGACGGGCTTTCGCACGAAAAACTCTAAAAGTATCTAAATTAGTTTGAGTTGGCCGCAAGTTAAAAGCATTCAATGCAGCTTTACGATCGCTGAATGTCTTTTTGCAGTCATCATCGTACCATGGTTTATGTGGGCGTTTTGAATTTGCCGAGGTTTTTGGAATAGTTTGATCATCTATATCATGAAGGGTTTTGGTAAAAATAGTAGTTGCGTCTTCGACATCCTCGAAAACGAAAAACTTTAAGTGTTCCTCACAAAGAGATTGCAACGTATCCCAATCAGGTTTGTAAAGTTACTATCGTTGCGTTTCTTCGAGAAGTGGAGGGCCGATATTTTCAAGCAATAATGGGAAGTGGTCACTTACACATAGGTCGTCACCAACACTCCACGAAAAATCCATCAAGAGCGTTGGATCGCATATTGTTAAATCAATGGAAGAATGAGAGCCTGTATGTAATTTGTTATCATTAAAAAGACATAAATTGTTTTGGGCTAAGAAATCCTCAACTTTCTTGCCCTTATCGTTTATATCTTTACAACCCCAAATGTAGTTGTGTGCATTAATATCACCCAAGAGTATAAAAGGTGATGGTAATTAGGTGATTTAGAGTTTTAAGGTCTAGTGAAGAACTGGGCGGTAAATATAAGGAGCATATTGTTATCTCTGTGCATCGTAACACTGACAGTAACAGCTTGCAAATCAGTTTTCAACGCAACCGTTCTGAGTCCGTCGATTTCGAAATAGATGAAGTAGATGCAGTAGATGTAAGAGTTATTGAGAATATAGTTGAAGGAGTTTTAGGCTTGGAAGCCACAAGACGTTTGGGAGCTACAGGAGGCTTATTTAAGAGGACCACAGTTTGTCAGGCTGAAGATGTTTTAGAGGAATTCTGAACAGAGAGTGGAATAGTAGTAAACTTGTCAGAGTCGATTGACCAGGTCAACTCGGTCTGATCCGCGACTGACCTGGTAGCTGTTGTCCCAACCCTACTCGCATGGCATACAATTTACCAGATGGAGTGAGCGGAGTAAGACTCTCAACACGTTTTCTAGCTTCAGGAAAAGAAATGTTCTTTTCAGTCTTAATCTTCTGTATTTCCCTCTCGTGCTTTCACTTCGGAGTGTGATTTTTGGCACACTCAACAAGAAGTTTTCCATTATTGAGTTTTTTAATACTCCTTGACTCACCGGCGATGCCAAGTAAAGCCTTGGAGATGGCAAAAGGAGAGAGTCTAGTTATAGGTTTGTCATCCTCTAGAGAGGTAATAGTGAAAACACGAGGCCAATTTAAATGAGAAATATCCTCATCAGATTCAGATTCGGACTCATCTCGAAATCGTTTAATACCAGGAGTAGTTTTTTGTGATAAAGGCCGCTAATGATGTGTAGTATTAATTATACAGACCCAGTAGCGTTCAAGTACCCCAAATAAATGCAGAGCGAACGCAGACGAATGCTGAACGAACCAAAAATGCATGCAGAATGCACGCAGAACGAACGCAGAATGAACGTTGTACGATCTATACCTTATGAGTTGATATTTAAAATCTCAATTTAAATGAAGACCGTTTTTCAGTATTTTAATATAAAGAATTTCACTTTGTAAATGGTGTTTTAGAACCGCTGAAGCACGAATAAACATTTGCTTTATTTTTTTATTTGCTTCAAAAGAATCCATTTTTTAGTATTTATTAGGAATGATTTTAAAATAACTTTTTTTATAAAATGGGGCTATATTATATTGTCACTCGACGATTTAGGTTTCACTTTATCTGCTTGTAGCGAGTCAATAATCACATTACTACACATTGGAATAGTGCAAATTTGGGAGACAAACTGAGAAGCAAACAAAAAATGTATAATTTGAATCGATGTTTGTGCTAACAACGGCGTTATCACTGGAAGTCCCTTTTTAGTGCAAAAGCCTAACTTGTGTATAAATTTTGCAGATTTTTAGTGACTAGCAGAACACACAAAATACATTTCGTTAACATCAACGAAACTCAACACATTACAATATAGCTGAAACCTTATTGCCTGTAAATTCGGCGAAAGCATTTTTGCCGATATCGGATAACATTGTTTCAACTATGTATGAATATGCAAATACAATTCTTGGCGAAGAATATCGGCTTACAGCTGTTTCGTGTAAGATTGGCCCTTTGATTTGATTCTCTTGAACACTCCTGTGATATCCATGCTTAGCTATTTAAGGAGTTTTTTCTATGTTCAGAAACTGAAACTCTCATAACAAAAACCATAGCCAGTGTAAATGTAAATTATTAATACTGCGTGATATTATCTTTTTGTACTTGGCGAGGTTTGCATGTAAACTACATGCCAACCTGAATGTCGAATATCCAGATTGTCGGTAAGATACGTCCAAATGGCATTACGTGGCCCGTAGGAAAAAAAACACATAGTTTGTCAAATGTGAAATTATATAATGGCGTCTCTGTAACTGGATTCAGACAGAATAACTGATGCAAGGATTGATAATGAAAAAGATGTTCTTGGTAATTAAATAACAAATTCAGTTCCAATGAAAGTACAAATGTTTACGTGTGACTTTCGAACGTTTGAATTTTTTTTATATAAATTGTGCCTATATTATATTGTGTCTCGGGGCGATTTAGGTTTCGCTTCATCTGTTAAGGAGCAAATCAATACTCATATTAATGAGGATTGGGGTAGTTGACAAGTAACAATTGAATTGAATTGAATTGGGGTTTTAAGGCGCACCAACACATGAAAGGTTATATGGCGCCTAACATAAAAGAACATGCCAGGCTCATCCTCCATGTACATCGAGATAAAACATGGAGAAAGGTCCTAGAACCTTCTCACCTGCATCTCTGCGCAAATTATATTGAAGACACACCATTTACGCTGGAGCCACGTTACTTGTTTTCTGCCACTGCTCTGGTGATTTGAGCGAGATGGCACCTGAAACGCAGGGGTCATGATGAAGACCTTTAACGAGCATGAACTAAAACATGATAAAATGAACATGAATTTGGGGGAGTTCTACCCTCTGCCTACCCATCCAACGGGATCTGCAGTGGCCCTATTCTTTGCTCCGGAACCAAACGGGGCCCCAGGAACCACACGGGGCAACAATTAACAAAAGTCTCAGATCATTAAGTCCCAGATCATTTTATTCGATTCTTAGTCTAACAACGTGGCACTCACTGAAGTTCATTTTAGGGCAAAATCCTCAAATTTGTATAAATGTACTTTTGATGGATGATATAACACACGAAAGATTTCCGCCTAGTTATATTCTACTTAAAACAGAAACTTGTTGTCGACAACGAATATCGGCTTACGGCTGTTTCTTGTAATAATGGCAATCGATTGATTCTCTCGCATACTTCCGCGATATCTATGAATATATATTTAAGGAGTTCCTAGGTGTTCGAAAGAGTATACACTCATATGACAACCCCAGCCAATGTATCACCAAGCACGGACAAAAATACAATAAAAACAGTAGAATATGCTATAAATCATTTTTATTTGATTTTTTATTAGCTGACGGTGAATATCTCGGTTTAATTGAGATATTTTAGTTCGTTTGAATGATTTTTGGCTCTATACACAAATAAAACACGAACATGTCAAATTGTGTAATTAATATTGAGTGTGATTATATATTGAAGGAGTTCCTAGTAGGTGTTCGAAAGCTTATACAATCATATGACAACCCCAGCCAATGTATCACCAAGCACGAACAAAAATACAATAAAAACAGTAGAATATGCTATAAATCATTTTTATTTCAATTTTTTATTAGCTGACGGTGAACATCTCGGTTAAATTGAGATATTTTAATTCGTTTGATTGATTTATTGGCTCTATACACAAATAAAACACGAACATGTCAAACTGTGCAATTACTATTGAGTGTGATTATATACTGAAGGAGTTCCTAGGTGTTCGAAAGCTTATACTCTCATATGACAACCCCAGCCAATGTATCACCAAGCACGGACAAAAATACAATAAAAACAGTAGAATATGCTATAAATCATTTTTATTTCATTTTTTATAAGCTGACGGTAAATATCTCGGTTTAATTGAGATATTTTAGTTCGTTTGGTTGATTTATTGACTCTATACACAAATAAAACATGAACATGTCAAATTGTGTAATTAATATTGAGTTCGATTATCTTTCTTTACTTGGAGAGTTTTACATGTTCAGCGGATGTGTCAACCTTAAAGTCGTTCTCGACCTAACATTATGTGATCCGAGTATTCACTTTTATACCCCATCCAACCCATTATCCAAGAAGTGAAAACGGGGTTGGCTGGAGTTTATATTAAGACCTTAATTAAATTAAAACATTTACTAGTGAATATTTTCAGTAAAGCATGTTTTTATTGTCGAAATATCCGTTGTCAACCCCATGTTATTTCAATGTGATTGTTTTATTTAAGGATCCGAAATTTCAGGCGTTATATAATCACAGTTAATCCATCATGAACATGATGAAGTTAATGCATACGTGGTATAAAACAAGTGCCTTTTGAATAATAGTATATTAAATGCTTTGTTTTTAAAAAGACGTTTTATATCGCTCAATTCAAACACTATAATAAAAGATCCCGTGATTTTCCTTTAGGGCATTTACCTATAGATGCTTTAGGTTTATTCACTACCTACCCAAGTCAGTCAAGACATATAGCATCCAAGGACCATGGTCAACCAAAATCACGCATCGATACAAACAACACTTACAAGAATAAATGAAAATCATAAAAAGGTGGTCAATAGGGCTACTGCCTTAGAACGGTCAGCGGCAAAACAAATATTCGTAAATCATGGAAACATCTTCGTACATCGATGCAAACTTGCGTTCATACAGTAATGAATAACATAATGATCGTACAATATTACATACTGTATATCTGCATATCCGTTTTGATGTGACATCGGTGGCATTGCGTGTTTACTACGTTGGTAACCGTTCCATGCAGCTATCGAATTACCGCATCTGTGAGAAAGTCAGTTAAATACGTGCTGTTTGTTTCTGTTTGTCGGATGGGGACGTCCATCAGTCGATCCGGTACACTATATCAATCCTGCACGAATCCAATAAGATACAATTTAATATAATAGTAATCAGCCGGTCTGTGCAATGTAGTCTGCTATGCT
Organism: Cyrtodaria siliqua; assembly: GCA_037043455.1. Taxonomy (NCBI): domain Eukaryota; kingdom Metazoa; phylum Mollusca; class Bivalvia; order Adapedonta; family Hiatellidae; genus Cyrtodaria; species Cyrtodaria siliqua. The sequence goes on along the minus strand of JAWPHD010000127.1, from coordinate 275,134 downwards.
ATCATATTTTACGAGCAATCTAACAGCATATATAACAAAAGCAGCTTTGCTAGAGTAATAGTTTTGGAAGCTTATGAATATGCCATATATACATTTGTACAGGATGAAATGCGCTCGATGCTTAAGCCTCTTGTGAGATCCTTTAGATACGGCATGTCCACTCGAGGTGATAGATGCATCTTCCAGAACACGTTACTGTAGTAATAATCCTATTATAATAGCGGAGTTCCAGGAGTCTGCATTTTTAAAATTAAACATTGCATTGCCTTATGTATACTCAACACAATTTATAATGCAACAGGTCCGATTTTCCTTTTATTATGCACCCGAAGGGCGGCATATAGTAGTCGCATGGTCCGTCCGTCCGTCCGTCCGTCAGTGTCAGTCAGTCAGTCGTGCCGGTCACTAACTCTGACATTCGTGGACGGATGTTCAAATAAGTTGGCACCGGTGCTCACCACAACAAGACGACATGTCGCGCCAAAAACCCAGGTCCATGACTCCAAGGTCAAGGTCACACTTAGAGGTCAAAGGTCAAAACCACCTCGGGGGCATTTGTCACTAACAGTGACATTTCTTGTTTTTAATGTTATCATACGGTTTAGTTGATTGGGATACATGAACTATATCTGTATAGTTGTGTTAATATTTGTATGTGATGTTAAAAGGAATTCATCTTAAAATCTAAAAGAAGAAAATATCGTTTCCATATAACCAGTTTTAGAATTCATCATTTCAATTTTCCTTGAACATCAACAAAATGAATTCCATAGGATTTACATTGAATTCATTCTGTCACAAAAATAACAGGAATGAATAAACAGGAAAAGTCAAGGACAAAAGTCAACTAAAAACAAGCAAGATACGACATCAAACACATAAAAGGGTTTACAGTAGGGCTACTGCCATTAAACAATCAGTTATATTAAGGCATGTTGTGTTATAATTTAAATCAAAAGTCATTAGTCGTGTGTATTGAATAGGCATACATGTAGTCAAGCAACTACACTCAGGCATTATGCTGCTTCATACCTGTGCTTGATGTCACGTGGTGGTTTGGCATTTAGCTTACGTTATGTCATGATTTAAATATTACTATGTTTATTTACGGGGTCGTGGTCAACAATAAGTAGAAAAGGAAATGTAGCTTTCACAGAACACAGTAAACCCCGAAACAAGTAAACCCCGAAACAAGGTAAACCCCGAAACAAGTAAACCCCGAAACATTCAAAAACACAAACATGAATGGCAATGTTAATAAGGAAAAAAGGCATATGACGTCACAAACACAAAATGGATCACCTTTATCAGTACTTAACCCAGGTTCTAGGGTGCAACAAACCTCACACTTACCCTACTGTCAACCCAATAAAACAGGACAGTTTAAATAAAGAAATCCCCGCCATGAACTATTCTCTAACCAACAAGGCAGCATCAATATAAGTAAAACACAAAGATGTTCGTGTATATATAAATACCAAAAACAATAGCATAGAAGGCCATAAAGGAGGTACTCATTGACTTGGCAGAAGCCAGAACAACAAGAGAATAAACCACTGAGGGCACGACAATACAAGATTGCAGACAAACATCAAACGTCACATGACCGTCCTTTTCGGCTTTAGGTAGACGTCATCATAGGGTCATTTGTTTCAGCTGGAACACTTTCGCATAAAAATATAATTATTTGAGACGTCACAGCCATTCTGACAAATGGTATGCTGGAGAGTAATATTCAACAACATGAGACCAGACATTGAGCAATGTTTTGCATATGAATGTTAATGGAATACAATTTTCTCATTGTTTAGAAAGGTGTTATACATGGTAGCGGCTCCATTGATAAAAGCGTATCCTCTTCATATATTTAAATGTGCTAAAATGATACCAAACTCTGATACAAAACAAAACAATTCAGTCATGAAATAACTGTTCAAACCATCTATTTCTCTGTATAATTATGTAGTTGTTTAACTTTAAAGTTGTGTCTTTGATCAATATGTTAAGTGATAATAACTGTATACGTAAACTGATCAAAGATTAGGTTCACGAAATATGCTAGGACTGCACATATATGTAACGTTCAAAATTAATCAAACATGTTAATATGATAATACGTATATCAAGGTCAAGTTATGTACTATGTTATACATGTATTGCCTATACATGTTGCCAAGTTTGTTTTAAGAATATACCCTGGCGGGGATAACTTTATTTACACTGTCCCTTTTATTGGGATGACAATAAGGTAATAGTGAGATTTGATGAACGATACAAACTGAATTAAATCTCCAGAGGCATTTTGTTGTCACTGACCATTTCAAGCCGGTATCCATAGTATTTAACATTTTGTGTTGTGGTGTCGCAAAACGTTCTTCTATTTCTTCTTGTGATTAATAATCGTATTCAATGGGTGTTTTGGTAGTCTCGGTCAGCTAAACCGTATAGTGCATATGTCTTACTTGCAGATATCGGTCTGGTCAGATTAGGCCAATTAACTTATTCGGGCGTTTTTTTCACGCGCATAAAGTCGACGTTTGCGTGACACCATGTTGTAAATTAACGTACAATGTCAATTGTTGATCGAAAATCGTCACCGATACCTGAAATTTATTCTCAAGTGAAGCATAAAATACAAAAATAAAAATTAATAAAAAATTAACGGATGCACGTTATGTAGGGATCGGGGCATATGTGCTTGGGAACACATGTCACTTTTTTTGTCTTAATTTCGTAGCATCATACATCAAGAATCCAGCTTTTTTTGTCAAGTTTAGTCAGGTTTTCTTCAAGTCACGTTTACGTAAAGAGGAACGTGAAGACGCCGTCAGAATGATGTTTAACGGAATTTTGCAGCGTATGGTGTCCGTGTGTCTTGCATAAATGTACTATTTCAACGTCTGAGAGAGACTGTATTGACCAACAAAGAGAGACTGTATTGACCAACAAACGTCATAAACAAGGACGTCCAGATGTTACGACACGTCAAGACGCATAGTTTCATGTCAAGCACCTACGTCAGCACTTCTGCACCCAGCAAAACCCGCCGTGAAACCGTCGTGAAACACCGTGAACCGTGTTTATCTGACACTCATATCGAGGGCTTAACGCGAAACTATTGTAACTCACTTTTTTTCTGAAAATGATTTATTTACATAATCCTTATCAGATACTGACCCTTTATAATGTCACAAAATATTAGAACTAGGTTCTAAAATTTGGTGGAGAAAAATAAAAAGTGTCATGTTATTGTATCTCAAACAGCTTCTTTTTTTTAATGCGAAACTATTGTAACTCAGCTTTAAATCATTTAAAATAGTTTTGCATTTGTTTTTGATTAAATCTTAATATAAGGGATTGTTTATAGCCAACAAAATCATGTTGTTTCTTGTATATTTATTTAAGATTATAATAATTTACATTAGTATTGCTTTCAAAAATAATTTGGCGCGAAACTATTGTAAGTCAAATTTGATTTTCATTAAACTTTACAATATTTACATAATAATTATTCCAAATGAAGGTAATAATAACTGCTCTATGTTTCTTATGTGAAATATGTTAAATTAAAGATTGAAGAACTTTATGGAGTTTTATTGCATACCATTCTTAGGACATTAAAGGTTATTTGCATTGGTTTAAACAGTATTTATTCAAGAAATGTAATGAACAATGTTTCAATGGTACATGAACAGGATTTGAAAACAAGCTTTCGATGAAAACTTATGTAAATTCATCTCCTTAATATTCGTATTAGTGCATAAGATACGGCTGACATTTTATGTGTTATAAATATTAGCATATGATGTAAAATAGCATTTGATGGAATTTAACAATTAGAAATAGAGATTCTAAAACAGATAGTACACGACAGACCAGGTCCTGTCATATTATTATGTTGTCCATTATTGTGTAGCTGATTAGTAATACGTTTGGACCTGACCGATCGATAAGTAACATGAAAAAAAGAAAACAAGCAAAATGTACAAAAAGAATAATTTCACCAGTCACATCAGTCCCCCCAGGAATAGGCTCGACACGTTGCTATCTAGTTTGTAAATCGTTTTGTTGCTAATATGTACGACTGGACTTTTTTGAAAACGTGGGCATTATAATGGTCCGAAAGGTTATTTGACCCAAACAGTAAATTCTGTTGAGATAAAACACAAGGTAAGTGTGTAAAGAAAGTTCGTCTTTGATCAATATATCTCGGACAAATTAGTAAATAGTGATAAGCTGTTTCTATTAGACCGCAGGTGCAGTTTGGATTGTCTATAAGGGAACGCTTGTGTAAATGTTGACCAAGGGAACTACATTCAAGTCTAAGTCTAGCATGTAATACTTGTCCTTGGCGGTCTCCAGTATAATAGTATGTTGGGGGTTTGGATAAGTTAGAGTTTAGGGATGACTTGAACATTTGTAAGGTGGCGCTGTTCCTTATGTCCTCGTGTAGAGTGTTCCAGTTGCGAATAACTGATGGGAGAAAAGAATCCCGGTATAAGCTAGTCCTCGCAGGTACAACTGAAATGTCATTATTATTTCTTAGGTTATAACCAGTTCGATCGTGCACCTCAGGCGGAATCAGTTCACTTAGGTAATTCGGAGTAAGGCTGTTACGCATTTTGTAAAATAATATGAGTTTTTGTTTTTTACGTCTATCAGCGAGAGTTTCCCATTTCGTTTCCTCATTCAGTTTAGCTATACTGCATAATTTGGTTGCACCAGTCACTATTCGTGCTGCCTCGACTTGTATTGCTTCAACAGATTTATTTTGCTCTAGGGTACAGTTATCCCAAATAACATTACCGTACTCTAATAATGGACGTATAAATGAAATGTAAATGCGTTCTAAAGATCTTCTGTCAAGAGAGAATTTCAAGCTTCTAAGTATACCTATTCGTTGCCAAGCACGAGTAACACTATTATCGATTTGAGAACGCCATTTGCCACCGTTATCGAAAGTTAATCCCAGATGCTTGTGGTTATCGACTTCTTGTATAATAATACTGTTCATAATTAGGTCTGGGTGTAAAGGTTTGTTAAGTTTTCGTGTAATTGTAAGGGTTAATTTGCATTAAAAACGAATGTAAAGTAAGTATGTAAGGTTGGTTTTTATTCATTTTAGCCTCCACTTGGGATCACATAATTAGAGATATCTCTGGTTCCACAGAAGAATTAATAATTATTGCCAAGCCCCTTTTTTCCAAGCTTTGCAAACTGATATGAAGTTAATGAACTGCTGTATTTTGTGTTGTTTATCTGGTAAAAATATATATTGTGAAAAGTTTTTTTAAACATTGCCGAAACATCATGTGCACGTATGTTGTTCTGTGTAAAGTATTGATAGGATGTACAAAAGTCATGAAACAGATTAACATTTTAAACTTTTAGTGCGGTTTATTTACAGATTTTCATTTATTTGTGAATTCCAGGAGTAAATATCTATTTTCCGGGGTCTAATTAGGTCAAATTAATGATGTTTTGAAATATTTTGTGACTCAGTTTAAATATTTCTATCTGAAAGTGGACAAATTGTTTTATACTTCAAAGCTAATAATGTTAAAATATTAAGCAAGTTTTACACATCACTCTCTCAAACAATGATTGTTGAGTTTGTGGTAAGTGAGAAGAAATTTTAGTTGTTTCTCTAAGTTCAATGAAAACCGTTTTATTAATATTACCTACCCTCGTGTGTTTAGGGATTTTTAAATGATTAGTAATTAATTATTTCATAATTACCTTATAAATTATTTACTTGTATTAATAAGGTGAGCAAGTTTTCCCATTGCTTTGCGAATGTTGATTGTTCTTAGTATCCACGTTCAGGTGATTCATGGCCAATAGAAATAGCCTAAAATATTAAAATTGGAGCCGAAAAATGACTTAGAACAACATAAGTATGAAAAACAACTTTATAATCTTTTTCGCCAGGTTAGTTTCATCTATTATATAAAGCAGTAAGTAATACTTATAATATCAAAGGTCAGGGCTGGTAAAAGCTCTTTAGGCCATCCTTAATAAACAGTTTGTTTGGGGTTTCCCTGCCCAAGATTTCATAAGATGTAGGAAGGTACATATTTTACCAACTGCTTTGCATTAAAGGGATCCATAGCAATCTTGGAAGTATTCATCAAAGTTTAAATTAAGAATCCAGTATAAGTGTAACTTTAAACCTGCTTGCATATAATTATATTATTTCAAATTCTACTTCTTTCTTCTGTCATAGGTTTTAAATATAGTGTTGGTGTAATATAATCAACAATTAATAATATGTAAAAACAATTGCTTTGAATTATTAAAATAATTATAAAGAATTATTTAAAAGTCATTTTGCAATTTAAACTAACACAATTATAATATATGCAGAACTGTGCAGTTGCAACTAAGACACTATTTTATATGGGATTATTCAGTCAAGTTTAATAATACTGGAAGGCTCATGTGGTCCAATTCTTAAAGTGTTTACTTCCAACACCCCTACCCTACCCCTCTACAAACAACACACACCCCTTCACCTCCTAAACCGAAAGAAGAGACAATGTGGTGCAAGAAGCTAGAGGTTCACCTATTCAGTAAAATCTATTGTCCCTACAATAAGCTAATCGCCACAAAAAATAGCCCCTTGCCATAAGTAATTTTTACAAACATTTTTTAGCTTTATAAAGAAATTATAAGATATTGCACTCCATATATATACTGAAAGGAAAAAGAAACGCAGGGTGCGTATTTCCGCTATATATTGCATATACTGCACACTTAATTCCATATATATATTCCAAGGAAATCCCAAGATGTTTTGTAAAAAAAAAAGTGCAGTTAGTTAGAGAAAGCACACAACTGTGATGTTGTAGACGTTTTAATCACAGTACACGTTGTAACAAGAAATTCATAAATGCTGAAGTTCCTCTTTGAAAAATTGAGCCAGTTCAGTACTGTATTTAATGTTAAGTGATTGCAACATTTAAAGCCTAAGTTTGCTCACCTGCTTAAACCAAATGCGCATTCTGACGATAATGAAACTTTAAAGGGGTAACCATTGGTGTGTTCAGTGCTGTTTAAACCTTCTTTCTAAAAGGACAGGCCTAATGACGCCCTGTACCATTCGATTAGCAGTAGCATATTAAACATACAATATATAGCGGAAATACGCACCCTGCGTTTCTTTTTCCTTTCAGTATATTAAGTGTTCTTATCTTCATCTTGTCTGAATTGTGTGACTTTACTACAGTACATGATCTTTATAACAAGTATTGTCTACAGCATATTTCGATGTATCGTTTGTTTAAAAATCAGTTATTTAAAATAATATTGACTTACAATAGTTTCGCATTAAAAAATTATAAAGTCAAATTAGTTCTCATATAACTTAATGAAGAGGGAAAATATTTAATATTAACTATGTCAAAGGAAGATAATGATAACTGCTGTATGCTTCAGTTGTGAAACTGAACTTAAAATAAAGATAACAAGAACTTAAGGGATTTTGATTGCATACCATTCTTAGGTTTGTCCAAAATTGTCCTTAACATACAAACTTGGTGCCTAAAGCTATACTGTCCAATAGTTTTCATTGAAGTATGTAGTTTTTAAAAAAAAATCTGAAAAAATGTATCAATAACTGCTAAAAAATGTTAGTTAAAATAGTTTCGCCCTGAAAAATTTCATCTACATCTTCAAATATTTAGCGCGAAACTCAATATTTCTTAAATATCTCGTACAGAATTACATTAATTATTTATTTTCTTCTCAAATCATAAATGGATACCATTTCTTTATTACATGCCAGAGAATAAAGTTCTTAAATGCATTTATGATGAAAATAACATGTTTTTTGCGTCGTTTAATGGTTTTTTCCTGTAAACTTTTCTAAAAGCGAGTTACAATAGTTTCGCGTTAAACCCTCGATATTCACATCAAACTAGCGGAATAATAACATCAGACCTAAATAATGTGTACTAAAATACACGTCAAGATATTTGATGCACGCCAAGACAATTGATTATTAATAAGGAGTTAGTTTCTTTTTTCCTGTCTAGTATATATACTCAATGTTATGATGTCTTATACATGGCTATCAACCATTAAACGACGTTACAAAACCGGAGAGATATTCATAATTATGTAGAAATATTTATAGTAAATTACGTTCTTCCCAGTGTCAATAGACCCGTATGAGGTATAGGAATACCAAGTCGCTATGATCGAATTGTTGTCAAGCTGTGATCGTTTCATTGCGTGGACACTTTTCCTGGACAAATTTATTATTCATTCTGCCTCTTTAGATTCTACTTACTTCAATTACGTGTATTTCGTCGTTGTTCTTGCTGAGGAAATTATATATATATATAGTTTTGTGTATGAAATTGAAAGGTTCATAGCGCAATAAACTTATCAGTATACGCTTGTTGTTATTCCATTTGTGAAATTAGACAGATGCTATAGATTTGAGTGACATTCAAAAGCTCGTAATGCTATACAAGTAGCTAATTTTGTGAAAAATTAAAACTGCCAATTCCTAGTTGTTCACAATTGGGACGGTATAAAAGAGATAAAACTCGACTTTCGGCCCTTCTTGCCACTGGCCGTTCTAAGGTGGTAGTCCTATTGTCAATCCTTTTATGTTTGTGATGTCATATCTATCTTGCAGTTTATTCGTCTTTGTAGTTGTTGTATGTTTCTGTGCGCGTTTTTGGTTGAGTGTGGTCCTTGAATGCTACATTTCCTTTCAGACTTCCATATCTACTTTTGCAAATAAATATCAGACCTCACATGTAACAAAACAGTTAAACGTGTATTGTAGCGGGATATTTGGATGTTGGAGTTAATATTACCATCCTTCCATTGGCCATTTCTTAAAAATGAAGACAATCAATAAGTATTTTTCATTTTCTATCAAACGGAAAGTTGACTTGCCTTAAAAACAAAAACTATAACTACAAGACAAGCACATATGACAATATATCAAACAAAGCCAGGTAATGATTTCTGAATGAAATTCGTCGGAGACGCAGTTTACAAACAACCGATATATGAGATTTGTAAACAACCTAAGATGTGAATCTTGTGTGCAGTCATATCTCAAACAACTTCAATTTGGTTGTTATTTTTTGACGATGTTAACACGACAATCATCAGCCATAGATTTTGAACAAAATTTCTACGCGTTTGTAAACAATTTGTGTCTGATCATTGACGTGTTATACTTCAATAACATCGCAAAACGTGACACTCAAGGCAGAACATTATGCATAACAAACAACACACCAATGCAAAACAGCACGTAATCGTATATATTTGTTATTCATTACGTGGTCTGAGTATTAACTTTCATACCCCATCCAACCAGTTCTCTGAGAAGCGTAAACGGTGTTGGCTGGGGTATGAAATAAAACATTAATTTTGGATTAAAAAGTTTGCATATTGTATAATAGGTAATTTTAAACAGGTTACCGCGTTGTTTTTTTCTCAGTAAACAATGCTTTTAAACTTTTTATTGTCGAAATATATATTATAACATCCTGCTAATATAAGCTTTACCATCGCTGAATGTAATTAAGGCAGGACCACGTAATGTATTTAATATTTCCTTCAATGTGGAGTTTATTATGGTCAATATAAATAGACATTTCTTAAGACGAATATTCTATAGGGACAGAAAAGGTGAAAACGGTAGCACTTATTATTATAGTTGTTGTCTTATTTTATATCGGGAGACCTTCGCAATGTGATACTGTAACAATATGTGTACTGCCAAGTCGTTATTCGTCTTAAGCACGCGAAATATATTGGCAAAACTAACTTGTTAAATTCTGCTTAAAATAAACAGAAAACGATAAGCTTCAGTTAACACTGATTTCTGCCATTGAACAGTTGAAATATATGTATGTTAATATACAATTTACTATTTAAAAATGTGCTCATAGGTCATTACGACTTATGGTAAAATATTGAAATCATTGTAAGGTTTAGGTGGGGATGTCCTCGACCCCACCATACCTATTACGAGGTGAATAACGACTCTTCTTTTACATAACGTTCGCATCAGACCAATATAATGAGGTTGTTTAAATGCATCAAACTTAAGACACAGTTTGAGAAATAACAAAACAACAACAAAATAAATACGTTTTGAAGTTTTTTAAAATAAAATGGTCTTGCTATCACAGTAGAGGTTATATCACTTTGCATGTGTCTGAAATAATTCATTTTACATCCTTCTAAATCACAGACGATGATTAAAGAAGTGTTTGCTTGTATTAAACCGTCGCTTATAAGGAAAATATATTTCTCTTATGAATATACTCTGTTTCAATTAATTACAGTATGTTCGTTTTTCTCGCCTGATAATTAATGTCGTGTCACTTTTGGTCGAGTTTTGAGTTACAAAAAGCGGGTGTCTATCTGTTGAAATGGTTTTATTATTTTTTGTAATTTAATTTTATTATATTGATTTTTGTAACCCGCAACTCGCTTTTTGTTACTCGCAATTAGCGTTTTCTGCTTGTAACTTGCAACTCGCATTTTCGGCTTGTAACTCACAACTCGCATGTTTTAAGTTATTGTAGGTTTGTAACTCGATTTTTGTTACCGAGTCTCGCAACTCGCATTTTTCGGCTTGTAACTCGCAACTTACATTTTCGGCTTGTAACTCGCTACTCGAGTTTTCGGCTTGTAACTCGCATCGTGAGTTTTCTATGTGCTTGTAACTCACTACTCGCTTTTTGTTAATCGCAACTCGCGTTATGTAACTCGCAACTCGACACTCGACAAAAAATAATTTCTCGTTTTAATGATAGATCCAGCTGTTTTTTCGTATCAGTTTTAACCTTAAATAACCTTCATCTCAATATCTCTTGAAAGATGTCGAAATTTTTATTTTGTTCTGATATAATCGTTATATCACTGAGTATCTGAATTATTAAACGTATGTTCTCCGGTACAAAATGACCCCGCACCGGAGTCCGCATGTGTATGCAGGTACTATGCATCTAATTCCATCCTCATCGGCCTGCATTATAGCAATATTGAATAAATATACCTGTTATGCACTACTTTGATAATAAAAACAATCCAAGAAGTGCCAACATCATAGATATCCGGATCGAGTTTAGCTGGTTTCTGTCACGCGAATATAAACAACCCATCCCGACGTCACGTTATGACACGCTTAGCTAGAGTTGCAAGTGACGTTCTTGCTGAAATAATCTGACGTAGGGATGATTTCATTAAAACGTTAAGACCGTTGGCCGTACCCAGTATTAAAATATGTGATTTTTTTGTTTTCTACACGCGTGACTTTAATTGAACACTATAAACCATGTTAAGGAATTTTGAGACAAGTGTTTAATTTGTTAATAAATATCATACAATTTCAAAATATGCACTTATTATTATAAATTATTTAAGCAATACAATTTAACACACATAGGATCTAATGGTACGTTTTCTTTGACCGTCAGTATAGATATGTATATGGAAAACCTTTTAGAAAAAAGTTCTCCAAAGTAGATTACGTTTGCTATTTGTAGATTTGGGCGTATAGTTAAGTCAAAATATGTGATCGCCACTCCTCTATGTATTAGTTAGAGGCTATGAAGTGAAATTTTAACAATTAAGAAACCCTAAGGGAAGGAGCGCAGCACTATTAATTTCAATTAAAAAAAAATGGCGAACTTATTCATGTAACTTTTCCCCCGAGCTTCTACGAAACCACGCGTCTTAACACGTTCGCGCCAAAACAAGCGCGTGCCACTTAGTAAGCGATTACTTAATGATTAAATGGTTAAAATTGGTGATCGTTAGAAATTTACATGAATAAGTTCGCCATTTTCTTTTTAATTTCTCACCGTCTGATTTGAGGAAAAAGTAGGACAAACACTAAACTACGTTTAGCATCACCAATGACATTTATTTGTATCATTTATCTTAATTAAGGATACACGGTGAAAATGTTTCACAATTCATGTATGTCATCAACACCCAGCTGACTTAACAAATGAAGTGACGGATGTCGATGGTATTCAGTAGCGTGTAATTCATTTTAATTAAGGATATACGGTGGAAATTTATCACAATTCATGTATGTCATCAACACCAACTGACTTAACTAATGAAGTGACGGGATGTCGATGGTAAGCAATAGCGTGTATACGATGTATTAGTTATAGAAATGGAACGGTTTCAGACCGGTGAAAATCAGCCCATTGAACACAATGCAGTTTAGTGTTTGCCCTACTTTTCCCTCCAATCAGACGGTGAGGAATATTAAAAAAAATGGCAAACTTATTCATGTAAATTGCTAACGATCACCAATTTTAACCATTGAATCATTAAGTAATCGCTTACTAAATGGCACGCGCTTGTTTGGACATAAGGAGGCGGATTTAGAAGAAGCGCGAACGTGATGAGTCGTGGTTTCGTAGAATCTCGGGGAAAAAGTAGGGGAAACACTAAGTCAGTTAGAGACTAAGAAGTGAAATTTTAACAATTAAGAAACCCGGTCAGTCGCTGCGCTCCTTCCCTTAGGGTTTTCACTTCATAGCCTCTAACTAATACATATAGGCTATATTTGGAGATCAGTCACAAGTTCCACAACATTCGTTCGCTTAAATACACTTTTATTCTGTGAATTAAACACATCTGGCTAGCAAACGGTCCCATATCTGGAATAAAACACCGTTTCAGTTTTTCAACATTTTGCGTCATTCATTCACACTACGCGTATTTTGAAATAAACATCTGTCAAAACCACATCTCTACCTAACCTCTGTGCTCATACTCTCCAAAGAAATAATCCTTACAAACACAGTAAAATACTTACTATTTATGACAACAGACATACTACTTTAACCCCAGGTAGATTTTAACAATGAAATAGAAACTAATCTTGGGGAAAACACATGCAAACTAGAAACTTTGGATTTTTTCAAGAAATTATTTTAGCACCCTACGACCCGGAAGTACTTCCTGACTGGTCTGACACCGTACGAGCATACACGACTCAACTTTTATAATCGGTCTCCCAGGTTTTTTGAAATATCTTTTGATAAACTTTTTAACAAGTTTAACAAAGATAATATGAATGTAATCATGACCAAGAATCTTACGAAGTTTATAAATCACATCACCATAGAAGTCAGGTTGTGATAGTCCTTGTCGCAGAAGAGTCCTTAAATTACTTTTATATTTGGAAAGAAGATCAGGGTTACGATAATAAAATTTTGCAAAGGTTTTACGAAGTTTATGGTGACGGTAACCCTGATTGAGTAGCTTTATAGTTATACAAAGATTACGAATAGTAAAGACCTCAACTCGAGTACAAGCTCTTGAAAAACGAATAAGTTGAGACACATACACCCCATAATGTTTATTACAAGATACAAGATACAAGATACAAGATTGTATTAACCAATTAAGGGCCCTCAAAGGAGCAAGTAATTTAGTACATTGATTGCAATGATTGGTAAGTAACAAACAAACAATAACAAAATAAACCAGAGCACATACACTGAGCAGAGTCGCCTACAGTACATAAAAGTATAATCACATCAGTAGTTATATATTATTATTTATAATGACTATTAGGGTTAATTGTGTTTTTTAAAACACTGTATTAAGTAAGTACCTAATGCTTTCAGAATGTGTATATTTTCACAAGATAATAGCCAAATAAGTTGAATATTCAAATCAAGGCTGGAAAAATTAGAACATTCTGAAGATATGCATGTTAATAAATTAGTTCTTTTATCTGAATAATAAGGACATGTTAGGAGAAAATGCATCTCATCATCTATAGAATTACTGGTACAATGTTCACACAATCTATGTTCCACCGGAGTATTAGTATACCTTCCAGTTTCGATTTTAAGTCTATGGGAACTTAGATGAAGTTTAGCAATGGCATTACGTTTTTCAAAATTATCAATACTACACAGGTACTCTTCTAATTGGAAATCATGTTTAAAAGTGAAGTAAGTTCTCAATTTTCCATGAAGGAGCTTAGTTTTGTCTTTGTCCCAGTTTTCCTGGAATTTTTCAATTAATTTTAGTTTTACTGTTTTTACAAGTTTTGACATTGACATTACTGAGGGAGAGTGTGGAGAAAATTGGTCAATGTCCATGTTAAGTACTTCAAGAATTGATACAATTTCTGAGTACCATGAGTGAATACCTTTATGATGAAGTCTTATAGATTCAAGCAAACCATCAGCAAGAAGGTTGGACGGATTATTTACTAGACGATGATAATATTTTAACTTCGACATGATAACATCAAAGTAGACCGGAAAACGACCCAAATCGGACATAACAGCAAAGTTGGTGGTTTTCTTATGTACCCCTAAAATATATTTGCAGTATCTTATATGTAATTTTTCAAATTCAAACTTATGAGACAGTTTAGTAAAGTCACAAGGATTAAAATTCCTTTTTCCAAAAGATCCCCAGCACTCACTACCATATCGGGGAATATCCCCATCCAAGTGATGATAATTAAAAATGTCAAAATTAAAATCATCTCTCTTGTCATAGATTTTGCTAATTATTTCACCATTTTCAATCGAGAGATCTAAATCAAGAAAAGAAGCGTTAATATCAGATATATTAGCTTTGTCAAGCTGAAGTTTTTAGGATAAATATTATTAACCATAGTTGGAATGAAAGGGTTGTCAATGTACCATATGTCATCCAGATACCGAGAGGTGTCATTAAAGGCTTCAATAACATCTGCCTGGGTATCTGGTGAAAGACTCAACGTTAAATCTCTTTCATAGCAAAATAAAAACAAATCTGCAACAAGTGGTGCACAGTTCGCACCCACAGGGATACAAACAATTTGTCTATAAATGGTGGTTCCATACCTGACGAAAATATTATCTGATAGGAAGATGAGTGCTTCACAAACTTCATAGCAAGTCCACATAGTATAATTGTCTAGACTACCGTTAGTAAAAAACGCTTTAATATCATTACATGCCAAAAATGTAGTATTTTCTCTAGCGAATGTTTTTTGAACTCCCATTGAGGTTATAATAGACTAAATGTTTCTCCATGCACATTCCAGAGTAAAGAAATATGTATCATGACACGTATCATGACACCAAACATATCTGCTATTAAATAACACCGAAGAAATGTGTATGGGATATTTCTTTAGCAGTGTATTGACACTGAGACAAAGGTCAACACGTTTTATATCTAAAGCTGTAAAAGCACGATGAGCTGCATTTCAAAATATCAATAACATGTCAAGAATATAGTTACAATCAAGAAATAATAGGAAACTGAACTTAAAACGTTTTTAAAAATTTAAAGTATTAGCACTCTTTAATAGAGAACTACTTTCGACTGACTGCTACACTAGAACCGTGACATTTACTGGTACGGCTGAATTTTCTTGCCGGTCTATAGTTTTTGAGCCTATGGGTGAAGTTTCATTATAGCTCACAGCAAAAGAGGCCAACCTCAAACATTGAAAAAATGGCAGTTCTTTATATATACTCACCAAAAAAATCCAGGTGTTTGCGAAAGCAACGTATAGAGAATATTGTCATGCACAAATTGCGGTAATGTTTGTTGATTTTATGTTTTTTTACCAAAACTGCTTGGTTTAAGAAAAGGGGGGACAACTCCCTTGTGTACTGAACTTTTCAAAAAAATATTTTATTTGGACTATTGGAGGTGGTCGATCTAATTATTCTATATACATCAGTTATTATTTCCTGTTTTGCTGTCTATATAATAGGGGAAAGAAAAGGGGGTACTTTTGTTTTTGCTCAGTATATATTTTAAAAAAGGATTCATGGGTGGCTAGGGGTAATTAAGGGACCAACACAATGAAATACGTTCAACGTTCAACAGAGTTTACATTAATAGTGGTCTCCTGGTTTACGAAGAGGCGGCGTTAGTGTGTGTTTTACGCGAATTCTTGTGTTGTGCTTCTTTATTTCATAGAATATGTATTGCTTATTTTATCTAATAATTATTATCATTGTAAAAGTTTGCATAAAAGTCGAACATGAAATGTAGCTTGCACAGAAAACACAGTCAACCAAAACCATTCATAGACAACAAATACCAATTACAAAGAAAGCAGACGACACCAATTACAAGGAAAGCAGACGACACCAATTACAAGGAAAGCAGACGACAAAAATAAACGTCATCACATGGCACATACATACACGTCTTGCAACGGTTAGTAGCAGTTTGGGTTTCAACCAGGTTCTAAGGTGCACCGAATCTCACTCTTACCCTATTGAGATTCCAATAGAACGAGACAGTGACAATAAATTAATCCCCGCCAGGTATATCCTCTGACAAGCTAGGCACTAATGGGCAGCATTAGGTATAACATACAAATGAGCAAACGTCTAGAAAGCCATCAAGCAAGTACTCAAATGACTTTGAAGAAGCCTAAATAACAAGAAAATAAACCAGTAAGTCTCACACAGCCGTTATTATTCTGATATGCCGTTTTAAGTTATCTGATTTTCAACAGCACTGTTATTTACAGTAAGTAGTGAACTGTTTTAATCTATGTTCCTGTCTATGACTGCAAACATATAGCAGTGATACGGACAATCTGAAAAAAAATGACACTTTGTTCTCCGCGTAGTTGAATTCCTTCTTTTTTTGTTGACAAAAACATACAACTTTGAAGACAATTATTGTTTGGGGCGCTTGTTTC
This sequence comes from Cyrtodaria siliqua, assembly GCA_037043455.1. Lineage (NCBI taxonomy): Eukaryota > Metazoa > Mollusca > Bivalvia > Adapedonta > Hiatellidae > Cyrtodaria > Cyrtodaria siliqua. Next base: position 258,447 of record JAWPHD010000127.1, on the reverse strand, counting down.
AGCTAAAGCTATTTTGTACTGTTTAGACCAAATTCATCTAGTAACTAAATAAGTTGTACATCAGTGAAACAGACGGTTTTAGTGGTGAATAAATACCTTTGAGAAATAAAAGAAATCATACGCGAAAGCTGTTTCTGATGGGGCATTTACAATGCAAAGTTTTGCTGCATGAATTATGGTTTTAAATTGTTGGATAGTCGTAAATAAAGACACTCTGATAGTTTTAAAGCAAAATTATGTTTTTTGAAATGTCTTAGTTTTCTGCTGTCCCACCAACAAGAAATCATTTTGGCAGTAAAATATTTATTTCGCAACCGATTTTCAAAACTAAGGTATTTTTATTTACCACTAAAAATGTTTTATTTACCACTAAAAATACCAGTTCTAATGATATGTAATTGATGTCCGTGTTATTTAACTTGCTACTGCAGGAAAACCTTTAGCTGAAATATGCGCCCCAAACAATAGGAACTTTATGTTGACTGTTTGCATAATTCGAAACTAATAGTTCCTCACAATATAACGCAGACCTATGAATTAAATACTTCAATAAGATTACTTTTGCTGAGAAGAAAAACAACATGGCATGTTTATTTTTTCGACTAGTATATGTTTCGTTTCAATTATTTTCAGATCGCATTATTGTAGTGGTATCGAAGACATGTTTCTATTATAATAACGAACAACATAAATGTACAATGTAATTGAAACATATGTGGTGTCAGACCAGTCAGGAAGTACTTCCGGGTCGTAGGGTGCTAAAATAGTTTCTTGAAAAAATCCAAAGTTTCTAGTTTGCATGTGTTTCCCCAAGATTAGTTTTTATTTCATTGTTAAATCTAACCTGAGGTTAAAGTATTATGTATTTTGTCATGAATAGTAAGTATTTTATGTCTGTCAGGATTATTTCTTTGGAGAGTATGAGCACAGGGTTAGGTAGAGTTGTGGTTTTGACCGATGTTTATTTCAAAATACGCATAGTGTGATAAATGACGCGAAATGTTGAAAAACTAAATCGGTGTTTTATTCCAGATATGGGACCGTTTGCTAGCCAAGTGTGTTTAATTCACAGAATAAAAGTGTATTTAAGCGAAAGAATGTTGTGGAACTTGTGACTGATCTCCAAATATAGCCTATATTGCATTGTGTTTTCACCGATCTGACACCATCTGCAACATTTAGCTATATACGCATACTAACCAGCCTACTAATCACTGCATAATGATGTGTGCTATTCGTAATTAAACGCCATCGACATGAAGGTCACGTGATATGGTAAATGTGTGTTGTATGAAAAGTTTGATACTCGGTCATTTAGTCCTACTGAGTTCCGTCTCGTATATATTACTTTATTTTATCACATACTTGCCTATAAATACGTTGTTTTTGAAAAAACGATACGCCATAGACCTAGTTAGTCATATCAATCAGGATTTAGTTGCCGGGCAATAAAGCTTTATCACATGGGTGAAATGTGTCATATCACGAAAATAACCGAATGTGTTTTTGACTCTTTCACTGGAGTGATACGGAAATTACCGAATAGTTACGATTGTATACGATCACGCGTATTGGTTGTCCTCTGCGTTTCATGTGTTGCTTCCATCCTATATTCGCGCCAGATTATTTCATTGGCTATAGAACCATTATCCGTGGATTAAATAACCACTTCTAACCATTCATTTTCTTAGTAAGACAATTTCAAATTCAATGGCATTCATTTTAAATCAAGTTTCGAAAAAAATAAATGTCGGGTACACTTACGTGAGGCATGAACACATCTCTATTAATAACATTAATTTGTTCTCCCTGGAAAACAGCGTAGTAAGCTAATTGAAGTTGACAGTTCATCAAAGTCATTGCTGAAGTATATGATACATATTTATTTTCATATCACTCCCTATATCAGGCCCTCGACCCATATGAGCCCTCGAGCAACAGCAACAATATAGGGTGTGATATGAAAATACCCATTTATCATTATCTATGTATTCTTTCATATTGGCCCTTTTACTTTGCATTGAGCTAATCGTTCAGTATTTTACCATCATACTGAACGTTGACAAGGATCAATAGTGGGCGCTATTATGAACATATTAAAGGAAAGGAAACGCATTGTTTTCCAAGTGTCTGTGAAACAAACTGACGAATTAATTGAAATGATCATACATCTACTGAATTTAAAGTTATCGAATGGCAAACAATCGTCATGATATATTGCTCAACATCAAATGTTGATCTACGAATTCCATCCACAGCTTTATAACTATCAAGAGTACAGTGTAAAATAATGATCAAACCATTCATCGAAGTAAAATATTATAATAACAATGCTGTTTAATTTGTCGCGAACAATTGTAACGTGAAACTCATGGTTTTGGCGCAGTTTTTGCCTACACAGCTCGTTTCAAGTAAGTATTTTGCCATACACATTCAATTTCATTTGATATATTTCCGTTTGCAAACAACTGGATGTATTTTGCTTTTTACGGCCTCGGTTATTATTTACTGTAGCATTTAATAATAATCCAAGAAAAAATAAAGTACGCCTTCTTTAACTTCCAAAATATCAATACAATAGCTATAAGTATTTTCCTGGACAAAAGCATCAATTCCACAGCAAAGTTGTATGTCTCGAACAGCAATTAAGATCTGTTAGGAGAACGCTGTCAATACAATACATTAGGAGTATATTAAAATCAATGTCCTATCAATCACCAAATGCTAAATTATGAAAAGTCCAGACTCTATTGTGCCCATCGCGTCAGGTATACCCTGACGTGTTCGTTGGCGGACGGACTATAAACCTTAGAATTACACACACACACACACGCTAAATTATGAATGCAGTTGCCAAAGCGATATAACTATGTACAATATTTAATTGAAATTCTATGCTATTCAGAAGCAATGCGATTTGTTTTGCCCAGTTCGTTTAATAGTTATACCACATGATCTGGTTTCACGAGCAACCATTACGTGGTCCCGCCTTAATTCCATTAAGCGACGGGAAAGCTTATATTAACAGGATTTTATAACGGATATTTCGACAATAAAACATGTGATAACCTGTTTAAAATTACCTATTAAATGTTTCAATTTTCAAATATGCAAACTTTTTAAGCCGAAATTTAGGTTTTATTTCATACCCCAGCCAACACCGCTTCGCTTCTTGGAAAAGGGGTAGGCTGGGGTATGAAAGGTAATACTCGGACCACGTAATGACATATATAAAAGCATAACGGAGGCAAAACCAAAACACTATACTATACATATAACGTCATAATATTAAATTATCTGAAATGTTTTTGTCCTAACATTATTAAAATGCCATCCGTAATGTGCAGCAGGCTGCAGTATGAATAATAACTGGGTCAATTAAAACCACTTGGTCAATATAAAGCAATACTCGGCTAGTAGGATTAGATATATGTTATATTGAGGTTTTCGTGATTAGTAAAGGTCATTGTATCACGTAGTAAAGGTCATTGTGCGCCATGTAGTGAAGGTCATTGTGTCACGTGGTAAAGGTCATTGTGTGTCACGAAGTGAAGGTCAGTGTGTCACGTAGTAAAGGTCATTGTGTGACGTTGTAAAGGTCATTGTGTCACGTATTAAAGGTCACTGTGTCACTAAATGTAAAAGTCACGTTCGCGTAATAGTAAATATATATTTATATTTTATTGTGTATTAGTGTTGAATACTCAATGTTTATTTATGCTAAACGAAAATGGAATGTCATTCATTTATTAGCAAATTTATGTTGTGTTGGTTTTGGACTTGTTCCTAAAAGTATGTCTCATGTTGAACTAATAGAACCCATTTTCTAATTTTCTAATTAAATGTTCTTTGTTAATCAACAATATTGATCGTGTTATTAGTTACTACTTTCCTATTTTCATCTATCTATCGTATAACATAGTGACAGTTATTTAATAACAGTGTCATTATATAACTAACACTTGACAGTCATTACGTGGTCCGAGTATTAATTTTCATACACCATCCACCCCTTCTCCAAGAAGCGAAAAAGGGGTTGTCTGGGGTATGAAATAAAATCTTAATTTCAGCTTAAAACGTTTTATAAATAAAATATTGTAAAATTAAAACATTTAATAGGTAATTTTAAACAAGTTATCGCATTTTTTCAGTAAAAAATGTTTTTAAAAGTGTTTTATTGTCGAAATATCCGTTACAAAATCCTCTAATATAAGCTTTCCCATCGCTTAATGGAATTAAGGTGGGACCAAGTAATGGTCACGCACTGGATGGGACCAAGTAATGGTCACGCACTGGATGGGACCAAGTAATGGTCACGCACTGGATGGGACCAAGTAATGGTCACTGTAGGAACCCCATTTGTTACAACGTCGCTATCTGTTGTAGCCGTCCGTAAAAGTTACAATGTGTGTTCTAAATGTTACACTAAACGCTATCTGTTACAATCTTACCGCAAATGTTACAAAATGTAGTTGTGATAAAAGTTACAACGTCTACGCTATCTGTTACAATATGTTTACTTGTAACAAAAGTTAAACACTTTGTCCGTAAATGTTACACTGGCATTGGCATCATTTCCAAAGCTTTGGAAAGTGTTGGATTTTGCTACTACACTATATTTATAATATTTATAAGTGTATTTAGATAATTGCAACAACCTTATTTTGTTGATTTACGCTATTCAGCTAAACATGTACATGCACAAAGCATTATACGAGGGGCGATAAAGAGTTCTCGGAAAGTGTTTCTCACTCTATTACTTTTGTTTGAATTCAGCAAAAAAAAAATCATGTAATATAGATATAAATTCTCTAGGTTTTATTTTATTTCGGAATGATTGCAACATATATATAACAATGCGTAGTCAGTAGGACTGGATTTGTTTCTATATATTTTAGTAAAATTGGTTGTCGGCCATAATGTGTAATGTGAATTTAAATTTACTTTTACTTTTACTCTTATCAATTTTATTAGCTTTGTGTGTGTGCGTGTGTGTGTGTGTGTGCGTATGTGTGTGCGTGCGTGCGTGCGTCTATGTATGTATGTATAATGTTTATACCTATGATTTGTTGTCTTCATACAGTTATACTGTTAAAAGTGATTAATTTGTAAATAAAAAATAAATGTTACTATGATAATTTAATTTTTTCTGTAAAATTATTTCTACGTAATGTCAATGTTCATGATCATTTTTGGTGGTCTAAATAAGAAATAGAATTCACTTAGAAAAACTAATCTAGATATCGAGAAAGTTGGTTTAACACATCATTTGATTGAACCGACGTAGACTATACTTGTGTTTGTTTTCGGCACATTTTAGTGGCAATAAAAAGCACAGGGTATAAAAGGATAAACGCTTATAGCGGATATTTGGTCAAGTGGTAACGCGTTTGACTGTCAATAGAGGTGTCGCAGGTTCGATTCCCCGCTTCTCCAACTAAAACTACTAAGTCTTAAAAGTCTACTAAGACGTAAGACCGAGGTCCCGTTTATATGCGCACGTTAAAGAAATTATTATCTTTAACGGATTTTGAGTTGTGGTCCAAACACAATTACCCTATATAATATAGTAAATAAAGCAACAAAATCCCGTAACTCCACTTTTACTTTACCCAGAGTTATGATTCATGCACTCTGCACAACCACTCTCTGCCCTTAATCAATGTTTCAAGTTTCCTTTGATTCTGTCGAATGTTTTTTAGCTCTACTGGTCAAAGGCCAGGAGGGCTTATGCGATCACTTTTCGTCCGTCGTCCGTCTGTCCGTCTGTCTGTCTGTTGTCCAAATTTTATAAAATCGACATCTACTCTGAAACCGCTTCAAGGATTTTAATGAAACTTCATCACAATGTTACTTGGAGGGGCCCTCTCAGATTTGTGTTTTTCGCGGCCGCCAGTCATCCAAGATGGCCGCCGTGACTAAAACTAGGTAAAATTTAAGGAAATTTCAAACGACATTTCCTCCGAAACCACTTATTCCATTCTACTGAAATATCATATACATGTTCCTTGGGTTAGCCTCTATCAAGTTTGTGTTTTTCGTTATCGTCGAATAATCAAAATGGCCGCCAAGGCGACTCAAAGTCTACATAGAGTTATACAGGAAAAGGTTAAAAATGACAATCTCTGAAACCGCTTGAAGCATTTTGATGAAACTTAATCACAATGATATTTCGGATAGTCACTCTCAGATTTGTGTTTTTCGCGGCCGCCAGTCATCCAAGATGGCCGCCATGGCTTAAACTGGGTCAAATTTAAGGAAATTTTAAACGACATCTCCTCCGAAACCACTTATTTCATTCTTGTGAAATATCATATACATGTTCCTTGGGTTGGCCTCTAACAAGTTCTGTTTTTCGTTTTCGTCTAATAATCAAAATGGCCACCACGGCGTCCCAAAGTTTACATAGAGTTATATAGGAAAACGTTAAAAATGACATCTTCTCTGAAACCTCTTGAAGGATTTTGATGAAACTTAATCACCATGATCTTTGGGATAGTCCCTCTCAGATTTATGTTTTTCGTGGCCGCCAGTCATCCAAGATGGCCGCCATAAGGAAATTTCAAACGACATCTCCTCCGAAACCACTTATTCCATTCTTGTGAAATATCATATACATGTTCCTTGGATTAGCCTCTATCAAGTTTGTGTTTTTCATTATCGTCAAATAATCAAAATTGCAACCACGACGACCCAAAGTTTACATTTATATAGGAAAAGGTTAAAAATTAAATTACATCTTCTTTGAAACCGCCTGAAAGATTTTGATGAAACTTAAGCACAATGATATTTGGGATAGTCCCTCTCAGATTTATGTTTTTTGCGGCAGCCAGTCATCCAAGATGGCCGCCATAGCTAAACCTAGGTCAAAGTTAAGTAAATTTCAAACGACATCTCCTCCGAAACCACTTATTCCATTCTTGTGAAATATCATATACATGTTCCTTGGGTTAGCCTCTATCAAGTTTGTGTTTTTCAGTATCGTCAAAATATCAAAATGGTCGCCACGGCGACCCAAAATTTACATAGAGTTACATAGGAAAAGGTTAAACATTACATCTTCTGTGAAACCGCTGAAGGATTTTGATGAAACTTAAGCACAATGATATTTGGGATTGTCCCTCTCAGATTTGTATTTTTCACGGCCGCCAGACATCCAAGATGGCCGCCATGGCTAAAACTAGGTCAAATTTAAGGAAATTTCAAACGATATCTCCTAAACGACTTATTCCATTCTTGTGAAATATCATACACATGTTCCTTGGGTTAGCCTCTATCAAGTTTGTGTTTTTCATTATCGTCAAATAATCAAAATTATTCAAAATGGCCGCCACGATAACCCAAAGTTTACATAGAGTTATATATAGGAAACATTTTTCTTGGGTTGGCCTCTATCATGTTTATATTTTTGAATCACATCATACAAGTAGAGCGTCTACAGACCTTTTTGGGCCTTTTGTTTAGTTATTTATGGTTCAAACAAAATGTTCCTAAAATTGTATATACTATATAGTAAATAAAGCCACAAAGTCCCATAAATCCACTTTTAGTTTACGTAGAGTTATGGTTTCTGCACTCTGTAAATCCATTCACTGTCCTGTATGAGTGTTTCAAGTTTAAATTGAATCCCATAAATAATTTTCGAGTTATTTTCCAGACAAAAGATTCATTATATACTATATATTGATTAAGCAATTATTAAATCAAGGGCCATAACTCTAGTGTTACTAAGGCGATTCCAACCATACTTGGGCAAAAGCGAGTCCACATAGGGACAAACATTTATACAAAATATTACGTGTATGTGACTTATGGTTACCAAAATATGGCTCCGGATGGACGCACGAACGGACGCGGGATCATAACATACAAACGTGTTCGTCAATCAATGTTCCTCAAGCAGTCAAGAAGACTAATGGGTTCATTGTTTTTTCCTGTCTGTATTTCCATGTTTTGTGATGCAATTTATATAACTACGCTGTTTGTTTTAAATAGAGTATAAAGAACCTATGACCCGCCGTCAATATCCGAATATTCGCAATTGCCACTGGATCACGTTTCCTCGCAGTTTTTTTCGTGTGCGGCGTTGCTACCTGAAGAAATATTTGATTCATATATACGTATCGGAATTTGTTTACGTTAGCAGTAAAATATATTTATCCGCATGTTTTTCATAAATGTTTATGTATTAATTTGTGAACCACAGTAGGTACTATGCAGTGTACGTGCATCTGTATGTTTTTCTAAAAAACGTGTTTCTGTTGCGGAATATTAGAAGGATTCATAAAATATCTTACTTGTACCATTGTTGGCCCACTTTTTCTTATACATTGTATGATTGTTTTAATAACGACTGCATTAGACGATGTATTCATAATGACTGCAAAACACGACATATTCCTTCAAAATTTGTTTGCTTTTCTTTGAGTAAAGAAATAATTTATTTTCGGACGAAGTGAGGGAGAAAATAAAATACTACAAATAATACCAGAAATTCAAAATCATGAATCGCTCATGATGGTTTAGAAGTCTAGGACGTATATGTATGCCATAGATTTCATATATATACATATACTTACATGTTAAAAGTAACTATTAAAGGGACACTGTCCGTAAGTAAGCAGATATTGAGCATAACCAAATAACTGTCTGACTTTTATTCATTGAAATGTATACACGAAAACATGAGGATAGACCCTAAGAAGTATGTAGGAATACATTCGTGAGTTTGAAAAAAAAGAAGTTTTAATTATTAAATGTAAATAATGTTGGACCCACAATATTTACCTTATATGCGTTCACGTGACTTCCATAGCGCACTAGGTTTTCACCATAGTATGTATTGCGTAATATGTATAGCCCGCTTAGCTCAGTCGGGAGCGACTTCCGACAACTTTACGCTCACGCACACTTATTTTTACTGCGAGTTTGGGCTGCGAGTTCAAACCCACGAAGTGGATTTGCTTTTTTTTGTACCGCGATTGAATTCCGTTAAACAATCTTACTTTTAATTAGTAAATATTGAAAAAGGTTTAGTGTATAATGTTTGCGAACATAATTATTGGGTGTTTTATAAGCTAAAAGTTACGGACAGTGTCCCTTTAAAAGCGTACGCCTAATCTGCCTCTTCCTTGAAACCGCCTATGGAAAACATTCGTACGTACAGAAATGTGTGAAACACACGACTAAAATTTATAAAAAATACTTTAATAGCACATTTAAATACTGTTTACAAGCTTCGGAAATGATGCCAATGTCAGTGTAACATTTACGACAAGGTAAGGTTGTTGCAATTACCTAAATACACTTATAAATATTATAAATATAGTGTAGTAGCAAAATTCGACACTTTCCAAAGCTTCGGAAATGATTCCAATGCCAGTGTAACATTTACGGACAAAGTGTTGTAACTTTTGTTACAAGTAAAATGTTGTAACAGATAGCGTAGACGTTGTAACTTTTATCACAACTACATTTTGTAACATTTGCCGTAAGATTGTAACAGATAGCGTTTAGTGTAACATTTAGAACACAAATTGTAACTTTTACGGACGACTACAACAGATAGCGACGTTGTAACAAATGGGGTTCCTACAGTCACGCACAGGAACGCTTAAAGGGACACACAGCAATCCCGAGTTTTCTATCAAGCAATAAAAGTAACACCTCGATTTATTAATCCTGTATCAGTTTGACTTTAAAACTGCTTGCATACAAATAAAAAAAATTAATAGATTTCAATTGTTTTCATTGTTTAATCAAATGTCTAAATATATTATTGGTGAAATATAATATATAGTTAGTAATATGTAAAAACAATTTGCTTTGAACTATTATAATAATTAATATTAATGACTGAACGAATGCAAGTTATGCAGGAAAACTAACGGGACGCCGTGCATTTTTAAAAAATCAAGATTGTCGTGAGTACTGTCGTGTAGCCCTTTAACGCAATCTAGTTCTTGGGTAACAAGTCACTAGAATGATTTCGGATTATATCATATGCTCTTACGAGGGCAACATACATCGAAACCCAACACAAACCAGAAGCAATGAACAAAACAAAATGAATCCATGCAATTATTCCAAATATATTACGAAAGATTAGAACACATATACATACTTTGTGCATACAAAATGCAATTAAAGTGGTACCACAAACCAGACGGAATTTAAAAGTGGCATCACAGACCAGACAGAAATTAGATCGATTTATGCAGCATTTATACGATTTCTACTTCAGCTTACAAATCATACAGACAAAACCATCCTTAAAACACCAGCTCATACGTCATACAAACATTGAACATATATGTCATTACATGGCCTTTAACGGTTTTCATTGGATGATGGGCGGAGCTTAACTTAATAGAATATTGCGCATGAGGGGTGTGTCTAAAATGTTGCCGATCGTAACGGCTGTTACATCTTACTCCATAAAAATCCTGTATAATAAATAATTTTTTCGAAATAAATAGTAAATCTGACGTACATAGAGAAGAAATCAACGCCATGTTAAAGGTAACTATTTATGTAAACATAAGGAATGAAATGCGCTCTTTTGGTTTTCATTTGGGTATGAAAAACATTTCGATGGTTTAAAGTACGCGTGGAGTCCTTCGGAGTCCGAATGAAATGCGCTCTTTTGGTTTTCATTGGGGTATGAAAAACATTTGGATGGTTTAAAGTACGCGTGGAGTCCGGACTCCACACACTTTAAACCACCCAACTATTTGTCATACCCTAATGAAAACCAAAAGAGCGCATTTCATTCCTTAAACAACAATTAAAATGTAGATTGCTATATATTAAAGATGCACATTGTTTATAAGACGTGCCGCCGCCTACTTGGACACAAGCAGCTACTGAGGCCACTCACACAATGTATAACAGAAGAAGAAAACACAGTCAGTGGTCAGCGCTAGTCAAATATCAATTATTTTAATCGGTTCTGTCCACAGTTCTTCGATTTGAACAGTGCCGTGAACCAGAAATGTAAAACTACATGTTGTAGAGATGTCGGTGAAATTTTCTTTGATGAATGCAGCATTACATCGTCTTATTCAGGATAAACAAAGGGGCGGTGCTTTACCATACTCTAACCTCCGATAAATGGAAGTTAGAGTACGAACATGGTCACTAACGAGCTGGGACAGAATGGCAAATTAAAAAAAGGATAGAGTCTGTCCAAGCTCTTAGTTATTTAAAAACCTCGATGGGCTACGTCTTCGTGTGATAACGTTGTATGCTGTGTATGATGACGTGACATTTTGCTTCGGGCTTCTCAGTACGAAATCAACAACGGAACTGCTTCGTCGATTTGTGTAAACCGGAATTGTTATTGAACACCGAGCTGAACGAATATACGAATTAATGCGAATATTTAGCCTTTATGTGCATATTAAATACACTAGTTTTGTATTGTATGACACGTATGGCTTTATAACACTCCCACACAACGTTTTGTGATAAACCATGTATATATAGAGGGAAAATGAAACACTAGAAAGCAGTAGGTTAACCAGAGTAATACTGGTTTTCAATGGCAGTACGTTTTCCATATGCATACGGTTATTTCAGTTGATAAATTGAATGGTTTAGCAAATAAAACCAGATTCACTGCAGCTAGTGAGACGGCAATTGTATTTCATGAAACAGGTTAGTTTGTACATGCACCCTGACCTTTCAAGCAAAACAGATGCCTTTTCAAATATAATTTGTCCGTTTTATCAAAGTAGTATGGCGGTCGGTTTTTATGGGACATGCCGCTGAACTCCCACCCAAGATTGGCTTTGTGACAAGGTCGTTTACTTTTTTTTTAGTTCATGCTACGAACGAAGCCAGTATTAGCCCATTTAGCTGTCCACCAATTGTGTGCGTTCTTTCATTATGATTGTGTTTGTGTTACTGTCAAAATATGACAACTTGATTACAGATTCAGTTTGGTCAGTGGCACAAATATCTCATCTGGGAGCGTAAATGTAATTACCGCATGTCATAACAATAACCTCGATCATCAAGTTTATCATTCGTAAGTCAACAGCCGGGTGTTAATGAAAGATTGAGTTTCGATTGAACGCTATACAAAATGATTTCAAGAACAATCTAAATATTCCGTTAACAATTATTGAGCTGGTCATACACCGACATACGATAACGCCATTCATTCAAACAAGGATACGCTGATATTTATGATAGATTTGATTTAAAAGTATTGCTATAGATTTCCTGCAAACAATATCGTATAGCTGCTGACATGTTGTTAACGTGATATATTCCGCGAATATTCAATACAGTTGCTAGTTGTTGGTACATTTCGGTCATCATTCTTCTATATAATACTACTGACTATGATTAAATGTTGTAGATCGCTGAGCCCGATACTTATATTTAGTTATTCAATTGCTTTTGTTTTCTTACCTAATTTTCGATTCGGTGGTTCCACTACTCCAGCCGATAAAAGGCTCTGGGTATTGTTTAACCACTCATAGGATATGTTGTCTGCTTTTTAATTTAGTCTTTTGGCTGTTACTTGTGATATACAGGCTTCATAACCGCTGCTCCCAACTAAATTCCATTTTGTTTATTTCGCTCTTCAGTGCATAGTATTTTGTTAGATACTATGACCATACGCCGCAGGACATGGGTGAGGAAAATCTATATGTCCACCGCCATATGCATGCCATCTTCTTTGGGATGGTTAAAATTATGTACTATTGATTTTATGAATATTGAGTTCTGCACAACCCGGGGCTAGAGAGCGTGAGCGGTAGCTAACATATTTCACTACCGTTCATGAAAAGTCTCAATCAAACCGAGACTGCAATATTTTGTATGTGTCGTGTTCGGCCGTTTCCAAAGGCCCATTATCATACTCTTTGGTAGTGCTCTATCGACACGACCAACATTATTAATACACTACCACTCACCTACTCACAAGTATTAATATCCATTTAGACTAAACGTTGATATATACGTGAACAGGAAATGTAGCATTCAAGAATCACTGTCAGCCAAAAACACACATAGAAACAAACAACAATTACAAAGATGTATTCAAGATATGACAACACATGTTTATTGGAGATAATAACCTGGCGGAGGTATCTTTATTTACACTTTCCCGCTTATTGGGATGACAGTAGGGTAAGAATGAGGTTTGGTGACCCTAGAACCTGGTTTAAACCCCTACGGCCATTTTGCTGCTGACTGTTCAAAGGCGGTAGCCCTATTGTCAACCCTTTTGTGTTTGTGATGTCGTATTTTGCTTTTATTCATATTTAAAGTTGTTTTTTGTTTCCGTGTGTGTTTGTGGTTGACTGTCGTCGTTGAATGTTACTTTTCCTGTTCGATTGTTATATCTACCTTGGAAACAGGGATAACGCCATGGAACGCTACACGCATCGTATAAACTTTGCATACGCATTATAACGTGTAAATCCATGGAATGTGCCCTATTCTTACCCGCATGCACACCTACCTTTTGCATCCAACTATATTACATTCAATATAAATATATCGATCCCTGTTGTTTCCCCGATTGTGTTATACACGATATTTCATTAATTAGATGATTTCAGGGTGCATGTGATCACTTTTCTTTTAGTGGTACCCTTTTTATTTCTTAAGCCAATCAATTCGGAAATAATGAAAATATGTCTGACTTGACATATATCCACCGCCATATGCTTGCCATCTTCGGGATGGCTAAAATTCTGTACTTTTGATTTTTATGAATATTGAGTTTTGCTCAACCCGGGGCTAGAGGGCGTGAGCGGTAGCTAGCATATTTCACTACCGCTCATGAACAGTCTCAATCAAACCGAGACTGCAATATTTCGTATGTGTCGTGCTCGGCCGTTTCCAAAGGTCCATTATCGTACTCTTTTTTGAAGAAGAGACGTTTGTCTTGGCAGTCACAAGAAACAATTTTTATCTGTGTTGTTGCGTCATCCACCACATCCAGAGGGAAACAGATGAATTACGAAGTAGAATTATTGCGAAAATTAGTATATTTGATCTATTTGCTATACATATTAAATTATAATGTCAAATTAATGGACAACCCGATCTAACTACCAACAAACTGCTCAAGTTTCACTATATTGTTTGGGGCGCTTGCTTCAGCCAAAGTTTTTTTGGACTTTTCAGACAAAATACAACTCGTACCTAAATAAGTTGTATATCAGTTTAACAGACATTTTTAGTGGTAAATAAAAATATCTTGCTTTTCAAAATCGGCTGAGAAATAAAAATTTCATTCGCATTAGCTGTTTTTGATGGGGCATTTTCAATGCAAAAATTCTGCTGCTTGAAAAATTTGAAAAACATTTTTTTTTTGGATGTTTATCCAAAAATGGTTTTAAATTGTTGGATATTCGTAAATTAAGACACCCTGTAAGTTTTATAGCAAAATATGAAGGCTAACTGAAGTTATATGAAATGTTTTAATTTTCTGATGTCCCACCAACAAGGAATTTACATGGGAAAAGCCCCATCAAAAAATCATTTGGGCTGTAAAATATTTGTTTCTCAACCGATTTTCAAAACTAATGTATTTTTATTTACCAATAAAAATACAATTTCTGATGATATATGTAATTCATGTACGTTTTATTTAAATTGCTCAAGCTACTGAAAATGCCAGACTTGAGTATATAACTTGAGAACAACCTCTTTCATGCAGCAAAGTGAATATTTGAAAGCTAGAAATCATAAACAGTTATATTTTATTTCCTGGTTGAACTCAACTTTCGGTCTAAGATATCTTATAACTAGCAGTTTAAACGTTTCGACCTGTTAATTATGCATCTGCAAATTCTAGAATCAACAATACAATCAACCAATAACGATTCTAAGTAATATGTTACTTGTTATAAAGTTACTTCTACTCCCATCTGAATACATACACGTAGTTTTGCATTTAAAATAGAGGGCAATGCTATTACGCATATTTAGGATGCAAGTTTAGTGTTTGTATAACATACAAATTGAGATTATATAATGAATGTATAACCATCCATTGATCAAATGTAACCACTAAAATATAAATAAACAATCAGTGTTTTATCGCATGGTATGTCTATACATGTGACATAAAATGCATCATCATATACTATTCACATAAAAAGTAAATATAAAAAATTGAACATGAAAAGTAGCATTCAAGGACGACAGTCAATCACAAACACACACACAAAGAACAACAAAGAACAACTATATATAAAAATGAATAAAAGGCAAGTAAAGCCAGCACAAACACACAAGGGTTGACAATAGGGCTACCGCTTTGGAACGGTCAGTGGGATAAAAGGCCGCTGGGGGTTTATTAGGTTCTAGGGTGCAACAAACCTCACGCATTGTCATCCCAATGAACGGGACAGTGTAAATAAAGATATCCCCGCCAGGTTATTATCTCTAACAAACAAGGCAGCGTTAATAGGCGAAGTAAGTAAAACACATAAATGATCATGTATATCTAACATAAAAAACAAAGCCTCTGGGCTCTTCATTGGACAAAAAATTGTTTAGCCAATTGGATTTTTGTTTAGCCATTTTTGGCTAAGCTTTTTTAGCCACTTTAGCAGAATTTAATTTCATATATATACTGTGTTTGTGCCACTAGTTTGTGCGCCGTAAAACCCAATTTAATTTTCATGTTCATTGTTATAATTAGGCCCCCCTGTGGTACCATGTTGGTGGTACCATCCAAAGTAGAAAATCAAGTTTACATCCACAGTGTCTCCTTCTACTTAGTTAAGATGAACAGTCAGAACATGGGGGTAAGGATGTTGTTGACTCACTTTGCATACTTTTTATCTTGATGTAAATGGAGAGGGAGCTTTCCTTTTTATGACATATGACCTTTTGATGTGTTGGTGCGTCGTGAATCAATCAAAGCAGCCAAGCATGTACCGATGATGAAAAAAAAACCGGATGACACAGTAATCGTTCATTTTTTGTGGCCTCGGCTCGCATACAACTCAAAATAAATGGCCTGGTTTTAATGCGCGAAAACAGATGACAATGTAATGTTTACATGGTGTTTACATGTACGCATCATGGGCTACTTTCTGTTTTGAATAACTGAGTTACAAAGTCATTATTTTAGCTAAAAGGGTGTAAATTGTTGTATGAGAAATGTTAATTATTACCATTTTGATAAGAGTTAGACGTCTTGTTTACGCGCTGTTTTGCATTGCTATTGAAAAATGCAAGCTCTTGTTGGGTTTCTAATTTTCCTCCAGTATAGGCACACCAAGTGAGTTGCAGTTAGACGTCGCTAGGTAAAATAAGCCGTGTGTAATATAAAGCGCAAAGGTTGTAACACAATCTATAGATTTTAGCTCTTCTGTAAACACCGAGAACCCGTAAAGGTTTTTTCCAGAAAAACATGGCCACGACCACGGACTTTTTCATATTGCCACTTTCGCCAATACCAGCCGTCAGTTTACATGGGTCAAAACGACTTTCGCCAAATTGGCGAAAGCACTTGACAAAAGTTTCGCTATTTGCAATTTGGTTTCGCCTATGGCGAGTGGCGAAGACAAATGAAGAGCCCAGAGCCTAGAAAGCCACAAGGTAAAGACTCAATGACTTGGCAGAAGCCAGAGCAACAACACGTACGTTTTAACATATAATGCGCAAATTGGCAGGCTCAACAAAGTCAGAAGGACTCATTAACACAGAACTGGAACTTTGTTGCCTTGTTTGTAAGAGAATATAACCTGGTGGGTTTACACTGTCCCGTTTTATTTTACAACATGCATATATGTATTGATACAGTACATAGTTAATAGGACTGGAACGAAAGAAAAATCTTATATAGTTCCTCTCCCTGAAATTGAGATGGCAATAGGGTAAGAGTGGGGTTTTGTGCACACTAGAACTTGGCCTTTTTACCACTGGATGGCGGTAGCCCTATTGTCAACCTCTTTATGTTTGTGATGTCATATCTCGACTTTTATTCATCTTTGTCATTATTTATTTGTGTCTGTGCTTGTTTTTGGTTGACGGTGCTCCTTGAATGCTTAGTGTCCTGTTAAACGTTTATGTCTGCCTTTAAACGCATAGTGTCCTGTTAAACGTTTATGTCTGCCTTTAAACGCATAGAAACCAGACGTTATTAATACAGGTCTAAACTCTACGGTTCACTGAAGTCATGTCGTTCAACAAATGTACATCCTGATATAAGAAGGTCAAAACAGAAACATTGAATCTTCTGTATTAAATGGAACCTTGTATTATTGACAAACATATCTTCTACATTTCAAAGGTTGTCAAAAATGTAGTCAAAAGACATTGTCAGGAGTCGAGTCATTCAACAAATTCACAAACTCGTATAAGCAGGTCATAGCTCAAACATGCTTATCTACTGCATGAAATGGATCCTGATAGTATTGACACATGTGTCATTTGAAATGCACTCAAGAATTAATGCAAAGGGAGATGTGGTAGAATTAAATGACTTCCAAAAGCATATAGAGGATATTTGTGTGTTTTGGAGTGAATAACATATTGTATTTCATCGAGAAGTGCGAAAACTTTATATTTTCAAGAATGCGAATAATTCTTTTTATTTTATGATTTTACAAACATAATTTTTAGGGAAACTACAGTAGAACAACAAGGGAGCCAATTTAAATAACTAAGCCGCTGAACACATTTTGCCCGACTACAAAAAATAGTCCAAAGATATTTTATTTATATCCAAAAATAACATGTTTTTAAATATATTTATATTGGCAGTCATTTCCTTTTAACATTTAAAATCCTTTGAAGAGAAGTAATACATGGCAAACAAATCTTTCGTTTTTTAAAGAAAGTAGTCCCGGCAGCTACTGTGAAAATAAAACTTTATATTTCACAATGTAAAATAAAAAAAACTATCTTTGTGTAGCAGGAGAGTTGCAGCATCATTTCAAAATCATACAAACACCAGAAACTAGCCTTTTCTCCAATCTGAGCAGTTACCAAGCGCTATACTTTAGGAACAATAGGCAAACGACGACTCAGCAAATTAACAAACCAAGAAATCAGCATTCTTTAATTAAGTTTTTGTATTCTCAAAGCAAAGGTAACTTCAGGATTCAAAAAATACAATGTTAGGGTGTTCCCCAATGCAGCTTTACGTGAAACAAAATGTCAAAAATGAATTTGACATTATATGAATGGTCCACATCGTTTTATATGACAAATTAATGAGAAAAATGTTCCTATAGAACTTCGGCTGATTCTGTAAACAATGCATATACTTGTAGTATGATATATATGAGGTCACACTCCTGTAAACTTGTATTTGGTCGATTAACAGAAGGTAGAACAAATGTCAATACACTTTTAGTTATTCAAAATCTGCAAAACGTCAAGTATCACATTCATCGATAAGTATTCACAAGTTATATGTAATCATGATTCCGCTGAATTACCTACAACAGTTGTTTTCCAAATGGACAAAGTACATTATAGGCCTTTGCAGGTCAATGTGAAGTCATCAAACATAACCATATAGACACCAGTCATAACAAGCTAAGATAAGAAAACACTGGCAAACGGATTATGAATGGTTTTACAAGCCAAGAAAAAATAGCGAGACTACAATACTGGTCAAGGATTCAGAAAAAACAAACACATGTTATTCTAGGATGGGACGTGGTGGAAATTATCTATAGAAAATCAGTACAATATGTTATCGAAACGTTGTTGTGATTGTAGTGTAAATACTGAATTGAACTGAATGTTGTTTAACGGCCCATCAACACAGTATAGGTTATTTAGAGCCGCCCCAGAGAGAGGAGAAGGATACATAGGAATCCGGGAACCGTGCCCTACTCTTATTATCGAATAAATTCTTTGTTCTCTAACGTGCCCGGTTTACGTCCCCATCCGACGGACGAGGCTAAGGGAAAGTGTCTTGCCCAAAAATACACCGACGAAACTCAGTGGCCCCACGAAGGATTAAACCCGGGGCCCCGGTTACAAATCCGCCGCGCTACCGACTGCGCCACGCCTGCCCTCGCGTAAATACTGAAAAGTGGAAACACAAACAAGAGATAAAAATGGCAGACTCGGTTTTATTGAGTCTGTTCATGAGAGGTAATGTGAAGTGCAACACCGTTCACGCCTCCTAGTACATTCTACTTTAAATCCACAACGATTGGGCTTGATGATCCAAAAGGACCAGTAAGTAATAATAATACTGATTTGTAGTCGGGGCTATGTTTTACGGCCGCCACACAGCACTAAACAAAGGCAAGTGTTAATGTTTATAAATACTGAAAATGGGATCCCTTGGAAGCAACAAACACAAACAAAAGATAAAAGTAGCAGACTCGGTTTTACTGAGTCTGTATCATATAATTTATCCTTTCAATTATTCCGGAAAAAACAAACAAGATCAACAATAACTCTTGCATGTTAGTGGTGTCGCTTCTACATTTATTTCTGTTTACTTGTAGTTTGTTATGAATATGAAGTGTTGGATGAATAAGTTCAGTGAAGCTTAAATTTCCTTTTCGGCTTTTGTTTCTACTTGAATAGTGCTATTCCCAATAATACATGGACAGAATCGGAAAAAAACATCTCCATATTCATGAATATATTGTCACTACTACACTTAGAATGTGTACGATAAGCTCAATTATGGGTTGCATGCATAGTCCTCACGAAAAGTGCATTCAATGCAGTGTATCATATTGCCTTTATTAATAATGGTGCATATATGATCATTTTTCGTTGAAATAAATGCACACATAAGTCACGGTTATTTATTAGATTTGTAGACTTGTTTGTTATTTATTAGACTAGAACGAGATCTCATGTTTATATAGCTTAGCTCAAGGTATTTGTTTTTTGCTAAAGTTTTAGTCGAGTTGAAGACAATGTCATTATTCATTGTCAATAACGACATGTGCTTTGACTTTCACACGCAACGATATTATACGATGCGCTGTGACATATTAAACTCAAAATAAGGTATTTAACATGTTTAACATTTAAATGTTTAGCAGAATGAATTATTTTTTTTCATTTTTATTTTTATTTTATTATATTTTTATTTTTATTTTTTTTATATATTTTTTTAAATACGGGATTTTTTCCAAAGGGAAGTGAACATCGGATTGACAAACGAGAAGTAGCACACCCTGTAGGAAATATCTCCCGTATTGCAAAACAAAATTTAATTTTTAACCGCGCATCATGCCATTTTTTGGCGTATGAATCTCAAAGCACTGGTCTTTATTGGCACTGAAGAATGATAAGTAATGAATTGAAGTTTACAAACTGGAGAACAAATAACTGAAATATCTTCAAGAAACTTGTCTTGAGGATTAGCAAACAGTTCCATTCAGTTCTTTAAAAATCACTTGGAAACATAGAATACAGCGTATATCATAGGTAAAACTTCAGCAAATGGATAACATGGCGTTTCCAACACATTTTACGTCTCTCGCTAATATAGGTCATGTTTGCATGTTGTCTGACCTCGCTTATGCAAACAGCCTTAACCTCCGATTATTCAGTACCCAATTATTTGAAGAAAACAAAGTAAAACGAAGTTCCAAAACATCTGTCTAGTTGGAATTATTTCCATGTAGGAATTATTAATTTCCGTCCCTCAGAATTTAAGGTAAATCCTTTCAAGAAAGAAATGTAATATAATGTATGTGTATATTTGGTACATGAACAAACACATTCTTACGGATGGCGGGATGTATACAGAACAGGTTCTACCAGGAATAGGTGGGTGGTCTGCCTCCGCCACAAACAAGTCGACCGTCATATATATATGACGTAAAACACCATTCAAACAAACCAACCAAAAAACATTAGTGCCAGGACAGATACAATAATACGAATAGGAGCATTAAACCTATCGAACCATGACAAATCTTAAATAACATCATCTAGAAATATAAATACTGAAAAGTTGATCAATACAAACGTGGAAGTCAAAATTAGATATAGTCCAAATAAATTTACATTCTCCTTTTAATAGAAAAAGTAGAAACATATTATGGTTTATAAATTGTCGTATTTGAAATTATATCGTTCTAGTACACTTAGATTGTTAAGTGTTCATCCTTAACATATGAATAACAAAAATGCCTTTAAGGATTGCAATAAAGTTTGATACAACTATGGTTTCAAATAGTGTTGTAATTTAACCAAACTAATAAACTAACTAACTTTCGTGTATTAAACGTATATAGATAAACAGTGTTAAGTTAATTTCATGTTCACCATCTCATGGCGAAATCGGTTATTTATGCGTTTAAACTTAACGCAGGAAATCATTTACTTTGTAGACATCGAGTTGTGCACATCGTAACTGTACACAAGAAGCATTAATTAATTTCCCCCAAAAACAGGTTAACCATTCACGGGGCACCTCAATATGTATCAGCAAATTGCGTGGTGTCCTAAATGTTTCAAACTGAAACTAGAAGTATGTGTCCTGGTTATTTCGTAATACCTATTTAGTGTTACAAATACTACAACGCTTCAACACATATGCGTAGTCTAGTGGTAATATCTACATGCAGTAAAGAACACATGAAAGTGATCCTGGTTCAAATCCCGTTATTCAAATCCGGCCAATTTTTATTTTATGAAATATAATTTGAAGCCGTATAGTTATCGATATTACCTGTACGAAGGCTTAATCAGTATGTGCTATATTACGCATCGCTGTCTGACTTATATACCTTAGATGTTCGTCGAATTGAAACTACTTCATCCGTGACTGATTTATACTTATT
Source organism: Cyrtodaria siliqua (assembly GCA_037043455.1). NCBI lineage: Eukaryota > Metazoa > Mollusca > Bivalvia > Adapedonta > Hiatellidae > Cyrtodaria > Cyrtodaria siliqua. Next base: position 236,686 of record JAWPHD010000127.1, on the reverse strand, counting down.
GGTAATAGTTTAATTATAGCGTATGTAGCTTTAACAATGTTGAGGAATTACAGACAATACGTGAACAAAGTTTAATTTGTGCTATGATCCGGGTGGTCATGTCATCACTTGTTATTTTTATATTATAGATAAACGTATTCGTCATCTGTTTTCTAAAGTTCCGAAGTATAGAATGCATTCAGGAATAGCAGTTGATGCGTGTGGTGGTCAGATCTCTGAATCTATTGGTGATTTAGTATAAACTGGTCTTGTAGAGATCATGTGAACCCGAATCCCCTTCCTACTGGGGAAAAGTCAATTCTTAAAAGCATAAATAGCTAACCCTCCTACATCCTCATATACCTAGATTTCCGTGTCGTTAAATGAAGTCTATAATTCAGAAATGTCATAATACGTTTGTAAAAGTTCCTGCTAAATTTGTATTCGTTACTGCTGATTTTGTATTAGTTCCTGCTTATTTTGTATTAGTTCCTGGTGATTTTGTAATAGTTACTGCTGATAAAGTAGCGAATAATATTATCATTGTTGACGTCTTCATTACGTCAATGTTTTATTTATGAACTCGTGAGCACTCATTCATATACTTCAGCTCAATCAACTGATGCTTTTTCTGCGCGACAAACGAAAAGGTAAAGAAACTTCAAACTATGTACAGGATTCTCAAATTACACAAACATCATTATCAAGCCCGTTTTATTTCTTATACTAGTGTCTGCACCACTACAAACATCTCCACACCTGTAATTGCTTGTCTTCCTCCCGTTAAAAATAATTTCAAATACTATTGTGCTATGGTATATTATGCTTATGCCAACTCTGGAATTAATATTTTATATGCAAGTGATTTATTGATAAAATTTGCAATAAACGTCAAGTTTTATCTTTAAGTACTTATGGCATTTCTACAATATATACAACTTAACCGCACAACCTTATTAAAGACAAGTTTATTGCTCTTATTCAAAAGACTTTTACTATAAACGAACAATTACACTTTAGGCCTTTAACAATGCAATAGCGTTTTACACTGACGATAGTGAACTATGTGAACTTGCAAAGATGTGTGTGAATCACGTATATTCCGTTTAGATATTATTTTCATCAGGTATGGTACTATATATAGACTCAGTCTTGGTATCCATATGGGTACTAACTGCGTACCTCTTGTCGCAGACTTGCTTTTTTGTATTGCTATGCAATACATTTCATGCTGAGTCGTTCACCAGATACTATGACAGATGTCATAGAAGCGTTGACACCTCTCGGATCTGGATGAGACATTGACCATTGACAAACAGTGTATGAAAGGAAAAATTGTAAGGGTAGTACCCTAATGAAAAAATCAGCTTAACAAAGCTAGTATATCTGATAATGTCGCTTCTTTCACGAATTGCATGTCTAAATGAGCAATGTTGAAAAAATAATTTATTACAAATTTATTTCAAACAAAAAATGTAATTATCGTTAATAATCCCTACTTAGACGCAGTTCCCAGAGCAACATCTTAGGGGTGTACGTTTCTCAAATTATTCGGGTGTCTTTTTAGAGCTTGAAGTCGAGTTAAGGACTTTAATATTCGTAACTTATGTATAACTAAAAAGCTGATGCATCGGAGATACCGTTACCCTAAACTTCGACAAACCTTGGCATAAGCCTCATCTACTTTTAAAATATAAAAGTAATTTCGGAACTATTCTGCGACAAGAACTATCACGACCTGACATCTACGGTGACGTGATTTATATGGTGCTTGGTAATGATTACATTCATACAATCTTTATTAAAGTTGTTAAACGAGGTTATTACCGCCTCTCACCGCTGCGGGTTCGAATCCCACTGGGAACTCGACTTGTAAGTGAGAAAGTGTCGATTCTTAAGGCTGGCGGGAGGTATACAGTATTGGTTTTAGCCAGAAAAAATGGGGTGGTCTGCCTCTACCACAAAAAGAATCTACCTTTATATATGGCCTAAAATATGCTAAACATGACGTACAACACCATACAAACAAACAAAACACATTTCCTGTTCGACGTTTATATTTACTTTCAATACGAATTTATATTATCAATATTTTATTTCGTTCGGCTATATCTAAAACCCACCTAGTATACCTGTTTTTAAAAAATGCTATCAGGGAAGGTCATCAGACGCCCTAACATTAAAATTGAATATAAGATGTCGCACTTAAAGAAGTAATTTGCTGTCATCCATGTCGTAAAAGTACCTAAAATAGTATGTTCGTTGTCAATACAATACATAAGTATACATCTAATAGTTTACGAATTGTATCTGAAATGCTATCGTTTCAGAAGACTTTCATTGTAATACGTGTATTCTTAATATATTTAATAAGACACATTTAATTGCAATAAAGTATGACAGAAGTGTTGTAATTTTACATGTATCTGTCGATATTCATCCGTCTACTCACTAATGAACGTTTTTTTTGTATTATTATAGTGATTTAAAGGCTGCAAATGGCGCCGATTTGCAACCAGAGGGTATTATATTCTCAATATGTTATTTGTTTCTGTTAATTCCAAAGCAATCTCACATATAACAGAAACAATCTCAAGTTCAGTTTCTATTAGAGACTCCCATCAGACGTATTAGAAGGCGTTACATCAGACGTGGCTGCTACATTTGTTCATAAAAAAAAGCTATGAAATGATGTTAAATAGTCCACGATATAAATTGATATAGGTGGAGCATTATTACTTTCCTTTATTAAGCACAATAGTACATATTTATAAATAGCCATAATGAGAAAAATGGTGCTATAGAAACGCAATGGCACCGTTGATCCGCACTGTACCACACAGAGCAAATTAACTATACAATGAAAAAGACGATACACAACAGAAATAGTGTTGAAGACAGGGTTACCGACTTGGAACGGTCAGCGGGCAATAAGGTCCTTGTTGGCTTAAATCGGTTTTAAGTGTACACAACCTCGCTATTATCCTAACTTCAGGACTAAAATAGACCAGACAGTGTAAATAAAAGTACATCCCATCAAAAGGAAATCTCTAACATTAAAGTCCACATCCAGAGAAATTAGAAAACGATACATGTATATGTTATTGTAAAGATATATAAAAAGAACATAATTAGAAACACCTCAGGATGTATCCAGAATTGTACTGAACAACCACAGCAGTTGCAGCCCAAGAGAAAACCAATCTAGATTACGACCAGCCAACCCGAGGGACGAAGGTTCATGCAGTCGTATCAAGCATTAGAGGAACCCTTTAAGTTTTAAATAGCTGTCACGCAAAGCACCTCGGCGTTATATATATATAACGCTCGCGTTGCAACACATTACGACCTTTTTTACCGCAAAGTTTAAAATAGATAACCATGGCGCGTAACCATCAATAGGAAGTACCTCATTCGGCTCTTTTATTTTATATGTTCAGGTTTTTTTTCTGGAGGTTTATGACTCACTTTTTTTTAATACAATACAAAAAGGGGGGAAAGGAGTATGATAATGGACCTTTGGAAACGGCCGAGCACGACACATACGAAATAGTGCAGTCTCGGTTTGATTGAGACTGTTCATGAGCGGTAGTGAAATATGCTTGCTACCGCTCACGCCCTCTAGCCCCGGGTTGAGCAGAACTCAATATTCATAAAATCAATAGTACAAAGATGATTTGTTTCAACAATAATTCTTAAACAAACAATACCAATCCTGATGAAATTCCTTTAATACAATATTTCATCAAAATATTTCGCATTTAGGAATCAAACGATGTTGCTTGCTTACAAAGTCTTATAGATAAAACAACCATATATGTTACCCCTAAAACACTATTACACACAGTTGACAGGTTAAATCATTATAGAATCAAATAAATAGAATACACAAACATTAAACAACTAGAGGTTGTTTTTAGTAAAAACAGATGTCTCCCCTTCACTGAGGAAGGAAATCATTTGCCTGGAGCACGACGATGATATGCGCAACTAGGCTCGGTACTGATCATCTCTACTAAGTTTCGTTGAAATCCGAACTAGTCCATTCAAGGTTTGTGTATTAAAGACTTTAAAGGGTCGTAATTCCGCCAAAAATCATTCATAAGGAACACAACATCAGTATGCGCAACTAAGCTTGGTACGAATCATCTCTGCAAAGTTTCACTGACTTCCAGCCAGGGGTTCAGGAGAACTTGTCCGACCAAAGTTTCTGTATAATGGGCCATAACTCCACCAAATGTCAAATGTCATTCAACAGGAATATGGCGATGATATACGCAACTTGGCTTGATACTGATCATTCCTATAGTTTCTTTGAACTCGGGCCAGGGGTTCAAAATAACTAGTCCGGACACAGTTTGTGTAAGTGCCATAACTGCGCCAAAAATCATTTGACGTGAACACTTCAACAATATGTGTAACTAGGTTTGATACTGATCATCCCTGCCAAGTTCCGCTTAAATCCGACCATGAGTTCAGACAAAGTTTGTATTAAAACATTTAAAGAGCCATAACTCTACCAAAACTCATTCACCCGGAATACGACACTGATATGTTCAACTACTCACAAGAGTTCAGGAGATTGGTCTGGACAATGTTTGTTTATTAAAACCAATAACTCCGCCAAAATCATTCAACCGGAACACGGCGACGATATGCGCGACTAAACATGGTACTGATCATTTCATTGAAATCCGACCAAGGGTTCAGGAGACTTAGTCCAAACAATGTTTGTGACATACAGACAACAACTGACGATAGACAGACAGATGACAGACATACAGCACAAAAACAATATATCTCCCCATCCACTTCGTTGGGGGAGACATACTGTGAGAGCATGGTGTGTTCGCCTTTGAACGGTAAAATACACTGACATTGATAATTAATAATTTAGTTTAAGGACAAGCAGACCAAAATGAAAGCTTTTCATCTTTGTGATTGTGCCTTGCTTGTGCAATACATCGCCTGTCAAACGTCGTGACGATTTATCCGAATAACTGCTTCTGTTAATCTCATATGAATTGTTCAATCGATATTATATCTCTTTTGATTAAATCCTATAATTCCTGCAGTCGTATCTTGCTATTAATTTCTCCTTAATTATTTTCTGTCTGTCGAGGCGGGAAATGGACACTTGTAATTGACTTAGTAATTGTTTTAGTAAGTTTGTTTATGGAGGGTGTCACAATGTCATTATGTCTTGAAAACATATTTACAATTAAAGTACGACGTGCAATGAAATAATAGCTACGACTATCGTGTGATCCTCATCTGGCATTTATCTACGAGAGGAGATATACGATTCCAGAACAAGTTACTATAGTGATGATCCTTTCATTATATACATCTTTATATAATTATCATTAAAATAGAATACATTTATCAGAAAAACAAATTAAAACAAAATTGTATTAAGTCAAATTAACTCTAAACCCCAACAGGAAATACATGAAAACATGTACATTACACGCACATGAAAACATGTACAGTACATTGTGTATAAGCGTTTATTTATCCTCGCTGTATTGCACTAAGCATTTTAGCGAGCAGACCTCGGTTTAAAGTCTCATCCGAAGGACTGGTAAGGTAGGAAATACTTTTCTGAAATATTTCGATAATTAACCCAAATTCGGTCTTGGCTGGGATTGAACGCGCGATCCCTGGGTTACTAAGCCGCAATGCTAACCATCAAACCACGGCGCTACCACTACAGTACATTCAAGTTGCAACAACTATATATACACATGTGTTCATTACGCATGAGTAAACAATTCAAATTCTGGTGAATTTACAACTGACATAATGTTAAAATTAATTAATTAACCCACAATGTTCACAAATGCACAAACAAACATTCTGATAGTTCACATATTTCATGTTTCAACATCCATTGTTCTTAATGGATTACTAGCCCGGCAATCCCCGACATTCAAATCTGACATTTGTGCATGGCATTACGTGGTCCCGCCTTAATTCCATTAAGCGATGGAAAAGCTTATATTAACAGGATTTTATAACGGATATATCGACAATAAAACATGTTTAAAAACATTTTTTACTGAAAAAATGCGATAACCTTTTTAAAATTACATATTAAATGTTTCAATTTTACAATATGCAAACTTTTTAAGCCAAAATTAAGGATTTTATTTCATACCCCAGCCAACCCCGTTTTCGCTTCTTTGAGAAGGGGTTGGATGGGGTAAGAAAGTTAATACTCGGTCCACGAAATGGGATGTTCCAAAATCTGTTAGTAGTAGCATAGTCGGATATGGATTCAGAAAACCTCTAGAGGTGATACACGGTTTTGTATTCCATTGTAGGAAAATGAAGGTACTAGGTATATAACATACGTGATATAATTCCCGAGGCTAGTTCACATATCTAGTAAGGGAATTATATCCCGTAATACGAAAACAGTGTTAACTTATATATTACATTTATTTACAAGAATGTGCCTTTAATTCAATAAATATTTTTAAATTCACTATGGGTTTACTTTGCCTTACATTCGAACTTCGAGCAAGAATACACCACAACTGTCACAACAATGTAATTAAAAAAGTAGTTACGGCAAAATCTTATAATTTCCCTACGGATTTATTTCCCAAGGGAATTACAACTTTTAATTCCCTCCGAATCACAGGCAGAAATGTAATATAAATATCAAAGAAGAGTTTATACGCGCGAGACTTCGTTATGAAAAAAAAATGTTGAATAACACAGGCAATGTACCAATAGCGACGCGGCATATTCAAATAAGTATAATCCTGGCAATGATGAAAATATGTAACATATTAGGATTCGTGACCCTATGTGAAACAGTGATTGTCGATAAGGGATAACTATCATTTATTTCATGTTTATTGCACAGGTATCATTTATAACCAACAGCCACATATATTCGACTTTAATATTCGCCAAGGAAATTATTTGCATCAACAGAGACGTCAATAACGTCAACAGTTGCATGACGTCATTGTGTAAATAAGCATACAAAGCGTTAATCGTTGGCGACGCATAAAATGTCATTCGTAGGCAATATTCAGTTCAGATAGAGAAATGCCAACCCTCGTTATAACAGTTTTATTTATAACCTCGGCTTCAGTCCGATAAAAAAAGTTTTCTTCGTGTGTGAATTCCCGATCTTATATAATTAAGCGGATACCCATGAAACATTATTGTACTTTTATATGATAGCTTGATTTGTCTCAAACAGGACGATAGCCGGTCTAGTCTTGCGACAAAATACTATTTTTCCATTCGTGTTCATAACAGTGTCACATATGGTTCGTAATATGACACGTGGTAATCCTAAAACTCCTGAATGTATTCTCAAAACCAATATGAAACGACTGTTGATGAATATATTATGTATATTGCATTCCGTTTTATATTTGTCAAGCCAAACAACCAGGCGTATGTAACATAGTCGTATAACCTTCCGATTTTACATAGGGGATTTCTCTCTTGAATGAAGTGCTTATCTGATTAACAAAAATGTGTGAAATATGGGTCTTTTCATCAGACATTCACGTCCCGAGGTATTTCAACAACAACAAAAACATTTTATAGCATAATCTCTTGTATAAAAGTGGGAAATTATCACAGCTAGCATAATATTCCCAGCAGGAAATTACCACCGTTCTGACCTTCGGAAACTCCGTAAACAACTGGTAGAAATATATATTATATATTCTGTGATGACTTATAGAAATTTCCCAGTTTAAGAAAATCTATAACACATCCCTTCCTCTACTGTGCTATCTCGCCTAGTGCGCAAGATAGCACAGTAGCCAAATGTTATGAACTAAACGATAGACGTCACGATATTACGTCACGAATTGACGTCATAATATTACTCCGCGCTGTCGCCAAAGGAGTGACAGAAGAAAGAATACTTGTGTCAAAAGACGATCGGAAAGAAATTCATCACAGAATATATATTATATAGTTTAATTAACATTTTTGTCGTGATACGGAAAATAATTCACTCGTGAGAAATATTCTTGCGATATAGAAACTCGTGCGAAAACCCACTCGTTTCTATATCGCAAGAATCTTTCTCACTCGGGAATTATTTCCCGTATCACTTCAACAATGTTAATTAAACTATATATTGTATTCATTGGTCATCATGTATTTGCATATACGACTAAAATAACAAAACAAAAATTGAAAATGTAGTAAACTGTATCGAAGAGAAATGTAGATAACAGGAACTCCTCCAATCCGCTTTGCTGCTTCAATTATAAAACTGTGTTCTGTATAAAACGTGATATGGGTGTGATTCTGGGGAACGGTTGCAAGCCTGTTAAACACTTAATGATCGTGTGACATGGGATGCATTTACTCTAAGCGTATACCCGGTAATTTTTGTTGTGATCATAGTTGATTATCTATCAATGCAATACCGACACTGCTTCCTCTATGTCTACAATCGTAATGCACGAAGTGTCAAAATGGAACCAGCCACAAAGGTCACTCTGTCAAACAAAGTGTTCAAATGTAAGGCGAAAGAATTTGACAAAATGGTTGATCTCTTTAACATAATCAATTATTGAACGAGAACTAATTGTATAATTATAGCTAAAAATCTGCTAAGACAAAGATGATTCTCAAAGTCATTGCGTTAATATGGTAAGTGACTTTACGGTAGAAGGTTATTTAGGAATCGAAAGTTTATTCTTTCCACCCATATTACTATGTCCTAAGAGTCATTTCTCCATACAAATTAGACTAACAGATATAATAATATTCCTCATCAGCATACATATTTAAAATATTGGTTTCGGATAATTTTGTGTTCATCATAATAAACATACTAATGGTTGTGTTCAAAGGATAAATGTTTTAAATAACATACCAGCTAATGCTAATGTGTTCCACTTCACCAAATATATTTCAGAGTCTTGTGTTTTAACAAAAATACAGTCGAATTTAAATAGGAAATGTTCGTTTGCCATGTCAACCCATCCGATGTATTCTCTCATTTGCTTTTAGTTGCTTATTACGTCCCGTAGCTATTACCTTTAAAGCAAAATCCTACTGATTAAACAAGATACACTAACACACAAGTAAAAGTAAAGTAAAAATAAACCGTCCATGTAAATTGTCATACAATTCAACAAGACATATATATTTGTCAGAGATTGTTTTAAAGAAGACTCAAACATGTTTTATTTCAACAGTGGCAATGAAAGTTATATTTGAATTTGAAATAACTTAACTAAAAAAAACTGAGTGGTAGTTTATTGAAATCGGTAAGGTTCCTTCGAAGTTATGAAGAGTTTAACAGAAAATACACATTGTTGTCTATGTGGATTTAGAAGTGGCGTCTTATGTGAGGTATAATAATACATATTATTTTATGCAATTACATGCACATGTGAAAGTATATACGGCATGTTTACAATCGTGATTTGAATTGCTTTGACAGTTATTATCATTATAGTGTGCTCCACTATTCAAGTAAACACTACAATACTAAGTTTAGGAATACTTATTTCCGCAACCCTTTTTAAATCCGATATTTATAAAACAATTTGACTAAATTCAACGCTGTCAGAGTCATAATCAACACGGTATCTAGCAACAGTAATGCCGCTATATTTAGACCACACGTATATATACCATTCATGCTCATTAAATGCATAATTTCCATACTACGGCAAAAGAGTGTAAAAAATTCAAACGTTCAAAACATGAAAATGAACAAATTCCTTTCAAAAGTGATAGTATGTTACATGCAATAAGTATATACTTTTCTCCCATAACAATGTGCTTATCAAAAAGGTCGAAGCCATTTGAACTGATAAGCCATTAATGATAATGTAGCATATGATAGTGTGGACGCACTTCGAAGCATAATCGTATCATAATCGAGATAGCCATCAAGATCCTGAGGTGAATAGTGCAAATAAAAAAATATAATGTTTGCAAAAATAGTATGAAAGTAAAATTTGGAAATCGGCGAACACGATAAATACAATTGTAGTCTCGGTTTGACTGAGTGTTCGTGAACGGTAGTGAAAACTAAAGCTTGCTACCGTTCATGCCCTCTAGCCCCGTAATTCGGTGAAATAAAATGACGCATGTGTTTATAAATTTCAATTATGCAATACATCTGTAAATATTTGGACATTTTTTTCAGAAAATTCAATGAAATTAAGCACACCACTTGGTAAGAAATAATGAAAGCCGTAGTTTATAACGCTACACACAGAGAAATGGTATTGAAGATGTACATCCTATTGAATGATTCTCTCGAGAAGTTAGAGTGTCATGTGTATGGTTCACGTTTTTAATGATAATATTCGCATTCTATTTCAACCTGTACTAGTATATGACAAAATTGATTTGTTGCATTAACTTAAATACTAGTGCAAAAGATCCCACAATATTAAGAACACCAGTCATCGCCAGTATCATATAAAATTTGCAAATCCACTAAATTAGAGTGTGAATGTGTATTTGTTTGTGTGTAATATGACCCTTCAGCAACATTACTGATTGATAATCCACAACGTTAGGTACACCTTGCGGCCTGTGGTGTATTTCATAGTACATTGTGTTGGCATGTGAGTGCCTTGATTTCAATCGTCGGTTGCAAAATAAGTAACAATATCTCTTTATTTAATATACACAAACTGTCCAAGCAAGGATCAAACACACGACCTCTGGGTCAATAAAAAATCAAGCTTTTTAGTGGAACATTATGTTTATTCTGATAATCACTGTTTACGAAACGGTTTGGTGTAACGCTAAGCAGCAAACACCTAATGAATCACAACATATAAAGCACACAGTTATATATCGTTTTCTCACCTTTTAAAGAAAAGTCAGTAGGAACCCAAGATTTGAATATTACACTTTAGACTTATGTAGAAAACAGCATAGTATATCATAACATGAATATAGAGTCGTTTTTCGAGGATATATAAATTCGAGGATATATAAATGCATAAAGACTGACTCCGAAACTCGCGAAACACATTGTGTGTTGTATAAATGAATCAAACGTACCATGTGCATTTTGCCCAATTATAGTTTCTGGCTGTGAGCATAATGGATATCGAAACCTGTATTTAAACACGTATTCCCAGACAATGTGACTCGCTTTCTACTTGTGTCGCTAATGCAACAGTATTAATAAATACTGATAAAGATGATCCTTTGGGAGCAACAAACACAATTAAGAGAATAAAGCAGCAGATCCGGTTTTATTGAGTCTGTTCATGAGAAGTAATGAAAGAAGGAACACCTCTCACGCCCCCTATCACCGGCTTAAGCGGTATTCTACTTCAAAGCCACCTGTATTGGGCTCGCTGGTCCTAAAGGACCAGTAAAAATAACACTACTAATTCGTAGCACGGGGAGACTTTTTAGAGCCGCCACACTGCACTAAACGAACGCTAGTGTGAATGTTAATAAATACTGATAAAGGTGATCCTTTGGGAGCAACAAACACAATTAAGAGAATAAAGCAGTAAACTCGGTTTTATTGAGTCTGTTCATGAGAAGTAATGAAAGAAGCAACACCTCTCACACCCCCTAGCACCGGCTTAAGCGGTATTCTACTTCAAAGCCACCTAAAAGACTTCTTAGTATGTAATTCAACGTTTTTGCTTATGCACAGTAAGGTTTCACACATTATTCGGTAAAGCGCCACAGATACTAACCATTACACGACATCTTTCAATTCTCCGCGTTGACTTTTCTAGACGAAAACTATTGTGTATATAGTATATTAGTCTAATTAAAGCAGTGTCCCAATGATCATTACATGAAAAATGCTTATTAATAAATGCAGACAATTCTCAAGTTTTTGCGTCTGTGTGATCAAGATCGATTCAGGACGTTTAGGCACCAAACCATTTCGACACCTAGACGAATCGGCACCTAGACGTTTCAGCATCAATCCATTTCGGCATCTATTTTAATTTTTACCCTAGGCGTTTCGGCACCCATTTATATTTGAGTATTATAATAAAGTAAAGAAGTAAAGAAGTAAGGAAATAAATATTTTCTATAAGATCACTTGTAATTCATTTAAAATGCAAAGTTGATCGCCTTAACGGCAACTCCGAAGCGGTTTCGAGCCTGAATACAACTAAAACATGAACATAAATAGGGCCCGTATGATAATCACTTGTGAAATTTAAGTAAATTTGACTTTTATATTACTTATCTGTATTCATACAGTATCTTTTAATTCTTCACTTTAACTTTCTGTCATCTCCATATCGACGACTACAGGTATGTGACTTGAACAAAACCTCCACAAACTAACCCATTATTAAAAGTCTACATATAACGCATGCGTTATACTTTTCTTGTTTAGATATATAATTATAATCATGCTATTGTTTCTTGTCACAGACAAATAAGTTACATCTATCATACCCATATACATAACCGTAATGGGTGTGGGGTAGACAAACACGAATTACCGTAACGCCGGAATTCGACCGACAACGATAAAACTGGGATAGAGAATTAAACAGAGCCCGGTACTAATGTGGGGATATTTGAAATTGATATTTACTCCATGCTAGGATTAGACATAGATGTTTCTCATAATCAAGTTGTACATTTGTCTTAGTCCCCTTCGCCTTCCCGATCTCTCCCCACCCCGTTGGAGAAAACATTGCGCATACATTAAATAAGATCATAAATAGACAAATGCCATGTCATAGATACATAGTCTAACCAAAATAAATAGAGGATATTTGTTGTTTTGGAGTGAAGAACATATTTTATTTCACCGAGAAGTGAGAAAACTTTTTATTTTATGATATGCAATAAAATACTGTATTTTATCAGTGAAATAAAAGTGTTATTCCACACAGTGGAATATAGAGATTTATTTCACAGTAGCGGCCGGGACTTCTTTTGTTGTTCTACCATAGTTTCCCTAAAATATTTGTAAAATCATAAAATAAAATAAAAAGTGAGAAAACTTTTATATTTTCACTCATGCTTCGCATTCGTGAAAATATAATGTTTTCTCACTTCTCGATGAAATAAAATATGTTATTCACTCCAAAACAACAAATATCCTCTATATATTTTCACGAATGCGAATTTTCTAACTTCGAGATGAAATAAAATATGTTATTTACGACAAAACAACACATTTTATTTTTATTTTATGAGTTTACAAATAATTATTTATGCAATTTCAGTAACTAAACCGTTTTACACACCTGGCTACGCGCCCAATCGTGAACGCTCGGCCAATCCCGTCATTCCTCGGGTCCCGCCTCGTGTGTATCACGGCGCTTCGGTATGTTCAAAATCTTAACATTCTGTTAGCCGGAAGGCAACGGCACAGAAAATAGTGTACTGTTGCTAAGCTGTTGCTACATAAACAGTATGGCCGGTTGCCACGCATGTTGATGTATGATTTGCGGTGCATGTTTGTTATTTACAATACAGATGAAGGTTTCATCACTATTTCACGTAAATAAACTATAGATGGAGCAATCTTCTAAATGACATTGCACAATGTTGAGGATAACTTTGATTTTGAATGCAAATTTATTTTGGCGGGAATCTGACGCGCGTCACGCTAGTATGACGTAACCAATATGGAAACCTGCGTATTACATTCGAGTCAAGCTGCGAAGCAGTGTACGAGATGTTGCGAATGGCTACGCGCCCTGTTCACGATGACGTAACGAAACGTTACATGACATCACTTTTTTGGAACCCGTTAACGTCACAGAAAGAAAGTAATTAAATAAACAGTGGATTTAACGCTATAACAGTAGGAATATCTTGTGAGTCGTGTTACTGTGCATTTGTATTGGTTGTACATTAAAAAAGTAGTCTCGGCAGCTACTGTGGAAATAAAACTCTATATTCCACAGTGTGGAATAACACTTTTATTTCACTGATATAATACAGTATTTCATTGCTTATCATAAAATAAAAGATTATATAAAAAACAATTAGTCCACGCTATATAACGCACGGAAAAAGTGGCAGCACTGATTTCCACCTAGAAGAGGTCATTGGTAAAAATGCCATTTCAAAAGTAATACACAGTGTATGAACAAATTAAGAAAGGCACCATTTAATAATTAATAAAACTCTAAACTGAAAATATTTATGTTTAACATGACTGTACTAAAGCAGATATATGCTGTAGACAAAATAAAATAATGTGATATTAACAAATCCAGTCACAAATGTCACACATTCAGTATTGCGTATATAATCCTCTTTATTTTATGCTTAGCAGTGAAATAGTGGATGTTAGCAATGAAATAAAAGTGGTATTGCATACGTGTGAAATATACAGTTTTATTTTTTCACTGCCGGAACTACTTTTTTTTCAATATCAAAAACATTTTTTTTTCTTTTTTTTAGAAAATAACTGTTTAGTCTATATCATTCGACAGTAAAATGGTCTGACTAAGAAAATTAGTGATAGTTTTTAAAACTGGTCAAGTATTTCAGAATTGTTGTCATTTACAGTGAAAAATTTCAGTTGGTCATTTTTTTCAAAAAATTACTTTTTTCCCGAAAGTTCCTATAAAACATATATCATTAGATTGAAAATAACTTAACTAAGAAAATGAGTCGTATATTATTAAAATCGGTTAAGTAGTTTAAAAGTTATGAGGCTGAACCCCCCCCCCCCCCCCATCACCCCCCCCCCCCCCCCCACCACCCACCTTTTGGTACGCAGTATTCAGGGCGTTTTAGGCGGTATTCAGTACGCACGAGCCTGGTACGCAGTACTCGCACAACACACTATTTAGTACTCATAAAATGTATTTTTAAAACCAAATATGTACAAAAAATCATAAAATGTAAATATAAAGGTCTAATTTTGATAATCGGGCCTTCATTCATCTAGAATTTTTGTCCGGAGCTAAATAGTATTCAGTACTCGGTCTCTAAAATAAGGAGTATTCAGTACTCGTGGGGGAGGGGGGCTTACATCCTCAGTTATGGGGGAAAAAACAGCAATTGTATCATACTAAGCCAATGGCGTCGTCAAAATTTTATTTATTTTTCTGCATACTGCAGTACACTTTGATTATAAAGCATAAAATAAAAAGAAAATTTGTCGTTTTGTCGTGAATAACAGATTTTATTTCATCTCGAAGTGATTCACACTTCTCGATGAAATAAAATCTGTTATTCACTCCAAAACAACAAATCTAGGCCGCATGGAAAGAATAATGTCGGCAGTGACATTTTATGGAATTTTAGAAATGTTCCAGTATTGCACTCGAACATCACGTAACCGCTGCTCTGTTTGCGGAGGATGATTTCGCCTGTAAACATGACTGCGTAGTTCATCCAATACATCTGGGACATCGCCTACCACTTCCTAACATTAAAACCGTTTTGCTGTTAACAATCAAATGTCAATCCAATTATCTTGTTTATTTGCATTAAATCCAGTTAGTAACATTTTAATTGGGTGTTGACATTTCGAAATTTTACCACAAATCTTGTTTTGCGAAACTGTGATATTCCAAACACACGTCAGCTCTACTCACGTTGAACATAAAGGGGTTGATGCACTATTTTCAAACACGATTTATTTCTAATGTCTCTGAAAAGCCTGGAAAAAACTGAAATAAATATCAAAATGCCATGAAAAATAAAGGAGATATGATAACATAAATGGAGGCAGCCATCTTGGAAAAATGACGTCATCGCGCCATATTTTAAAGCAAAGAAAATCAAATAAATATGCAGATCTAAAATGTATAAATGTTATGATTTTTTTAATTTGCAGTGATTTTCTTTGCTTTAAAGGACATTTGTCCATATTCCATATATGGCAAAAAGGCACCATGGCGTCATCGTTCAAGATGGCTGCATCCATTTATGTTTCTTTACAATTTTTCAATAAGTCATATCTCCTTTATTTTTCATGGCATTTTGATAATTTTTTCAGCATTTTTTAAAGTTGTTTTATAGCCCTTTAAAATAAACCTTGTTTGAAAATAGCGCATCAACCCCTTTAAGCTCATCCTATAAATTCAGGAAACTTGTGTGTACCGCATTTGTCAAATATAAATGTTTGAACTGCGACAATTAAATTGTCATGCAACTTCACGGTGCGTTACACTATGCAAAATGCCAACTGCCTATAAAGCCTGTCATTTTCTAAAAAAACACGTGGCATTTAATTAGTTTTCAAAGCAATACTTTTTGAAAGTTTTTTCGTATCAACCAGTAGTTAAAAGTGTATCAGTATATTCGGGCTTGGATATTTGTACCAATAATGTCCATTAAGTAGTGTTGTCAAGTTTATAACGTACAGTTTTATCCGTTACAGCTTTACTCTCTTAATTGAATGCGATCTATGCATGTATTGGTGACGATAATTTACTTACATTCTGCAGGTATTATGCGATAATGCATCCAATTAGAGCCAAGTGTGTAAGCACTGTGACACTTGCAAAGAAGACCATAGCTGTAATCTGGCTACTCAGCCTAGCCATGGCCACGCCCATTCTGATTGGTCGGGTAAGTAATCAAATGAATATTCATGCAACATGTGCAGTATCAATGTATCTTCCATTTAGAACAAAAAAGGCATTGAACGTGTTTGCTTTACATTTGGAACCTAAAACCTAGCGTCTTAGCTCATTTGTTTGGCCACCATACTACTTAGTCTACACATTTGGTTGTGTTACGTAGTTATAATTAGAGTAGACTAAGCGGTAGCATGACTACAACGTTTAAAGAACTATGTTTTGTCTCTCTCGACAATGCAATCTACGCTTATATATTGTTTTAATTATCACACTACAAAATCTTGCCAGAGTATCAACTGGTTTCCTTGTTAACTTAGCTGGCTAACGTATGTAAATACAAGAATGACGAAAGGATGTCAACTGATATATGTACATCGATATGTCTAACATGTCCCACTTAAGTAAGTATACAATAGACCGATCTCAACTGATATATGTATATCGATATGTCTAACATGTCCCACTTAAGTAAGTATACAATAGACCGATCTCAGCTGATATATGTACATCGATATGTCTAACATGTCCCACTTAAGTAAGTATACAATAGACCGATCTCAGCTAATATATGTACATCGATATGTCTAACATGTCCCACTTAAGTAAGTATACAATAGACCGATCTCAACTGATATATGTACATCGATATATCTAACATGTCCCACTTAAGTAAGTATACAATAGACCGATCTCAACTGATATATGTACATCGATATGTCTAACATGTCCCACTTAAGTAAGTATACAATAGACCGATCTCAGCTGATATATGTACATCGATATGTCTAACATGTCCCACTTAAGTAAGTATACAATAGACCGATCTCAGCTGATATATGTGCATCGATATGTCTAACATGTCCCACTTAAGTAAGTATACAAAAGACCGATCTCAGCTGATATATGTACATCAATATGTCTAACATGTCCCACTTAAGTAAGTATACAATAGACCGATCTCAGCTGATATATGTACATCGATATGTCTAACATGTCCCACTTAAGTAAGTATACAATAGACCGATCTCAACTGATATATGTACATCGATATGTCTAACATTTCCCACTTAAGTAAGTATACAATAGACCGATCTCAGCTGATATATGTACATCGATATGTCTAACATGTCCCACTTAAGTAAGTATACAATAGACCGATCTCAACTGATATATGTACATCGATATGTCTAACATGTCCCACTTAAGTAAGTATACAATAGACCGATCTCAACTGATATATGTACATCGATACGGTTTTATAATGAAATAGACTCGTTAATAAAACGATTAAATACAAACAGCTGTAACCAGTAAAAAGTAGGTATAAAAGTCGAACATGATATTACCTCTTGTCAGACAATATAGTTTCAGACCTGACATTTCTCAGGCTTTGCGCCGGTAATTACCGGCTTTTTGATTAGATTACCGGCTTACCGGCTTTTCTGTTAAAATTGCCGGCTATTTCAAAAAAAGTAGTCATACATTTTATTAGTACCCAATTATTAACAAAAATACCAACACGTGTACCCAATACGCGACTGTGTGTGGTCAGCTGATGGCAACTAATTGGTGTATTCACCACAGCCCACCAATCAATTAGTCCAAATCGCCCGCGGCGTCTTGTGTAATTCGAGGAACTCAATTAAGACGAACTACAAAGTCTCCAAGAACTATTTTCCCGTTCGATTGGTGCTAAATGCCTACTGCATTGTTACCTCGTGCTTAAATAGCATACTTCCATCTATGTTATGTCCATACTTTAGGCGGTAGCCGGACGTAAAACTAAACGATTCGTCTGCGCTATGCTGCATAATAAGAAGCACTTAAATTGACATAGACAGGACACGAATATTGTTAGATAAAGCGTTATGGCATATATTACTGGCGAATATGAGATATGTCATTTAACGTCAGCATAATACAACAGGCCGAGAAGAAATGTTTATCACAAAAAAATAGGGGATATTTTTTTTATTTTATGAACAGTAGTAAACATTATACATTTAGTCTCTAGCTGTATCGTTATTATTGACATCACTAACTGGTTTTAATTCTTGTTTACAGGCTGGTTTGTCAATTTTTTCTTGAACTTGTTCTTGTTGATGTTGATACATTTTCAGTGTAAGCTTTCATTTTTCCTTAAGCCAAAAAAAAAAATACCTGTGTTCCGGTGGCTCGACCGACCCTATTTTTAAGGGGCCGACCCTAAAACTATTTATGAAAAAAAAGAAAAAGAAAAAAGAATTGTTCTGAACAATGATTTATCACAATATATCGAGGTAAACTGACATCACAGAGAAACGTTCAGTTCTATCATCAACTTGTATGGGGTTTATGAGATAAATACATGTAGAATCTCACAATATCTTGCTCAAAAAAAAAAAAGAAAAGGGAAAAAAAAAGAAAATGCCTACCGACCTACCCTATTTTTTTTAGAGCATGCAATAGGAAACACAACTATTCTTTTTAGGCCTTAACGTACGCTGATGCCATTTTTGTGTTTATTCTAGTACTACACACACAAAACAGGTATGCAAATCGAACAGGAAATATCTCATTCACAAATCACAGTCAACCAAAAGCACACATTCCATACATCATTAATTCACTCTTTGGCGGTTTGTATTTAGCCAGAAATGTCAAACATGTTTTTCTAAAATACCATGATATTAAATTAATTTCGGGATAGTTTTATTTGATATGACATTCAGTCTATATATGCTTTAGTTCTACTGATATACGAATTTTGTTATGGAACTAATTGAATGACCATATTCAATTCATGTCTATGGTGTTAAACATTTTTCCAATACTAGCTTCGAAGAGCATTCTGTTGGTATGTTAGTAGGCTAAACAAACATAAGTATAATATACCCTGTTATTATTCAATGATAAATTGGTCAACAGACGGATGTCTGATACCAAATTGCCAATAAGTCTTATTCAGTCAACAAACTGTTTATGCATAGTACATGAATTATGTTGATCAGTTTATTGATGTGTTACCTGTATCGAGTTCAAATTTACAAAATATTTGTAAGAAACTAAATTTATGGTATATTAAAAGGATTTAATGGCAGAGACCTATTGGGTTACTTGCTATACAACTGTAACATGTTTTCACCGTTTTCTTCTAAAATATTCTCTCAAATATGTTACCATAATAGGGATCAATTTCCTGCATTCTTACAATTTTTATAATGAATACTGATAAAGGTGATCCTTTGAGAGCAACAAACACAATTAAGATAATAAAGCAGCAGACTCGGTTTTATTTAGTCTGTTCATGAGAAGTAATGAAAGAAGCAACACTTCTCACGCCCCCTAGCACATTGTTTAACATAACACATTTTGTGTAGGCTCACTCATTTATCATAGTTGACATGGCAGTACTGATAACTGAATATAGTTATTCCTGCAAGGGACTTAAATCTTATAATGAAGTATTAATTATAAATAAGTTGTTTCCCTTGGAAAAGTGTTGATATTTACTCGTAACTTATTTAAGTTATCTATCAAACTGTATTCAAAGGGAGACAAATACTAAATTACTGATAAAGTAACATGTTAACGTTATTATAATGTAACTTTAATAAGTTACACCCTTGACTGGTCAAAGCAATTGCTGACATTGAATTTTTCCATAAATGTGTTTTGCAAATACTAATGCCTGGGATTGGTTTATGGTAAATGTGGTACTGGAAGTGGGTACTGTCCAAATGATTTACTCATTTCGTAAATTGATGCAAAGTCAGTACATTATTATCATATTTATATAATTAAATTAGAATTCATTATATCTTATAACTGATAATTTTAAACATTAATTTGGTTTCATGTACAACATATTGGAAAGGGAGATCCTTTGGAAGCAACAAACACAACCAAGAGAATAGAGTAGCAGTTATTATAAGGAGCAACACCTCCCATTCCCCATAGCACCGGCTTAAGTGGTATTCTACTTCAGAGTAACCAACATTGTTATCCTTCACATATATAGTACTATAATGACATTATATGGTGTATGTCTTAGTATATTCTTCGTCATATAATATATGTCCTGTATAATCCGTGTCATATGATATGTGTCTCGGTATGGTGTCAGACATATGATATATGTCTCAGTATAATATTCGTCATATGGTATTTATCTCAGTATACTATTCGTCATATGATATTTGTCTCGATATAATCTTAGTCCTGTGAAATATGTCTCAGTATAATATTCGTCATATAAAATACGTCTCAATATAATCATTGTCATTTGATGCTTGTCCAAATATTGTCGTCGTCATATGATATATTTCTTTATATACTCGGTAAAAAAGGTTTTGGACCAGGGTATATAAAGTCATATAAAAATAAAACTAGTGGACAGAATTTAAGTATCTTTTTTTAGTAACCAAGGTCTACCCTACCCGGTTAATTTAATACCAGCAACATTAATTTCCAAACAAGATTTGATATTAAAAAAATATCGCGAACACACAAAGGGTCTGTAATTTTTTTTGCAAAGTCCATAAAAAGTAACAGTTACGGAGACATTCGAGTAACCAATAAAAAGATTATTATTTTTTCGCAAACTTTCATTGTAAACAATAATTATTGTTGATTGTTGATCTATTGTGAATTATCAATTGAGATAATAATGGTTATGGTCGAATGTCATGGTTCAGCGATCTGTGTACGAACACTGCAATGGTCCAAAACATTTTTTTAAAAGAGTATATAATCTTCGTCATAAATATAATCTTCGTCATATTATATGTGTCTCAAGGCAGTCTTAGTAATATGATATATGTCGCAATGTACTTTTCGTCATATGATATTTGTTTATGTATAATCTTCCTCATAGTATATGTGGCTCAATATTATCGTTATCGTATGATATATATCTCAGTATATTCTTTGTCATATGATATATAGCTCAGTATAATCTTCATCATATGATATATATCTCAGTATATTATTCTTCATATGATATATATCTCAGTATATTCTTCGTCATATGATATATATCTCAGTATAATCTTCGTCATATTATATTTGGCTCAATGTAATCTCATATGATATGTGTCTCAATATCATTTTTCGTCATATGATATATGTCGCAGTATAATCTGGGTCATATGATATTTTTCTCGGTATACCTTCAGTCAAATGATATATGTCTCAGTATAATATTCGCCATAAGGTATTTATCTCAGTATAATATTGGCCATATGGTATTTATCTCAGTATAATATTGGCCATATGGTATTTATCTCAGTATAATATTGGCCATATGGTATTTATCTCGGTATAATATTGGCCATATGGTATTTATCTCGGTATAATATTGGCCATATGGTATTTATCTCAGTATAATATTGGCCATATGGTATTTATCTCAGTATAATATTGGTCATATGGTATTTATCTCGGTATAATATTGGCCATATGGTATTTATCTCAGTATAATATTGGCCATATGGTATTTATCTCAGTATAATATTGGCCATATGGTATTTATCTCAGTATAATATTGGCCATATGGTATTTATCTCAGTATAATATTCGCCATATGGGATTTATCTCAGTATAATATTCTTCATACGATATTTGTCTCGATATAATCTTAGTCCTATGAACTATGTCTAAATGTAATATTTGTCATATGAAATAGTCGTTTCTATAAAATATTGTTCATATGATGTGTGTCCCAGTACAGTCCCAGTACAGTCTTCTGTCTCTCCATAATCGTCGTCATAAATATAATCATCGTCATATTATATGTGTCTCAATATCGTTTTAGTAATATGATATATGTATCAATGTAATTTTCGTCATACGATATTTGTCTCGATAACATCTTTCTCATATGATGTTTGTCTCAATATAGTCTTCGTCATATGATATTTATCTCCAAACGTCTTTGTCGTATGATACTTGTCTCCTGTTATATAGTCTCAGTACAACCTTCGACATATGATATAATAAATGGAACTCTGTACGTTGAAATATTGTATTATGAATATAGCTTTTATTTTTATTTTTTTTTTTTGTGATGAAATTTTGTACGGGTACATTTGAACCGTATTCCAACATTTCTGCGACTGTGTTTGATTTATTTCCGGATGAGCTATTTTTAAGCTTGGAACACATGCATCTCGATTATTAAATTAAAATGACCGATTTTTATGTAAATCGATTGAAATTCGAAATGTTATACTACTTGACGTTAAAAGTTATAGTTATATATATTATGTGTCTCAAACTAGTCCTTGTCATATGATATTTGTCACAAAAATCTACGTCATATCTTAGGTTTCTCAAACGTACCTTACTAGTATTCATGTGTCACGTAAATGAAACCCAATTCATTGCTACTGCTTCTGCTTCCTGCTAATTTGAATTAAAGCTTTCAGATATGTCGCTCATGGTTAGTGCGTCCTGATTCTAAATGTCTTATCTAATTGCAAAATTCCTAACAATGCATTGTATTGTTAATAATCAATCACGGTATGCTCATTATAATAATTCATTAATGTTCACGTTAATTACTTGACAATGTTGTTTTTAAAACCAAACAATCGCCTGATTGAACAGGTGAAATATACTTGTTAAAGTGCATCGACAATATTGTTGTGTCTTTCAGATCCACAAACCCGTCGGTAGTGAGAACAGGCCAGCATTTTGGTGTATAATACAGTGGGAACGCCCGATATACAGACATATCTATGGCGTGTATATGTTTCTTGTTATATTAGCCGTTCCATTGAGCCTTATGTCGTTTGCCTACGGCAGCATCTGTAAGCGGGTCTGGGTGCTTCATTACGAGCGTCCGCTGGTTGCAAGACACAGGTATCGTAATATTAACACTCACTTATGCTGTTAATCGAATGGTACATGGCTACGTAAGACCTTTCCTTTCGGAAAAAAGTCTAAACAACACAGAACACATCAATAGTATTCCTTCAAAGTTGCATTATTGACAGAGTACGCATTTGGCTCAAACATGTGAGCGAACTTAGGATGCAAAATTGTGCAACCTCTTTACGTTAAATACAGTACTGAAATGGCTCAATTTTATTTTTTCAATGAGGAACTTTAACATTTATAAACTTCTTGTTACAAAGTGTACTGTGATTAAAACGTCTACAACATCACAGTTGTGTCCTTTCTCTAACTAACAGCATTTTCTTTTATAAAACATCTTGGGATTTCTTTGAAATAGTATGTGGAACCCTCGGGTGATATTTCCCTATCCCGCAATCCCGCCACTATAAGAACACGCTCGCCAGTCAAACGCCATTCACCAATCCATTACATGTAACCGGAGGATTTTCAGGGATTGTCTTTTAATATATAGAGTTTAATAACCAGTGTTTTTGAGATATTTTCAGTATCTCAAAAACACTGGTTATTAAACTATATATTACATAATTTAAAATGACATTTTATTAATATTTCTAATGATTCACGCCTTTTTACACCAGTTTGTACGAGAACGCCAAGACGACGTTACGTCATACAAACAAAACAATTGAAGCCGGAACTCTTCGTTAATTTCCGTATTCGCTATTCCCTAGTGGCGGAATCTGACGACGACGTCCGTAAAACAATCGGAACGTCATTTGGTGTTCCCGCCACTGACGGAAAAGGCCGAGCAATGTTCCGTACTGGGAAATATCTCCCACTGGGGAGAATTTCCCAGTAGAGCAAACGAGTAGATATAGCTTTTCTATTCCCAGTATTTCCTATACGAATCACAGACAAATATGTAATATTTCTTGTTAACATAGTTGGTGCTGGTAGGCGTATATATTCAAATAAGAATGGCTTCTCTTTAATATACTCTATTTTTATTTAAATCCCGTCCAGTTACCGCACAACACGCCATTCAAGACCAGAAACATTACATATGGAGCCAACCCCGATTGTACTACACGACCTAGAGGTGAAAAATAGCAGACTACTGAGAACATTGAACAAAAAGAGTAAAGCATTGGTTTATGATAGCTCAACCAGGCAACAGGTATACATGTTATGCAACATACATAATGTGTTAATGGAACACACGTCAATCTTGCTTTATTGTAACTCAGGTATCGTAATTAACACAATTATATTTAAAACAATACGATAGGTGTTCAACTTATAACGTAACACTTTTGTTTAAGATGTTATTTTTCAGCGGAAATGGTTATCGTAACACATGCGTGATTTAATGTTGTGAAACTGTTATTTAGAACATATGCATTTAAAAATAATCTACAAGTTTACGCGGTTCGCTTTAAATTACATTTTGAATTAGGTACCCACTAGTTTCCAATTTTAAATCTGTATGTTTCTAGTGCCGTAGAGTTTTACCTTAAACCAAATAATGTCCCTAAATGCATATCGTAATTGTTTAAAACTGTGTTTGAAATTTAAATATGATCGAATGTTTTATTTTAAGACAAAAATATAAATGTTGAATTAAAAGTTCGAATATCATCGAAATTTTAAGAAACTGACAAATTATAGAACAGTTTGCTAGTATTCTACCGATGATTTTATAAATTTACCAAAATAAGCATTTTATTCATATTTTATGAGACAAAAAATGAATAGCTATTGTTGCTGTATTATCACATATCATATACAGATATATTTTGGTCGAAGTATATATTTGTTCATCATTATTTGCAAATGTGTGTGTTTTGCCCCTAAATCTTAAGTTATATATTTTTTCATTTCCATTCTAATTAGAAAGTAACGAAACTTATTTTTTATAGAGTAAGCATTTTAACAATGCCTGCAATTGATGTTTCGAACTAGAAGTTTTTATAGATTTAATAATTTTTAAAGTTTTAGTTCAGGTTAATTTTCGCTGAAATCGTGTGAAAAACGACAAATAGCAAACAAATGCATATTCCATTTTCTTTACGTTCAAACATGGACATATCAGACTACTTGTACCTTAAACGATAAATTACAAGCATTTATTTTTAAATTAGTTTTGCCGGTACTTTTATAATTGAAGGTTTTTGCTTCAAATTGTCATTCTTTACCATTTTACAAAAATACGGATGCAGCAAAATTAGGAATCAATGTTTTATATCGAAAGAAACATTAGACTTGACATTAAAATGAACATATTCGGCGAGAATGTCAAGGTACAAAATGAAAGTGTTACGTTATAAGTTGAACACCTCTCGTAATATATCACAGGGGGCTAGGAACAACAAACAGAAACAAGAAGACTTGTTTACAGACGTTTGCTTGTTTTGATGCGTGACAATTTGGAAAACAGACCCGTGTGTTCCTTTAATATATAGTAGGCCTTACAACATATACCTTACATTTCTTAGTGTAAGAGTCTGCGCAGATTCTGAACAGGTATTCTTATTCCAAGAAAACGTTATAGCATAGTTTGATTTCCAACTATCATTTGTTGTTGTTGCTAAATTGTTTAAATAGTATATGAGTGTAACTGTTGATGCCAAATGTAGTGGCGATAAACATGTAAATATGTTTTAGACTGAATAAAAACTGAACAGAACGGAACTGTTAAAATAAGCACAGGCATCTAGCTTAAGCCTGTCATTTTGTGGATCTGAATTGATAACAGTTGATATAAAAGTCGAACAGAAAATGTAGCATTCAAGGACAACAGTCAACCATTAACACGCACAGAAGCAACAACAAATACAAAGATGAATTAAAGGCAAGATATGAAATCAACAACATAAAAGAGTTGATAATAGCCTTCGAATGGTCAGTGGCAAAAAAAAAGGCCAATGGGGATTTAAACAAGGTTCTAGAGTGCACCAAACCTCACTCTTACCCTACTGTCATCCCAATATAACGAGACAATGTAAATAAAGGTATCACCACCAGATAATATTCTATAACTTACAAGGCAGCATTAGTAGGCAATATAAGTATAACACATAATTGATCATGTATATATAATATAAAAGAGTTGATAGTTTACATTTTCAACAAGGTATACCATTTCACTCGTTCCATCATAAAGAAGAAATATAAAAAGATCGGACAGGGAAAGTAGCATTCAAGGAGGACAATCAACCACAAAACACAGAAACAAACACGCAAACAGACAAACAAAAAGACAAAAGCAATAATAAATGCAAACGACATCACAAACACAAAAGGGTTGACAATAGGGCTACCGCCTTGGAACGGTCAGACTTAAATAGTGTTTAAGACGTTAGAAATCGAGTAATTATCAAAATAGGTGTATGCTTCGATTGAAAAGAACTCGTCAACGAATCGATGTATCTTCAAGTCGTGATAGCCTTTTGGATTTTAAAGTTTACTCCACCACGTGTTTATGGAAAGCTTACCAACAGGCCGAACATTTTACTTAACCAGAAGACCATAGGGCCTACTGACCGTTCCAAGTCGGGTAACACGGTCTTTACCACTGGTTACGTTGTGATTTTCCATGATATATTGACTATTTAATGTGCTCCTTTGATTTGGTTTGTGGAACAGTGCAGACCTACATTGTCGTTGCGTTCTGTTTCTGTGGTTTCTATAGCATATTTTGTAGCATTTTAGCATGGAATTAAACATTATAAGAAACGGCATTTTACATGTTTATTAAAAGCGATTCAGTGTCCATTTAGTAATTGAAATTAAACATACATTTAAAGTAGTGCTAAATATTAACGTGTACTTTTCACAGGTGATCAAGATGCTGGTTGCTGTCGTCATTCTATTTGTCATTTGCTGGGGACCAATAACTGTCAATAATCTGCTGGTCGCGTTCGGATATCTGGACGATCTTCATCAAGGCATATTGCATCCACTCAGAATCGCATTTTTCGCATTATCGTACTTCAATAGTTGTACTAATCCTATTGTGTATGCTTTTATGTCAAAACATTTCAGAAACACATTTAAATACACATTATTTCTGCTTTGTCGAAGATATGCTATCGTTCATCAGCAAACCGTTACAAAAAGATTTTCTGCCGGTGAAACTCGCTCGATGTCGTTTCAAACCGGAACCGTAAGAACGCATCACGTCGCCGACAGTAGGATTCAAAACAACGCAGATAGAACAGGAAACGTACAGGTACGTGACGTCAGAAATGGGTTTACAAGATGTCAACCATATCAACATCATTTGAGGGACGGTGCCTGCGAAATAAGTGCCGTTACCCATCAAGTTACATAATGTACAGGAGGACTATGTAGCACTTTGTATTTGGTCGTATTTCATATTCCACAGAAATGTGTATTGTGTTCTTTCTTGTTGAAAGTATTACATAGATTAATTATGGGAATGATTATAATTTACGATAAATGTGTTTTGTGTATGGATTTGTAAATTCATCCTCAATGGCCCTTGTCCAAATTTCCGATTACCACTTTCAACTTTTGGATATAATAATTATTTTAATGATTGATACAACAGCACAAATGCACAAACATCAGGAGTACATATTTCCTCAATAGAGTTACAGCTGAACTCGTTATGATGTACGGCTTCAAATCATGTTCTCGAAGAACTATAAATGTGGACAGAACAATATGATGCACTATCATTAAAATAAATAAGCGGGGGATCGTAATCATGGTTTTATTTCATAAATCAATTATTAACTTTTTTTTCTTAAGATACAATCATATCTAACTAAAAGAATAAATCTAAATAATGTCTTAGTAAATCACTTGGTCCCCCTACTTGTTTTTATATATTGTAAAAAATGCAGTAATCCAATGCTATAGGTGTTGGATAATCGGATAAGTGTGTGCCAGTAAAAAGAGTATGAAAGGAGAAATTTAGAAATCGCCGAACACGATAAATCGATAAATACAAAACAATGTATTGCAGTCTCGGTTTGACTGAGTCTGTCAATGAACAGTAGTGAAAACTTCTAGCTACCATGTACACCCTCTAGCTCCGGATTGAGCAGAACTCAATATTTAAATGTCAATATTATAGAACGTTTAGCTATCCCAAAGACTGTATACATATGACGGTGTATCTGTTGCTGTGGTATTTTCATTGTGGTATTTTCATACCATTCCATGGCCAGCGGCGTATGGTTTGTTTATCTGGATCGCTGAAATTAACGATATGTTATCGGGAGTTACATATCGTTAAGAAACATCAAAATAGTCACGAGCTAGTTAGCTACTCTACCTGCGAATTAAAGATATTACAAAACACGCTATATCCATCACAAATTTGGTTGATTCATGTACATGTATAACTAAATTCGTTTTTTTTCTTTTCCTTTTTTTCTTTCTTTTTTTCCGCATCTTTTTTTCTTTTCCTTTAACTATTTTTTTTTTTTAAATCCCTAGTTGTCTTTGTATTCAATTTCACGCATATGTATGAATCTACCACTGCGTGGCAACTGTCATTGGAAAACAATAACTACGAAAGATTTGATGATGACATGTTCCATACGAAACTTGTTTTAACTTTTTAATAAATTACCAAAGAGTAAACGTATTAATAATACGCATGGGTGTCTGGCATTCTACGTAGTTCATACTATTTATGTATTATTTCAATAATAATAATAGTTCAGTCCAAGAAACACACAAAAATAAGCATATAAGTCGAACAGGAAATGCAGCTTTCACAGAACACAGTAAACCCAAAAACACGCAAAACGACAAACTGTCATCCCAATAAAACGTGACAGTATAAATAAAAAAAATCCCCGCCATGACCTATTCTCTAGCCAACAAGACAGCATTAATAGTCATTATAATAAAGCACGTAAAGCTCGTGTATATATAAATACAAAAAAAAAACAATAGCCTAGAAAGCCACATATCTAACTAAAAGGTAGAAGCCATATAACTAACTGACTTGGCAGAAGCCAGAGCAACTAGATAATAAATTATTGAGGGCACGGCAAGACAAGATTGCAGACAAACATCAAACGTCACCGTCCTTTAGGTAGACGTCATCATAGGGTCCACAGCCTGTCCGGTCATCGCACAATTAAAAAGGACAGCATAGTGACGAACTGTAAATGGGTCCACCACAAACCATATTAACGCAAAACGTTGATCAATAGACATTTCTAATCAAATGAATTGTCATCGAATGACGTCGCTCGTATGTCGTTTCTTGACAGCGTTTTATTAATTTGTTTATGCACGCGTCCGATTGAAATACTTATGAACAAATGATGTTGTGTGATGAAAGGTTCGTTGCATATGAAAACAATATGAAACAAGTTTCTTAACTCATTTAAGATCGTTTATACATTATGTTAGCGTGACGTTAGAGAATTCAGAAAATAAGTACCAGCCAATACCTTAAAGATAGTAGGATTTTAGACATCAATTTCATCGGTTAGAGCGAAACAATCGTATGAATGTATGTATATGAACATGCCGGAAATTTAGCAACAATTTTCCAAGAAAATACATTTCGAATGTGACAGAAATAGCTGCATAAATTGTTTGGTATTAAGCACTAAACTGTGTTAAAAATAACTTGAAATGAAGCGTTAACAGTAATAAATATTGAAATGTGGATCCCTCGGAAGCAACAAACACAAAAAAAAACAGAAAAATAGTAGACTCATTTTATTTTAGTTGTTCAAGGGAGGAAATATAAGGTGCAACACCTCCCACACCTACAAACACCGGCTTAGGTGGTATTCTACTTTAAAGTCACGAAGAATGGGCTTGATAATCCCAAAGGACCAGTAAGTAATAACACAACTGATTTTTAGTCGGGGCGACCTTCAAAAGTTGCCACACAGAACTAAACAAACGTTAATGTGAATGTCAATACATAATGAAAGGGGATCCCTTGGAAGCAACAAACACAAACAAAATACTTCTTTTATATTGAGTCTGTTCTTGAGGGGAATATAAGGTGTAACACAACTCAAACCTCTCACAGTAAGTTGGGACACTGACATGTCTGGGACACGTATTTTTTTCAAAGTTATCTTAATTTTGACTCATGTCCAAACAAACGCACATAGCAACCCTTATCTCTGAGTTAAACTGAAAAAAGAAGCCTTTTTTGTTAAACTGAAAAAAGAAGCCTTTTTTGTTAAACTGAAAAAAAAAGCCTTTTTTGTTAAACTGAAAAAAGAAGCCGTTTTTGTTAAACTGAAAAAAGAAGCCTTTTTTGTTAAACTGAAAAAAGAAGCCTTTTTTGTTAAACTGAAAAAAGAAGCCTTTTTTGTTAAACTGAAAAAAGAAGCCTTTTTTGTTAAACTGAAAAAAGAAGCCTTTTTTGTTAAACTGAAAAAAGAAGCCTTTTTTGTTTGAATTTTAGGGATTTTTAAATAATTTTTCAAATGCATTAACGATAAATATAAATCACACCGTCGGCATGAATACGTCTTATGTTGTTCTGTAAAAGATTGCCACCGGAAGGTGTCTGCCATCAAGGTCGTTCTTGACTGTGACTTAACTGTTCTGTGAATGCTGCGTTTCCCGTGAAACTTGTATTCTAACATGGATTATTCCAAAATTGAATCGTCTGGAAATCTGTATTATTAATTTATTTCTATGGATATTTGTATATTACTAGGATATATTGTTTTCTTAACACTACGAAATACTGTGATCCTTTCAACGACATATTTTTTGCAGAGATTTAACTGATAGCGATACCGAGCAAAACAATAAATATACCGTCAATGAAAACGCACCACAAAACATATCCTTTTAAAAGTTAGAATTTGAGGAATTATGGACAAAATATGATATAATCCATATAACTAGTCTACATTTAACATGTTATACGTGCATATTTGGACATTTAGATTAGAGCATTCCACATTTATGAAATGCATTTCCGGGTTTTTTCAATTACATCGCACAAAGAAATCATTTTCTCAAAAACATTAATTACATAATACTTTCAGAAGTCAAACACTAAAAGGCCAGTACAAGCAACGGGCAGATAAATGCAGCTTGATTATAGAGGAACCGTTTATCCATAGTAAACAATGTTAAATGACAAAGTATATAACTGCGTAACTGCGTGTAATAAACGCCTACCAATAAACATGTAAGACAAGTTGGTAATCAATATTCAATACTTAAAAAGTAAAAAATATTGGTTCTGCAGTTTTATTCCAAATGGTTTGCGAATAATCCAACAGCATAAACATATGGAGTTAATGGTGCATTTCCATTGACCGTCAGTATACTTTTAGCATATGAAACTGTTTTTATCTTAAATTGGTAACTTTTTTATTTAACGCTAATATTTGAAACTTATATTTTATTACTTTAAATAATTATGCTTGTTTTTGTTTTCTTTCCATCACATGAAATGAGTTAAAATATGTGTATTCATATTACATAATTATTTACCTATATATCTAAATACACTGAACCAAATTGCTAAGTATCAACTTTTGTATCTTAACTAATTTTCTTATTTTAAATACATTTTATAATAGATATATGATAAGTATTTTGTTTTGACCATAGTTTGTAAAACATTTATTTTTTGTTTAAATTGTTACATCTTTTGAGAGTTACCCTCCCTTTATATGAAAACATGAAATGTACTGATAAAACACATAACATGAGTCAAAGATCGCTTAAAGATATAAAATTCTTAAAATTGGATAAAATAATAGAAAAAAAAAAATAAATATTTGACCCATTTGTCGCAGATTTTCCGTCTATAAAAAAAATGAAATATGGATAATCTTAAATTACCTCCCATTAAATTGAATATTGTTTGAAATTCAAGTAACTGTAATTCAGCGTTAACATTAAATATTTCGAAAATTTCTTTTGCAAACGCATTTGTAGTGGTAATGCTAGTAAAACATGATGTCAACATAATTTTAACTGGCATATATTAGAATTAGGAACATCGAAAGCTTTACTAATTCGAAGTACTTAATAAAATCCTATATACCCAGTTGTATAAGTGTTATAACTTATTTCTAAGAAACACATTGACATAAAAGTTTTAAAATATCTTCGAGCAGACGATCTACACTCGTTATTTTGCAGTTTAACCGTATCTCTATTCAAGCTCAAAATACACAAAACAATGAGAATATTATGGACATATTCTTAGATTGATACTTAGCAATTTGGTTTAGTATATATACATGTACCATGTACATATTATTTAACTGATAACCTGATTAGTCTAAATAAAATATGTGTAATATGTTTTAATATGTTGTTGTGTATTGTAAATCTGTCATATAAATGGAATAAATTTAAAAAAAAGAAACAACAGAGTGCAGCGTTATATATATTTTTACCGAATACAGAATACTTTCCTGTTCTATTTC
The DNA here is from genome assembly GCA_037043455.1 of Cyrtodaria siliqua. Taxonomy (NCBI): domain Eukaryota; kingdom Metazoa; phylum Mollusca; class Bivalvia; order Adapedonta; family Hiatellidae; genus Cyrtodaria; species Cyrtodaria siliqua. Next base: position 203,937 of record JAWPHD010000127.1, on the reverse strand, counting down.
TATACCTATTTTTATTGACATTGGTATAACACAAGAAGAAACTGATGCAAAGCATCAGGGCGGCGCAGAATGCTTTCAAAATGAAGAAACAAATATATGTAATTATTTGCAAATTGATATTATATAACAAAAATGTAGAAATATTTTAAAAAGTGTAAAAAATGATATGGCAACAGTAAGCAATAGTAATTTGAGAACAAAGGCACATATATCGAAACATATTTAAGTGTTCGCATTAATTGCTGATGATATATATTTCTAGAATGTCATGAAGATTTTTAGAATATTGAGGTAGTTTGAAATTAGTAAAGAAAACCATCCAAAAAAAGCTGATATGATCAGTGAAATGTGACAAATGGCTGGGATAGGTGTATTCGGAAGAAGTGGTTTGAAGAAGATATCATACAGTTTGGTTTTCTTGAATGTTTGACACTAACTTTTGTCATAGGTGCCACGTAGGGCTGCTCATGAGATTTTCCTGAGTGGAAACCAGTATTGCATGGCCTGCGTCAGAAAATAGCATGCTCAAGCAAAGTTTCAAAGCGTTACTGAAAGAAGTGCACCTTAACATAAAACTTAACCAAATACGCAGACGCCGATCAACTGATGACAATAAGTCGTATTTTTTTCCAAAATCATACTGGCTAAAAAGTGGACCTTAACGGAAAACTTAACCAATATACTAAGTTCAAAAAGGGGCATAACTTTTTGCAGAAAGCAGAACAGAGTTATGAAACCTAATATGCTGGGTCATGCTATTATGTAGAACAACTGTATACATTTTCAGTAGCTGTTATATGGACCTATGACATAGAGCCAATTTCAATACAGCAATTTCAATACAACAACACGATATTATGGCCTGTGTTTTACCCCCCAACATTTTGCCCAATCTTTTACCCCCAATATTTTTACAACAACAACAACAACAACAACAACAAGTCACGTGTTCCTCCATATGCAGCATCAAAAAACAATCACAATATAGGCTGTGCTCTTCTGGCGCGCCGTATGACAATTACATGCATACAACTGTATGTATGCCTTGTTATTGATAGTATGGTACTTACATAAACAAGAGACCAAAGACGCTCTACTGGCTAAACATAAAGTTTATGTATAATATCAGAGACTAATCTGGACAAAGTGTTTGTATTAAAACCTTTAAAGGGCCATAACTCTGCCAAAAACCATTTAACCGGAACACGGCGATGATTTGCACAACTAGACCTGGAACTGATCATCCCTAAAATGTTTCGTTTAAATCCGGCCAGGGGTTCAGGAAAACTAGTCAGGACAATGTTTGTGTATTAAAACCTTTAAAGGGACATAACTCTGCCAAAATCATTCATCGGAACATGGTGACGATATGTACAACTAGGCTTGGTACTGATCATCTCTGAAAAGTTCCACTGAAATCCGATCAAATGAAGGCCCTTTCGTCTTAATGGGGCCAATCTATAGTATATTTCAAAAAAACAAGGGCCATAACTCCTTTGTAAATGGTCCAATCTGGGGTTTTTTCAAATTTTTCTGAGCTTTCATTGATATTAACAATCTGGTAAAGTTTGGTAAAGATCGGATGAAAAATGAAGGCCCTATCATCTTAACAAGGCAAAATATAGCACTTTTAAATAAATCAAGGACCATAACCCCGCTGTTGCTGGTTAAAAAAAACGAAAAAAAAAAGTCAATCAAAAAAACAGTCAATCAAAAAAAAAATCAATAAATAAATATTAAAAAAAAAAAAAAAAAAGATATAATAATAATAATAAAAAAAAAATCTGGTAAAGTTTCGTAAAGATCTAGGGCCATAACTCAGCTGTTACTGGTCCGATCTGGCTGGCGTTCAAACTTGTCCGAGCTTTCATTTTTTATTAACAATCTGGTACAGTTTGGTAAAGATCGGATGAAAAATGAAGGCCCTATCATCTTAACGAGGCAAAATATAGCACTTTTAACTAAATCAGGGGCCATAACTCCCCTGTTACTAGTTCGATATGGCTGGTTTTCGAACTAGTCTGAGCTGTCATTAACACTAACAATCTGGTAAAGCTTGGTAAAGATCGGATGAAAAATGAAGGCCCTATCGTCTTAACGAGGCAAAATATAGCATTTTTAACCAAATCAAGGGCCATAACTCCGCTATTACTGGTCCGATTTAGCTGGTTTTCGAATTTGCCTGAGCTTTCATTGATATTAACAATCTGTTACAGTTTGGTAAAGATCGGATGAAAAAGTGAAGGCCCTTTCGTCTTAACGACGTAAAAGTTAACGGACAGACGGACGGACGACGGACGACGGACAACTCGCCTTCTGGCCCTTTGCCAGTAGAGCTAATAAAACTGTATGTATGCCTTGTTATTGATAGTATGGCAATTACATATGCCTTGTTATTGATAGTATGACAATTACATACTTAAAACTGTGTGTATGCCTTGTTATTGATAGTATGACAATTACATACATAAAACTGTATGTATTCCTTGTTATGATCAGTAAATATCGTTCATCATATTTCTGTGAGTACAATACAGTACAGGACGAGTTCTTTCTAAAGAACGGATAATTTATCATCTTTAGATTAGTAACGTAACAAAGCTATTATATCTGATAATAACGCTTCTTTTCTTGATTTAGATCTCTCGATTGAAAATGGTGAAATAATTAGCAAAATCCATGAAAAGAGAGATGGTTTTAATTTTGAAATTGTTAATTATCCCCACTTGGATGGGGATGTTCCCCGAGCAACTTCTTATGGGGAGTATGCGTTTTTCAAGAGCTAATGTACTCGAGTTGAGGACTTTAATATTCGTAATCTTTGTATAACTAAAGAGCTACTCAATCAGGGTTACCGTTACCATAAACTTCGTAAAACATTTGCAATATTTTATTATCGCAACCCTGATCTTCTTTCCAAATATAAAAGTAATTTAAGGACTCTTCTGCGACAAGGACTATCACAACCTGACTTCTATGGTGATGTGATTTATAAACTTAGTAAGATTCTTGGTCATGATCCCTTTCATAATCTTTGTTAAACTTGTTAAAAAGTTTATCAAAAGAGGTTACGGGTTGACCCTATCATTTTGGAACGTACTGTATGCTTGGTGGTGGACCCTTTTACAGTTCGCCACTATGCTTTCCTTTTTAATTGTACGATGAACGGACAGGCTGTGGACCCTATGATGACGCCTACCTAAAGTCCATTGGGACGGTGGCGTTTGATGTTTGTCTATGATTTTTCTTGTCGTGCTATTAATGGTTTATTCTCTTTTTGCTCTGTCTTCTGCCAAGTCATTGAGTACCTTCATTGTGGCTTTCTAGGCTATTGTTTTTGTGTATTATATTTGCACGAGCATATTTGTGTTTTACTTATATTGCCTATTGATGCTATCTTGTTGGTTAGAGATTAGATCATGGCGGGGATTTATTTACACTGTCCCGTTTAAATGGGATGACAGTAGGGTAAGTGTGAGGTTTGGTGCAGCCTAGAACCGGTTTAAACCCCCAGTGGCCTACTTTGCCACTGACCGTTCCAAGGCGGTAGCCCTATTGTATACCCTTTTGTGTTTGTGATGTCGTTTGCATTTATTACTACTTTTGCCTTCTTGTTTGTCTGTTTACGTGTTTGTTTCTGTGTTTTGTGGTTGACTGTCCTCCTTGAATGCTACTTTCCCTGTCCGATCTTTTTATATTTCTTTACCTTGTAATCGGCAATTTGTAAGAGAAATCATGACGTCTTTATTTTTGTTCATGACGTTACGCGACTGTAACGCGTATGCCCTACAAATAATGCGACACCTTAAACTTAATTTAACGTTACTAACTTGAATAAAATAAGATTTCAAATAAGGATGACTGAACGTATCGTATGATATACCAAATTAGACAAGACATTTAGAAACTGGAAGCACTAACCATGAGCGACTTATCTGAAAGCTTTAATTCAAGTTAGCAGGAAGCAGAAGCAGTATGATATTGCGTTACATTTATGCGAAACATGAATAGTTTGATAAGTTTGTGACACATAACATATGAGAAAAATTATATTTTGTGACAAATATGACAAAAATTAGTTTGAGACACATATCACATGACGAAGATTATATTATAACTTCTAACGCCCCGCAGTATATAATTTCGAATTTCAGTCGACTTACATAAACATTGGTAATTTCAATTTAATAATCGAATTGCATGTGCACTAAGCTTTAAAACCATATTGTTATTAGAAAAAAAGCAAGTTTTGACGGAATTTGTCACTTTTAACAATGATAAAGAGACAACTATCCCAATATTTAGTTTTGATACACTGTACAAGAAGAAACTGATGCAAAGCATCAGGGAGGCGCAGACTATTTTCAAAAGGAGGAATCAAACACGTGTATTTATTTGCATTTTTTTTTATTAAATAACAACAAAAATGTAGAAACATTTTAAAAACAATAAAAAGTTATATGGCAACAGTAAGCAATAGTAACTTGAGAACAAAGGCACATACTAAAGATACAAATCATAGTTAAGTGTTTGCATCAATTGCTGATGATATATATTTCTAGAATGTTATGAAGATTATTAGAATGTTGAGGTAGCTTGAATTAAGTAAAACAAAAATATCAAAAAGAAGCTGATATGATCCGTGAAATGTGTACTATGACAACTCGCTGGGGTAGGTGGACATGTATTCGGAAGAAGTGGTTTGTAGTGGTAAAATATCATACAGTTGGTTGTTTGAATGTTTGACACTGATATTGTTCATAGGTGTGTGCCACGTAGGCTGATCATGAGATTTTCCTGGTTGAAAACCAGTATTGCATGGCCTGCGTCAGGAAATAGCATGCTCAAGCAAAGTTTCAAAGCTGTATCTGTTATAGTTACTGAAAGAAGTGCACCTTAACATAAAACTTAACCAAATACGCAGACGCCGATCAACGAAGGTGACAATAAGTCGTATTCATTTCCAAAAGACTGGCTAGAAAGTGGACCTTAACGGAAAACTTAACCAATATATTAAGTTCAAAAAGGGGCATAACTTTTGCAGAAAGCAGCACAGAGTTATGAAACCTGATATGCGCGGTCATGTTATGATGTAGAACAACTGTATAAAGTTTCAAAGTTGTAGCTATCATAGTTACCTAATATATGGACCTTTCAACCCCAATATTTTGGCCAGTCTTTTACCCCAACATTTTTAATCACATGCTCCTCAGTATGTCACGTGATCCTCCATATGCCGCATCTAAAAGCAAAAACAAATATAGGCTGCGCTCTCAAGGCGCGCCGCCAATAAAGCACAATACTGTGTTTTTTACTTTATACTTTTGTTTTCACCGTTTAAATTGATCAAACAAGTTTGGTAACATCACAGACACAGGGTGAGGGTTGTTTCTGCTTTAAATAGTAATAAAACATTTATTTGATAGCGCTGTTTTTGCATCTTTTACATCCTCGTTTATGCTGTTATTATAATGAAATTTAGTTTGACGCATATTCATTTTACAGTTTTGTACCAAGTCTGATCTCTCCATTTTATGAAAATGACCCGTATAGAGTTCTGATAAACGGTTTTGTATTGTAATTATGTCGTAATTTGACGGTTTAGTTTCTTTAAAGTCCTCAAGTGAACTAACAACAAGCTCTTATAAAACGAATGGGCTGAGAAACATATACCTCTTAAGATGCTTCTCGGGGAAAATTTAGGATATCAAAATTAAAATGATATCTCTTCTCATAAATCTTGCTTATGATATTTATATTTCCAATAGAGCTATATAAATCGAGAGAAGAAGCTGCAGAACGGAATCGTTAGCTTTGATATATACGATATATGTACTAAGCAAAAATAAAATGTACCCTTTGTTCTTTCCCGTATTATATAGACAGCAAAACAGGAAATAATAAATTATGTATATAGAATAATTAGAACGACCACCAATAGTCCAAACAAATGCTTTTGTGAAAAGTTCGGTAACCTTTTTCTTTAACCATTCATTTTTGGTAAAACCGTATAAAATCTACAAACATAACCTTAATTTGTCCAATACAATATTCGCCGTACATTGCTTTCGAAAACAAATCACAGAAAAATACAATACCGATTGTGTAGGTAGCAGCTTTAGATTATCAAATATCATGACATTATCCCCCCCCCCCCCCCCACACACACACACCCCACACGCCACTCCCACCACCACCCTTTAAGGTTTCCATAGTATAGCATTCATAAAAAAATGTACTGCTTGCCAAAATTTGAAACTGTCTAAAGGAATATTTAGTACTCTGTGTGCTTAAAAACATTGTTTAATTAAAGCGCTGTTCAAGCTGTCCTACGCCCTAAAAAACTGGCTTATGGGAATACCAGCAAAAAAGGGGGTACTTGTTTTTGGTGAGTATAGTAGAACCATCGATTATGAAAGGGTTGTCGTAAGTGAATAATACATGTGTTTACTCAGAAATAGAGTGTTACACATGAGAACACATGCCATCTTAGTCAATTTTTTGTTTAGGAGATAATAATTTCCGAAAAGCTATATAAATCGAGAAAAGAAGCGGCTGAACGGAACTTTATAGTTTTGAAAATCGTTATAATAGATAGTAGACGCCATCTTAGATGGGAAAGGGTGTCGTAAGTGATTTATAGATGTGTTTACTCAGAAATAGATTGATAACATGAGAACACATCTAGTCTATAGTAATCCCGTCCATTGCTAAACCGAAAATGTTTAGATCAGTGGCCAAATAATGTGAAAAGTTTATTTGATAATTATAAAACAAAGAATATTCTAACACGTGCTTTTTGCACATAATTAACCTATATTCCTTTCATATTTCTGATAGTGATACAAAATGTTAACCTTATTTGTAAATGGAGAAAATAATCACCTGGTATATTGAATTGTTTTACTGTATAACAGTAGATAAAAAGTGCGTCAAATACATAAACACGTATATACATGATATATGTCAGTTTAATATGTAAGTGCATATATGTGTATGAGTGTATATATATATATATGCACACATATATATTCATACATGTGAATGTATGTATGTATGTATGTGTATTAGTATTTTGTATATGTAATAATGGTTATATATATTATTTCATATGTGCAGGTATATACATGTATGCAGATGCGCATGTTTATATGTACAGATTTATACACGGAAGTATGAGGTAATTGTCCACATAATTATATTCTCGTATATGTCTTGTGCAATCATCCTAGTGCTCATGGCGATGGTGTAAAAGTGCGGGGAAAAAATAAAAAAGGGGGAAAATACAAAAAGAAAAATGTTGATTTTAATGATCTATTGTTCGTTGTGCTCTATTTCTCTATCTCTAGTTGTTGTATTTGTTCATTGAGTTGAAACTGTTCTGTTAATTCCTGTAAATTAGCTATCCGTATGTTTCACGATTGTCTTGTTCATGTAATATTACATGTTATTACGATCTTCACTTCTGCACATATTAGTCGGAATTATAGAGAATAAATAAGTAAATAAAAACAAACACAAACACGAGAAAAAGAGCAGACTCTGTTGTATGGAGTCTGTTCATGAGAGGTAATATAAGGTGTGCAGAAACTCGTATGCCCGGCTTAGGTTGTATTCTCACAGCGATTGGGGAGACATTTCACAACCGCCACACAGCGCTATCCAAGCTCGTACCTACGTTACTGTGAATGCCAATAAATACTGGAAAGGGGATTTATTGGAAGCAACTAACGTAAACAAAAGAGACAGTTAAATGTAGAAATAGTGTTATGTATGTAATGAGTTTTGCACCTCTTTCAACCCATGCGTGCTTGTTAAACTAGTTTTATTATTTTGTTAACTGTTAGGAGGGTTCAGTATGTGTAACTATAACTAAATGCAGATTGTGTCATACATTCAATTAGTTTTTAAAGAAGCTTAATATGAAACCTAGTTAGAACGATTCCCTGCGGTTATGGTAATCGGTATATATTATACAACATTGACTGCACAACAATAAAATACATTACATTTTCCTTTATATTAATTCATGAATATTTTTGAATAATCAATATATTAAGAGTCATGTTAGCAATCGTAATTTAAGTAAGGCAAATTTAATAAAATACTGGCACAAAAGAAACGTGAAAACGGCACCATGATTTATTAAACTAGGTGATAAATGTGTTCAATCTGGAGGCTTTGGTATAATATACTCATCAAAATAAGTTAAGGACCGCAAGAATATTTCTCCCTATGCTTACCAGTGAAATTGACTACATAGCATTTTCAAACGGTTACACAGTATGTGTAAGCAATTCTGCATTCAACTGGTCATTGTCAGGTCGTCTGCATTAGATGAAAGAACAAAATGTTGATATACATTTTTCTGTTAATTAAAAAGAGTCCGAGATTTTGATAATTTCTAAAAATCAATAACTTGCCCCAAAACGACAATCTAATAGTCTTAATATGTTTTGTCAATTTATTCATTACTTTTAATCACTACCAATGGAACAATAGAACAATAGACGCGAAATTTTTATTTTCCCCGAAATTGACTAACCTTTGACAGTTTAAATGCATACATCGAACAGTTTTGAAACACGCTGATTTTTCATCCCATCGAAAATGAAGTAAATGTTCAAGACCTAGTAGCATATTTGGCACTGCACGCTTATCTGTAGAGGTTTTCTAAAGAAAATGGTGACAGATGTTTGTTAAGAATCAATACTCATGAAAATAATACGAAATAACATTTTTGGGTGAAAAAACGCATTTTATTGAAATCAAAAATTGAATTTTCAAAATTATTTTGTTTTGGTGTAAAATGTTTTTGAAGAATACAGAAACACGAAACAGTTTCCATTTTTGGAATTTAATGTATATTGAAACTTGTGCGATGATGCAAACTTTAATCGTATTGAAATAAAGAAGGGATGGTCCTTAACTTATTTCGAGGTAGATATACTTATAATGTGCGTTTTGTCAAATCGTATTAGGCTTGCATCATGAAATTAGTATGCGTAGGTTACTTCAACATAACACTTCATCGTAAATTGCATTATGAAGGCAAGAAGTGAACGTTACTCTAGCATGAAAGGAATATGTTTGTTTATTTGTATGGTGTTTTACGTCATTTTGAACACATGTAAATGAAAGGAATAAACCATGTAGAAGTTTTGTTTAAGTCAAATGAAATGAACATGTTTAATGAATAGGACTCTGTTAAACAGAGCTATGTGTTTAATTTATTTAGTAAACGATTAAACAAAACAAAAACAAATGAGTATTACAATTAATGAAACGAGGGTTGAAAATGTGTGTTAAAGTCGTATTGGTTTTATTATTTTTTGATCATATATTGAAATATTATAGTATCTCGCATCCTATCAAAGTACAGAATATAGACTTCGTGTTTCATTATATTGGTTAAGCATAATGTTGACCGACATGATGGTAGTGGCATCAGTATTTGGCTTAAGGCAGCTGTGCGACACGTGCGTGCATTTAAGTTGGTCAGTTACATAAATACAGCCATATAATTAATATCTGATGTGCTGTTTACTGAGGATATACATCTAAGTCCTAGTCGATATTTCATCATTCTGTATTATATGTCCAACAAGCTCATTAAAAAGACCGGTAGCGCTGACTTTGTTGTCATGCATAAGCCATATGAGTATAATTTGTGTCTGATCAAAAGCTGAACCACATACTGGTGTCACAAGAGATTGAATGTTGGCCACATTAGCGGAAATAAGTCAGGAACCATGTGGCGGTCTGGACAGATTCTCACGGCTGTTGCCGCGAGAGAATTCATCTATAAAATGGGCCCGCTCCGTGTTCCGAGGGAGGTTATAAGCAAGTCTTGAGTTGAAGTCATGTCTATGTTTTAGGCACTTTTAATCTTGCAATCACCAGTCCGCTAGATTCATGTTTTGGCAATTTGAATTCTGTTATAATTAACTGTTAGAATTAGGACAAATTTAAACAGGACTGTACTTTGATAAGAGATACGTTTTATCTACTGTTCATTTATTTCGAATTAGTATATACAATTAAAAATTGGTGACTCGAAAGTGTGTTCTGATATTTATAAAGTGCTGACTATAACACAAATGCAACTAAAACAGAAATTGTATATGTTTGGATATCTTTCTATACCAGACATCTTTCAAAATCTCAAATTGTTATTTCCTTAGCATTTGTCCATATAATTCGTAACTTCCGCACACTTGCTCTTACTAGACAACATCGGCGATAGCAGACACGACTTTGACTAGTTTTGTTTTTGGTTTGATTTTGTAAGTCATCCTTAGAATTTTTATAATTTATCATAATTTGCATTATGTGCTAAGAGAAGTAAAATACAGATGCACAGTGACGAAATACATTGATGTACTGTTAAAAGTACAGATATCATTTGTCTTGAATCCTGTTAAGAAGAGATGTTTTCTCCTACGCAAATCTCCCCTTAAATTAATGTGTTTGTTCAGAGAGATGGCTTATGACATCTACAGCTAGCGCATGATAGATCAGTGCAGACTAAACCATAACATTGCTGAATTACAAAATAACAAATTCCCGATGTTGTTTTTGTAATGCCGTCAAAATTGGAATGACTATTTTATACAAAGAGACTGCTAAATTATAAAGTAGGATCAAATAGCACTCTTATATGACACTCTTATATTATATCTTCCAGATAAACAAAATAGCGCTTAAGTAAAGGCAACATGTCATTATATCGATAAAAATAAGTATAAAAGGAGAAATTTGGAAAATATGCAGAAGATGACTTAAGTGTTAATGGCACTGACTTTCAAAGCTTTCAAAAAGCTAAGCCTGTTTTGCGGTTATGACAGCAATAAAGGTTCCGCAAATAAATAACACGTGATAATAAACAACACCGACATGCACTCATCATTATAGCGGGCGTGCTGCACTGACGTACCTGATTGCGTAAGTGATGCATATGGTAAGAGTCTTACAGTTTGATTAGTTCGCCTTGTTTACATGTACGGGGAGCTTATATAAATATACATATTAAACTATCACAATTAATGTACCTGGATATATACATGTTACATTGAATATCATAGAAATGAAGACCGGTTAATGAAATGAGAAACAATTTATTTAGGATAATGTGCAGTCAGAAATATAGAATAACGCACTACTTTTTCGTCTAATTATATAATTTGTAATTGGTTTTGTTAAGGAGGTTGGCTGGGAAAGGACCTAGTGCTGAGATGGGGTTTTTTAAATTGATATTTAAAGCTTCTTTGTATCATTTAGATACAAACTTATCCAAAAAAAGCAATGTCACCGCACTTCTCTTTGCACTAGACGTTTTTGAAGGAGACACGTGTTTCTAACTCCAAAAATTCTCTAAAAAGAGGAGAAATATTTTCATAACATTAGACTGATTAAACAACGATTACTTTTAAATGACATATATACATATATATAACTTTCAAAACATACACGAACAAATGTAATTCTCATTGACATTTTACTTTAAAAAGCAAACATATATGGCAGTTAAGATAAATGATAATTTAAGATAAAAAACAAATAAGTAATTGAAAATGTACATTCTGTCTATTAATAGGGTTTTTACAGGTCCTAGATGAAGTTGCATCCACCAAGGATAAAGCTGCTGAAGACGGCACATCAAGCAGACTAGCTTCTAGATTATACTATTTCTACTGCACAACCATGTGTTAGAACGTGTATATTGCAAAGTCCTATGACAAAAAAATAAAACAATTCTGTTATCAAATAAAGAATGATTTAAAAAATAAAATTCTTAGACTTGAACACGTCAAGCTTGCCCAGCAACATCCTTAAGCAAACAATCTAACAGAAAACTTAAACCGAATTATGAATTAACTCCGAAAACAATATATTTAGGACCATGTGCAGTCAGAAATACAGAATGAGTTAAGAATATACATTTTTCGAAATACATATAAAAGTCGAACAGTAAACGTAGCATTCAAGGACCGCATTCAATCAAAAACACGCACAGCAACAAGCAATACTTACAAAGATGAATACGAGACAAGACAAGACATCACAAACATCAAATGGTTGACAATAAGGATACTGCCTTGAAACGGTGTGGGGTTCAAACCAGGTTCTAGGGTGCACCAAACCTCACTCTTGCCCTATTGTCATCCCAATAAAACGGAACAGTGTAAATAAAGATATTCCCGCCAGGTTATATTCTCTAACAAACAAGGCAGCATGAATAGGCAAGTATAACACATAAAGGATCATAAATATATATATGAACAGTAAAATCAAAAGTCAAGAAAGCAACAAAGAAAGTACTCAATGACTTTGCAGAAGCCAAAGGATCAACAAGAGAACAAATTATTTAAACAAGACAATATTAAAAAACAAACGTCAAACGCTATCGTCCTTTGAGAACTTAGCTAGACGTCATTATAGGGTCCACAATCTGTACGGTCATCACGCAAACAGTTGTTTCTTATTTACGGACACACGTATTTACGACGAACCAGCAAATCGTCATTTAATTATAAACATAAAAATAGTGAATATATTATTTAAAAGTATGTACTTATGCATTGTTTTAGTTGTTTACGTGTATCCAAACAGACATTGCATGTATTACACTGTTGATAGGCCTACATTCAAAATGCTATGCATCTACGATTCGTTGATGATGACGACCTATTTTATTTTGCTTGATTGTTATAAACTGATAATCGTGTTTATATATGTACCCACGTTTTGAAAAAAACACAGGGTATATTAAAATCGCCTCCGATTGTCCGTCTGTCCCTCCGCCCGTCCGTCCGTTACCGCATCTCCTCCTAAACCGCTGAACGGAATTCAACTAAACTTAGGGTATGACTTAGACATATGATGATGGCTTGCAAGAGCAATATTATTTTTGGCTCCGCGCCCAGGGGCCCTGAGGGGGCTCAACAGGTCAAATACGCTAAAAACTCAATTACACTGTCATTTTTGCATATAACTTGTGTATGTAATTGTCTATGAAAGATAAACAACATATCAAACGATTCTATTATTTCAAACTCGGAAGTCTACCCGGGGGCCCAGGGTGGGTGGGGCGGGCGAATTGGCGGTGGGGGGTGGGTGTAATTATGTCTCAAATAAAACATTATGATGATTATTTCTTTCCTTCTACTTCATCGGTGGGGCCTGGGGGAAGGGGCATCAGATCCACTAATAATTCAATTACAGTGTCATTTTTCTATACTTTTGCACATTACTTGATATAATAGTCATCTGTGAAAGAGATACACTGCATGTCAAATGATTTATTTTAAAAACTTGGACGTCTTCCCTGGGGTTTGGGTTGGAGGAGTGGGTGGTGAGGAGAGGGTAACATATGGTATTTTTTTAATTATGGCTAAAACGAACATTTTGATGAAGGGATTACAGTGTATAATAATATCTTTGTCTCCTGTATGTGTGTGGGTGGGTGGTGGTGGTGGGTGGAGGACCTGTTTGAAGAAAACGTGGTTATTTGCGATGGCGCGCCGTCGCATTCGTTCTAGTTTGGGTTAGATGCAATTTGATGCTTTCAGTAAAAGAAAAGTTAAATGAGTTTGTATGTTATCACTTTTATTAGAATCACACACATACATTATAAATATAAGACATAACCTCGTCAATTTTCTAATTTATCAATTATCGAAAATGCATTACTTGTATCAATACGTGCATTACATGTAGACAAAAACATGTTTCTGTTTACACGTTAGCAAACAATTACATATGATCGCGCATAGCTATCAATGAAAACTGAAACAAATATAAGAACTTATTACACACCCATCTACAACATGGCATTATTCGAATGGGATTTTCGGGAACGGAATTGTTTAACACTGTGTCTATCGCTTGAAGAAACATCTTATTTAGCATTGCTATTAAGACAATGTGTCTATCTCTTCGAAATTCCACAGATAGGTAGTCAAACAACGGTCATTCTAATTAAATTTATCTATAATAGTTTTTCCCATAAACATCCGGCGCATGATATTTGGTGCATGACATCGTATTCTTATTGGAATTGTCGATTTCCTCTGGACACATATTATTCATCATTCAAATTCTGCTGATTTTAACTGCTGGTATTTTTGTTTGTAATAATCACGTTTCCGTTTAACTACCGGATGTGCTAAATGTTTAAATGTGCTAAATGTTTAGTTTGCAATACAAAAAGAAGACTATATTATATACTGTACGCACAATTCTAACACGACCTGCGCAGTCTTTCTTTTACGCAAAGAAGAGAGACAACTGTATGTTATTCTACGACATTTCATCCGTTGGAAGCGCCACGTTACATGACGTCACTTGGTAAATATACGTCACGAAAACAAACTCAACAGTAATTTTAATGAAATGTTATTTACAACAAACTTGCCATGCTCCCAAACCTTGCGCGCAAGCTATATGACGTAAGCAATGACTTAATTGTTTGTCACGTGACTACTAGTGTATTTAAACATATTGTACCACGCAGAACTTTGCATACGTGGGCGCCCAAAGGAACAGCCTGTAAACATAGCAGCCTGATTACCTTGACCTCGAGATAATATACAGTGCCGCAACAATAGCTTAAACAATGGGGTTATTGCTGTGTTAGAATCGAAATAATAAATACGTACCTGTAATTTATCGGTGAATAAAATACAGTTAGGAGTTGGGATGCGTAGTAATTAAATCACGAGTGGGCATCGGTGAATAAAATACAGTTAGGAGTTCAGATGCGAGTAATTAGATCACTCGCGCCCACTCGTGATTTAATTACTACGCATCCCAACTCCTAACTGTATTTTATTCACCGATAAAACACAGGTACGTATTTATGATTTCTTAATTGAAATCGCGAATCATATGATTGGCTTCTGAGAGTGTAATAAAGCCATGGCTTATTTGCCGTAATACACGAGTTTATTAACTAGGCAAATGAGGACCTGTACTCTGTAAAGCATTTAGTACCTTTTATTCGTATGGTATATCATACGATATGTTGAGACAAACATTCAGATTTATTATGTTTGAAATCTTTCTTTATGAAATGCATGTAAATAACGGTTATTTCGTAAATTGTATCCCTTCATTTGTAGTGCGATCGCGTTACAGCCTCATCCCATGCGTATGATGGAATTTAACACACCAACAGTCGTCATAATTTCTCTTACAACTGGCGCCGTGTGAAAGATTAAAAGACAACATTAAAGTGAGACTTTCACGTCGAAGTGGTGATACATGCTTTGTTAGCAGATTATTTTCATACTTGCCAACTGTGAAGTGTAAACTAATTATTATATTATTTTTTTTACATGTGAAATATAAACAATGAAAATATAAAGTTTGATTTTATTCATAAAATCCTCTATTTCACTGGCAAGTATATAATAAAATGAACTCCCTAATATGCACTTTCAAGCATAACAAGATTTCGACAAAACATTCATTCTGACAAACATATAGAAAGTAACATTGCATAGGACCACGTCATTTGCTTGACAACCAAACAGACATACATACGACTCAAGACAGTCAGCATAGTGCAATGACATTCGTTCATCGATTTAGACCTCTTTAACTGCTTTATATGAGCTCTATGTTTGAAATGCTAAGATACAGTTAAATAGACTATTACCGCGTCAATCTATACAAACTTTCCGATCATAAAAGGGTCGTTTCCGACCATTATAGGCTCGATGTATATATTTTCTTAAACATCAAAATACAATCATATTACTAACTGACATCAAAGAAAACAAAGACACGTATTTCACTATTTATGCTCAATTTACTCATTACATAAGATTCTTCTATTTTGGTAAAAACAACTGGCATTTTATATAATTTCGTCATTTGATATTTGTCTAAACATAATGTCCGTCATATACTATTTGTCTCAATATATGCTTCGTCATATGATTTCTATCTCAATATCATATCCGTCATATGACATTTTTTTCAATATATCTTCGTCGTAATTATTACATTTGTCTCAACATATTCTCCGTTATATGAAAATTGTTTCAATATAATCTTCTTCATATGATATTTGTCTCAATATAATCTTCGTCATATGATATTTGTTTCAATATAATCTTTTTCTATATAATCTTCGTCATATGATATTTGTCTCAATATAATCTTCGTCATATGATATTTGTCTCAATATAATCTTTGTCGTATGGTATTTGTCTCAATATAATCTTTGTCGTATGAGATTCGTCTTAATATCATCTTCGTCATATGATATTTGTCTCAATATAATCTTCGTCATATGATATTTGTCTCAATATAATCTTCGTCGTATGATATTTGTCTCAAGATAATCTTTGTCATATGATATTTGTTTCAATATAATCTGTGTCGTATGAGATTCGTCTTAATATCATCTTCGTCATATGATATTTGTCTCAATATAATCTTCGTCATATGATATTTGTCTCAATAAATCTTCGTCATATGTTATTTGTCTCAATATAATCTTTGTCGTATGAGATTCGTCTTAATATCATCTTCGTCATATGATTTTGAGGTCAATATATCTCCGCCATATGATATTTGTCTCAATATACTCTTCGTCATATAATATGGGTCTCAATATAATCGTCCTCATAAGATATTTCTGTCGATATATGCTTCGCCAATTGCCAGTTGTCTTAAATGTATCAAACTAGTATGCATTTGTCATATAAATACAACCCAAGATATTGATACTGCTTCTATATCCTGCTTATGTAAATTAAACGCTTTCCGACAAGGTAAGTGTGTCGATATTCTAAATGTCTTATCTAATTACCAAAATTCCGAACAAAGCATCGGATTGTAAAAAATCAATTATGGTTTGTTAGATATTCATTTATTTGAAAGTTAATTATTTGACAATGTTCTTGAATAATTTTATACCCGAAAATCGCTGATTAAACATATGAAATTTAGTTGATCTGAAATAAAACTCAAACTGAAATTCGCGTTACTGCAAATCATTGATGAATACTTAAAAATAGGGTCCGGTGAAAAGCATTGACGTTACACCTACAGGCTACAGTGTTCTCAACAGGCTAAATCCGTAATAACTGCATTATGCTAAATCTTTCAAGTATACTATCATTTCTTCTATCGTTAGATTCCGAACATAACCAAGGTTGCACATCGTTGTGTCCATCTAAGGTACTGTCTGCTCGGTCACCAAAGATGCGATCTCAAAGGCAGAACCACCATGTAGAGCACAATTCACATCTGAAATATCTTGTTTAATATAGAACATGTGTTAAAAATATAACGATAGTATTGTTGTGTCTTTCAGATCTTCAAGCCCGTCGGTAATGAAAACATGCCTACGGCAGCATCTGGGTGCTTCATCACGGGCGTCCGTTGTTTTCACAAATGTTTACCTTCAGCTTTTGACAGATATTAGTATTGGTGATATATTTATTGAGTAAATCCAAAGCCAATGAGTTTTTTTATTGTGCAAGATAAATATGTTTATACTTCCTTTGCGAAAAAAGATTCAATGGGCGGTCTATATCAGTCCCAGTTAACACGAAAAAGATTCTCTTGAAATGATTAACGATAAGATGTAATAAATATAAAGGTTTCAAGCATATGTGCAAGCAGTATTTAAATAAATATATTAAACGCAATAGATTGGTCTCATAGTCACAATGTTTGCCTCCCTGATGGCTTTAGAACATACTTCTTGGCCGTACAATATAACGGTATGCTCGATGTTCGCAATGTCACTGATTGTTTTCACCGATACAGCGGTATGCCCGAAAAGCCAATGTTTATTTCATGTCCTCAGTCCCTCCCCCTTTCAAACTTATGACTTTAAAGAACATAGATCGTTTTCAACTATACAACATATGTTTTGATAGTCACTGTCGTATTGTTCCACTAATGGCGTTAGAACATGGGTCATGTGTTCACACATATAACAGCATGCTCGCAAAGACACTGTTTTATTACCCCGCTCCTTAACCCTAATGAGTTTAGGGCGTATGTTTACCCATATAACAGCGTGCTCGCACAGACACTGTTTTATTGCTCCGCTCATTAACCCAAATGAGTTTAGGTCATGTGTACACACATATGACCGCGTGCTCGCACATACTCTGTTTTATTGTTTTTAATCCTAGTTATGAACCCTAACCCTAATGAGTTAAGAACATAGGTTATGTGTCCTCACATATAAGAGCGTGCTCGCACATACTCTGTTTTATTGCCCCGCTCCCTAACCCTAATGAATTAAGAACATAGGTCATGTGTTCACACATATAACAGAGTGCTAGCACAGACACTGTTTTATTGCCCCGCTTCCTAACCCTAATGAGTTTATAGCATAGGTCGTGTTCACAAATATAACTGTGCACCAATAAGAACTGTGTTTGACGCCGTGATGGCGTTAGGACTCAGGTCGTGTTCACAATAATAAATCAATAGTCAATGTAAAAACAATGACAAATGTACAATAAACATGAGACGTCCACGAAAACCAGGTTTTCCATGAGTGACTGTACCTACAACGTTTCGTTTTCAATATGTATTTTCATATAACCTACATACACACACAGTCTCACTCCTAACTGAAGTTATTGCATGGAAACCATATTTTTATTATTTTAAGAAATACTGTTTCTATCATGCAAACATAACTTTACTCATTAAGGCAAATTATAGAAAAACAATGTTTGCCACGGTTCATTTATCCATAAATATGGTTCAATTGTGTACAAGTAGAGTTTAATAATAAATGTTACTCATCTTTAAATTGGTTCTTTGTATCTCTGTGTGTTTGTGGTTGACTGTCATCCTTGAATGCTGCTTTTTCTGTTCGATTTTTATATCTATGTTTACTTCCCCTTATTTCTTGAAAATATCGGCTCTCCACTTCTAGAAAAAAACGCAAAGATGGAAACTTCGCAAAGCTGATTGGGATACGTTTCAATCTAACCAACAAGGCAGCATCAATAGGCAATATAAGTAAAACACAAATATGCTCGTGTAAATATAATACAAAAAAACAATAGCCTAGAAAGCCACAATGATATTTTGGTGTAAATTAGTCGTTTCGGTAGTCTGGTGTGAAAAGGTGGTACATGTTATGAACAAATGAATATGATTTTTAGATACACATGTGTTATTGCTTGAAGTAGAGCCCTATGTGAATAGATTATCATGTTAATCCTTTATTTTCTGGCCAGTCACACATGTCCTCCGCACAGAATGGCATTTTGGAAGCCGGACCCCTTGTCAATATGTATACTTAGTAACATGAGTTTCGATATTTGGGGATTTAGGACTCTATACCAAACCATTTGAACACCATACCAACACCGTGCCGACCCCCTTTGTAATGAATCATCTCTGTCTCATAGATGGGACAAATTAGCCCTTCAATATGCCATTTAATTACAATCTAACCCTTCAAACCCAACTTTCGATACTGTTTTTAATCCTAGTTATGAACCTCTTTTTGATCGAAAACCGAAGACCATTCGACCATTTGGTCTTCGTATTAAACCAAAATTAAGAGACACTGAAATCGACCTAAATTTGATTACCAAAATACCACAAATTCCACCGTGAACTTTGGAAACACCAACAATTATTTTTGATTTTTGTAACAGTAACAAATCCAGTACAGACCCTACTGTCTTTCAAAGCAAACTTAATGAAATTAAATCGAAATACAGTAACATATATACTCAGATGGTTTTAAAGATGGAGATAAGGTAGCTGTAGCAGCTGTTGTTATATTTTCAGCTAAACTTAAGGCAATTGAACTTGCCTTAAACTATATTCAGGAATCTGATGATGACCATTTTGTAATATTTTCTGATTCCCGTTCATCTCTTCAAGCCCTAGGTAATATGAATACGTGGTAATGGTAGAGCTAATAGTGCTGCTAAAGCAGCATTAAGTTTACATATATCTAATGCCAAATTACCTTATACTGATTTTAAAAGCTGTATTAACACATATATTCGTAACTCCTGGCAAGCCGCTTGGGATTTGTCAGTTAACAATAAACTCCATTCAATTAAACCGTTACTCGGAGAATGGCGTTCTTCTAGGAGACCCATTCTAGGAGTCCCATTCGTCGAGAAGAAGTTGTCCTAGCCCGGTGCAGGATAGGGCATACACGTTATACTCATTCATATTTATTACAAGGTGAGCAATTACCAGAATGTATACCCTGCTTTGCACCGTTAACGGTCAAACACATCTTGTTGGAATGTGTAGACTTTGATCCTATGCGTCAAAGGTACTACACCGTTAACACTATGAAAGAGTTATTTGATACTATAGATTTTAGATTTCCTGAAAGAAATCAGACTATATAAATCAATATAATAATCAGACTTTATAAATCATTATAATATGTTCTTATATATATTTATTTGTTTATTTGTTTATACACTCGTTGACGGGGATTTGTTGATTTACATTAAAAAAATTATACATAGTTTATATTACTACCATATCATCCCTTATTTGTAAATAGTTTTATCTTTATATGTTTACATTAATTTTTATTTACTACTTCATTTCTTCATCTTTCATCACTTTTGCGCGCAATATGACCTATGTTTGTGTCGACGTGCCGTTAAACACCATTCATTCATATCTATGTTTACTGTTTTGCAAGCATGTTTGTTATTGAATGGCATTTTTAGGGATTGTCTGTTCTATTTCTTGTAAACATGCTACTTATCCAATAATCTAGTTGGTGCTGGAAGCCGTATATATATTCTGATAATGATGGATTGCTTCTCTTGATCATAATGATTTCATTAGCATGTTATTTTCATTTTAATCCCGTCCAATTACCGCACAACACGCCTTTTAAGACCAAAAACATTACTTATTGCATACGCATTTACAAGTTCCGTTTCCTTTCAATGTAACATGAAACGTCAATATTCGCCCATATTGACGTGTAGTAAAGTCATATTGGGTGTGTAATGTATACTTGTTCGTGATTGGTGCACTTTCCTGTTAATGCCAAAAATGGTATGTCACGTGATATAAACAATGTTGATGTCATTGTGAAAATTCCCGTTATGTAATGACAATACGTTTGTTTCAAATAAATGTTTTTGGTGAAAATTAAATGGTACTACCTATTTTATTCTCTGTAATTTATAAATGCGTATGCAATAAAAAGGTTATTAGATTTATATTGGGATATATTCACTCGTTCTTTTGCGCATAAATATTGGCGCTCCTAAAGTCGCGCAATATTAATACGCCAAAGAACTCGTACATATATCCCAATACAAATCTAAAAACCTATACACGCCTGGTAAACATGCGCTCCACAACCAAAAGGAGAACAATGAAAACTGAGCGAAAAGCCACTTCCGAGAAGGAGCCAAAGCGTGGTTGTCATCAACAAACGTGAGTATGATCTACTTTTATTTCTTTTAACAAGAACAACAGAGATTTTTTTTCAAAAATCGGGGAATGTATTTCCGTGTAGGCATATTTATACTTCCGTGTATTTCATTGTTCTCCTTTTGGTTGTGGAGCGAATGTTTACCGGGCGTGCTATACATATGGAGCCAACCACGATTGCACCACACGATCTAGAGGTAAACTATAACAGCCTAAGAAGACAATTGGACAAAGAAAGCAAGGCATTGGTTTATGATAGTTCAACCAGGCAACAGGTATATATGTTACGCAACATACGCATGTGTTTATGGACCAGGCAATTGGACCAATATTTATCTGGGGGTTGGGACCGGTGCAAATAAAAATGTTAGTAAAAAAAACGTTCGTCCCATGGCAAGCAAACGAAAACAAAGCATCGTTCCATGATTTGCCGTGACAAAAAAAGTACCTGTCGCATGCCATTTTGCACCGGTCCCACATATATTGCCTGGTCCATAAGCACCCGTTTATGGGTCGAAGATTACTGCTTCTATATGTGTATTGTTGAAAGTTTTGGCAAAAAACAAATGACTAGAAGTGCGCCTAACATGGCAAGCAAACGAAAAAAAAAAAAGGTATCGTCCCATGGCTTGTCGCGACAAAATAAGTGCATGACCCATGCATTTTGCACCGGTTCCAACGCCCAGATAAATATTGCTCGGTCCATAAGCACCCTTTTATGGTCTAAGATCACTGCTTCAATGTTTGTATTGTTGAAAGTTTTGGCCAAAATGATTGTCTTAAAAAGGTGTACGTCTCATGGCAAGCAAGCGGAAAACAAGTGCGATACGACGGTTTGTCGCGACACAAAAGTACCTGTCTCATGCCATTTTGCATCCTCCCAATCCCCCGATAAATAGTACCTGTCCCTTAAGTCTGATGTTTGTTTTTAATCTTGTATTGTCGTGTCCTTAACGGTTTATTCTCTTGTTGGTCTGGCTTCTGCCAAGTCACTGAGTACCTTCATTGTGGCTTCCTAGGCTATTTTTATTTTTATTTATATAAACACGAGCATCTTTGTGTTACTTACGAGGGTGCTTCAAAACGTTCTGTCACTAGGCATATATCCTTTGAACTGGATATTACACTGAGATAAAGTAGTGTATTTATAGTACTACTGGGTTCGCTCTCTTAAATTCCACAACAAAAATGAAAATTTCCGGTTATTTATACCCCTGAATTATCTCCCCCTACCACACCTTTTGGATACTGGCATCTCTGAAAATGTTCTTGTTACCAAACGTTGTAAAAATTATTTGAATAATTCCATGCTTTTAAATTTTCTTGTACGCCATCTGTTGTTATTCGCCTATAATCCATGAAAATGATTGTCGATAATTCGTAAAGGTCTTGCTGTAAACTAGATATGAGTGAATGCATATCCCTTAATTTTAGCGGAAATAACACTGATTTTCTTCATTTTGTTTACGGAAATGTTATAATATCTTTTAAATGTCGTAATTATTCTCATAGTATTAATATGTTTTCATATTTTTTTACAAATCCTAGTCCTTCAGTGTTTAAATTTCATATTCAACACATTATTGTAGAATCTTGCACAATGTTTAGTGAAAATATTGATCATCCAAAAACGCTATTTCAGAAGACTGCTTTTCCGTTTAATGTCCATTTATCATTAATTTAATTTTACATGTTAGCTTAAAATGTTAATTTCTAAGACAATGCCTTTTCATCTACCATGCTTAAATTCTGAATCTTGTAATGCACAGATATAACTGGTAATGTATGAGAAATTACAAAGGTCTTCGACAAGTACTTAAAGAGAAACAGGCATTTAAAAAGTAACAGTTAACACACCTGAAAAAAAATCAGGACGAAAATGCCTCAGTATGTATAAGAGATGTATATTAAATGTTCCATAACTTTCGTCACACAAAAGATACAGCATTCATTTTACCATCAATTGAATGGTATTGAAACTCTCTTTTATTTAGTATCAAACATCAACATCACAACGAGCAAATAATTGTTAAAACGCGTTAGTGACAGAACTTATTGAATGACCCTCGTATATTGCCTATTAATGTTGCCTCGTTTGTTAGAGATTATAACCTGGCGGGGATATCTTTATTTACACTGTCCCGTTTAGTGGGATGACAATAGGGTAAGAGTGAGGTTTGGTTTAAGCCCGCAGCTGCCTCTTTTTTCTTTCATTTTTTTTTTTGGCCACTGACCTTTCCAAGGCGGTAGCCTTATTGTCAACCCGTTTGTGTTTGTGATGTCTTACTTAACTTTTTTTTTATTCATCTTTAAAGTTGTTCATGTTCTTTGCTTCTCTGTGTGTTTGTGGTGGACTGTCGTCCTTGAATGCTATTCGATTTTTATATTTTTTTATTTTGAGTCAAATTTATTTTGAAAACAAGAGTATTTTATACGGGGATTTGAAGAACAAAAAAAGTCAATAAGCATCGTTACAAGACGTCGACGTTTGGTTTGGTTTGATGCGAGACAATTAGCGAGAAAACAAAACAGATCCCATTTCCGTTTATTCCTTTAATATATGAGACTTTCACATATTTTAGTGTAAGAATCAGCGCAGATTCTGCACATGTAGGTTTTATACTTAGTAAAACATATTTCATCAAATGAAATGACATTAGTTTGGCTTTCAACTGTCTAACGCGTCTTTCTTTCTATTCTTAAATTGTTACAACAGGGAAGGGCATGTAGCTTACGCGTGCCATTTCGTAGATCTGAATTGATACATTAACTTATCAAGTTTCAGCAAATATATAATCCTAGTTAACTCGTTCAGTCGTAACTAAAATAGCATTTAAGGCATTAGCAATAGTGGAATTGTGGGAAAAAAAAGATTAAATGTGAAGTAGCTCATCCAAATGCGTCAAATAACAGATGTAAGAATCTTCTTCAACTTGTGATATATTGCATTTCTAGTTTAATCAACCAAGTGTTTGTAAAAATCAATTTAAAGGTTTCCGGCCAAGTTTTGTTTCATGAACATGTTTATGTTTATTTAATTCGAAATCAATGCACACCAATATATATTTACAACTCGCACATTGCAATATCTGTAAAAAGTGAGAATAAGATTTAATTTGATGACGTAGAAAGCTTTAAACAGGTAATGTATTTATCAATTATATGGCAAAAGTTGTGCAGATAAGCAATTCATATTTACCTCATTTCCTCGTGCAGTCACGCAGTGGTAAAAGTAGTATCTGCTTATTTTTACATACAACATTGTAGCGGTTTTAAATATATGTTTCTCTCCGGGACTATTAAGAAATGTTCATATGTTATGTAAAGGTGAATGGCCACCCGTTTTGTTGTATTATCAATTGAAGAATGTAACTCTGAAACATAATATGAACATTTTTTGATAGTGCCGGAGAGAAACATATATGTATACGTCATCTAGTAAAATGTTATTCTCGCTTTTCACAGATATTGCAATGTGTGAGTTGTAAATATATATTGTTGTGTATTGATTCCGATTTAAATAAGCATAAACATGTTCATGAAACAAAACCTGGCCGGAGAACTTTAAGGGTTAAATTTGTTAATTGTTAGAACTACAAAAAGGGTGGTCATTCGTATGTAAGCTAACGAATCGGCCGTATTGCCTACTTAATCAGCAGGCCGTTTTCCCTACTGACCGTTCCAAGTCGGTAAGTCCGTCTTCTCCACTCTTTATTTTATGTATTGCTATGTATATTTCATTGTTAATTTGGTCATTTGATTTGGTTTGTGGAAAAGTGCAGACATACAGTAACATCGCGTTTAGGTACTGAGTATAGGATACATTTTAGCCTTTTAATGTGGAATTCAGCATTTATAAGAAACGACTTCTGGAATCATAAAATGTATCAATATTCGTTTAGCAATCGTGTTTAATGTATATTTAAAGTAGTGTCTGTCTGTCTGTCTGTCGGTCGGTCCATCCCGAAGTCTTCGTGATAACTCAAGAACGGCTGTCACTACAAACTCGAAACTTGCCAGGAATGTTTGTGTCATGGTCTAGTTGTGCACCTTCCCTTTTGGGTTGATTCCCATAAGAAATGTGGTTGCCATGGTAACAAAACATATAAAAAAAATGTCGGTCGGTCCATCCTGAAATCTTCTTGTCTTTCTGATAACTCAAGAACGGCTGGCACTACAAACTCGAAACTTGGCAGGAATGTTTGTGTCATAGTCTAGTTGTGCACCTCCCCTTTTGGATGGATTCGCATAAGAGAAATGTGGTTTCCATGGTAACAAAACTTGTAAAAAATCACTAAAAATCGCTTGTCTTCACGATAACTCAAGAACAACTGGAACTACAAACCCGAAGCTCAACAGGAATGTTTGTCTCATAGTCTAGTTGTGCACCTCCCCTTTTGGGTAGATTTGCCTAAGAAATGTGGTTGCCATGGCAACAAAACTTTTAAAAAATCTCTAAAAATCGCTTGTCTTCGTGATAACTCAAGAACAGCTGGAACTACAAATGCCAAACTTGGCAAGAATGTTTGTTTCATGGTGTAGTTGAGAACCTCCCCTTTTGGGTAGATTCGCATATGAAATGTGGTTGCCATGGTAACAGAACTTGTATAGGGAAGAACATCAAAAATCTTCTCTGAAACTACAAGAGATAAAGGTTTAATTTTATTTAATATCAGCTTTTGGTTCCTCTACCAAATTTGTACAAATGGTGAACCTGGGGTCAAATTTGGCCCCGCTCCGGGGGTAGCCAGTAGATA
This sequence comes from Cyrtodaria siliqua, assembly GCA_037043455.1. NCBI lineage: Eukaryota > Metazoa > Mollusca > Bivalvia > Adapedonta > Hiatellidae > Cyrtodaria > Cyrtodaria siliqua. The sequence continues at coordinate 177,757 of JAWPHD010000127.1, read as the reverse complement.
CGTTACAGGCCCTCTTCGGCCTCTGGTTTTTGATTTTTACTCGGTATATATTGAAACATTATGTGTATGTCATATGGGAAAATATAAATTCCCTCATTTAATTTCCAACTTTGCCTTATTCGAATGGACTTTTCGGGAAGGAATCGTAGAACACAGTAATGTTTCTTTCTATAATTATTTTACTGGAAGAAATAACTTATTCATCACTGCAATTGAGACAATGTTTCTGAATATTCATAACTCCTCAAATCGTTCTAATTGACCTTATCTATAATTGTTTTCTCCTAAAACAATGATAAGAAAAGTCGAACATCATTTTCTCCTTGGAATTTTAAATTCCCTCCGGACACATTTTATTCATCAACCCGCATTCAGGTTCTTCTGGTTTTAATTGCTACTTATTTTTTTGTATCGCTTACAATTTTTCGTTTATTATAATCACGTTTCCATTTTTTATTTTAATTACTCTTATTATTGTACGAATAACCCCTTACTCAAGGAAACAGTTTTCAAAACTTTTCTAGTAAAATATTTGGTAAACCATAGCAAGTATGTTTGCATTGGTTAATTTATCACACTGATCAACCGGCTGCAGCGAAGTCAGGTGGTTGCAGAGAAGTCAGATTGGCAAAATTGTCGGAAGTAAATGGTGGGGTTAGTATTTTTGCTTTCTGTTGCGTAATTTGCTAACATGTTTGGTAAATTATTATGCAGGTTTGAAAAGGAATGACAGAGGAAGCTTTCACTTTAAAAATCCGGTAATAAAACGACGTTAGTGCGTATAGCATCCTGAATAAATGTCCGAAGATTTGTAATAACAATGAAATTTTCAGAATAAACACAAATAACGAACTGATATTTGCCACATTACTTTTTATCACAATACATATATGTCCAATATGTCAAAAGGTAACACAATGTTTACTAAATGCGTGCACTGGAAACATCTATAGGTAATTACAAGTAAGTTTCAATCCAAAATGTACAGTGGTTACCCTAGCAATCGTCAAATTGCTTAAAGCAATCTGAACTTCCCCTTCGCATCTGAAATGTTCACTCTGACTTCACCGTTCGCACTTGTAAAACACATCTGACATTCCGGTTTGCTATTTGTTTTACCCTGTCGACCTTAAAATTATATAACTCGGAAAGTTTTCATCATTTCAATGAGATACTACGGAAGCCTATACGTACCTTTTGAGTTATGACCTGTAACTTATGACTTTTGACTTTTGACTTATGAAGTATGTCTTTTAAAGAAGAAGATGCGGGAAATTTATTCAAGATGGAGGAATCAGAATCTACAGATTCTGAAAGAGCAAAAACGAGGTAAGTATTTAATTATTCTATTGATCGATTGATATTTTGCACATAATATGAAGTAAGCTCGCCGTTTCCAAAGATCATTCAAGTGAAAATAAAACAAATTTAAATCAGTAAAGTGATGGATGCATGCAAAGAACGAAGCGGCAAACACTGAAACAACAAGCAATTGACCAAGTCCGTCAGTTCTACGGGTTGTACCGATTGGTTAATTTGCTGATAACTTGCCAATGAAAAGTAAAAGTTGTTTGTAAATTGCACCAGCCACTTAAATTGCAAAATGGTTTCTCAATTGGCAAATTGGCTTAACGTGACAAGGATCAAACGGTTTGTAAAGATTGGACTTTATAAAATATGTATCAAACGGTCAGTGGTGATGAGAAATTACAGGTTCTATTGTCCATGCTATGACAGTCTTAATGCTGAATAATATTCCTAGGTTGTTTTTATAAGTCAAAATGTGTTAAACATAAAAGCAATATTTGATAATTTGTTTCATAAATATTTTTGTTCAAAATTACAGATTGCTAAAAGTGAAAAAAGAACTGAAAGACACAACGACGACAAATCACATTGTAGATGGCTAGAGTGCTTCACCAGAGGTACTTTCCGACAAGTCACATCGCGTAGAGGCGGGGTCATTCGAATCGTCCCCTATGCAATAGAAGAGGCCAAGATTGTAGTCTTAAATTGAGTTGGGAAAACGGTTTGCTTCCTAAATGACATGGATGTAATGTTGACAAATCTGGTAATCTAGTGGGTATGCCATAGAACAATTCAAAAAACATGAATGGACAGAGCTGTAATGTTCACAAAAGGAAAATATAGTAAAAATCAGCAACAGATGGCTGAAGAAAAAAATAAAAAATAGGAGTTTACGTCCGACTGTCGGTCGCAGGTGGACAGTATGTTCTTCTGATTGGCAATCGCAAAACAAACACACGTAGACGTGAAATATACCAAAGAGTCTATCACAGCATACTTTGGAAGTATGAACTCAATAATTTGTTATTCAATGACAGGTTGTTCTAGGGTATCGGGTTATCCACAAGTTGAGCACTGCAATCCGTTGTAAGATGGGTTCCATGCAGTGAACAACAAACTCTTTATTGATTTTAACGCAAATAAAGGAAATTTTAGTTTTACCACAAATAACGGAAGTACCAGAGAATTGTGCTATACTCCATGGACAGAATTAAATACATGGATATGAAAACGAAACATTGTGTTATATCAAATATCACAGCATCGATACATGTTGTTATACTTTGTATAAACATTGTGAAATTGTTGCTGTGGGAGTAAAGTTTAGCATACTGGATACATAGCGTCAGTTGTTATTGATAAGTAAATACTATTTTCTTGAGGCATCAGTTCTAGCTATAATGTTGTTGAGGATACAATTTAAACTAAGGCAGTTCGAGGATATTTTGGGACAGACAGATTCCAGGTGTAAAACAGCTAGTTAGATCAGCCTAATAAAGAAAGATACACATATCGGTTTAATAAATTGTTATGGGACCAAAAACACTTGTGCATTATGAACAAAAAAATCCAAGGACATTTTCAGGCGTCTAATACATCATTGCCTAATGTTGTTGTTGTTTTTTTGTGTTTTTTTTCGTTTTTTTATTTTTCTTATTTTTTTTATATTTCCTAATGTTGGTAATATTGGTAAATTGAGTCAAAAACAATTCAGTAATTATTTTGAATATTTATCTGCAGACAGCACTGTGTAATTTATCATTTATTTTCAGAATTCGGTGTACAATTCAAAATAGTTTCAGTCGCTAAAATATTCATTTTACAAATAAAAGTGGTTTCAGACATGTGGGTATGAGATATGATGAGAATATTAAGGATTATTTGTATAACCGTTGTACTTGTCCTAGTTTATAATTGTCTTAACCTAGTAATGTTAATACAAGTTTACCCAAGAATACAAAAACGATAAGTCATTAGTCACCAGTCATTAGTTACAAGTCAATTTTCATTAGTCACAAGTCACTAGTCACAAGTCATTAGTCACAAGTCATTAGTCTCAAATCACAAGTCACTATTCACAATTAAATAGTCATTAGTCACAATTCACTATTAATTAATCACAAGTCACTAGTCACTAATCACAAGTCACTAGTCACTAATCACAAGTCATTAGTCACAAGTCACTAGTAATTAGTCACGAGTCAGTTATCACAAGTCAATAGTCACAAGTCACTAGTCACAAGTCATTAGTCACAAGTCATTAGCAACAAATCATTAGTCAGTAGTCACAAGTCACTATGCACTAGACACAAGTCATTAGTCATTAGTCACAAATCACTAGTCATTAGTCACAAGTCATTATCCACAAGTAAGCCAATGTATAAAATGTTTATAGTGGAATAGTTGTGTTCAACCTTTAACAGAATAACAACACACGTGTCAAAATGTACGTTGCCATATAAAGAAATTGCTAAGTGAAATTAAAGAAAACTATACTCTTATATTGGTCAGTAGATGGATAGATGATTCCTAATTAAATTTGCTACCGGCGCTTAAACCCACGACTTTAGGTTCCTGACGCGATGAGCAAATATGCAACCCCCAAATTTCAACCCCTTAGAGCATCAATGTGCTATCTGCACTTTTGGTCGATTTTGACTTTTTGTAATAAATCAATTGTAAATAGTCATATCTTGTTTGAAAAAATAATTGGCATTATATTCCATCAATTAGCATATGTAATAAGAAATTCATCAAAGTCATATCTGCATATGTTACACAAACTCCATGCATAAAGGTGCTATTTGCATTGTTTGCATGCATCAAGGTTCTATTTGCCAAATAGCACCTTGATGCATCTGATAAATATGCGTATTTCTGAAAAATACTTAAATGTAGTTTAGTTCAAATAGCTCCACCTATTTGTAAGATTTCAGTTTACACATTAATTGGGGCCGGGGAATGTGCTTTAACATATTATAAATACTAAACATACATTAAAAACTGATTAAATGTGGCATTTTACAATGTAAGACGATTAGAAAAAAAGTCATATTGATCTTGATTGACAATCATCACAAGTCTAATAATTGGGTGCAAACATGACTATAACTCTCTCTCAGTGGTTTATGCAAATGTGGACTTATAGAAACTGAGTCGGAAATGGACAGCTGCAATTCAATGGTAAGTAATATTATATCATCTTTATTACTAGATTACTAAAAAAATACTTTTTTTTTTATAATACATAATATTCAAGGTAATATTTTAAAATATATTGTATAATAGGTTTAATGCATTTGTTTATCTTTGTATTGTTTAAAAAGTAACAAATTTAAAATAATTTACAGTCTATAGATATTATAGTGAATACTATTATTTAAGTTGGTTAAGATCTTTTTGTAAAATATTGCATGCAGGTTTAAGACGATGAGATGCCAAACTGGTCAGTTAGTATGCAGAATGATATATTCAAAAACAGAACAATTTTGAACGAAAACAAAGAGTACTCCCTTCATGGAGTAGATTTGCCAACAGGTTTAGTTGACGAAGACACTAGTGATAGTGAGAATGAAGCATTGGAGGCATATGCGAGAAGGAATCGTGGATTAAATTATGTGATTCAGTCATTTGAAGCAAATATTGATGATTGTGACAAGTGACAACAATTACCAATAGTCAAAAGAAGATTTCAATCAATCTGATTCAAATATATCCAGTTGCTCAACTGATAAATTGCAATGATAAACAAACATCATTCAAGAAGGAAGGAAGGTTAAAGAGAGTGTTCGCCCTAAATGTACATACAAGTCAGTACAAGAAAGAAAAAACTTAGCAAGAAACAAGTCACTAAAAGTCAAAAGTCAAGTCGACATCAACTAGCATACCAAAAATACACTCTAACAATTTAAAACCTGCTACGATGAAAAGCAAACAATGTATGAATTAAAGCAACTCATCAAGAACTATAACATCATGCGACTTGATAACTTGCTAGCTTGCAATGCACTATTTCAAACGTGTCCTAGTTTTGGCTGATTAAGACTGCTTTTTCGCAGTTCAGTGTCAATTGTCAAAAGATCTACCTACAGAAATGCTTTACCTATCAAAAGCTCAGCACTTGCTAGAAAACACTGAATATTATCTATTGTTTTACAAGATGATGGGACTAGAGGACAGAATAGCATGATTTGTACGAGAAGTTGAATCAATTACAAGGAAGAGGCAATGGAAAGCATGTGTGCTGACTGAATGCGGATGGTAATCAGAGTATCTATGTATTATTCCTGAAATTCTATAAAAATTAAATGATCTTTGAACACAGTATTAATAATGGTGATGAAATGTGATAAAAATGGTGATGAAATGTGATAAAACGCCATTGATTGAAATTACTAACTATTACTAGTCCTCAGTAATATACTGAGCAACTCTTCTAACTAGACTACGTATATAATCGGCTCTATAATCTTTATTAGTGAGTGAAATTATTTGAAATTGTACAGACAACAACATTAACATGTTTCACATTTTATTCCGTAATTTCAACAAAATTTATTGAAATTTAAAATCACAATTTCATTTTTTCCAAATCGAGCGGGCAATTCGAAAGTCACAAACAGAAAGTAAAAGTAAGTCAAATAATTACAATACCTGATAGTGAGACATCCTAGCCTGGACCATGCCTATTGCTCGCGCTCGTTCTTCCATATTTAGTCTTCGCATTTTTAAAATATTGTGTTTTTATTGTGTGGATATCGTTTGGCTATAACAATTCGATTATAAAAATAAAAAATTAGCACGAGACAATTCAAAAAAGCAAATTTTCACAAAACGCACGTGCATTTCGTGTAAGGTAATGTGACAGCTATCGACCCGGTTTTTCTTTACACATATACAGAGTGAATGGTCAAATGTATGAGTAATACATTTTAACTGTGTACGACTTAAAATAAAAAAAATATTGCAAAATAAAAATAGTCAGTTAGAAGAGTTGATAAGTATATATGTTTTCATTCTCTGAACGAAATAGGTTTGTTTGCACTCTTCTCTAAAATATTTTGCATTGTCTTTCACCATGTTTAGGCAATAAACATTAACTGTATGCCAAATTCAATACTGAATTGAAGTGTATACCATTATAGGCAGAGGCGAATGTATTGAAAACAGAAACAAAGATATTCAAGTGAGATTCCTAATTATGTGTTTGACATTAAACCAGATTTAGCAGACTTTTGCCAAACCTTGCATATAAATTTAGCAGATTATAAAGATAAAAGGTGAGGAACATTATTTTGGGGTAGAAAGTAGTTCTAAATGAAACAAACATAATAATAGGAATAGAAAATACAACATGAAGGTCGTCAAAGCATCTCCAGAAAGTGTATTTGTAAATAAAACATTTAATGAAAAAGTTTCATGGAAATCAAAGTTTCATCAAGTACCAAATCAAACAATCAATTACCAAATGTACCAAGTGAATTGGGACCTTGTCACACAGAAAAATACCAAATATCGAAAGATAAGAAGGCAGATCTACTGTCTATATGCAAAATGGGGCATATACCGAAGAATTCCACTCATACGAAGGAATACCAACATCTAACCGATTGCCTTACATTGCCAAATGTATCCGAAAGCGGACATGACACTGACGATGAATAGGCTATTGTACAGTATAATGTTGCAGTAGTGTTCAAGGAAAAATGGAACATACTTGAGTTAAAATTATTCTGGTCATTACATTTTCTTTTAAAAAATAATCTTTCATTCAGTTACATAAATTATATATGACTGTGTAAAATGCAATGCCTGTAAATAAATAATAAATACTTTGTGATTTAATCCTTATGTACTGCATTAAAAAAATAAAAAGTGCAGCCTACTATTAGTATTTTAATGGTTGACGACTGTTAAGGTACTAAAACAAGCATATAAACATAAAATTTTGCACATACTAACTTAAACTGGGTACCTTATTATATGCACAGAAGGGTCTATTTGAGAAATACATACTTATAACAGCCAGAAGGGTATGTGCATCAAGGTGCTATTTGTCAAATAGCACCTTAGTGCACAGATATATTCAACAATTTGTGTATGCATTAATGTGCTATTTGATAAAAGGGGGCATAACTCATAGTTCAATAAATATATCAAAGAAAAACACACATGTTTCGATAATCTACATATATTTATAATATATAATACATCATTTTAATGTTAAAAGTGCAAAGATAAGTTTCTGTAAGAGTTCAAATCTTAAAATCCATTTATCTCAATAACTCAAAAAGTGCAGATAGCACCTTGATGCTCTAAGGGGTCGATTTGTAAAAAGCTATGGAATCAGTGAAATCAAAGTAGATACAAAAGTCGAACAGGAAATATAGCATTCAAGGACCATTCAAGCAAAAACAATCATAGAAATCCACAATAAGTGGATATAATAGTCGAACAGGAAATGCAGCATTCAAGGACCACAGCCAACCACAAACACGCACAGAAACAAACAACAACTACAAAGATGAATAAAAGGCAAGATATGACATCGCAAACATAAAAGGGTTGCCAATAGGGCTACCGCCTTGGAACGGTCAGTCGCAATAAAGGCCGCTGGGGGTTTAAACCAGGTTTGATGGTGCCTCAAACCTCACTCTTACCTATTGTCATCCAAATAAAACGGGTCAGTGTAAATAAAGATATACGCGCCAGGGTATACTCTCTAAAAAACAAGGCAGCATTACTAGGCAGTATAAGTAAACACATAAATGATCATGTATATATATATTATATAAAAAGCAAAGCCTAGAAAGCCACAAAGCAAGTACTCAATGATTTGGCAGAAGCCATGGCAACAAGAGAACAGACAAGACAATATTTAAGACATACATCAAACGCTACCGTCCTAAGAGGATTTAGGTATCCATCATCATAGAGTCCACAATCTGTCCGGTCATCGATCAAGCAAAGAGGAAAGCATAGTGGCAAACTGTAAAAGGGTCAACCACTAAACATGCAATATGTTGCAAAAGGATAGGCTCATAACCTCTTTTGATAAACTTTTAAACAAGTTTTATAAATATTGTATGAGAGTGATTATGGCAAAGTATCTTGCGAAGTTTGTAAATCATATCACCTAGATAAGTGGCTAAAAAGGTCACTGGGTGTTAAACCATGTTCGTTCTACGATGGAACAGCCGAGTTATGGCCCTTGATTTGTTCAAAAATGCTGTACTTTGCTTTGTTAAACATATACTTGCATAATTACCTACTATTTTTCTGTTGTCATTACTTTTCATACTAATAGCATAGAAACAGTAGGTATAAAAGTCGACCAGAAAATTTAGGTCTATGAAAGTCGTAAAACCACAATATCCAACCTTAAATGAGCTGGTTATATAAATATGACTGGAAACCAAAATATCAATTATTTGTTTCTAAATCTAATGGAATGGCCTTTGTGTCAAATATTTGAATAAATCGTTAGAATTTATTTTATTTATTGACTACACAGTACCATGAAATCAAACTCAACTAATACAGTACCACCATGGATACATTTGCTTGCCTTCCTTATGTGTTTATGTAGCTAGTAGAGCACCACCGGCCGTTATGAGCCTTTTGTTTATTTCTAAATCTAATTTGCTAATAGTAGGCTTTGTCCTGTTCTTTAAGAAAAGAAAAACTATGGTTTGTGAATCAACACCCAGACCCTCCTCAGTTTTAAATGGTAGTTCCCACCAACTTGACTTGTAGAAAAGAAATAAAATATTTCCAGCGGATTTATATTGTCGCAGATGGTAGGCGGGACTTGAAGTTCTCGCACAATTATATACCCGCTGGAAATATTTTATTTCTTATCTAACATAGAGTTTTGTGTATCATGAAACACATTTTGTCGAGCGATTGCACACAATACAAACACATTCTCACAACTTACATGTTATGCCTATCTCTCAACATCAAACGAGAAGAATATACAGCTTCATGCTATTTAAATGTGTTTTTGGAACGTAGCGTCGCTTAAAATAACGCATTTCATTACGTTGTTGTTTTGCATCTGACGTTTAAAATGACGTCTTATCGGTTGACATACATGACGTCAGAGGTTTATAAAGCATTTTTTCAGACCATCCCAATAACCAATCAACATTGAGTATTTTAATAAACCGTGTTGTAGCATGGACGGTTACATTTCGTTTGATGAATGCAAAGCATTAAATCGTTTAATAGGGTACCTAAAGGGTTGTGACTATACCGTACTACAACGAATTTAGTGTACGGACATGACTATGATGTCATAGTGTTACTAAGTACACCATGTTACAAAACAGATAGAGTCTGTCTCAGCTCGTGTTTGATTTAAACACCTCGATGGGCTACGCCCATCTCGATGTTTAAATAAGCCAAATCGCTAAGACCAGACTCTATCTATTACTTAAATTTGTTTGTTTGCACTTTTCTCTCCGGCTTTACTCCTTGGGTACCTGCTTTAGAGTTTAAACTGAGTTTTTGTAACCCTGTCTTCATCACCCTTTCTGTTGTTCTTTGTATCTTTCATTGTAGTTTCTAGTCCTTGTTTGCAGTACAGTGCGGACCTACGATACCATTGCGTTCGGACGTTGTGGTTTCTATAGGACCATATATATCGTTTTTTAATAGATTTATTAAAATGTATTCTTAACCCTGTTTGTATTTCTTCCTAAATCATATATTATGTTCAGTTATAGATATTGCAAGATTTGTTGAGAAATGTAAACCATAAATAGAGGATGCTGAAAATTCCCTTACAGCGTTTGTATGGAACACGGAACAATTTTCTGACATGGCCATTGTATTGTATAAATACTGCTCAGCTAAATAGCTTACACTGAAACGCATCATTTTCATTTCATGCTCCTTCGCATTTGCATGTTTTTTTCTTTTAATTGTACAATGACCCAATGTGTTTGCATACATTTCATGCTTTTACCTAAATGTGTAAGGATTAGCTAACAATAACTACGCCAGATTGTAACAGATCTTTCGGCATCTAATTATGCCCCAGTCACACCGACCACGAATGCCTATACGAATCCACTACGAATGGATTCGTAGTGAATCTGTAGTGTATCCTGGGTTATTCGTGGTTATTCGTTGTAGTTCGTATGTATCCGTGGACCCACCACGAGAGTTTTGGACATGTCCAAAAATCTCGGGGTCAGCACTACGATTTTTCCATCCGTAGAGCATCCTTAGTGGGTTCGCAGCAATTCGTAGTGATTTGTAGAGATTCGTAGAACATTCCCGGCATACCGGGAATGACCACTGCTTACTACGAGCTACCAAGACCTACTCCGACCTACTACGAGGACACTAGGGTTTCAGTAAGGTTATCTCACGGTTGGAGCATGGTTTAGTATGATCTGTACACGAACTTGTACAGCCTATTACGGTCTAGTAAGGTTTCATCGCGAATAAGGCCGAATTGCTAAAATGCAGGCCATTTTATTGCGCGATTGTGTACCCCGTGGGGAACCGTGACACGCTCGTGACACTCCATACTAGTCCGTACTAGTTCGTAGTTGTCCGTAGTAGTCCGTACTCGAACCGTAGTGGAACCGTATGTCAACCGCGGTGTTTCCTGTGCCAACCTTGCTGCTCCTTACTGTTATCGTACTCAACCGTACTCAAACCGTAATGTATTCGTAGTAGTTCGTAGTATTTTTTGAGAAATGCCCATCCGGGGGGCATCCGTAGGGGGGGACAACCGTAGTGGTTTCGGGGAGACATTCGTGGTTGGTGTGACTGAGCCATTAGGGACACCGATCATTTTGATTTCTGTGGGGTGTGTGTGGGTGGTGGGCCTGGGATTTTCTTTTCTTTAAAACCGGGATTTTTATTTCGCCTAATACACTGGCCAGATTATTTTTTTTCGTCAATTTGAAAGCCAGAATATTTTTTTTTTAAGTTTTACTATTCGTAGAATAAGACGAGCTGTTGTAGATCTACTCAACGTCTGCGTCGAGGTTGGTTTTCAGTTGTTGGCCTAGTCCTGTGATTTCAGCAACCACTGGTCAGTGAAACATGTTCCATAACTCTGTATGACATTTAAGCAAAAGCATGGCCCTTTTATTACTTTGAATTTCTGGTTTAAGTGATTTTATGACAAGTCCATTTATTTTAACAACTGAAAGTTGAACATCAACAAAACTTCAGTAAAAGCTTGGAATATCAAGGGCACAAGTAGACACAAATATGTTTCATATTAACTCTGTATTGCATTTAAGCAAAGTTATGTTCCTTTTTCGACTTCAAAATTCTGCTTAACGTTTTTAGGCAAGTCCTTTATTTCAATAGGTGATTGTTAATTATTAAAACAACTTCAGTAAAGCATGGATGCTAGTAGACACATGTTCCATAACTCTGTATTGTATTTAAGCAAAATTATGGCCCTATTTCTGGATAAATATTTTCTGTATTGTATTTTAGAAAATGTGCAGCCTATTTTCGACTAAGAATTCCTTTATTTTATTTGTTGGCAAGTCCATTTATTTCAATACCTATTGGCCATATATCTCTACCAAAGGAGCTTGACAAGTGTCATCACTTACAGACACAGGCTTCATAAGTTTTTCTTTTCATTTTAGCCAGATGATATTTTCTTTTTTCAGCTTAGAGTTTCAGTTAAAGTTTTTTAAGCAGCTTCATATATTTCAATGAAACTCACTGCGTACATCCAATAACAATGGCAAGTCTTTAAATGTCATTAGTCCCATAAACCCCACAATCGGGTGCTTGTGCGATAATTATGATTATGAAGTCAAAGCAAGTTTATAATTATGTATTGGGATGTCCTATGCTGAACAGTGTACGTATACATACGCAAACGAAAATCAGTGAACATTTACTAAAATGGTTGACACAGTTTGCACAACTTTCTGAAGATGATTTGAAGTTTACTCGTGAGTTCACAGCTGAAAGTTCCGAAAGAACACAAAGAAACATCCGCCAAAAAATATTTGCTAGGTGCTGAGAATAGTTATTTTGAACAGAGAGAAGTAACCATGTTTTCTTATGTTTTATTTCAAAGGAATATTTAGCCGAACCAAATATTTACAGTATAATAAAGTAAATAGCCTTAGAAAGTTGACACATATTCACTGTCACCCTCACAGGATTGCAATATTTACATACTACCACGACCAATGTATATCACATTTAGGCCATTATATTTTATAATTTTTTATTATTTGTTTTAAGAACCATCAAGACAAAGAATAGTGTAGGAGGAAGGGAAAAATAAACTATTAACTTCCCTATGGAAAAATAAAATGCCTAATTTCGTTTTGTCGTAGGAGGGTTCATAAAACGAATTATCAAAAAGTAATGACCTTATTACAACCATGACTTAAGTATACCACATTAATTATAACCATGACGTTATATGAATATCATGTTCATTACTACCATGACCAATGTATACCAAATTACTACCATGATCAATTTATAACACTTTATGCAACACATTTACTACCACCATTGCCAGTGTATACCACATTTATAACTGCCATGACTAAATGTATACCACATGTACTACTACTATGACCTATGTACATCACATTTAGTACAACCATGAATACTATCACTGTCTTCTACAACTCATTTCAACTGAAGATTTCGATAAACTTCTGAGCAGAAGTTGTGGATGTAGCCAGATGGTGGTTAAACATTTCCATGTTGAATCCAGTGGCTGATATTATCATATAGACTGAAGGGGGAGCCAGATTATTGTTTTTCTCTAATTGGACTCACAGCCAGATTATTTTTTTCCAAGAATATGAGAAAAGACTGGACTTTTTTTTTCAACAATTTGAGGGACTGTTTATTTTTTCCTTCAAGTCGCCACCCAAAACCACCACCACCCAGCGGCATCAACATATGTGGAAAGTCAAACATTTGGCTTCAGGGGGCATTACATTAACTCTTTAATTTCAGCTGAACAGGATTGTTTTGGAGATGCAAGCCCGATTTTATGTAGTTCCAGAACTATTTGGTGATCGGGATTTCGGTAGCCATGTCGATCATGAAGACGTAAGTGTTTGTTGGTATGCATACATCTACAAACTCGCACTTATGTATTGAAGCACGCACTTCCTGGTCGATTTCTCTACCGAAATCCCGACCACCAATTGAAATATATAGTTGCCATAAGGAATATTAGCGCTATGAGCTCTTATAGTGTGGATGTTCCAGTGCTGGACGTCAAGCTCTGCTTGGACCAGCCCCATGTAGCATTATTTTAAGCATTCACAACATATCTACTCCGTTACATTAAACAGGTTGCTTTCTCGTAAATCATTGGGAAAAAACAAATTCACTATCGAATCTGTTTACGCCGTAACATTTCCCATCAGGCTTCAATGCGTCGATTAGAGATACTCTTGCCGTAAACAAGCGTTTTAGCCCAGTCAAACTATCGGTATAGAAATAAATGGATAAAGAAAAATATTGTGTGTGTTGTTTTTTTGTTCCCATATAGCAACGCAAAATACGTGGTAAAATATCATTCTTTCTCACACTTTCAAGTAAGTATGTTTCAATAACTGGGAGATAATTATTGCTGGATGCCAGTTCCAGCCATACAATTCGTCTAATGTAACCATCAATCGTCCCATGACGGTGAAGTTCAAGTAGTTTTAGTTTTTCGTATCCATCTACGTGCCATATATAATGTGGACCCCTTGCATAATACTTCCGTCGGAGTAAGCGATGTGCCTTTCTCAAGCAGATTCCGGCGGGTCTAGGTCACTCATAATTTGCAAAACTCTGTCCCGTGATACATTCAGTCGTTTCCATATGGCTCGATACCTTATGCACTAACCACTGTTTTTAATTTCTCTTGCTATCCAATCAATGAAACAGTTTCCGGTGTACCATGCACTCGCTGCATCAAGTTGTTAGCTCGTAGATTTGTCTGAAGATGCTGCATGCAAAGTTTAATGCCGTGAATATCAAACAACAAGAATACAATTCCTGGATATGAAAGGCCATCAATTATAAAAGCAATTATTAGCAGGATTCTAATGCAAGTATCACCAGGCAGTTGTATACTTGATAGAACAACATCACTTGTTAATATTACTAGCTGGTGTCAGGAGACAGTTATGAAAACAAGTTCGGCATCTACATTCACCATTCACAGTGTTCGCCATTTAAAATGTTCCCGCTTACCTTTTTATAAAACAAAAGTCATAGATCACACATCAAATGTCAAAAGTCAGAAGTCGTAAGTCACAGGTCATAACTCAAAAGGTACCTATAGGCTTCCGTAAGATACTTTGTACAGTTATACAGAAAGGATTGACGATCTTGACAAACGTTTAAAATTATTACAATTGCGAATATCAGTTCGTTATTTGTGTTTGTTCTGAAAATTGCATTGTTTTTACAAATCTTTGGACATTTATTACCCGATTTTTAAAGTGAAAGCTTCCTCTGTCATTCCTTTTCAAACCTGCATAATCCTTTTCCAAACATTTTAACAAAATACGCAACAGAAAGCAAAAATACTAACCCCACCATTCACTTGCAACAATTTCGCCAATTTTGACCTCTGCAACCATCTGACTTCGCTGCAGCCGGTTGATCAGTGAGTTTATTCTAACGCAATTAAGGAATGTCCATTGGTGAGTTTATTCTAATTAAGGAATGTCCTGCATTTTGATTCGCTAACCCATGACCATTTTCAACGTAGAAATATATATACCTGCACAAATTAAACAAGGCCTATTCTTAGAAGATGACAGAGTATAACACTAAATTTTATTATACAATGTAACAAAGCAAATAAAGCTGACGATTTCGCATAGAATGACATTTGACCGTCAATTTAGAACGTTCTATTAATTTGAGATGCATTTCTTCAGAACAGTGCTATCGCGTTACCATTCAACCATATTATACTTCATTTGCATATGTCCTTCTTTGCGCAGTTTGACGTCATACGCTCACTATTCTATGATAGTGACCGGCCTCGGTCCGAGAACTATAGTTTAGGACGTCTGGAAAAAAACGAAGTCAAATTCAAATAAAACATAAAACGTATAAATATTTTGTTGGTCAGATTCTGTCAAATAAAACAAATAATGTATGGCGCTGAAGTCCATATGCAAATTTATGGACTGGGCAGTCAGGACTAGAATGTTATAGGGACCTCAGTTTTGCTTCGGTCAATATTACATTCTAGAGTCTGACTTCCCGGTCCATTAACTTGCATACGGACCTCAGCACCATTATTTGTTAAATAGCTGCGACTATTAAAGGGTTGACATCTTCTCTTACAAATATTGGTACAGACTATTTAACTCTATAAATTTCAAAAGTTATTTATTGCGTAACTACGCCATAGTCATAATAACAGCTTAAGCACGCGATATTATGAAACGAATTAATCAATGTTTTTCCCTTGACATTACCATGATGTCTGTGGATTGGTATAATATGATGTGCTAAAGTTATACAAGTCCCGATTTATCATGTTTAGTTGCTAGAACGTTTGCCTTTGTAAGAACATTTGTCGGAGATGTGGTTGGATTGGGGGGGGGGATGTGGGGGAAATTTATTTCATTTTCATGACTTTACAAGAACAATTGTCTAGTGACACATTTAAACGTGTGAGGATTGGTATAATCAGATGTGCTAAAGTTATCCAAGTGCCGATTTATCAGTTTAGTTCTATTACGTGCTTTGTAAGACATTTGTCGGAGATGTGGTATGGGATTGGGGTGGGGATGTGGGGGAAATTATTTTCATTTTCATGGACTTTACAAGAACAATTGTCTAGTGACACATTAAACGTGTTGAGGATTGGTATAATCAGATGTGCTAAAGGTATCCAAGTCCCGATTTCGATTTATCCTGTTTAGTTTCTATTATGTTGCTTTTGTAAGACATTTGTCGGAGATGGGGTGGGGGTTTGGGGTGGGGGGATGTGGGGAATTGTTCATCTTCATGGACTTTACAAGAACTATTGTCTAGTTACACATTTACACGTCTGTAGATTGGTATAATCTGATGTGCTAAAGTTATCCAAACACGATTTACCTATTTAGTTTCTATTACGTTACCGTTATAATGCATTTGTCGGAGGTGGGAGGATGTCTGATTTTTCTGTCTTCGTGGACTTTACAATAAAAATTGTCTAGTGACACATTTAGATATACCACCTAAGTAAACACCTATAAAGGAATAACAGAGGATGATTGCAATGATAAGAACGTAAACGGTAAAGGATTGTCTAAGATGGTGGAAACGTACAATTCGTTTTATTTAGATTATGATTTTGTTTTAAATTACAGTCCCTATTGTCATTACAGTCCCTATTGTCAACCCTTTTGTGTTTGTGATGTCTTATTTGGCCTTTTATATTATTGTTTTGAGAGAGTTAAATTCAGAATAACAATGTATATACTTATTCATCTTTAAATTTGTTCTTTGTTTCTGTGTGTGTTTGTGGTTGACTGTCGTCCTGGTATGCTGCTATCCTGTTCGATATGTATATCTATATTTAGAGTGATAATCAATGATTACGGTCCATGATCTTTCACATTCTGTGTAAGAGTAAAACCACTTATTACAGTTTGATATAATATGTGAGTTAATGAGTAATATCATATTGTATGTGTAATATATGTTATGCTATTATCTTGCACAGGTGTGTGTGATTTTATGTTTAGTATAAATATATATCGTAACTCGCCTAATCTGGAGGACATACAGAAATAAATGCATAATCATATTGAGAAAACAGATGCATTAACAATTAATTATAGGAATGCAAGCGAGAGAGAGAGGTAGAGAGAGAGAGTTATATCAAGTACAAGTACACGTATATGTGTTTGTGTCAGTATATATAAATGCATATTTGTGTATGAGTGTGTATATATCTGCATACATATGTATATCTTTGTGTGAGTTTAGATGTGTTTGTGTTTTGTGTATTTGTAAGAATGTAATATATAATTATATATGCGCATATATTTATAACAACGCATAATGGGTATTTCCGCTACATATTATATGTGTAATATGCTACTGCTAATCTAATGGTACAGGGCGACATTATGCCAGTACTTTCAGAAAGAAAGTTTAAAAAGCACCGAACACACCAATGTTTACCCTTTTAATGTTTCATTATCGACAGAATGCGCATTTGGCTCAAGCAGGTGAGCAAACTTAGGCTTTAAAAGTAACATTAAACACTACTGAGATGGCTTGACTTTTTCAATCGAAACTTCAATATTTATGAATTTCGTGTAACGAAGTATACTTTGATTAAAAGGTCTACTACATGACAGAGTTGTCCTTTCTGTAATTAATTGTAGCCCGTTTTTGTACAAAACACGTTGAAATATATCTGGAAAATAACATGGAATTAAGTGTTTATAATAGTGTAGTATATGATTTTTTTTTGATTATGCGGGCGTTTTTTCCTTTCAGTATACATGTATGCAAACGAGCATGTTTATATAGAGATTATTTAACTGCTGGGATCGATCATAGGGAAATCCTTCATGAGATGGGAAACATGTTGTTTTTTTAAAGAACGAGCGTAGGCGAGTGGAAAAAAACAAAACAAGGCTACCATCCAGTGAAGGATTTCCTATAATCGAAAGCAGCAGTTAAATAATCTATCTATTACATTTTGAATCACTGTGTGTATACTTTTAACCTAAATTATTCGCTTTATTGAGCGTAATTCAACGTCACAGTTAGTTATTTTTGTGTTCGGAGTTAGTTAATAATATTTAGCGATTATGAATATTCTTTCACTTAGAAATCCCAGTCATTCATCCACAAAAGGTAATAAATGTACATATTTATGCACGGAATTACGAGGTTATTGATGACCTATTTTGTCTGAAATGTCATGTACACTCATCCTAGTGCTGGTGGTGGAGTACAAGTACAGGGAAAAACAGAATAAAAACGTGGTTTAATTGGTATTTTACGGTTACCTCACAGCGATTGGGGAGACATTTCACAGGCGTCACACAGCACTAAACTAACGTTAGTGTAAATGCCAATAAATATTGGAAACGGAATTTCTTGGAAACCGAAAACACAAACAAAAGAGACGGTTAAATGAAGAAATAGTGTTTAAATATTTGAGTTGTTTTAAATATAAAAATGTTCAATTAAAGTCAAACGTTTTTATTGTATAAAATTATGTTAGAATATAGCCTCAAGAGTAAAACAAATAGTTGGTCAGAAGGTTTCTTCCAATTCTATGAATATATATTAAATGTAGTTTCAAGGATTTTACAAATTGTTTCACCACCTTCTTATTAAATTTTCTCTATTGTTTTCCTGTTTAATATTTACATACAATGTAATTATTACTTTCTGTTTAGATTTTGAAAGTTTCTTCACGAGTTTATCTCTTTTCTTTTATGTATTTTTCCCAATTCTCGTTTCTATTTATTCTCTTATATTTTTGATCTTGATATCTATACTACTGTTGTAATGCGATTTTTCGCCTTTCAATCTATGTATTTGTTACACAGTTTTTTCTTCAGATTTTGTTCACGTTTAGGTTCAGTATTTGTACACTATAATCAAATGCAAATTATGGCATCTATAATACACAGCTACGAATGTAAAATTCTGTTCATCACATAACACATCTACGACATGATAGTTTCACTTTTATGGTGTCTATTTACCTTATTAGTAGGAGAAATCACGACGTCATGTGTTTGTGTCCATGACGTCAGCTACTTTACTCGATAACAAATAATGCGAAACCTAAAGCCAATTTAAAGACATTTTCTATAGTTTTTTCTGCATAAGAGATTTTCTTAAAACTTTTTGTACAGTAAGTCTGTTATATATATATAGACAGAAAATGCAAAAATAATGGTAGGTCACCATAATTGTTAAAATTTTAAAAAATAATGTGTAATGCCACCGTCATGTCAATCTGTCCAAAAAGTTGAACAAGTCCATGAAATAGCTAAATAAGACATTTTTGAAGTCTAATCATTTATTCATTGGTCACAATTCTGCTAAAATTGTATTAAAGTAATAAAGAACATTTAATTATAATAACATTTAAAGCTCATCTTTATGTAAAACCTATATTTTTTTATATAATATGTTGAGACCATTACAACAATTTATGCACACATTAGCCCATAATGATACAATGTTTTTTGTATGTTCCCAATAAGAAAATTTGTTTAAACTTTCTAAGCACATAGTTTAATATATATAAAAACAAAATGTGCAATAAAAATGTTAGGTCCCCATGCTTATTTAGAATTATGTTTTGAAGCCCTATGCTAAAAGGCCAAGTTTTGTATGAAATTATATAGAAATGCTATATTTTCCTTTTTTGTTATGTTCCTAATAACAAAATTTGTTCAAACTTCCTACGCACTTATTTGAACATATAGTAAGACAATATATGCAATTAAAATTATAGGTCACCATGCATATTGAGATTTAATATTGGTTTTTGGAACCCTACCATTATGCTTAATTTTTTTAATTTTGTTTGAATTTTTACAAAATGCTCTATTTTTCCTATTTATGTATGTTTCTAATAATAAGCATTTATATAAATTTAAAAAAATAATATAAAAAAGATTTAGAAAAAAAAAGAAAAAAAAAAGAAGATAATAAACCTGATAAATACAAATAGACATCAAGAGCAACATTCCTGTAAATTTATAGGAAAATCCATCTAATAGTTTTAGAAGAGAAGTCGCCCAAAATACTGCGCATGAAAAACTACAGAAAATGCCTTTAACGTTACTAACCTGCATTTTATAAAGTAAAATTTCAAATAATGGTAAATAGTTAAGGTGTCTGAACGTATCGTATGATATACCATGTAAACAATTGGGATTTTATGTTTTACTGTATACATCACAGTGATTCGGTCCTCATTTGCATATGTAATACACTAGTGTATTATGAAAAATAAGTCATGGCTTTTTAACACTCCCAAAAGCCATGTTAAATTCAAATAAATTCAATTAGTTCGAGTAGCTCAAGAAGAAACCTAGTTAGAACGATTCCCTACAGTTTTATAATCAATACATTAGGAGCATGTTAACAGTCCTAGTTTAGGTTAGACACATTTAACTGAATAAAGGCACAAATGAAACATCAAAACACCACCAGGATTTATAAATTTGTATGTGTTCAAAATGGAGGTTTGTGTATAATATAATGTGTGTTTTGTCACACGTTTTTTTTCCTTCAGGTTTGCATCTGTTAATTTGTGCATGAACTTGTTCGTATTTGCCTCAACAAAACACTTTATCGTAAAATTGCATTACAAAGGCAAAAACAGAAACATTTACGACGTTACTAAAATATACAAGACCTCGGTCTGAGGGTGTCTCGCCCACCGCGGCAAACCACATATGAAATATTTGATTACATTTGTGCTTAAATGATGTCCACCAAAGACAACACTTCATTTGACCAAGTATCAAACAAATAAAAGTGAGGTAATCATAAAAAGTTAAGTTACTGAGGTTAAGTCGTTTAACCAGGGTGTATTTTGTGGAAAATAACGCAAATATGACCTTGACCTTGGTATTTTTTGTCGTTCAGCGATGTCCACTAATGCCAACAATACATATGACCAAGTATCAAAGACATAAAGTGAGGCAATCACATAAAGTTAACTGAGGATAAGTTACCTAACCAAGGTTAAGTTTGGGGGAAATAATGCAAAATATGACCTTGACCGATGTATACCAATGCCAACACTTCATATGACCAAGTATCAAACAAAGAAATTAAAGTTATCAGTAAAAGTCAATTGAGGTTAACTTACCTAACCAAACTGATGTTTAGGGTAAATTACGCAAAACATGACCTTGACCTTGGTATTGTTTGTCGTTCAGCGATGTCCACCAATGCCAACAATACATATTACCAAGTATCAAAGACATAAAGTGAGGCAATCACATAAAGTTACCTGAGGTTAAGTTACCTAACCAAGGTTCAGTTTGGGGAAAATAAGCAAAATATTACCTTGACCTTGGTAATTTTTGTGATTTCCACCAATGCCAACAATACATATGACCAAGTATCAAACAAAGAAAAAGAGGCAATCACATACCGTTAACTGAGGTTAACTTACATAATAAAGCCAAGGTTAAGTTACCGCGAGACCTCCGCATTGATAATTCGTAGACGTTACCATTAGGCCACTCTGTATTAGTTTGATTGTGGACTTGGGTTATTTCTTAATGCTATTTCAACAAAACATACACAGTCTGTTTTTAACGTATACTATTATAATGTTTGAATTTGTAATCTATATTTTTTGGAGCGTTTTATTCAAGGACTTTGATGTACGTATGCACTTCGAAAGGCATTGAATTACTCAAACACACACACACACACACACACACACAGTGAACTAAGGATAAAGTCTACTATGATAACAGTATATCGATAACAAATAATCATCTTACGTGATTTGCCCAGTATAAAAGTGTGGTGATTGTCAATACAAAAGTCATGCGTCAGAAACTCACATAGGCTATAATAGATTTCAGTGAGTGGGTTTTTAATGTTGCTTTGTGTATAGCAGGTAATGAAATGCAAGATATTCGCTATAAAACTACCTTTTAGTCGGGTTTCAAGCCATGTTTCACTTGCTTGAATTTGGTAAAAGCTCCTGTTTGCTTTAGGTACACGCCTACTAGCCTTGTATAGAGCTATAGTAGCTTTAAATACGTATGTTTAGAAACTAAGGCCAGAAAAAAATACCTGTGTTTCTGGTTACTCAGCTGAAAAAAATAGGGTAGGTAGGTAAGTAAATTTTTTCTTTTCTTTTTTTTTCTTTTTTTTTTTTTTGCTCATGTGGTTTGGACGATATAAAATGTATCTTTAACTTTGTCAAGTAGTTAAGTTGTAGTGATTTTGCAAGGAGAGAAGGACCTCATGATATCTTCTTAACTTGTTTGTTTTGAATAAAACAAATTGAAAACACATATTTTCTGCCATTACGAGTTTACATAAGATTGAATTTTATAATTTCCTGAAGCTGGGTGGTATTGGAAGAACATATATGCGGACGCGAAGTGCACCATTGAGGCGGGGTTTTTTTCTTTCTTTTTTTTTTGGATAAAAAAGTATAGGGTCGGTGCCAAAAAATAGGGACGGTCGGGTAACCAGAAACACAGGTATTTTTTTTCTGACAGGTATATTAAATCTGTATAGATGCAGTATCAATAAAAATCTGCCATGTACAGTTGGGGAGTACAGTATAAAACTCTAATGGCCTGGACTACATCAAGGCTATATTATCCATATTATTTTGAACACATCAATGAGATATGCCGTAATAAGTGTATGTCGTCATCTTAAAACCAGCGTCATTATATGTCCATAATACGGAGGAGTTGACGCGCTTTAATCTGTACCACGGACTCAGTAAAGCGATTATTGCAAGTTTATTGAGAAGATAACAGCTGCACTGTGGTATACCGTACCCTGGATATTGCTATGTACACTGAGTATTGGTGAGTATTATCATTGGTTTTCGCGACGCCGGAGATCGAACGAGGGTAAGTTCAGTTTCAATTTTTAGTGTTTTTGAGTTTGTTTGATATAAATTTGATAAAAAATTAAATCATTTGATCATTTTCCTAGTCCCTGAAAACCCGAAAATGTTTCGATATTGCTTAAAAAGGTAATAAGAAGGCAAAACTCGGCTCTTTACTCACGCAATAAATAAACTAGGGTCTGTCAAATTTGATTTTTTTGTTTATATTCTTCCGTAAACGAAAAACTTGAATCGAGCAAATTGTGATCCCTAAAACCAAGTAGCTTTAGTCCAAATTTCTGAAAAAATTATGAAAGTACAAAAAATATATAGGTAAAAAAAGATACAATCAAGTGTACCGAGTATTGATTTAGTGTGTGCCGAGTATTGCATTCTAGCTCAATGTTAGTGTACCGAGTATTGTACAACATAATGAGTAAATTAGAATGGTAAAACGATAACTTTTGTCTGTTTCTTATATCTACTTATCGATTAAGTCATTTAATTTTGCTGAAAATATATTGTTATATGATATGTATAAAAATACTTTAAAAAATCGTTTAAAAAAGACGATATGACCGATAAAGAGGTAAAGAGAAACATGAGTTTCACTGATCAATTAAAGTTGGCAAAGACTGATAGAAATTCTTTATTGTGTATGGTAAAACATATATGCTAATAACGTCGGACCTAGGCGACTCATGCTTGGCTGCAGGTTTGTCACGGTTAATGTCAAGTCATTTATTTCAGTCATATGGCTTTCATCGGACAAACATGTACAACACTTAGTGATCCGCCGTAGTGTGATGGTAGCATGCTCGCCTTAGATCAAAAATATTATTTAAACCAGCGTAAAATAACCAATTGGACAAATACAATATTCACAATATGAACACCTATACAAAATCAATATATTTATTAAGATTTGTCTCAAAAATGAATCAAACCCTTACACGATGTTTCTTGAAAACCCCGGTAGTTTGAAAAGACCCACCCCAGGACAATAAACACACGCCCTTTTGGACATTACAAACTGTTTGGTATGTGGACGATTTCTGGATACAATGAAACCCTCTAGATAAGATCCGCTCAACAACCAATGGACGAGTTTTTTTACAAATAACCACTGCTTCAATACCACACTCAAAACAAACAAAATGTCTACATTTGATAACGATTTTGTGGATATTCTGTAATAGCCACGTAGGTCACACAACTTCGAAATGCTTCCTTTGCATATACACTGTCAATAAGTAAACACAATAATTTATATTTAACATTGAATGTGGTATATACTCTGTAGGTACTCCTTGCATTTACTCGATATTAATGGCCAATACTCGGTACACTTGAAAGCAATACTCGTTACACCGGCGAGCAACACCAAAACAATACTCGGTACACTGACATGCATATTTATTATATAAATGCACTGTCATCTGTGATTCCTGTGTTGATTAAACATTTACAACATAAACTCTGATGCCGGGATCACAATTTGCTCGATTCAAGTTTTTCGTTTACGGAAGAATATAAACAAAAAAATCAAATTTGACAGACCCTAGTTTATTTATTGCGTGAGTAAAGAGCCGAGTTTTGCCTTCTTATTACCTTTTTAAGCAATATCGAAACATTTTCGGATTTTCAGTGACAGTGACTAGGAAAATAATCAAATGATTTAATTTTTTATCAAATTTATATCGAACAAACTCAAAAAACACTAAAAATTTTAAACTGAACTTACCCTCGTTCGATCTCCGGCGTCGCGAAATCCAATGATAATACTCACCAATACTCAGTGTACATAGCAATATCCAGGGTACGGTATACCACAGTGAGCTGTGTCTCACTTAGATTAAAACACGTATTTACGACGACCAGCAAACCGTCGTTGAATTATAAAGCTTTGAATTTACGAAAAGCTCAGCTTTAGATGTGTATGCTTTTATTTAAACAGAAGTGCATGTATTGCACTATTGGTACATGAAATATGCTATGCATCCATATATATATATATCTTCCAAAACCAACAGAGAGTTGGTCAAACAACAGCCATTCTAATTGACAGCATCTATTATTGTGTTTCCCCCCAATAAAAACCATCCGCCGCATGATATGTGGTGCCTGATAACACGAATTCTTCTTGGAATTGGCAATTTCCTCGGGACATTATTAAGTATTCAGCAATCGGGTTCTTCTTATATAATTAATAATTTAAGTTTTGCAGTATCGACTAATTGGTCTCATTTAGTATATGCAAGTCTCCGTTTAAGTACGGGATATACAAAATGTTTAGTAGAACCAGATATAACATACTCACAAGAGAAAAAGTGATTCATCAGATTAGAATAAAATCGCATATGACTTCTTGGAATTTATTAAAGCCAAGACTTATTTATCGTAATACACCAGTGTATTTGATATATATTAACTATATATTAACTATGCAAATTAGGACCAAATCATGGGCTTGTACACTGTAAAACATTTACTCCCAATAATTTCCACATTATATATCGTATGATTCTTTCAGACAGACCTCAGTATGTATACAGAGGGCCTTAGATGCTGTATTTCCTGTTTGACTTTAATATTTACGATTTCTTTATAACTTATTTGTAGTGTATATGTGATGTCATGTAAACAACTAAAAGACGTCATTATCTACAAATTGGCACCACTAGAGCAGTGGCAGAAAAACTATAACGTGGCTCCAGCGTAAATGGAGTGTCTATAATCGAATGAGCAGCAACTCTGCAGTTCAGGGTGAGAAGGTTCTAGGCCCGTTCTCCATATTTTATCTCGATGTACATCGAGGATGAGCCTGGCATCTTCATTCCTGTTAGGCGCCATATAACCTTTCATGTGTTGGTGCGCCTTAAAACCCCAATTCAATGAATCAACAAATTTGCACCGTGTCAAAGGTAAATCGACAGCATTGAAAGACAATTTCACATTTAAGGTGTTTATTGGGATAATACTGTTTATCAGATTATTTGAACGCAGTTTTACATTCGTAACTTTGTAACTGATTTTAATAAACAGAGTATCAAAGGGGATATTTGGAAATCGCCACGCACGAAAAATATACAAATTAATGCAGTCTCTGTTTGAGTGAGACTGTTCATGAAAGGTAGTGACCATTTTTGTCAACGTTCACGCCTGGCCTGAACAGAACTCAATATGTAAAATGTCAATAGTACGACTATTTTAGCCATCACGAAGATGGTATGCATATGACAGTGAACATAGAACCTTCAGTATGGTATAACTCTCGTCAGATAACATGATAGGATATTCGGCTTTCTCGTAGCATACTCGGCTCAGACTCGCATCCTATAAATAATACAAATGTCAGTATACTACGAGAAAGCCGAATATCCTCTATATACATCATTTATGTTCTAAGCGTTATAAGCATGTACGCGTACATATTGTTTCATTCGCGACTCTTATATGGTTTTCATAATTGCACATGGTAAGTTAGCAATGAATAGTTTCTTTGAGTTTTTCATTTTGATAACGCAGTCTTATAATTGTATAATTGGTAGTAGTGAACAGTTTATCTTTGTTTTTAATGCACGCTAACGCACATGCATTCCTTACATGTGAACAATTGTATTTCTGTTCTGATGTGTACTTCTAGAATGTCGTGCTTGATTCAAAATGTTTGGTAGGAAGAACTGATGGAAAAAAATGGTAAGAAAGTTGGTAATAAAAAAACGTCGTGGCATGTTTACGTCTTCGTGACAACATTTGTTTTTCTCAATATTGTGTAAACTAGATATACAGCATGTTTAATTTGTGGAAGACAGAAATGCCTCCGACAGGGAGTAAACTCTACACAATTTACTAAAATACTTAAAAGCAAATTAGTGTGACATACTAGTAATTCTTTAATAATATATTAATAAACTACTGAACTATAATTTAGTGGCAGCTATAAGAACTATAAACTATATATAAGTAGGCAAACTATAACTTCTAGTGTATAAATCCCCGATATTAACCGACATATTTGCAGCAAACTTTAAGTAAAAGTGACAGAACCATGTCAACTTATTTTAACGTTAAATATAAAATGTCCCTTTAACATACTTCCTCCGTTTTCAAGTTTTTTCCAGACATGGTATTTCGACAAATCTCTCCAAAAGCTTTTTATAAAAGACAAGCTGTCAAAATAAAAGGCTTTAGTTACAGTCGTAAATAGCATAGACATCAGCAAGGAAATTAACTTCGTGTTTTTTTTTATTGGATTCCATGTACGCATTTTCGTTATTCCATTATTCGGTCCATCTGTATTGAGTATTAATAGTATCGTATATATTTTCTAGTTTTACAAATCAGTTATCGGAGTTGTTTATGTTCGCTCTATTGAAGTTTCTTGAGCGCGTTTCAGAATCTCCTGCTTTTTGATTGGTAGATCTATTAAATCATGTGACCTATACTTATCGTGCATAATGTACTTTGTATTTGTTTAGCATTCTGCTTGACTGAAGCGTATATCCGTTTGCGAACAATGTATATCGGATTAACAAATTAAACATACAATGGCAATGACAATTACATCATTTTATTCAGTATTTTAGACCTCCAGCCCATAATACAAATATTACAAATATACTGTGGTGAACATTTTATAGTAACAGTGTGAATAAAATAGAGGATATTTGTTGTTTTGGAGTGAATAACATATTTTTTGCTCGACTACAAAAAAAAGTCCAAAGATATTTTATTTATACCCAAATAGAACAATTTGTTTAATACATTTATATTGGCAATCATTTCCTTTTAACTTTTAATATCCATTTCAAATCATTGTTTGAATAGAATGTACAATGCGAAGTGTTTTTCTCTCGGCATGTTTCACTTGCGTAGGAATATCTTGTGAGCCGGTTTAATGTGCATCTGTGTTAGTTGTACATTAAAAAAGTAGTCCTGACAGCTACAGTGAAATAAAACTCTATATTTCACAGTGTGGAATAACACTTTTATATCACTGGTAAAATACAGTTTTTCATTGCATATCATAAAATAAATGCATGTACATAGAAAATACACAATTCAACGTACATCTAGATCTTGTGTATTGCAATAGCGTTACCTTATGGTATATTATTGATAGTTTGAAAAAAAACCAGATGTCTTTCATTTACATAGCAGTGACAGTTTATATGCATTGGTTGTTTTCATTAAACCATAGAATGTATTCAAACTCGTATTAGTGGAGCGCTGTGGTCTAGTGGTAGAGCGTTGGACCCATGATCAAAAAGTCGTTGGTTCGATCCCCGCCATTGCCATATGCGTTGTGTCCCTGTGCAAGACACTTTATCTGCATTTGCTTAGTACTGGTTCTACCCAGGAAGACATCGAGAGCGATTCAAATAAGTTCAAAGAGCTTTCGCTACAATCGATGTAAAATAAATAAGTTTAAACTAAACTCGTATTGACAAAATTCATATTCATATTAACATACAAAAAATGATTTCGAAAATCTTCATAATACGAACATTGCAAGATTACATGGTATTCGTCATCTGCATTCGTTACACTTCATTGGATGTGGTCAGCAGTTTTAGATACGTTCCGTAAATGAAGTGCATAACAGACTGATTAAATGGACTTTAACCGAAAAAAGACATCTTGAAATTTTAAAATATACTATCATCAAACAAGGTATAAAAGTCGAACAGAAAATGTAGCAATCACAGAGCACACTCGTCCAAAAACCACGAAATTAAATCGAACAAAAACAACTCACATAAAAGTGTATTTTGCATATTAGGTAATATATTAAGGCGGACCGGCTTACGCGGTATTATTGGCGGCGCGCCAGAAGCGCGCTGCCTATATTGTTGTTGCATGTTGGGGTAAAAGACTGGCCAAAATGTTGGGGGTAAAAGACTGGCCATAGGATCGTGCTGTTGTATTGAAATTGGCGCTATGTCATAGGTTCATATAAAAGCTACAACTTTGAAAAATTATATAGTTGTTCTACATCATAAGATGACCAAGCATATCTACTCAGGTTTCATAACTCTATGCTGCTTTCTGCAAAAGTTATGCCCCTTTTTGAACTTAGTATATTGGTTAAGTTTTCCGTTAAGGCCCACTTTTATATATATGTATTTTGGGTGTTCTGGCCCAAAGCTCTCGCTCTGCTCGAGTTTGGACCAGATGAGAGCTTTGGGCCAGAAACACCCAAAATACATATATATAAGTAAATCACCATGAAATGGTGATTTTACTCGATTTATTAAAACTTTTTTAAAATAGGGGTAGTGAAGATTGCAAGTTTAATTTTTTTATCAAAATTATAAAATGTTTATTTAATACAAAACAAATTTGTCGATTTGTTATCAAAATTACATTCAATTAACAATTTTCTGACTTGAATACAAAGGTGGTGGATCTTACTCATACACATTACTAAAACAATTTATTACACACTTTTTAGACTTTTTTGTAATGTTGCCATTGCTTCTTTTCTTCCCTGTTCCACTAGTTGTTTTTTTTGAGCTTCACTTATTTTAGCCTTTTTTTGTTTGGTGTCTTCTTTTAAACTATAATATTTATCTAACTCATCTAAAATCATCTTAAACTCTTGATCAGATATTTGTGCATCACTCAACGCTTTTGATATTAACTGCTTTATACTATTTAACTTAGGCTCTGCCAAAGTTTTTATTTCATGATGTTTTTGAGCTTTTACATTAAGCTTGCGTCTGATAAAATTAATACAAACACCTGTAGCTCCACATACTATTGCTGCTATTTCTAAAGGTAACAAAACTGGAATAACAAATCCAATCCCAGCCATAATAACACCTGCAGATATTAAGGTAGTGTCAATTCCATCTGTAATATTAATACCGCGTTTATATTTTTTATAAAGAGACTGACGTATATCTCGTTCAGTAATTAACTTTTTTTCAATTTCTGAAATCTTTTGTAATCTATAATTTTGTCCGTCTTCCACTGGCAACTCAGGATATAAACTTGGTGCCGTTGGTTGCTTCATTTTTATTAATAAATAAAAAATTAAATTAATTCAATTAATAATGATGCCACCGTATTTACAGCGGTAGCGTTAGCAACCTTGCATACAAAGTTAACAACAGAACCAGCACCAATCTCTAAAGGTTTATCAAAATTATCATGATTGCGTGGAATGATGTGAAGCGTTATACCATAATTTGGTTATTCAACACCATTGACAGAAACTATTACAGTTACGTCACCAACTAATCGTTCACATGCTTAACCTATTCCCATAATCCGTCCATGGCGTGTCATTACATGCCCACATTTTTTTCTGCCCCGCCGTTACCAAATGAGAGTATTCTGTTTGATACAAGTGGGCCCTTAGCCTCTGCAAATATTGTTATAATTCCATATTTAAGATTATCAACTCTATTTTTTAAATGATTAAACTGGTCAACAAAAGGCACAATTCGCCTTAAATAAATTTTGAACATCATTTATTAAAGCCTCTAAGTCTTCTGTTTTTTTAGGTCTTGTTGGTCCAAATATACTCATTGTTTTTTTTATAAAAATATATTTTTTAAATAATTTCTAAAACACAACTCATAGGCAAACCGTGATTATTTATTTTGTTGCCATACTCATCTCTGACTTCTATTTTCAATTCTGAAATTGCACCATTCATAAGACAGTGATATTCAGGATAAAAACTTGTATATACTATATCTCCAAACTGCTTATTTACTATAGGCACAACACCTATAATAGTGCTTGGTGCACCATTGAAATAATTGCTACTCGTATTAACTTGTTTCAGATGAACATATAGCTGTTTGTAAGGAGCTAAATCCATTGGGTAATCTCCTATATTACTACTTGTCAACCATTTTCTGTCCTTGTATCCCAGCATTTTTGAAAGACCGCTTGACATTCGTGTTTCTATTGGCGGATGCGAATGTATAATTACGAAGCCAGCTTGGACAATATTGTCCAGAATAATCTTTTCATTTAGCAATTTAAACTGATGTGCCAACTCGTGAAAGTTATAAAGTCCACCTGGTAAATGTTCTATTTTAGCTGGGTTTCTTGTCTTTATGGTTTCATTAATAATATTATACCAACCGATAGTGTATGTAAAACTTTTTAATCCAACGCGCTTAGTTCCATCTCTATTATCGATATACTGTTGTAAATTAATAGAGTTGTCTATGTTTGAAATTGTATGAAACATTTTTTTTAATATATAAATATAAAAACACAAATAAAAATGATTTCTAAAGAATTCAAATATAACCCGGATGCTCAATATTCAAATACTTTTAGCAAGAAAGTGATAGATATAATAAATCAAAACATAGTCATAACATCAGACGGTAAAGGCTTTAAAGCATCATTTCCAAATGTCTTTGAAAAATACAAACTCCCATACGTTAAATCAGATGCTATAGTCCAACGCTGGGGAACAGATTGGATGTTATTTTGGCAGAATCAGTTAAACTTTGCTATTTGGTGCGCCACAACTGGATGTGGCATTGATTTTAACAATCATCTAAAAGCTGATACTCTGGTTGGTTAGTTATTTCGATTTCATGTCTATTACCAAGTCAGAAGAATATTATTTGAAATGAGTGTAGCAATGCCACAAGACTCAAATTGGAATGCATTTAGTAACACATATAACCGAAACGCATACGAGAGAATATGCAAGGAGTTTAATGTTGACTTATATTCAGACTGGAGACAGAAACAAAGCTATAATGATGGGCTAGGAATAATTTATAATTACTGGACACATATTGGTTATCATCCTTTGATAAATACTGTATACGACAACAAAACGATGAGTTTTACAGTCTATGAGAGTGATAAAACATATCACATTGATTACATTGCACAAGGATCTGAGGCTGACAACAGCTGTTCACTTTTATACTAGATTGTTCATCTGGATTTACAAGAGCAGGAGTAGAAAGAATCAATGACAGCATAAGAACATACTGCTGGGCAATCCTTGGCTCACAATCACAAACAAGAACTGATATACTTGGAACTGGAACGGCATTTGATGCACAGAAACAATTTTTAGCAAATGTAGAGGATGCAATAAATAGCCCCATCGACTTGCCCAGTCAAATTTTAAGATATGAAAACACCTTAAAATAAGCAAGAAGTAAAGTAAATTTTGTCTATGGAAGTGGATTGTACATGTCTCCGAGTGACATGGAATTAAGAATCGGAACAATACAAGACTACAATAATGAAATTGTAATAGCAACCGATGCACAAGCATTAGGATTGAACAATGATGTAAATGTAAAACCAGTGCCACCAAAAAATATTCAACCTTTTCAAGGCACCACAACAAAGAAATTTTTACCGGAACATTCTAATAAATCAATACATAAAACTGTGGAACATAACCCACCAGAAATACAAAAAATAGCGATTGAACACGAAGATAACAAAACAACTATAATTGTTGGTACTATAGTAATAGGTCTTGCTGCATTACTTATTTACGAGATTTACTAAACCACTCTTTAGCTGCCACATACAACAAACCGGAAACAAACACAAGCAGAGCCCATAGATTGTTACCAAGCCAATTAATAACATTACCTGTTGCAGATAAAAGCCATGATACTATTGCACCAATAACTCCTGGAAGTGCTGCAGCAGCTTTACCAGCCAGGTTGGCAAGAAGTTTACCAAGATTAAATAGTTGTTTTTTTATCCAATCTTTTACACTTGATGGATCAGGCTTTGGGGTTGGAGTTGGAGTTGGAGCAGCACTTGATGTGGGAATAATAGAATTAATTATCACCCCAAGAATCATACCAAACGCAGTCAGGATACTAACAATAGTAATACCTTGCTCCCTAAACAAGGTTTTGATCCTCTCACCAAGAGTTGTATCCTCGTTTAACATTTTGTTTATTGTCTCTTTTATTCTGCTTACTTGGTTACGAAAAGCTTCTCTGTTCTCATTGATAGCATCCATTCTTGCACCTCTCTCAACTTCAAGGTCTTTGATGCGATCGCTAATTCTTTTAATCTGGAATTCATCATTATCAGTCTTAGCTTGTTCTAACTTTTGTTTTTCTCTTGTTATGTCTTTATCAAGTTGTGTGAGTTTTGCTACGTTATTGGTAAGTTCTTCCTTGACAGTTGTCATCGCTTTTACTATTCCATCCATTTCACGCTTGTCTATATTTGTTTGTGTTGAAACATCAGGACGCTCAATCACATCCCAGTCATATAATGATGTCTCTATGTTATCCAGTGATGCGTTTATGTCATCTATATCACGTGATAAATCTTGTAATGGAATAGCATCCACATTATCTGGTAAATCGTTTATTGTGCTCTCCAACTCTTGCAACGCTTGTCGAGCTTTTTGTGGTAATTTTGTTTTACTGTCATACTCCGGCAAATTCAAAAATTGTCTTATCTCCCTTGTTCCCCCAGAGCCAATAACCCTGTTATATTCATTTGCCAAAGAACCAAGGGAAAGAAATGTTGCATCACCTTGCTTGGCAGTTATTCTTATTTCTTTATCACCAACAAACCAGTATAATGTTTTACCATCATCTGATACTTTAAACTGGTCATAATCCATTTTGTCAGGTGCCATTTTATATCGTTTTCCTATTTCATTATAAAAGAATTTTACAAGATTTTTTTTGTGTGCTTCAAGTTCGGATTTTCTTAATTCCCCCCGAAGGTCAGCAAGATGATCGCTTTCATTAAGAAGACTTCTTAGAACAGGCTCATCAGGCACCATTGGTAAATCATCATCATAATATTCATCATAATCATCTGGATCGAACGCAGGATTTACAAATCCACCCTCAGCCATTGTTTATTTTATTTAATTTTAAAAAATATATTTAAAAAATAAAAACAATGTCGGCTTACGGAAACAAACTCAGCCCTCATAGAAAACTAAGAGAACCTCATGGTGCCAAGGGCATCCGCACAAGTGTAGTAATAACTAATAATCCATCAACAATAGACCAAAACCAGCAACTGCTTGTGAGATTTCCAAATCTAAGTACTAATGATGTAATAGTTCCTCGTACTGCTCGTCTTGCCTTTGAAATAGAACTTAAAAGCAGAACAGACGCCAATGCTACTCTATTTCAAAATCTGGGTAGAACAATTGTAAAAAAAATGACAATAAGAATAAGTGGCAATGAAGTCATGTCAATAGATGACAGTGATATATATCATTGTTATGTAGATTTATGGAAAAGCCCTACTGAACGATTAAACACAGCTTACCAAGGTATTGGTAAAGCAAACATGTTAAAACATAGAGTTAGCGCGGGATATGCTTCCTCAGACACCGGAGATGAAGCTATAGCAGCAGCTTTTGGAAATAGATTTTGTATTCCACTGGACTTTGAAATGTTAGAAAGTCATATGCCATTTCATCAAGCGGGGCTTGGTGATAGGTTAGAATATGAATTAACGTTTAACGATTATAACAAAGTTATCAAAAGCACTGATGCTGATGCATCTTATGTAATAAAAAATATCTGCTTGGAATTTGATACGGTTTGTGATGTTGAATTATCCAGACAAATAAAACAGCAAATCAATGGTAAGATGTCATTTATGTATGATCGTATCTTGCGACATAGAAAAATAATAGCAAACAAATCTGATACTCTTTGGAACATCAACATTAATGTACCAGCACGGAGCATGAAAGGTATTTTAATGCTGTTTGAAGACCCAGAAAGAACAAGCACAGAATCCTTTTACAACCCAAAGATTGAAAAAGTTGAAATGACAATAGAGGGAGTACCAAATCAGTTGTATAGTCAGGGCATGAGGGCATATCAACATTGGGATGAAATTAACAAATATTTTGCCTTGACATAAAAAAGAAACAAAGAGACAGAAATAGCAGCGAGGGACTTAAACTTTACCAGTGTTTCTCTTGAGACCTATTTGACAAAATCATATGCTTTGTGGCTTGACCTTAGAACATGTGATGACAATTTATTACACGGCAGTGGAAGAAGAATAGAAAACGGCAGTGAAGGCATAACGATATTAATAAATAAAAAAGCAGATGCAGATCAAACTTTAAATATTTATCTATATATAATACAAGATGCGCAAATCAATTTCGAAGATGGAAGATTCAAAGAAGCAGGATACTAGTTTGCAACAAAAATATCCTAAATATTCACAAAGTGCCATTATTTGTGGTCAGACAGGCTGTGGTAAAACAGAGTTTGTTCTTGACATACTTGAACAAGAGTATGTTGGAGTTTTTAAACATATAATTATATTGTGTCCAACCATAGAGTGGCATGAGGCTTATAAAAATAGATCCTGGATAGGAGATGTGAAAAACCCTAAAGATAAAAAAATAATAATTGTCAATCCCGTTAGCAATGGTAAAGAAATGCTACAAGAACTGTTGCGTTTCTTTTTCAAACAATATGCTGGCCAGCCCACATTATACATTATTGACGATTGCTCAGCCACAAAAGAATTAACAAAGAAAAAAGATATGTTATCAGAGTTGGCATTCTCTGGTCGTCACGCTAAACAATCAGTGTGGGTCATTTCACAGAGATATAATTCTGTATTGAAAGATTTGAGAGAGCAAGCAAAATGGTTGTGTATATTTTACACCAAGGACAGAGATAGTTGTGAAAATTGTTTGAGAGAAAATGATGTTATTCCGACGTTGGAGGAGAGAATCAGAATAAGAAAAGCTTTAGCAAAGACTAAATATTCGAAGTTGATATTGAGGACTGACCAACCAACTGGTTATTGGGTTGAATAATTTTTTTCAAAAATAAAAACTAGAGTGCCCATATAATCAATGCACTCAATGCACTCAATGCACTCAATGCACCAAACAATATCGGTACAACATCACTACTCATGTTTTCCGGGGCTTGTAAAACATACCCTCTTGGCTCACATATAAAATATTCTACGCCATCCTTTGTCACAGAAATTACAGGCGTTTCATGTGCACCTTTTTCGTACGTTTGTAAAAAATCACTTTCTGAAACACATATACAACATTTTACGTCATCTCTTGTCATAACATCCAGTGCTATTTTATTTTTGTTATAATCACTATTTTCACCGTCTGTTATTTTCAAATCCATTTTTTCTTATATAATAATTTTTTTTATTATTACAAAATATATTTATTTTACGCAGGTATAATACCTTTTTTTACAACTGTTGCTGATAGTAATACTAACAGCAAAGTAGCAATGTTAATAGCAATACTGACCATGAATATAGTATTGCTAATAGCATTGCTCATAGCAAAGTAGCAATGTTAATAGCAATGCTTGCAGCAAATTAATAATGTTAATAGAAAAAATAGCAATCTTATTAACAATGCTATTAACAATACTAACAATTACTAGTTGCATGAATATCGCTGCTAGTTGTTTTGTATTTTATATTTATTTCAAGATAAAAAATAAGATTAATAATATAAAAATGAATGCGGAAGAACTATTACAAAATATATCGGAACAGACGGAACCAGATGAATCAAAGCAACAAGAAACAAAAAAAGAAAGATTATCAGCCATAGTGGCTGGCGGTGGTAGTCGTCAATATTTGGGTAAGGACATACAACTCACAAACATAGATGGCATGCCACCAGATGAATTAACAAACTTTACTGCAGATATGAAGCACGGCTTGGGGCAAGCATGACTAAAACTTTAGGCAATTCTTTTATTAACTTGTATGTGATGGGAGTATCAAAATATTTTAATGTAACCAATCCACCAAAGCTGATAGAAGATTTGGAGGAAGACCCATTTATTAATCATGCTTTGACAAGCGCTTGTTGTGAGTTGTATTACAGGTATGGAATGTGCTTAGCACCATTTACAGCAATACTGACAACTGTTAGACATATCGATTTTAATAAAAATAAAAATATAGATAATATAAATGGAGAACCAAGAGAGTGAAGTTATACCTGTTGTTACACAACCTGTTGAACAACAAAAAGTAAAAAATCCAAAAAGAATAGAAGCTGGAAAAAAAGGAGCAGCGGCAAGAAAGGCAAAGCGTTTGCTTCAGGATGCAAATCAAGATGCTGCAAATCAAATAACAAAAATAACAATAGATGAAGAGGAACCAGAAATCAAAATAAACGTATACAAAAATTATATTCCACCGTGTCTGGTTTTATTAGGCATTGCTGGGTTGGGTTTGTATATTTATAACAAGAAATCTGCTATGCAACCTGTAGCTGTGCAACCTGTTCATGTTGCACCAAAAGACCCGTTTGATTTTTAATAATTTATTTTAAAAAAATAATCATATAAAAAAAATGGCAGCAAGTATTGACGGAAAACAAATTGTAAATATGATGTATCATGCTGGAGTGGAAACACTTTTAACTATTGGATATTCTGAGATTGGCAGAAAACTACTAAAAAGACCAGCCCCTAAAGTGGATTTTAATATGGTAGATGTTGGGATGCTGTCTGTGGATATAATGTTAGCAATGGCTACAAAGGATATGCTGATTAAGCAAGGTATTATTCCTGCAGATATTATGAAATAATTTAAAAAAATATATATATATATAAAAAAATGGCAAGTGCAGTAGCAATGATGATAGGTGGCGCATTAACAAATGCATTTGCGTTTAGCGGTTCAAATTATTTATTTTCAAAAATGGGAAGTCATTCAGATGAGGAAAGACAAAGGCATGACAAAGCAGTGGAACAATTAAACGCAGCACAAGCGGAGTGGAATAAAAAAAGAACAGAGAGATTAGATTTTATTAATAAGCAACTGCAAAAAGAGCATCATGCAGAGCAGACTTTTGATGATGTAGACCAAGCTATGAAACAGTATTATTATACAACTGGCAAACATTTGCTTTATGAACCGGAGCCCAAGTTGAGTGATTTTTATACACCATCTCCGGATCAACAGAATAGAGAAATTACGTTTATTGTGGTGGGCATGGCTGCAACTGGATTTGTGGCGTATAAATTGATTTCATAAAAAAAAAAAAAAGTTTAAAACTATAATTACTTTAGATTTTTTTGGAATAACTAAATATGTTACTTTGAAAAGACTAAGTCATATGCGTGATATCTATTTTTGTTGTTGTTTTTACATGGTTTCAATCCAAGTGGTCGAATATAATATGGTGGTTTAGCACTCTTCTCTAATTTATTTTTGAGATGATCAGGCGCCCATACTTCACCGTTGTCTAATAATGTCAATACCATGGATGGACCATATTCAGTTTCTACTATTTTCGTATCTGTAATAGTGTATATTTTATTTAGTTCCAAGTCTGTCCATTTCTTTGTGCTATTTTGATATTGCTCTTCAAGCAGTTCATCAAATTGTGCAGTTGTGATATCCATTTTTTCTTTATAGTTATATAAAGTTTAATCTTTAGTAGAAAAAAATGGAAAAGATTTATTACAGCCCAAAAGGAATTTGGAGAGGTTACACAGCAGTTAAAAAATTAGCAAAAGAGGCTGGTGTCAGTGAAAAAAAGGCATTAGAATTTTTAAAGAAACAAGCTGTGTGGCAAATTTATTTACCCGCACCAAAGAAAATAGTTAGACCCAGGTTTGATGTTTCTACTAAGAATGGAGTGCATCAAGCTGATTTGTTATTTCTGCCGCATGATACTTTTAGACGCAAGACTTATAAATATGCGTTGACTGTGGTTGATATTGCAAGTAGATACAAAGAAGCAGAGCCGCTGACTTCCAAGGATAGCAAAGAAGTTGCTAAAGCATTTGAAAATATATACAGTCGGCATCTGAAATATCCAAAATTATTACAAGTGGATCCAGGCAGAGAATTTATGGGTGCAGTATCGCAGTTGATGGCGAAACACAAAGTAAATATCAGACGAGGCAGAACAGAAATACACAGAGACCAAGCTTTAGTGGAAAGATTTAACAGAACATTAGCTGAAAGATTGTTTGGTTATCAGTATGCTATGGAAATAGATTCACAAAAACGTAATAGAGAATGGGTAAAGAGATTGCCAGAAGTTGTTAAAGCCATAAATGCGGAGACAAAAAAGCCTCCTCCTGTTGAAACAAAAATATTAAAAGATGATCCTATCTGTATGAATGCAAGTGTAAGATATTTATATCAACCCGGGGAACAAGAAGGTGGAAGACGCAGAGCAACAGATCCAATGTGGAGTGTAGATATTCACAAGATTAAAAGTTATATGGTGACGCAAGGTATAAGAGTTTATTATTTGAAATTACCAGCGCCACAGAGAGGATTTGTCAAAGAAGAATTACTTATTGTTCCTGCTGATACTCAAATTCATAAGTTTTTATAGAAACCATGTGCATCAGTTGTAATTCCATCTTCTCGGATGTATCTTTTTGAGTAAAATGGTGATAGTGTAACTTTGTTTACTGTTATGCCATATATTTGATGCTTCATTGATCGCATCATATTCATTTCATGGTGATATTTTTTCTTGTTAAATAGTGCATCCTTGTAGTTTTCAAAATTTATATGTTTTTTGACTACATAAGTTTTTACACCCTTTGCTTTTTTAATGAGTTGTTCATCCGCTCTCAAAATAGAATATAGCTTGGGTCTTAATCCAACATACTCAGCTATAGCAACACCAGCACATTCGTCTTTCATTTTACCTAATACTTTTTTTTTTTTTGTATCATCGTGCATTGGGTGATTTTCAGGATAATCACTTAGGTCATATTCATCTTTCATTTCAGCCATGTCTTTGTATGCATCATCTGTTCTGATGTCTACAAGCAAGCTGTCAGTATCTGTGTATAATAAAGTACAGTTATCTCCGTACCTTTTTGTCAAAGTATTATAATACCAATCATACATCATGTACTTTGATAAATCCAATACTGCCATCCCAACATAGATTGGTTTGTTTAATGTTAATTTTGTTTTGTTTACATGTATTGCTGACAATTCATCTGAAAACTTTATACGCCTGTTAAAGTTGGGTTTGGCTATTATTTTTCTTATCTTTTCATTTTCAGAGCCGTCAGTTCTGACTAGTTTTATATCAGTCCGCTTGCGTACATTTTCCATTGTTTTGCCAAACACAGAGTTGTTCATAAGTTTATAAAAATCTTTTTCAAATTGTGATTTAGCTTTTTTCCTAAGTTCTGTGTTTAAATTGATGTATGATTTCATCCATGGTTTTTAATTAAATTCTAATACTCTGTGTATTTTCTTTAGTTTCATGCCCAAAGATAAATACAGTTCCAGGTTTTTGTAATGTATCACATATTTTTCTTTGTCCCTAAGATTGGGAACTAGTTGTTCCGTATTTATCATGCTATTATTTTCTAACAGATCTGTTTGGTATTTAGACAACCATTCTTTTTTCACTGCTAATCTTTCCGGTGCGAGCGGATAGTCATTGTGAGCTTCATTGAGCTCTTTAGGATATACCAAATCAACTTCAAGTATTTGTCCTTTGCCAGGTTTTGGTTTAGAATATTTTCCTTTCTTGTTTTTGGCTTTCCAAACAAAGCCAGAATATGGAAGTAGCTGACTTATTGCCCACCCATAAAGATTATTTGCATCAAAATACATTAAAAATCTGTTTTCCTCTCTAGTGTTACAATCTGCTACATGTGGATTGTTTGCTTTGGCATATCTTTTTGATACCATACTTATGCCACCTCGCATTCCTTTTTCTAGAAACAAGTGCATGTCAATGTCTGTCAAAAGTTCTAAATCTATTTTTGAATGTTTAAGTAAAGCATCCCAAGATAATCCAGGTGCTTTATAGTAATGTAAAGCATCAAGTTTGTATGCACTCATACATGTTTTTCTAAAAGTTTGAAACACATCTGCTAACAGAGTTACATCAGTTTTTAAATATAAATCATGATAGTCTCCAAGAGTTTTACAGTTAAACTCTTTCCATATTTTTTGAGCATATTCGTAATCTTCGGGACTTATACTTTCATCTGAGAGACTACTGTAAAACTTTTCTATAGGCGGTAATTGCGTTTCCTTGAATTTTTCCATCCTGTCCATATATTCGTATGGATAAACACCTTTTCGTAAAAGTAAATCTGTTTGTTCCCTAAACTGATTTTTGGTAATTTTGAAATCAGATTTGTCTGTTGCTTTGACTAATTTTTCCAGAGACGAAGCCATAAACTGAAAGCTATCTAAAAATCTAAGTTGCCCAGCACTAAATGAAATATCCTTTTCAGCGTTGTTTGGAATGCATGTAATATTACCTGTCATTTTATGTATTTTTTGCATTATACGATGACTATCATATCCTTTGAGGTTGTGAAATACAACAGGGATGATTGTTTTATTTGGTTTTAGATTTAGTTTTAGGTTGCAGTTTTTATGTGCCGCACCTCTGTATTCTCCTGTAAAATGACAGTGGTCTCTTACTTTACAGTTTTTGCCACATTTCCTACCTATTTCATTTTCGCATATCCAGCAGTGTGTTGCTTTTTCATAATCTTCCTTATTTTGTTGTGTCATAATTAAGGGTTTTGGGTGAGCAAACATTTTATTAATGTTGCTCTTCTCACATTCTAAGTGATTTAAAAACTTTTCAACAACATCTTCACCTCTGTAAATAACAGGTTCTTCTGTTTTACCATCATATCTGACAACTTGATATCCAAATCCACAAGCTTCGTGCACACTTGTGATTTCAGATTTCTTTCCAAATTTAATTGATTCTGGTTTGATTATACTCTCAAAATCAGCATATATTGCATAAGGCACAGGCATCTGATTTTGATGATTTTTAAATTTTACAGTATTTTTACCTTCTTTTGGCATTTCTATTCTGCAAGAATTTTTGTTAATACCATCACAGTCTTCTTTGTGTTTTGTAAGTAGTAGTTTTCCAGAATAGCTGTGAAGGCAACGATCGCAGAAGTAAGTTTTACCATGATGTTTGTTTTGATCGTAAAGTAATCTATTTAAATTTTTAATCCAGCAATAGTGATATTTTGTTGTTAATTTTTTTGGTTCTTTGGAATAATCATCAGGGTTATAGTTGTCATCTATAATTCCTTCTTCATTATTTGGATCGTCTTCGTTCTCTGATTCAACCTCAGTGTCTTCAGATATTAAGATCAAATTAATTCGTTCAATATCTTTTGGTTGTTCTGATATTTTATATGGAAAAACAGATACCTTTTTATTTTTTCCTGTTATGGTATATCCATAAACATTAATAGCAAGATTATTTTGTTTTTCTACTTTGGTTATTTGAGAAATTGGAGTGGGAAAGTCAATGTTATCTTTCTTCAAAAACTCTATACTAGGATACTTTGATAATCTGTATGTATGATCTGCAGCTGGATTTAAAGCAGAATTTATTGCATGGAATAAACATTTATCATCATTGTTTTTCACATTTATAATTGCTTTCTTATCAGCTACTGCTTTAGGTAGAGGAATATATGAAGAACCTTTTAATGGTTCATACTTTGCAAAATTTAAGTAAAACGTAACACAGTGATCAATCTCCAATCCAGATGCTGGGTTTGTAAATCTTTCAAGGCTCTCTTGTATATTTGCAGATGATTCATCGTAAAACTCATCTATTTTTTCAGAGGTTAAAATTGCATTTTGTTCACTATGTAATACTGCTGTGGTGTATTTTTTGGTATCACCATC
Organism: Cyrtodaria siliqua; assembly: GCA_037043455.1. Taxonomy (NCBI): domain Eukaryota; kingdom Metazoa; phylum Mollusca; class Bivalvia; order Adapedonta; family Hiatellidae; genus Cyrtodaria; species Cyrtodaria siliqua. The sequence goes on along the minus strand of JAWPHD010000127.1, from coordinate 135,246 downwards.
ATCTTTGAATAAATTTACAGTGAGACCTAATTGAAACTTTAATCCATTCTTTGTCAGCTCTTTGCTTATTTGTTTTGTTATAATAGATTTTTTATCACGAAATAGTTTTTGAGGGTCTTTGTATTTCTCGGCAGATATTTCGTATGCTTTAAAATAGCCACACATTGGTTTGTCAACCAGTTTTAATTCTTCTTTAGATTTTCTATCATTAAGCTCTTTCAATTCATTTATAACATTGTCTCGTGATTTAGCATATTTCTGATTTTGCTCATCTTGTAATTTATCATATTTCTGCTTTTCTCGTTTACGTTGTTTCTTAGCACGTCGTCTCTTGAGTAAATTTTCTAATGTTTGAGATTTAACCTCTTTTGAAGTTTCCTTTGGAACTTCTTTCAATGCATTTATACCGTTAGATAGTGTTTGCTTATCTATTACACCTGTATCAAACAGGCGTATTAAATTTTCTATAATCTCTTCAGTCTTCATTATTTCTTTTTGATATACTTATATTTTTTTTTTATTTAATATAAAAAAATATATCAAAAAGAAACAATGGAAATTAATGTTTGTAAATTTCTTAAAATTGGATTACACGATCCTAGTAAAAATAAAACTACAAAAGATTCTAATTATTGCAGTTTGCATAAGTATAGATTAAAAACAAGTCATGTATTGCCGTGCTCAATATGTAAAAAAGGCACAAGAGCAAAAAATAAAATTTGTGCTGATTGTGGTGGAGTTTCAGTCAGAATAATGACACGTTATTGGAAATTTAAAGATTATAATGCTGAGTGCTTAAAATTTAGACGTATTGATGTTTAACCATATAAAAAAAAAACATTTTATAATTTTGATAACTTATAAAAAAAATTAAACTTGCAATCTTCACTACCCCTATTTTAAACAAGTTTTAATAAATCAAGTAAAATCATCATGAAACATTTCATGGTGATTTATTTAAAAAAAAATAAACTTGCAATCTTCACTACCCCTATTTTAAAAAAGTTTTAATAAATCGAGTAAAGTCACCATTTCATGGTGATTTATTATATATATATGTATTTTGGGTGTTTCTGGTCCAAACTCGAGCAGAGCGAGACCTTAGGGCCAGAACACCCAAAATACATATATATCACTTTTTAGCCATATGTTTTTAGAAAAAAATACGACTTATTGGCGTCTGCGTATTTGGTTAAGTTTTATGTTAAGTTGCACTTCTTTCAGTAACTATAACAGATACAGCTTTGAAACTTTGCTTGACGCAGGCCATGCAATACTGGTTTCCACTCAGGAAAATCTCATGATCAGCCCTACGTGGCACACACCTATGACAAAAATTAATGTCAAACATTCAAAAAACCAAACTGTATGATATCTTACCTCTACAAACCACTTCTTCCGAATACATGTCCACCTACCCCCAGCCATTTGTCACATTTCACTGAACATATCAGCTTCTTTTTCGATGTTTTTCATTATTTAATTCAAACTACCTCAATATCCTAAAAATCTTCATAACATTCTAGAAATATTTATCATCAGCAATTAATGCAAACATTTAAATATGTTTTGATATCTTAAAGTATGTGCCTTTGTTCTCAAGTTAATATTACTTACTGTTGCCATATAACTTTTTGTAATTTTTAAAATATTTCTACATTTTTATTATATAATAAAAATTTGCAAATAAATACATATGTTTGTTTCCTACTTTTGAAAACATACAGCTCCGCCCTGATGCTTTGCATCAGTTTCTTCCTGTTCGTATTCGTTAAAACGAAAATGATTGACTAAATACTGAAAAGAGGATCCCATGGAAGCAGCAAATACAAGCATGATAAACAGTCTGCTATTTTGCTCACTTGTTTGGGTTAGTTGCTTCCAATGGATCTCCTTTGCAGTATGTATTCGCAGCATTACGTGGTCTCGCCTTAATTCAAAGCTTATATTAACTGGATTTTATAACGGTTATTTCGGCAATAAAACACGTTTAAAACATTTTTTACTGAAGAAATGCGATAACTGTTTACAATTACCAATTAAATGTTGTAATTTTACAATATGCCAACTGTTTAAGCCGAAATTAAGGTTTTATTTCATTCCCCATTTTAGCTTCTTGGAGAAGGGGTTGGATGGGGTATGGAAGTTAATACTCGGACCACGTCATGGAACAAATACACACTGATACATTCCGCCTATTGATCAGGATGTGTCATTGAGCTGGGATGAGTGATAAAGGCAAGCATATTATATTGTATTTGTTTCCAAAATCAGTCAAAACTAAGCGTATAAAACACTGAATCACGCTTATATCCAATTTTCAGTTTTGATTAAACTGAAGGTTTTAAATCATTACAATTGAAATCGTCTGGTTCAGATAGAATTATATGTCATCTAGGAGATTTATTAGCATGTCAATAGCAGAAGAAATAATTCTATAACAATGGTTATGTGCCGTCTGTAATACAAGTGATCCTTCCTTAATAAATAAAATAACTCTCGTCACATTTCTCTTCTAAATGTTCTTAGCTAACATTTTGAAACACTCTTTTTTAACAAATATTGTGATTAGTAAAACTGTTCGTGATTATGACTTATTATCTGTATACAAAGTCAACGTTTATAACTTAAGGTTCAGCAGAGAAACAACGGATCCTTTACTGTATTTATGTACATGTAATCCTTTACTGTATTTATGTACATATACTCCTTTACTGTATCTATGTACATGTAATCCTTTATTGTATTTATGTACATGTAATCCTTTATTGTATTTATTTACATATAATCCTTTACTGTATTTATGTACATATACTCCTCTACTGTATTTATGTACATATACTCCTTTACTGTATTTATGAACATGTATTCATTTACTGTATTATTTATGTATCTGTAATCCTTTACTGTATTTATGTACATGTAATCCTTTATTGTATTTATGTACATATACTCCTCTACTGTATTTATGTACATATACTCCTCTACTGTATTTATGTACATATACTCCTTTACTGTATTTATGTACATGTAATCCTTTATTGTATTTATGTACATGTAATCCTTTACTGTATTTATGTACATATACACCTTTACTGTATTTATGTACATATACTCCTTTACTGTATTTATGTACATATACTCCTTTACTGTATTTATGTACATGTAATCCTTTACTGTATTTATGCACATGTACTTAGATCCGCAATATACATGCTGTACCACAACTGTATCAAGGCAAATTGACCCTATTACACAAAAAGACAACTCGCTAAATTAAAAGCCGCGTGTATTTCTGGAAATCTTCTTCAATAAATACCTTTAAAACTTGTGATTTTTGGAACTAAATCCAAATGTTGGTAGTACTAAAAGCAGATTGTTCAAACACATGTACACTTAAATGTAAAAGATTCCGTTACCGATGTGTCTCACGAATGGCTAACTCCGTTTGGTCCTATCAAAACAGAATTAATAATTATTTGGCGTAAATAAACCAAACCTGTGCATCTACCTCAGATCATGCTAGACTAATATATTTATAAGGTTTCTTCTTATCAAAAACGTACATGTAGCTGACAATGATATATCGATCTTTTATTTTTTTAACTATAAGTAAGTACGACATAAACCTACAATTTACTAAATGCAAATGATCTCACAACCATATCTCCCTACACTAGGCTTGATTCATTTATTCTTTAGTAGCTCTTGAACTTAACAAAGTTCCATATGAGGTCAAAATGTCGAATTCATTTATTTTATCAAACATTGTCTAAATCATTATATATCGTATACTCTAAAGTAATATTACCAAAGTGAGAAAGGCCACAGCTTCTTCACACTTCAAAACAAAGTTCAGGTCACACTCGTTCAATTAAAAATGAGAATACATGGTTTTACGGAAACTATAGTATCCAAACGCAATGACACAGAAGGCAAACACTGACGTTGTGTTTGATGATATATCAGACTTAAAAAGGATATAAAAGGACTTAACATACCGCGGAAATGCCAATAACGAAAAGTGGAACAGATCTCATCCGACCACGAACAAGCTGAAACGCGGAAAATAATGCATGCACTGGGTGCTAAGATCGGATGCTGGTTAAATGCTCTGATGCTTATTATAAATCCTTCTTATTTCCCATCACGGGTCTTTTGATGTACAAGTATGGACGTTATCCGGTACACCATAACACATGAAATGTTATCAGTGAATATGCTTGTGCGTGATATCACTGAAATAAATAAAACAACATGCTGAAAGATGTTTATGATGTACACAGATCCTATCTCTTATCAGGAATAAGTGATGAGGGCGCTACAAAAGGTAAAAACTTTTTATTTTTTGTTTGTTGTAGGACAATGAATAAGATTATGTGTCAGAAATCGACGATGTCCGGATAAGTCTTTTTATAATGGCACAGAAGGCTTAGAGTTACCTCCAAGAAGTTATCCATTGGAAATGCAAACATACTGAGTCAACATGTGGCTAGTGTGCAGTGTAGACATTGGAATGGCAAGTTTTGCTTTAAACAGCACTGTCTGGCCAATGCCTTACATCGTCAGTAGAGGTTTGACGACACACCTAAAGAGGATATCAAGACAATGTTACAAAATATTTCAAAATTTATTATATACCTATCAATAATTATATACATAGTACCTTCATTTTCTTACAGTGGAATACAAAAACCTGTTTCACCTCTAGAGGTTTTCTGAATCCGTATCAGTGTGCTATTGAAAATAGAGTTTGTATCACTATCCTACTTAAAATAGAACAGGGAAATTCCTAATAATGCTCGCATTTACACCAATTTGCACGAGAACGTCAAGACGGCGTTACGTCAAACAAACAAAAATAGTACTACGCACCAATGAACTTTAACTTGTAAGCTGTAGCTACACCCACAAATATATTAAAATACGCCCAGTTTTCTTCTACGCTTTATCAAAAAATAAGCCTTGAAACATTTAGAAACCTTCTTTATTGCATACATTTGCAAAAGAAATGTAAATATTTTATTCATATGTAGGAGGTATATAATAAAAGGATCATTACTAGAGTAGCGTGTTATGGAAGTTTGTAGGTAAATGACAGATGAAGGATCTCGCGAGAGGCGGAGCAATATACTCTTGATCAGACTGTCAATACAAATGGCAGAATACTTGTACTGTTCAATGAAATTATTTATATATTTTCACGTAATTAGAATTATTGTATTTGATTTTTTTATGATTTAATACGAAAATCGGAAAATATCAGGTAACTTGAATGATCTATGCTTAATTGAATATAATTGTCTAAAATGGCACTGTGTATCAACGTACACCGGATATTGCCACAAAAAGTGTAGGGAAATGTGTAAACACGAAGGTAAGATTTTTCCCACTACCATTTCTCTTTATCTGCTGCATGAAACCATGCAGATGGATACAAAATTTAATATTGTATTGCTCTATCCCAAATATGGATTGATTTGCATATTTTTTAAAATTTTATGAGAAAACTCGGCCTAATCACTGCATAATTTGTTATCACTAAGCTGACTTCGAGAATAACTGGTTTATCTGGGCATCAGAGACGAAATATAAATGATACGAAGTAGTTGTATGTAATAAACACCACTTCTATACCAATGGCAGTTACTTGACTTTTTATTTTTCGAGTAACTGATGTCAATGTGCTGAATCTTGTTAAGCACAGTACTGAGACTTGCAAAATACTGTATTTTAATTGTACTGTAATTAACTTGTTCAACCACATAGAGAATATCATGCGTGTATTGTCGTTCACGATCAAATTCATGCGGGTATTATTGTTATTAACGAGAAATTTAATATGTGTATTATCGATCGGAAGTCAAATTCATATAGATTTGTTTTCTGAATCAATTGTATCAAGATATGACCCGCATATTCATTACATACATTGATATTTTGGTTGAACTGCTTCTTACAAACACGGAGGAGGCAAAATAGAATTTTAATTAACGGATTGTCATATATTAAGAACATGGTATGTGTTAAGCATACACGGATTCAGGATTTTACGAGAGGTTTTTGAAGGTTTTTCTACCCAAATATCTGTTGTCTTTTTTTCAATATCAGGGTGGTCCAACATGACATACTTTATTTATAATATAAAAAATAATTTTAATCCTCTGATAGCGATTTATAATTTTTTTTATCGCAAACGAAGTCATTATAGTGGAAGAAAAATGAAAAACAACAGGTGTGAATGGGAGACCAGCATAACTTCTCATATTCATGTGTAGGGAAGACGCTTTCAAATAGGAAAATACAATCATATCTAATATGTCATTGTATCGAATTAATTTGTTACGACAGGGTAATAATCTTTCAACGATAGCTTAATATAAACCCGTAAGGTCTCACTACACATTTAGCTCCCTTGCATGTGACTGTAGGGTGATTCTTACACCATAACAAGTAGAGAATGTGACTTCTCACGATTATATGACTTTTGTATTCAATCATTTAATAAATGGAGTGACCATGCACCGATTAAATTCCCACTTAACTGTAATACTATTGTTGACGAGAGCGACGTTAAAAACAGCGTCAGTGAAAAGTGGAACAATGAACACAGACATGCATTCAGAGCGGGTTTAATTACAAAGCTTCCGCAGTTTAACGTCTCACTAGTGAATTAATCAACACTATATAATATATGTAGAAACGGTCACTTGTGGACCACTGCAAACATACTATAAAATGTCCATTGGTCTTTAAATCTCCCCTCAATCTGCAAACCTTCCTCTGAAGCTCAAAATATCCACAAAAAATCAAAAGTTGACCTGATTAAAAAAAATTAAATTCCAGTCTTTTTCAGCACCCCTCAAAACTAGCTCCATTTCACTGACAATTCAACTGTATTCCTACCCATTTTCAAATTATCATATCTTCCTCGAAAATCACCCAGTGGCATCCAATCTTGGCAGAAGTCATGAACATATTCCAATCTTGTCACCTGAAGGCAGAAATAAGAGAATGATTGCACATTTCCAAGTTGAGAGCAAACCGATTAACACAGTTCTAGTTTTTTACGGTGTAGGAATCTTCCTACCGCCATGGCCACGGGAGGTAATTCTGTAGTGAGACCTTAATAATCTGATATTCAATATCGTGACAGATAATATAAACGATGTAAATACTTTGTTAAATAATTTCACAAGTATAGTACGAGAGGTGGCAGATCCACTATTTTTAAAAACGTATTCAACAAATAGAAATGCATGCTTTTTTGGTAAGTCCTTTGTTAAACAGGCTCAGTGGTTTGATTCAGAAATGCCAGCAGGCTAGAAGGTGTTATTTAGAAGCATTATGTGTATTTAATCGGCTAAATACCAGTTATAGTAGGGAACAGTTTTGCAAATTAAAGAAAACATATAAACTTATTTGTCGTAAAAAAAGAAATCGGTTTGAATTAAAAAAACTATGCGACATTGAACATCTAAAACGGGCGAAACCTAAAGAATTTTGGAAATATTTTAAAAGAAAAAATAAATAGAGTCAAAATGCAATCCTGCTTGAAGAGCTTACGAAATATTAAGAATTAGGTAACGATATTTTCCAATGTAAAAATGATGAAGCCGAGGATTTTTGCAATACTCATAACTTTGACAATTTAGATTGTAAGTTTGAGGAACTTGACAAGCCCATAACTGTACAAGAAATATTAGATGCAGTTAAAAATCTGAAAAAAGAAAAAGCTATAGGAAGTGATTATATAATGAATGAATATTTAATTGAAAGCATTGATATTTTATCTTCTCATTTGTGTGACATTTTTAATATTATATTTGATTCTGGATATTTCCTAGAAAAGTGGACTGAAGGTATATTAATTATCCAATTGCATAAAAAGGGAGATTTTAATAATGTTAATAACTATAGGGGTATCACTTTATTAAGTTGTTTGTCTAAACTCTTTACCACAATACTAAATAAAAGAATTGTGACCTTTTGTGATAATAACCATGTTTTATCTGATGCGCAATTTGGATTCAGGAATGGGCGCTCAACCACAGATGCATTGTTTGTCTTACTAAATACTGTTAAAAAATATCTGAATGATAAGAAAAGATTATATTGTGTGTTTGTTGATCTGAAGAAATGTTTTGATACAATTTATAGAAACGCATTGTGGTTGAAATTTTACAAAATTGGGATACAGGGTAAATTACTAAGAATAATAATAGATATGTATGAAAAAGTAAAATCATGTGTAAGACTATGTGAAAATTATTCAGATTTTTTCGAATATGCGATTGGGTTAAGGCAAGGGGAGATAAACTCGCCGATATTTTTTTCTCTTTTTATTGAGGACCTAGAACTATATTTACAAAATGATTTTAATACTGGTTTAGAAATTGATGATATTGTACTTATATTACTATTATTTGCGGACGATAGGGTTATCATTGGGAAATCACCTGAAGAATTACAAAAAAAATATTAATTTACTTTATGACTATTGTAAATGGGGATTAGAGGTGAATACTGTTAAAAACAAAGATTATGGTTTATAGAAAAAGAGGTGGTTTATTAAACATTGAATATTGGCATTATAATGGAGAGAATATAGAGGTAGTAAATGATTTCAACTATTTAGGTACAGTTTTTAATTATACTGGAAATTTTGCTCTGAACCAAGAACAACTTATTAAAAAATCTTTGAAAGCATTAAATCATCTCTTAGTAAACTGTAGAAAAATAAGGTTGAAACCAAAAGTATTATGTCAACTATTTGATTCATTTGTGGGGTCTATTTTAAATTATTCTTCTGAAATTTGGGGATATACAAAATCAAAGCAAATCGAAAGAATACATTTAAAACTTTGTAAACAAATTTTAAAAGTAAGAAAGAGTTCTTGTATATCAGGAGTATATGGTGAATTAGGTAGATATCCTTTATTTATAACGCGTTATGTAAGAATACTTAAATACTGGTTTAAATTATTGAAAACGGATAACATAATACTTAAAAGCATTTACACATCGACACCAAAAGATTCTGAAAATGGTTATAAAAATTGGGCATCGAATGTAAAAAATATGTTAAACGAATAGGGTTTTACACATGTCTGGAATGACCCAAATTATGTTAATACTAAATACTTTATAAATACGTTTAGACAAAGAGTTGTTAATTTTTTTATACAACGATGTTTTTTAGATAATGAATCAAGTGATGTACTTGAATTATATAATAATTGTAAATTGAGTTTTAATTATGAATCATACCTTGATATTTTACTATGTAATCTCAGACCATATTTGAAAAAATTCAGATTATCAGCGCATTCGTTAAGAATACAGACCGGTAGATACTCTCGTAATAGAATACATAAAAATGAAAGATATTGTCAATGCTGCCACAGTATTGATTTGGAAGATGAATACCATTTTATTTTGATTTGTGCTTGTTACACAATAATCCGGACAATTTATATTAAAAAATATTATTATAATATACCTAGTATGTTTAAATTCTTAGAATTAATGCAGACACAGGATAAGAATATTGTTATTAAGTTAGCTGAATATATTAGTACAGCTTTAGCTGTAAGGAATACAATCTTGATTAATTAAACAATGTTTAGCTCTTTTGTATTTTCATTCTCATATATCAGTTATTTAATATTAATATTGCTCATAGCAAATGTACTTTTGTCTAAACCACTCGACTTATTATGCATGAAAATGTATATATAACTGTTCTGTTCTTCGGTTTGAGATATTTTTAATAATTGCCAATGGATATTTTCTTTTCCTGTTGCAGGTGAGAAAACAAAAGTGTGAGATAGTCATGAACAGCGATTAGACGACACTGACAGCAAAATGTGACACATTTGTGGATGCTCAAAATACGTATGAGTTTAGGTGAAAACTGGTTAGTGAAAGCCGAAAAGAGTACCTTGCCTGACACCACTCACATTAAAAAGAAAGTGGGCTATGTACCAGATTTTGTGGATTTGTATGAGCAGCAGTAACGGAAAAAGTAAACTGTTTACCAAAAAATACTTTTAGACTGTAAATGTTTCATTCAGAATGGCAAATTGGACTTTACTGCCAACTCAGTAAAATCAAAGTGTGGTGTGATACCTAACAGACTCGTGATGAATCTTACTATATTTATTATTTTACAGGATGGTAAATTCGGATGCAATCACTGCCCTAGGAAATTTATATTTTTCGCCATGTAACTCATAAGACAGACAGACAGACAGACAGACTTTTTATTCAGACTTGTACAAAGTACATCGTCTACAATACATACATATTAGCATATATGATGTCAACGTATATATACAAGTAAATGATGAAATATATACAAATGGTATAATTAATCATTTCATTATTATTATTATTATGTAGTATAGTAAATAAGAGTAGGAGGTTGAACTAAGTAACTACCTTTCAATAGTTAATAAAGCGTTTCTTAATACAATTGATTCTTTAACATATAACAGAAGTTTTATTATTTTTTGTCATGTGATTTCAATGATGAAATATATACAAATGGTATAATTTATCATTTCATTATTATTATTATTATTATGTAGTATAGTAAATAAGAGTAGGAGGTTGAACTAAGTAACTACCTTTCAATAGTTAATAATGCGTTTCTTAATATAATTGATTCTTTAACATATAACGAAAGTTTTATTATTTCTATCTTGTCATGTGATTTCAGTAACTCCAAATATTTGAAAACAGAAGGACGTTTGTAATAACAACGTTTTAAGTATTTCTTTCTAATATCAATATAACAAGGACAAATACATACAAAATGAAATTCATCTTCTATATCTAAACTATTACAAATTAGGCAATATCTTTCTTCACGAAGTGTTCTATTGCTGGCATATCTACCAGTCTGTATTCTGAGTGGATGCACAGATAGTCATAAGACACACAATCATTGACCATCCAAACGAGAAAGTTTCGGTGTGAATACCCATGAGATATAAGACGAGCCCCGCGTGAGCCTATAACATTCACATGTTAGTAATGGTATGAAATGAATATATGCATGAATAATTTGACCCCGGTATGAGGTATGTTCGGTGTCAACAACTATCTTGAATACTGATTTGAACTGATGTTATTATATTTAAAAGACATTGACCCCAGGCTCATTCATATTAAATATAGATATAAAAATCGAAAGGGAAAAGTAGCATTCAAGGACGACAGTCGACCACAAACACACACAGAAACAAAGAACAACTATATATAACAAGAAATTGTATAACACATATGTAATACCATGGGAAGTACGGACTACATGTAGATGGCGTACAAGTAGTTAATCTGCAGGGTGGGCCTAATGGAAAATATGTGAATAACATCAATGATTGACAATTATGTTATATATTGTATTAAAATAATTATAGTTTAATATTTTTCTTTTGATTTTGTCTGATTTCAAATATTATGGAAAGATGTTTTAACACTAGTATAATTGTGTGATGGACAATTTTATCATGTATGTATTTTAAAGTTTCGGTTATCCCAGAATAAAGTTTGTACAGATCAGTAAGTGTGCCAGGATCCCCACCAGGACTAGAACCTGGATCTCTTTTCTCGAAAGAAAAGCATGATTTTTTACAATACAGAGATGTTCCCAACAGCACAGAGCGAACAAGGAAATTAATCAGCCAAGTTAAACTTAGATTAAACATATTTTACTTCAAATAAACCACAACTTACACTGATAGGCTCGCATGAACCATTCCCCAAATCGCCATAGGTGAAAAGTAACGCAAACTGGCGAATGAAAATCGTAAGAAATACATAGCAAATTCGCCAGACATCGGCGGTCTGGCGAATCCAAAGTCGTTAACTGTTTATTCGCCCATATCCCGCAGGGTGTTATAAGGTTATTAGCGGCAATCAATTTGGACCGATAAGTAATTATCGCCGTGTTTATTGAAAACCGCTGTGAAATTATCGTGTGTGCGATAAATGCCGCCCACTTTTCCGCCTCTCGATGTCATTCAACTAGTTTGTATCCCCGCGCTCAATATTATCCATATATATTTAATTGCGTTATCGAGCCGAGTAAAACATCAAATAAAGTTGCGCCATCTAGCGGCCAAAATGGCTGATCAAAACATAACGTTTGACAATGTTTGTTTAAGAATTAATAAGCCAGAGAGGCTCTGTTTAAAGGCCGTCGGTCTTTTTGAACTTTACGATCACTGGTAAGTGTTGAGTGCCCGCTAATTAGTTGTACGTAGTAGCGTAAATTGAACTGGAACAATGGTAAGTGTGAACGTGTTTGATCGGATGTCTGTAAATTGGGAATCAACATGAACATGAAACACCTTTCGTATTATACAAACGGTGGGATTACTCAAAATATTGATTTAGTTTTAGAATTAAGTGGCTTTTTTACTTATTCTATGCATGATAGTCGTGTGTACATGTATGTAGCATTTCTGAATTTTGTTTCACAGTGCAACTCGATTGTTCTAGGTGTACATGTATGTAGCATTTCTGAATTTTAACCCACAATGCAACGCGATTTTTCTAGCTTATTTGAAACCATTGTTAGATGAAGTTGTTTTATGTGCCTCAGCTTAGCCTTACATTTTTGTCTGTGTTATATATTGTTATTTGATTTCTATGAATGTTAGCATATTGAAATGCATTTAATAAAAATAACAAATGGACTAATAAATGGTGACAAGAGAGTCTGCCTTTTTATATTTCCTTACTATATGCGTGCATGTATTCTGTCCTTTTTAAAATGTCAGTCTTGACAATTTTTAAAAAGTTTTGAATATTATACAACTCAACTTTTAATTATAAGCACTAAAGCAGAATTCGGCATGCATATGATATAGAAATATTGATACCCTATAGGTTAAAAAGCATACTCTTTTTAGCGCCTTAAATTAAAGTTCTAAAATATCTCGGCAAAAGTCTGGCTAAAGACATTCTAATATGGCTAAAGGAATTCTTACGGCTTTAGCCAGATTTGGCTGAAGGGTTTAAAATCCTAGCGCTAGCCTAGAACTGTATATTTACATACCGGTAATTATAATCATCCATTCTGGGCACTGATCTTAACTCTTAAAGCAAGGCCTTTGAATCGACCAGAAGCTGCAGGTTATGCTTATCAATTAATTCCAACATTTCATTAAAATGAAACCCAATGCAAACGAGCAAATTCAGCAAATAACAATTTTCCAGAGGTGTAACCACCTATCTTAAAACTGCACAATGGATACTTCTCAACCCTGCCAAATTTCATAAGACAGCCCTCAAGGGAAAGTGGTTATTTATAGTAGCAGCAACCTTGAACTTTGACCAATCGACCTGAATAAAATCCAGTGCTACCTGTCAATGGGCTGCATATTTTTATGAACTTGTGTAAAACTCATTTAAACCATACTGTATTTGTTTTGTATCATGTCCACTTCAGCTCCATGCCAAACTCTGACTTCTAATAATTTGTAGTTGTAGTACACCATTTATTCTGACAGGTGTTACTTTCAATTAATGATTTACACCTGTGCTATTACAAAGAGAATTTTCAGTGACCTTGCTACACATTTATTGAGGGGAAACTATTTATAGTAAAAATTACCTTGAGGCTTGGCCTTTTGAAAAAACACCCTGAATAACAATCCTGCGCGTCCTTTCCACATGCAACACTTTGTGGTGAAGTGTCCTTGAAATCCTGCAAGGGAAAATCAATTTAACTAGTAGTAATCAATTTCACATGTACACTGGCAGTGACCTTGCTCTAAAATCAAATTACCTAAATAACAATCCGAGATTGATTTAAGTGAAGTTTCGTTAAGATTCCTTAAGGGAAGGTGAATTTATTCAGCAGTAACCAAATTTTATTTGTATTAACAGTGACCGTAACCTTTGGAAAAAGGACCTGAATAACAATCTCATGTTTAATTCCTTTGAGGTGATTTTTTTTGTTATTTAAATCCGTCAAGGGAAACTAAAGTTATTGAGTGGAAACCAATTTCCATTAGCAACAATGACCTTGTCTTAACATCGAACTACCTAAATAACAATCCCGAGCTTCCTTTCCATGAGATGCACTTTGAGCTGAAGTTTTATTAAGATTCCTTAAGGGTAAGTAAATCTATTCAGCAACAACAGGTCAATAACACTGAAGCTCTACTGATAGGTTTTGAGAGCTAGATCAGAATTCCTGTGAGGTTTCATGAAAATCCGGCAAGTTGTTTCGGAGGAGTAGTCGATGCAAAGTTTTTATTATATAACTCTATGTAAACAAAGATGGCCACTGGCAGCCATGTTTATTGTCGAATCAAAATAATTTTCGACAAGGATCAACATCATGTCATGCTGATTATTTTTAGAAACAAGAACTCCGCGGATTCACATGTCTCGCCTAGCGGGGGCAGGACTTAAAAATAAAAAAGGTCAATGATGCTAAAATGGAAGTTTGTTAACATTTTAGTAACTAACAAGAGGTCAATGACCTTGAAACTCTACTGATAGGTTTTGATAGCTAGATCTGAATTCCAGTGGCGGCAATCCTGAATTTCCGGCCGATCTGAAATTTTGCTACGATCAACTAGACATCAAGAGTAATATTCCTGTGAAGTTTCGTGAAAATCCGCCAAGTAGTGTCAGAGGAGTAGTCGCTACAAAAAAAAGATTGCACACGGACGGATGGACAGACGGACGCCGAACCACGGCATAATCTCTGTTGATCTTTGATCAGTAGAGCTAAAAATCGTCAGCTCCAAAAATAGGTCAAGGTCATAGATGAAATCCATGCCCCAAAAATGCACTACCCAAGATACAGCTATGTCAAAATAGAATATTTTATCTTCCAAAGATTAAGCTATAAATTAGATTTAAAACGTCTAGGGCATAATTATAGTTCATGAGAAAGTGATGTTAATGTAATAATTAAAGTTATCTACCCTTTGCTTGGATGGTGAATGTCACATCCACATTTGCTTTTGACACCTGGTGATGTACTATCCAAGAAACAACTATAAACAATGTTTGAAAGGTCTAATGTATAAAGTTTGTGAGAAAGTCACCTAAACGCTAATGTTGAAAGTAAACATTATTAAGTTATCTGCCCCTTTCTTTGAGGGTCAAAGTCACATCCACATTTGCTTTGTCACGTTGCCATGTACCACTCAAGATACAACTTTAAGCAAAGTTTGAAAGGTCTTAGTGCATACAGTTTGTGAAAAAGTGACCTAAACGCCAAAGTTGAAGGTAAAAAGTATAAGGTTATCTGCCCTTTACTTGGAGAGTCAAGTTCACATCCACATCTGCTTTGTGACGTTGCAATGTACCGCCCTAGATACAACTATAAACAAAGTTTGAAAGGTGCAGTGCATACAGTTTGTGCGAAATTGACCTCAACGCAAAAGTTGAAGGTAAAATAAGTAAGTATCTGCCCTTTGCTTGGAGGGTGAAGGTCACTTCCACATTTGCTTTGTCACGTAGCGATGTACCATCCAAGATACAACTGTAAGCAAAGTTTGAAAGGTCTAGTGTATACAGTTTGTGAGAAAATGACCTAAACGCAAAACTTGAATGTTGACGCTTTCGCCGGAAAAGCAACACCTATGTCTCTTTTTTTCTTCGAAAAGGCGAGACAAAAATCCCATATCAATATCACTTATAGTTTTCAAGATGTAGTCGCTACAAACTTGTATTTGAAAATCTATTTTAAGCCGTGACGATCGTCTTGAATATCCGGCCGACCTGAAATTCTGCTGGGATCAATTAGACATCAAGAGCAACATTCCTGTGAAGTTCCATGGCAATCCGTCAAGTAGTTTCAGAGTAGTCGCTAGAAGTATTTACTATATAACTCAATGTAAACAAAGATGGCCACTAGCAATGTTTAAAATCAAATCAAAACGATTTTCGACAAGAACCATGTCATGCTAATCATTTTAGAAAAAGTCACATATCAATATCACTTATAGTTTTCAAAAAGTAGTCGCTACAAACGTTTTTTTAATAATCTATTTGTAGCTTTGTCACACCAACCACATCAAACATTCCCGAAAAACGTATAAGCAGATTTCTCAAAACTGCACACAACATTCTGAATTGTGAAGTTCATCGCGACTGACCACTGGGAATCGAGAGCGCTTGAGACCAAAAATACATTTATCCAATACATGACCTCAAAACTTACAACATATACACGTACCTACCTTTCGTCGCGAACTTTTTCACAACAATTACTCACGAACTTTAATGCAGTACGTTTAATATACTCAATCGAAATCACGTTCCTCAACTGTGCTGCAAAAACAATGGCGTTCTCAAAATTTCTCTAAATTATCTGCGCATGCGCGGTAAAAATAAACCGGATACATCAACGCCAGTTATATAGATATACAGATAGTATACATCCAAGAGATAGTAACTTATGTAATGACCAAATTTAACGTCCCAATGCAATTTAATGTATCTTTATCCACAACTGTCTTTCCGTACTAGAAAATGAATAAAAGGCAAAATATAAGACATCACAAACACACAAGGGTTGACAATAGGGCTACCGACTTGGATCGTTCAAGGTTAAACAATGTCGCTGGGGTTTAAGTTTGGTCAATATTGGCAAACCTTTGTCGTTTTAGGAAAAAAGTTAACAACGGCAAAACGGTGAGCAATTCAGAGTTCTCACTCTGACTCTTCGGCGTAGGTGTGCTTATACTTATAGAAACAGAATGCTCGAAATTATCAGTAACTGTGTTTCACACCCATATGGATTAATGAATTTAATAACAAAAGTCGAAAATTACATATTTTGAAAAACTAACAATAACTCAAGTCCCATGTACTTTAATTATCGAATGTTAACTAACACACAAATCATCTAGAAGACGACGATACTATTTGCTGATGTTAAAAATGATTTAACATACTTAGTCATTCGTATTCATTGTAAATGCAAGAAACTGTCGAGCACGACGAATTGCTGCCAATAGCGGAACACATTACATCACATATCCTAGCAGTCGAAACACATTTAATGGCGCATGATGTGTTGCAATACTAGATTGTGTTTCCACCAAATATATTAATGGAAGGAGTATTAAAGTGTTAAATGTAGATCATATTACCAGTCAGCTGTATTTTGACGTTATAGTTTTAACCAAAATCGACATATTTATAAGATGCGCTTGCTAATGAGGTAAATCAATGATGGTCAGTATGGCTTCAATTAACATCATAGGGGAGGAAAGCTGACAGCCGAATTGTTACAAGTTCGTTTGTCCTGATAAATTAAACAATGAAGAGAACAGAGAAAATTCTATTTACGCGAATGCTTATCTACTATGAGTACAAGCGCAAATTCTGGCGGTAAGGTGTACTCACAGTGCTTTGATGTGAAAAGAAAGAAGCCATAGATTCAGCGCCCAAATAGACATTAAATACTAAAAAGGGGTTCCCTTGGAAGACAATGTAAACAAAACTACATCCCGTCAAAAGGAATTCTCTAACAATAAAGTCCACACCCAGAGAAACTAACGAAAGAAACACTAAGATGTTGCTGTAAAGCTATATAAAATAGCTATTCAGAATTGTAAAGTTTACCTTTAAGGACATGCCAAATGTGCGACAGAGGTAGGTATATTGTTAACGAATTCTAAAGCTCTTATTGACATTGACAAAATAGCACAAAATAACACAACAATACCCCTAGACATGCATAGTTTATTTCAGACATACGTTCAAATATGAATGCAACCATTCATTACGTGGTCCCGCCATAATTCCATGAAGCGATGGGAAAGTCTATATTAACATGATTTTATAAGAGACATTTCGACAAGAAAACACGTTTAAAAAAATGGTTTACTGAAAAAAGCTATAACCTGCTCAAAATTACCCATTACATGTTTTAATTTTACACAATGCAAACATTTTAATCCGACATTAAAATTTTATTTCGTACTCCAGCCAACCCCGTTTTCGCTTCTTGGGGTATGAAAGTTAATAGTCGGACCACATAATGTGCAGACGGTTAACATAATTGTAATACTTTCTGAAAGAAACTGCAGGCGATCTGGAAGAGCAATTGCTACCAATACAAATTTAGAAAACCCGCATAATGTACTTCATATAAAATGGGTACATGTATTAAATAAGCATGAAAATAGTTTAACTGGAAAACACGACAACTTGGCGTGTGTGTTTTTGCTACATCTTTAATACTGGTTTATATGAGGTTTACATTACGTGATCCGGCCTTAATTCCATTAAACGATGGGAAAGCTTATATTAGCAGGATTTTATAACGGATTTTATAACGGATATTTCAACAATAAAACACGTTTAAAAACTTTTTTTGCCTGCTTAAAATTACCTATTAAAATATTGTTGTTTTACAATATAAAATTGTGTTAAGCCAAAATTAAAGTTTTACTTCATACCCCAGCCAACCCCGTTTTTGCTTCTTGGAGAAGGTGTTGGATAGGTTATGAAAGGTAAGACTCGGACCACGTAATGATATTGCTAGCAGTCGTATGCATTATTAAAAAAAATATATAGTTAGATCACAAACCAAGAATGTATTATGGCCTTAAAACATATTATAAATTAATATTAATGACGTAAGCACCAACATCTAGCCTAGTCGTATTTTCCCGCTCGAAATGAACTGAAGTCCCATGTACTGTATTTTAAATGTATGTGACCTGCAATCTAGAAATGTCTAATTATTCCATTTCGGTGAATATATTTGACATTTTGATGACCTTATGTGTGTTGTATTACTTCATAAGTCTTGGCGGAGTGAGTTTCAATCAAAGATTTGCACTCCCGTGCTATTACTCTGTATCATATTTAGGTATATCCTATTCACATTTCAAAAAGAATACAGTATCGATGGTAAAGCAAACGTTCTGAGCCATACATAAGCATGTTCAGTTAGCTATCCTAGCATATTACTTCAGTTTTCAATTACAGACTTATTGCTTCTATGAATATATATCACCATTAATCCCTTCCACATCCTATTTAAGGCGGATACTTTGTCAACCTGTTCTGATATCAGCTGACATCAGCGTCGCCATTCAATATCTCATCAATCAATAGTGAAGCTTTAATCCGATTGACCCAATTACTAGTATGCAACGTTTGTATAAAACAATGAAGAACATTGATACAACTCGAGTATACAATATTGAACAGTATTGCACTTTCTGGATAGAACCAGACATATAAACAACACCATAAGAAACAAGAAGTAATCCAAAAGGTCTAAGAAAAGCAAGAAGAAATAGTATTTATTGATTCAAAAAAGTCTCTATTTTTCAATTTTTCAGTGTTTAATGGGTTTGTATAGTTAATGAAATTTCTAATTAGTTCTATTTAGTACTTGGTTCTACTATTTAATAATTGTTTCACCAGTGCTAGTTATTCATATCCGGTGCAGCTTTTAGCGTCACAATCACGTTAAAAATTACATATAAATGATAAAAATTCAAAAAACATAATTACATATTTTAATTTACGATTTTGTAAAAATCATACTTTATTACATGTATACCAAATAAACAAGTTGTAAACTCCCATTATCCTTTTCCCCGTACGGGACGTATGATGCAGTCCATCTGCATTCTGGCAGTCCGATTATGTTTTCAAGCGGCTTATGTTCTATATAACCTATCTACCTACCTGTACTCAAATGCGAGTGCATTGCATGCAGGCAACGTAAGCATAATATGTGGCAATTTTAGATCAAATGTTAGGGTGTCATACGAGGTGTGTAAACTTATAAAGTAACACTTTTATTTTGTAATTAAATAAATTAGCATGACTTTCACCCTACAAATATAATTGTGAATCATGATTTCCATTTCCGAATCTACATATACAAACATATTAGTGACGTATATGCAACTTATGTTAAGGACTTCAATGACTTTATAATCGAGTTATTACAAGTAAATTTCTTCAGCAAGGTGTACGTTATCACAAACAACGTAGATCATTCTCAAAGTTAAATTGTGGCAACTAAAACCTACTGGTGAAGCCCAAACCAACCTAACCATATTTCTTTCTGCGAATATCCCAACCTTTATTCTATGGAGATATGATCTATATATTTCGGAAATAAAGGGGATCTGATGGATTTCACAATTAGTCAGGAAATTTTTCAGAAAAGAATACGGCCCTTTAGCATTGCAACGCACTTCATGCTTGGTGATAGACTCTTCTACAAGTGTCACAACGAGTCGCTTTTCATGAACTTCAGGTTTTCTGGTCGCACCCTGGATTGGTCTTTTCTTTGACTGTAACAGCTGTAGTTGTACAGTACAATTCTGGATAAATCCCGACGTGTTTCTATTTATATATATTTTTTATATTTTCAATTGTCTTCAGCGCTCAAATTGAGATAGTGGAAATAAAAGAACATCCCATCAAAAGGAAAAGGAACGTTCACATCCGGAGAAATTAGGAAACGATCACGTATATTTTATTGTAAAGATATATAAATTAAATTAGAAAACACCTCAAGATGTATCCATAATTGTACTGAACAACCACGGCAGTTATAGCCAAAGAGTAAACCAATATAGACCAGAAAACTCGAGGGACGAACACCTCTTACGTAACCTAGCACCGGCTTTGGCGGTATTCTACTTTAAAGCCACACAGATTGGGTTTGATAGGCGGTATTCTACTTTAAAACCACACAGATTGGTTTTCATGATCCCAAAGGACCAGTATGTTAGCTTTAAAATAATGGTGTCAACAGAAGACTCATAAAATGTGATTTTTGTCTGGTAAATGTTTGGTGCACCCTGGAACCCGGTAACCCTATTGCCAACCCTTGTGTGATTGTGATGTCTTATCTTGCCTTTTATTCATCTTTATAATTATATAGCTGTTCTGTGTTTCTTTGTGTGTTTGTGGTTGACTGTCGTCCTTGAATGCTACTTTTCCTGTTCGATTTGTATATCTGCTTTATAGCTATTTCTATATTTAAGAGCGTGGTTCAATAATTAGTACAACTATTACCGAAAACGCATAACAAATGCATTTAATCCATTTGATATTTATTTCGTTCCTTCAAAATTTTCACCACAAACAGAAATACATAATTTAAATATTTATATCCATTTACTGAAAGCGTCAACATACTCCTCATTATGTACACGTAACACATACTGGAACACTGCTGAACCAACTGCATTTTTAGAAACAAACCGTCGACCACTTTAGTGTTTTCTTATCCTCGGGAATAGAAAGAAGTCGTAAGGAGCAAGATCATGCGAATAAGGTGGATGAGGACGCTCAAAAACGGAGTCAATTGGGACGACTTGTGAGCAAGAGCGTTGTCAAGCAACGGAGAAATGCGTGAAATTCCGTTTTAGTGTCTGAGGTAATTTGCTAACAATAAATGTCTACAGTTACATGTACCTGTCGTGTAGTAAATATTGAGTCTTTATCCACTACTGCCTTGATTTAATTGATGTTTTGCGGTGTCACTACACCGCGAGGGCTTGCATGATGTGGGCAACCGTTAAGGGTTCGCTAATGTTCTTAAATGACTTTCCAGTGGGGTGGGGTATTAGGGGTTGAAACCTAAATAACTACCAGACAGTCTTGAAAATATGTAACACACCTTTCATATTAAATTTGAGTATAATTCACTGTAGTCATAAGGAAAATGTCATTAATTAGCGTGTACAAAAGCAATAGGGTAAAGGACTTCCCTGCAAACAATATAATTACAGAACATAATAATTGGATTTTGGCTTAGATTAAATGTATAGACAATGATTAACACTATGTTAGAGTATTAAGTCGAAATTCAAACCGGTTTTGCAGAAAAAGGTAAATAACTTCGTTGACACATTGTTCAAGTTTTCTTGGGCCATATTTTTATGAATGAAAAATATGGCCCAAGAAACAAAAGTGGAACATGGATTATTGCCTAAATTGTGTGATTTATGCAGCTACAGAACATATGAATCTTGAATATTACCCTAAGTAGATTGGTAAAACATGGAAGACAATTTCAATCACCTGTCAGGTAATCATGGATGTCGAGTTAAAGTTTTTTTTACGTTTTCTTGTGTGTGTTTTTTCAATGCTTCACCTCTCTGAACAAAATATGACCGATTAACCGATTACGATTCCTACGCGTATCATTTTTTAACGTTGTATACTAGGGAAATCCGAATCAAATTTATACTTACACACAAATTGTATTTTTCATTTTAAACAATGTTTTTATTATTTGCGTTATAAATGTTGCAAGAAACGAAAAAATGCAACCTTGCGGTTATAAATGCTAAAAATAAGAAATAAAAATGGCACTACTTTCTGCAATCGTAGGTGTTATAAGGCATTCATTCGTGAAAACTCGGACAATTCCGGCTACGTTCGGATCACACTTCAAAGGAATAATCGAGATGTTGCGAATGAGAAGTTATTTCCAAATTCCCTTATTTTATAACTTATCTAGGCTTATATCTCTCAAGAATAACATATTTAAGAAGAAACAATACGTTTTTCCCACGCACTAGTTATAAACTGTTCAGATCTATCAGCACTCGTGATTTACTTACTACGCATCGGAACTCATAACTGCATTGTATTCACCGATAAAATACAGGTACGTATTCTAACACAACAATTACCCTATTGTTTACGGCGCTGGAGATGGAAGGTTTGGGAGCATGGGAAGCTTGTTTTAATTAATATTGCATTACAATTACTGTTGAGTTTATCTTTGTGACGTATATTTACCAAGTAGCGTCATGTAACGTGGCGCTTTCAACGGATGAATTATACGCGGGGAATTAATGGAACAGTTATATTTTATCGTAGAATAACATACAGTTGTCTCTCTTCTTTGTGTATATAAAAGACTGCACAGGTCGTGTTAGAATCAAATATGTAAAATATAATTCTTTTGGACATAGAACCGCCACGACGTCAGACAAACTTAAGCGCCACAACGTCATAAAAGAACGTCCTTTGACGCCAAAACGTTTATGAAGTCATAACGTCATGTCACAAACTACGCTGGATATCAAAGAATTCATGTTTTATATCTTTACCAAAGGGCATTTTACGCCGATTACAAACTTTGTATAACGTTAACTTTTATTATAATTTGCTGGTAAATAATAAGTTCTTGACTTAGATCCGGGTAAATTTATAATAAATGAAATAGTTTCAGTTAAAACAATTTGCGTATTATTACACATTTCATGTATTTCATGCTCAACCAATCAAAATCGTTCCAGGTTGTATTACACATGTGTACATACAACAGAATATGAAATGAGTGTTCGACACTGCTAACAAGGGATGTTATGTGATAAAAGAAATTATGTCATTGACAATATATTTACCTCATATATTAAACGTTCATTAAACGAAATGAAGTATGGATGTAATTTACACAACTCTTCCGTATGTTTTACGTTACCAAATTAAAATCAAAATAACAAATTGAATTTACAATTTTAACTGCTAATGTTTTCATATATTAATCAAATGTAAATTAACTAAGCAATGTCAACATATTCGCAAACTGTATTAAACGTTACTTAGGTTACTAGCAAATATAAACATATAGCTCTATGAGATAACACGCATGTAGTGATATTATTATATATTGATCAATGTAGTATTTTCGTGGAAATATATTACATCAGTTAAGCTCGTGATTCTTCTATTCATCGTCATCACTTTCTTCAAATCACTAACAATCCAGTCAATTCAATCATTTGGTCTTTCTCATTTGTTTCTGTGCTTGGTAGGTCTAGCAAATGTTGGTCAGTATGGCACCACACAAACACTTTGAAGTTTACATGCTCAAATATATAATTCTAGATATAAATGACACAGCGGTAAAAAGCTCATATCAGTTCCAATATAGGTGTGTAGGTTTCAAAACATTAAAGTTATATTCCTGATTGGGATACGTTTCAATCTCTGTGAGGAACAATTAAAGCCTTCCGTTTTCGAGGATGTTGAAGACGCAACTGCTCTTTTTATCAAAACCCTTCACGATATAGTCGATCAAACTTTCGAAAAACCTCAGCAAATTCAAAACGCCCACATAAACCATGGTACGATGATGACTGCAAAAAAGGCAGTCAGCGATCGTAAAGCTGCATTGAATGCTTTTAACTTGCGGCCAACTCAAAATAATTTAGATACTTTTACAGTTTTTCGTGCGAAAGCCTGTCGTACTATTAAGGATAGCAATAGGAAATTCTGGAGATCTTATGTCTCTAGGCTGAACTCTCGCCCATCTCCTAAGAAGACATGGGACATGGTCCGGAAAATAAACGGTAAAGGTAATTCTAGTTTTGTAAATCATCTTAAAACTGATAATGAAGATATTACATCTGTCAAAGATATTACAAACACTTTGGCAGAAACTTTTTCTAAAAACTTTTCTTCTGAAAATTGTCAACCAAATTTTCTAAAAAAAAAAAAAAATTAAAAGAACAGAAGAAGCTGAATTTCAAGTCGAAAAATTTGTAGAAATACAATAAACTGTTCACTCTCAAAGAACTTCGAGAATCCCATAAAAAGGCTCATGATACATCAGCTGGTCTTGATGATATCCATTATCAATTATTAAAACATTTACCTGAAATCTGTCTCTCTACACTTCTTGATATATTTAATAAGGTTTGGGTGACAGGAAACTTCACCGATTCTTGGCGGGAAGCAATCGTTATCCAGTCCCCAAACCTGAGAAGGATCATACGGACCCAATAAATCATCGCCCTTTTGCTTTAACGAGTTGTACTGCTCATGAACAGTCTCAATCAAACCGAGACTGAACTATTTCGTATAAGTCGTGCTCGGCCGTTTCCAAAGGTCCATTATCGTACTAATTTTGTATATGTAAAACCATGGAACGAATGATTAATGAGAGACTCGTTTGGTACCTGGAATCCAACAAGCTGATAACAAAGTATCAAAGTGAATTCCGGCGCCAACGAGGCACAACAGACAATCTCATTCAATTTGAATCATTTATTAGGGAAGCTTTCGTAAGGAAAGAACATCTAGTCACTGTATTTTTGACTTGGAGAAAGCTTATGATACTGCATGGAAGTACGGTCTCATGAATGATCTTTATGACCTTGGTCTTAGAGGCCGATTATCAATTTTGATAGAGAATTTCTTAGATGATAGACAGTTTTGTTTCCGAATGGGTACAACCCTCTCTGACATTCATGAATAGAAGATGGGTGTGCCACAGGGCAGCATACTCTCTGCTGTAACCCTTTTTAATATAAAAATTAACAGTATAGTTAAATGCATCCTTCTTGGTGTGGATTGCTCTCTATATGTTGACGACTTTGTTATATGTTATCGTGAAAAAAACATGAACACTATTGAGAGACAACTTCAACAATGTCTGAATAAACTTCAGACCTCGTCGGATGAATATGGTTTTTAATTTTCTAAATCTAAAACTAATTGTATGCACTTTTGTCAACTACGTAGACATCATGAAGACCCTCCTCTAACACTGAATGGGTCACCAATACCAATAGTGGATGAGACTAAATTCCTTGGTCTTATTTTCGACCGTAAATTAACGTTTATACAACACCTTAATTACTTGAAGGCCAAGTGCCTTAAAGCTCTTAATTTACTTAAAGTTTTTGCAAACACTAATTGGGGAGCAGATCGTAAAGTACTTTTACAACTTTATAGATCTCTTATCAGGTCCAAGCTGGACTACGGCTCAATAGTATGGATCGACTCGCAAGTCATACTTGCAGATGCTCGATCCTATACATAATCAAGGATTACGACTCCCCTTAGGTGCCTTTCGTACATCACCAGCCGAAAGTCTATATGTTGAAACTAATGAACCATCACTGTCCCATAGACGGGACAAATTAGCCCTTCAATATGCCGTTAAATTAAAATCTAACCCTTCAAACCCAACTTTCGATAATGTTTTTAATCCTAGTTATGAACCTCTTTTTGATCGAAAACCGAAGGCCATTCGACCATTTGGTCTTCGTATTAAACTTAAGAGACACTGAAATGTACCTAAATTTGATTGCCAAGTACAAAGTATCACAAATTCCACCGTGGACTTTGGAAACACCAACAATTATTAATATAGTAATTAATATGCGTGCAAACAACATCATTCTCAGTATATTGAACTGGAGTATACGAATAAGAATTAATGAATGGTGTTTTACGACACATAAATAGGTCCTTTTGTGCGCAAAAAACTGATGAAAGATGAAGAAATGAAGTAGTAATTAAAAATCAATGTAAATATATAAAGATAAAACTATTTACAAATAAGGGATGATATGGTAGTAATATAAACTACATATATATGTAAATCAACAAATGCCCGTCAGCTGGTTTATAAACAAGTAAATATATATAAGAACATATTATAATGATTTATAAAGTCAGATTTCTTTCAAGAAATCTAAAACAAGACTAAAACGTATAGTATCAAATAACTCTTTCATAGTATTAACAGTGTAGTATGTTTGCCGCATAGGATCAAAGTCTACACATTCCAACAAGATATGTTTGACCGTTAACGGTGCAAAACAGGGTATACATTCTGGAAAGTGATGACCTTGTAATAAGTATGAATGAGTATAACGTGTATACCCTATCCTGCACCGGGCTAGAACAACTTCCTCTCGACGAATGGGTCTACTAGAAGAAGCCATTCTCTTTAATTGAATGGAGTTTATTGTTCACCGAAAAACTTGGCATTAGATATATGTAAATCTAATGCTGCCTTAGCATCACTATCAGCTTTATCATTACCACGTATTCCTAAATGGCTTGGAAGCCAGCAGAAAATAATAACATTATCAACTATAAGAGAATTGTACTTTTCTAATAGTTGAATTACAACTGGGTTATCATGTTACATATTACCCAGTGCTTGAATTGAATTGAACTGAATGTTGTTTAACGGCTCATCGACACAGTATAGGTTATTTAGAGCCGCCACAGAGAGAGGGGAAGGATACATAGGAATCCGGGAACCGTATTATTCTCTACTCTTATTATCGAATAGATTCCTATGGTTCTTTAACGTGCTCGGAGGATAGACCGATACGCGGGAACGCCCGGTTTACGTCCCCATCCGACGGACGAGGCTAAGGGAAAGTGTCTTGCCCAAGAACACACCGACGAAACTCAGTGGCATCACGGAGGATTGCACCCGGGGCCTCCGGTTACAAATCCGCCGCGCTACCGACTGCGCCATGCCAGCCCGCACCCAGTGCTTGAAGAGATGAAAGGGAATCAGAAAAGATTACAAAATGGTCATCAACAGATTCCTGAATATAATTTAAGGCAAGTTCAACTGCCTTAAGTTCAGCTGAAAAGATAGAGGCCTTGTCAGGCAGGCGGCTCTTTATGATATGTTAGTGAACAACAGCTGCTGCAGCTACCTTCTCTCCATCTTTAGAACCATCTGTTTATATATGTTTAAACTTACTGTATTTCGATTTAATTTCATTAAATTTTCTTTAAAAGATAGAAGGATCTGTACTGGATGTGTTACTGTTACAAAGATCAAAAATAATTGTTGGTGTTTCCAAAGTCCACGGTGGAATTTGTGGTACTTTGTACTTGGCGATCAAATTTAGGCCGATTTCTTTTTGGTTTAATACGAAGACCAAATGGTCGAATGTCATTCGGTTTTCGATTAAAAAGAAGTTCATAATTAGTGTTAAAAACGGTATCGAAAGCTGGGTTTGAATTATTAACGTAAAGAATGCGTCAAACACCCAATTTGTTATGAAATTTCTGAATTCAAGGTTTCAAATCACAAAACAAAAATCTAGGTCTCGGAGGAATTAAGGAAGAGTTAATTGCACATGTATAAAGTATAATACAAGTATATATGCGTTTAAGCATAGACCTTTTCCAAGTAGAAAGGGGATTCGTGTCCGCATATTCTCTAAGGCAACATTTTGTACTAAAATTCTCAATGGGTTCGGCGATCTGAGCGCGACTCTCATCAACAATTATCACTGAAGGCAATCTATACTTCGGACATATAGAAAACAAATGACGAATATGTTTATCTATAATTTCAAATTGCCAGTAATGACATGACCAGTCGGAGCATAGCACAGCTTTGAATATGTATAGTCATATTCCCTAGGCGTGGTGTTTTGTATGTTAAGGTCAGAAAATATGTTGTCGTAGTTGAAAATAATTGGAATAATGGTATTTTCATACTTGAAGCTAATAAATAGATTTTCCGATCTGTTTTAATATTTTAGAATAGAATGGATAACACGATTATCTAAAATATACTAGGTTTGTGAATAAAATTAATACCCTTATTAAGATATAGTTGTTTTAGAAAATGCCTGACGTGGTCAGCAGCCTTGTCAACATATTTATTGTATATAGCTTTGAATTATGGAAGCAGTATTATATAAACGATATGTACGAATACATGTTGCGTCTGATTCCTCGCCGATCAACTGTGTTTGCGGTTGAGTGTCGTCATTGAATGCTACTATTCCTGTTTGATTTTTATATCTGCTTTTAAGCGAAGAAATGGACAAAGAAATGAGAAGTGAAAGCATAAAATTATTAAGTTCTATGTGTATTACTATCGAAAATTAACACACCTAAAAAGTGTACCAAAATACTATTACAAATCATGTACAACTAGATAATCTTTCATCGTAAATTGACTGCAATAAAAACTCACTATGACATGAGTTGTAAATGACAGTTACTTTCAAGTACTTTCAAGTACAACGAATTGATGTCAATAGCCGAAAACCTTGAATCACCTCTTCCAGCAGTCAAAAACCAGTTAATGGTGCATGGCGCATGATATATTGCAAGAATAGACATGTTTTCCAATATAGTATCGGAAAGAATATTAAATGTAAGCCAGTCAGTCGTATTTTATTCTTTACGGTTCAACCAAAATCAAAATATTTATGCGATGAGATTACTAAATGAAATGGTCAATAAGGCTTTGTGTTTGTGATGTCTTATTTGGCCTTTTATTCATCTTTAAATTTGTTCTTTGTTTCTGTGTGTATATGTGGTTGACTGTCGCCCTTGAATGCTGCTTTTCCTTTCGATATTTATATCTATACTCAATTCGTGTCATGGGAAAGGGTTTAACCAAACTAATATGAGAGATGTCACCTGATATCCAAATTGCAAGTGTTTCTGTCCTGATATTAAGAAGTTAAAAGAAGGGAAGAAATTGTGTTCCATTGTTATCTACTATGAGTACAAAATTAATGCAGATTCATGATGCATTGGTGTGGAAAAAAAGAAGTCCTGGGTTCGGCAATCAATTTGGCGAAGCCGAACTTTATGGATATTGAACATGTCCGAAAGTAGTAGACAACCAATACTGATTAGCAATCTTAGACACTTATTGACTCAATGAAACAACACTAGCTGTTGTAAAGAGACATAGTTTATATCAGATAAAAGTTGAAATACGAAAGAAATACAGGTGGTTGATATAACTTTAATACTTCCTGGAAGAATGCTTAAAATAGGAACGTCTGTCTGTATTGGAAACAAACTGACAAATTAACAATGGCTGGATAACCTCGACAACAGTCACAATACAGTTTTGCAGCAAACATTTTGAACTCACAGACACAAAGTATATGACGATACATGTCCGGTCGGTTTCATTTATAAAAATCGACGTTTTAAGCAGATGCCGTCGTTAGGTCTCAGTCCCACTGTCAAAACAAATCTGTTTGCTTTTTTCTAATACATGAATCGTAACAATTAGTAGCATTACATTGACTCGCATTTAAAGAACAGACAACGAACGTTAAATTAGCTATCCTAACGTGTTTCTTCAGTTTTTCAATTTCAGACTCTATGAATATATATCACCCTGAATCCCTTCAAAATCCTGTTTAAGGCGGATACTTTGTCAACCTGTGCTGACATTAAACTGATATCAGCTTGATATCAGCGTCGCCAGTCAATATATCATCTAGTGAAGCTTCGTTCCGATTGCACTACATACGAATATGTAACGTTAGTATCAAAACATTAGGGAAATAACTACAATTCGAGTAAACACGTTTGGATTGAACAGTATTTTCCGTTATGCACTCGAATTTCTGAATATAATTTAACTTTTAAACAACACCCAAAGAAACAAGGAGTGATCCAAAAGGCCAAAAACAACTAAGAAAAAAGTACGTAAACAGCATTAAATGTTATTGTTTAAAAGACGTCCATTGTTTTGAAATATTCTGGGTTTGCAGTATAAATGAAACTACCCTTTAAAGATCACATCACAAAATATATCCGAAGTAAATTTCAAAAAGAAACACTGGTTTAGTAGCCTTAAACGACAAGATAAACGTTATTGGAAAAATAATTTACCACGTAATTTGGCTTCTGTTATTTTAAAGTGACTGGTAAGATATTGCAACATATTGTATCACGTAATCGGGCATCCGTGAATGCACAGCAATAAATATAGATATAAAAATCGAACAGGAACAGCAGCATTCA
This sequence comes from Cyrtodaria siliqua, assembly GCA_037043455.1. NCBI lineage: Eukaryota > Metazoa > Mollusca > Bivalvia > Adapedonta > Hiatellidae > Cyrtodaria > Cyrtodaria siliqua. Next base: position 104,709 of record JAWPHD010000127.1, on the reverse strand, counting down.
AGGACGACAGTCAACCACAAACACACACAGAAGCAAAGAACAAATTTAAAGATGAATAAAAGGTCAAATAAGACATCACAAACACAAAAGTGTTGACAATAGGCCAAAAAAGGTTCTAGGGTGCACCAAACCTCACACTTACCCTACTGTCAACATAATAAAACGGGACAAGCCATGACATGAACATTAAATTACATTGTCCGAATAGCTTAATAAATGCATTATCGGATTCACTTTTGTGATTTTTGGGAGGGGCTAGGTTGGAGGAGTAATGAGGTTAGGGGTGTCATACCATTTTTGATTAAACGGTTTGAAAATAAATTATTCGTAAATAAACGTGACATATACTCCTCAAATGGTGCAGACGCCTGCGCCATTAGAGTGTTGCAGACGCCTGCGCCATTAGAGTGTTGCAGACGCCTGCGCCATTAGAGTGTTGCAGACGCCTGCGCCATTAGAGTGTTGCAGACGCCTGCGCCATTAGAGTGTTGCAGACGCCTGCGCCATTAGAGTGTTTGGTAGGCGTGTGTTTTTTCAACAGAAAGTATGAAGTGTAAATTGTATGAACTGTTGGTAAATTATAAGTTTATGTCTTGCATCCGGATGAATTTATAACAAAATATTTTTAGTTAACACATTGTGCGTAGGATATCTGCTTTGATGCTTTTCATACCAAACCATCAAAATCGTTCCAGGTTGTATTAAACATGTGAACATACAATAGAATATGAAATGGGTGATGGACATAACTAACAAGGAACGTTATGTGATACATTCGAATATTGAATGAAAGCTAGATTATCGTAAATGTTAAGAGAGCAACCTTTTTAGAAAATGTAATTATATGTAGGATGTGAATGTGTATGTTGACGAAATAAATGTTGAGCATCTTAATTAGTTATCTGTTAACATTGCGGTTTAAGATTTAATAAAAAAAAAACATTTTCATATTTATATGCTGGTCTGCATGCGGTTTAACGTTGCTTTTAACAATAGTTTTCATATCACGTCTATATGTAGCTGTGAGTTATTTGGTCAAGTTATAGTGATGTCACACTAGACTATCACACCGTGGACCCATTTACATAATTCTGACACCAGATCAACCATTCCTACAAATACCCTTTGTAGTCTGAGCGAAAAGCAAGGGCGCAACTAAAACCATTTTTATAAAGTCTTTAGTATGGCCCGGCCGAGGATAGAACCCATGACCTCGCTTAATTATAATGAACTATTTCCCGGCCGTAAAGTAACATTTCACCGCAACTTATATACATGTGCTTCTTAATGAAATGATTTAATTAATTTCTTTATACATTGCCTTCAATTTTCTATAAGCAATCTGATCAGCGCAATTTGGAAAACACTTCACGTACATCGGTATGCCTCGCATCATTGCTGGATGTTTCTGTGGAAATTGATATTAATGTAACATGTAATGTTATCAATGTCAAATCAGTTCCAATTTGTTTCCCGGATTAATTGGATACACAGCAGTATTTCTCGACAGAATATTAATAATCACGGTATTCTAGAACTTTTGCCGTTACGTCTCTTGGGAAATTAAATGTGGCATGTATAAGTTCAATATATTTTATTCGTTTTTGAATACAAGGTTGATTTTCAACTTGCATTCATAGCCATTGCTTTTGACGCCTCCACATCGCCATTTGGCGGATAACCTACATTTTTTCTCATTAAATCATGTATGCTGATCTATGCTAGATGAACATATTGAATGCCGAACACAATTATAATGCAAATAAACAGGTCGAGAAACTCTACGAAAAATCTCATTATGTATGAGTTGTGGGTGAATTTTTTTTCAAGCGAGTTTTTTCAAAGGGAGAAACACGATGTCCCGTCACCGCGCACCTTCGCTTGACATCGACTATAGTGTTTTATTTTATGATAAGCAATGAAATACAGTATTTTATCAGTGAAATAAAAGTGTTATTTCACATTGTGAAATATAGAGTTGTCTTTCCACTGTAGCTTACGGGACTACTTTTAAATGTACAACCAACACAAATGCACAATAAACGATTCACTATATATTCCTACGCAGATGTAAACATGTTAAGAGAAAAACACTGCGAATTGTACATTCTATTTAAACAATGATTTGAAATGGATTTTAAACATTATTGCCAATATAAATATATTTATAATAGTGTTCTATCTGGGTATAAATGTGTAAAGCGGCTTGGTTATTGAAATTGCCTCCCTTGTTGTTCTACCGTAAAGTATTTTCCCTAAACAATGTTTGTAAAATCATAAAATGAAAATAATTATTTTTGTTTTCTTCGCATTCGTGAAAATATAAAGTTTTCTCACTTCTCGATGAAATAAAATATAGCATTCGTGAGAAAATATCCTCTATATATTCGCGCAAAAAGCCAATTCAGTCAACACAAATTAAACGAGATTTCCGGGGGGACGAGTTGTTTCAATATATGTATTATGTATAACTGTATATAGCAACAACTATTTCAAAAGGGTTTTAGGGATTCACGATGTCAGTGAATTATTATTAATGATAAGATGAAATAAAGAAACATGTTTAGACAAAACTGGATTATTATTGTGTTGAAATATAGTATATATATAGAAATCTTGTTATCGTTATATCTCCTGAAAAGAACGTCACGGTGAAAACAACATGAATATTGCTTTATTATGTATAATTGTATATAGTAACATTTATGTTGCATCTACATATGTGTTTATTGTCCACATGCTAGTTTTGCATCATGAAAGGAAATATTCCAATTGTATTTATTGTCCAAATATTAACCTTGCATCTACATATATGTTTTGATCATGCAGATATTGCTTTATTAGGCACTGACCAATAAAGCAAATCAATGCGGAATCCATCGGCGTTCAGTGTTCGTAACGTTATATGATGCCACGCACGTAACGTTATCTGACGTCATAAAACAACAGCATGGCGGCGTCCTCGATAAGCATAACATTCTGCTAAATAGATAATAATATTAATTAAAACCGAGTAGAGTTCTTAAAATTAATACTTACACGATATCGGGTCGCATGTAAAATTTAACTTGTAAACATATAATTTACTCTTAATAATTATTCTATATTGTTGTTGTTATTATTTTTGTTAAAAGACTTACCTATCTTGAGTTTCTTGTCAATGACAGCATATCAAATCCTGAACTATTTCTGAATTATACAAGAAATAGTAAACGTACCAGGGGACATCCGCCAAGTTGTCACTATTGTCTATTTGCATAATAATGATAGCTTGCGCATCCATCGCGACGTGCACGATACCCCTGTTGGATGGACATTGGCTGATTGAAGTTTCATTAAAATGGTCTGAGAAATAAAGCTACATGATTTTTTCAAAACTATTAAAGATATAGATGAATTACATAAACAGTCAATTAAAAAACACCGAAACATATGAGCAAATGTATTGACTATACATAATTTTGATAAAGCGTTATCAAAATCAGCTGACCAAGCAATGACCTAGACATTTGACACACCTCTAAATTCTGGTAGGTGATAAACTCAGTCTTTATGATAGATGTTCAACCAAGTTTATTGTAAAAATTAAGCTATTTACACTGTGCTTGCATAGTTCATGCATGTTTGGGCAAATTTATTCAATATATGTATCTTTCAAAATCAAATGTTGAACCTTATTTTACTTTTACTTTACCAAAGATTGTTATTTAACTATAGAACATAAGGATACAAACCGAGTAGTACAAACTGTATCACCTACTGAAAATAAGGTTAAATCTCAACATGTTGGCAATCAGAAAGTATGAATTTTGAGAATTAAATTAACAGTACACTAGCTTTTACTAAACTTGTAAATTTAGGTGGATATCAATTTTAAAATAAAAATTCATGTTCCTTGAAAGTAATAGCCCTCATCAAAAAGTAATAGTGGTATTTATGACATAGGAGTATATTTTAGATTTTTTTTAATGGTACTAATTAACAATCCCCTTGATGCACCATCGCTTTAAATGAAAATAACAGATAAAGAAACTTCTGCTGTATTTCAAGAATATGGAGTATGTCCTTGATCAACATTAAATTGATAGTAATTGAACTACTAATTTTGGTAACACAAATTGTTTTTAATAGTGTTTCATAGTGACCTAATACAGAGTAAATTCCCTGTGGGGCAGAAGCGAATATATAAGCTCTCACCTCATTTTACGTATAGCATCCATAGCACGGTTGAATCGTTCATCTTTCTGTAATGTTGCAGCTTCTGGTATGTCAGTTACATCTATTTGATGTTTTTTGATAATATACCTGATTTTTCGTTTATTTCTCATTTCCGTTTTCTTTGATGATTCTGACTGTGTTTCGTTTCATAATTGATTCCTAGTTTCCTACATAAAGATTGGATGTCATTGGTTATATTCGCGTTGAAGTCCTTATTTGGTGCAGTATATGATGTACTAAATAATATACTTTTCTGATTTATGTTTGCTCTTTTTGCCATGGTGTTTTCGGCGGGTGATGTTTTGGCTTTTTACCTTTACTGCTATCAGCGTCATAGTTTGATTCATCACAATTATCAATCATTCTTAGAACTTGAAAATGTTCATTGTTCAAAAGCAAGTCAATTGTTGTACATGACAATTCTGCTTCATTGGTTGAAAAAGAATACATCTGATATTGCTCTGCACCACTTTGAAGCGTAATCATGTGTACATTGATGTTGTAGAATAAAATGGAAGACGCAGTTTCAATCTCACAAGCTGTGGCCAACCCATGACCATTTATCATTTCCCTCTCGTATTGAAGTTTGATCATGGCAGGAATATATTAAATTTGGACTAACTCCTCCATCATGTCCATGTCAACCCAGTTTAGGGAAAATAAGAGCATTATCTATTGTCTGGACATGATTAGTTTTCCAGTGAAGCTTAGACTTAGGCAATGAAAAAAGCAGGCATCATCATCAGGCACATTGTATTAATTTGTTGAATGGAGCATTGCCAATATAAGTGGGACAAGCTTGAAGGGATGATAAATCTGATAGGGGGTTTGGTATAATGAGGATTGAAGTAACTGTGAACTTGGTGCATACTAAAATTGTCTGTATCAATGGACTGTTTTTATGGTTTTGCGTAGTGCTGGTCAGATGTCATTGTAAGACTATATAAACAGGGCTGAACTCAATTGGAAGATTTGACTCCTGACAGTTCACTATTTTTAGTGTGTGTGTGAAGATCACTCTGATACCACATTAAAATATAATCTGACGGTTTTGACAGCTGTCAGTTCTCTGTTTACCAACAACATTGACGTCACACATTGGTCACACATTGACGTCATCACATTGTGATCCCGAGAAAAATGACGGGAGATTGGTCGAATTTTCATGATTGTGTTTTTCTTTGTTATAAACAGAGATGTAAACATTGGTTTAATGAAGGTTAGTTTAATTTTGACAACCAATAACAAATAATAGAACAACTGCTAAGGATAAGCATTCTTTAATGCATTTAATCAATAGCGCTTCTTTCGCAACTACTCGTCAATAACCCGAAGAATGACGGGATTAGCCGAGCTTGTACGAATACTCCGAATAAGCGCTTATCAAACTACGAAAAGAAACAAACGTCCAAGTGAAACAGACTGATGATTTGAGGGAAAAATCAGAAAATTGCCGAAAATAATTTCACCAATGGTAAATAGACTATTTTGTCAGTGCCTTTTACTATCAGGTTTATTAGGCTCGGCACGAAAACGAAGAATGGCCCGACACAGAAACGAAGAATGGCTCGACACAGCCTCGCCATTCTTCGTTTTCTAAGCCTCGCCTAATAAACTTGATATTAAAAGGCACTGACATAATAGTATCTATGTATTGTCTCACATAATAATCTTTCACATCCATACACCTGTTTATATCCAAACACCTGTTTGTATTCTCTCACTTAATAATCTTGCATAAACACATACGTTTGTATTGTCCACATACTAATCTGGCATCGACACATATGATTGTATTGTTTCCATACTAATATTGCAGTCAGATATATGTTTGTATTGTCGAACATACTAATCTTGCATTTACACATATGTTTGTATTGTCTTACTTACTAATCTTGCATATACACATATGTTTGAATTGTTTCACATACTAATATGACATAAACACATATGTTTGTATTGTCTCACATTCTAATTCTGCATCTACACATATGTTTGGATTGTCTCACATCCTAATTCTGCATATACACATATGTTTGGATTGTCTCACATCCTAATTCTGCATATACACATATGTTTGTATTGTCTCTCATGCTAATCTTGCACCCACATCTATGTTTGTATTGTCTTACATACTAGTCTTAATCTACACATAAGTTTCTATTGTCTCAGATACTAATCTTACATATACACGTATGTTTGTATTGTATCACATACATATCTTGCATATACACATATGTTAGTAGAGTTTCGCATACTTATCTCGCATATACACATATGTTTGTATTATTTTGCATTTTAATCTTGCACATACACATACGTTTGTATTGTTTCACATACTAATCTTGCATCTACACATATGATTTTATTGTCTCACATACTAATCTTACATATATACATATCGTTGTATTGTCTCACATGTATATCTTGCATATACACATATGTTTGTATTGTCTCCCATACTTATCTTGCATATACACATATGTTTATATTGTCTCACATACATGTACTAATCTTGCATATACTCATATGGTCTCACATACTAATCTTGCATATACACAAATGTGTGTCTTGTCACATACTAATCTTACATCTTACTCATATGTTTGAATTGTTTCACATTCGTACCTTACATTTACACATATGTGTATAACTGAATAACTGGACTCATTTCAGTATATGTTACAACTGAATTCTTTTCAGGATAGGTTGCAACTGAATTCTTTTCATTATAGGTTACAACTGAACATTTTTCAGTATATGTTACAATTGAACTCTTTTCGGTATAGGTTAAAACTGAACTATTTTCGGTATAGGTTACCACTGAACTCTTTTCAGCATAGGTTACCACTGAACTCTTTTCGGTATATATTACAACTGAACTATTTTCAGAATATGTTACAACTGAACTCTTTTCAGTAAAGGTTACAACTTAAACTCTTTTCAGTATATGTACAACTAAACTCTTTTCAGTATAGGTTACAACTGAACTCCTTTTAGTATATTTTACAACTGAACTCTTTTCAGTATATGTTACAACTGAACTCTTTTCAGTATAGGTTACAACTTAAACTCTTTTCAGTATATGTTAAAACTGAACTCTTTTCGGTATAGGTAACAACTGAACTCTTTTCGGTATAGGTTACAAATGAACTCTTTTCAGTATAGGTTACAACTGAACTCTTTTCGGTATAGGTTTCAGCTGAACTCTTTTCGGTATATGTTACAACTTAAACTCTTTTCGGTATATGTTACAACTGAACTCTTTTCGGTATAGGTTACATATGAACTCTTTTCGGTATAGGTTTCAACTGAACTTTTTTCAGTATATGTTACAACTGAACTATTTTCAGTATAGGTTACAACTGAACTCTTTTCGATATAGGTTTCAACTGAACTATTTCGGTATATGTTACAACTGAACTCTTTTCGGTATAGCTTACAACTGAAATTTTTTCCGTATATGTTACAATTGAACTCTTTTCAGTATATGTTACAACTGAACTCATTTCAGCATAGGTTACAACTGAACTCTTTTCAGTATATGTTACAACTGAACTTTCCGCAGTATAGGTCTTTTCGGTATAGGTTACAACTGAACTCTTTTCGGTATAGGTTTCAACTGAACTCTTTTCAGTATAGGTTTAAGCTGAACTCTTTTCGGTATAGGTTTCAACTGAACTCTTTTAGGTATAGGTTTAATCTGAACTCTTTTCGGTATAGGTTACCACTGAACTCTTTTCGGTATAGGTTACAACTGAACTCTTTTTCGGTATAGGTTACAACTGAACTCCTTTTAATATAGATTACAACTGAACTCTGTTCAGTATAGGTTTCAAATGAACTCCTTCCAGTATAGGTTACAACTGGACTTTTTTCAGTATAGGTGTATAGGTAACAACTGGACTCTTCTCAGTATGGGTTACAAATGGACTCTTCTCAGTATAGGTTACCACTGAACTCTTGTCAGTATATGTTCCAAATGAACTCTTTTCAGTATATGTTACAATGAACTCTTTTCAGTATAGGTTTCAGCTGAACTCTTTTCGGTATAGGTTACAACTGAACTCTTTTCGGTATATGTTTCAACTTAAATCTTTTAAGTATAGTTTACAATTGAACTCTTTTCAGTATATGTTACAACTTAACTCTTTTTAGTATAGGTTACAACTGAACTATTTTCAGTATAGGTTACCACTGAACTATTTTCAGTATAGGTTACAACTGAACTATTTTCAGTATATGTTACAACTGAACTAGTTTCGATATATGTTACAAATGAGCTCCTTCCAGTATAGGTTACAACTGAACTCTTTTCAGTATAGGTTACCACTGAACTATTTTCAGTATATGTTACAACTGAACTATTTTCTGTATATGTTACAACTGAACTAGTTTCGATATATGTTACAAATGAACTCCTTTCAGTATAAGTTACAACAAAACTCCTTTGCTTTATAGGAGGTGATTGCAATATATAATAGTATTGGAACAAAAGAAAACATATTCTAAAGTTCCTCTTTCTTAATATACACGTGATTATGACAGGATTTGTTGGGTATTGATCAAATGATTTGTTTAACTGGTTATTTGTATTCAATGTATCTTGCATATACATATATGGTTGTATTGTTTCACATACTAATCTTGCATATACACATGTGTCTTGTCTTCATACTAGTTTTACATTTTACACATATGTTTGTATTGTCCATATACCAATCTTGCATATACACATATGTTTGTATTGTCTCACATTCCCATTTTGCACTGTCTAGGAAAATGTGTCAGCATTTAAACTTGAAGTTTCATGGAAACATATTCAGACAAACGTGAGTTCTAATTGTATCTGATTTACTTTAAATGCAATTACACATACAGAAATAGTATTAAACAAGACTATAACCAAACATACGTTCGTTCAGTTATTTGATCCTAATGGCTGCGTACAAATATAATAGTTACTTTGTAAATACAACAATCACCGACAATGAGTGATATGTAACGATAGCTGTATGCCAATACATGTTTCGGTCTATCAATCTTAGACACATTTCTGTCTGCTGTAAATAATTATTGTTTCTGATAATATATGAAGAGTAAATCCAAAACATGCACACGAACACCATGCTTCTAAAGCGTTCTCTCGTTTCATCGCTGCCGGTTCGAATCCCAATGGGAACTCAACTTGTCAAGCGAGCAAGTGTCGATTCTTATAGACGGCGGGAGGTTTACAGTACTGATTCTACTCAGGGAAAAGGGGGTGGTCTTCTTTAACCACAGTAAACAACAAGAAATGCGACTGTAAGTGACAAAGACCTCTAAGTATGATCTTGACCTTGGAGCCACGGACCTGTATTTTATGTGCGACACGTCGTCTGGTTGTGGAAAGGACTTGTGCCAAGTTATTTAAAAATCCGTCCAGGCATGCAAATATTATTGACCGGACACGATTTGACCTTTGACCTCTAAGTGTGACCTTGACCTTTGGGCCACAGACCTGGATTTTGTGCGCGACACATCGTCTTGTGGTGAGCACTTGTGCCAAGCTATTTGAAAATCCGTCCAGGAATGCCAGAGTTATTGACCGGACAAAATTTGACATTTGACCTCCAAGTGTGACCTTTACCTTATAGCCTCAGACCTGGATTGTGTGCACAACACGTCGTCTTGTTGTGGTGAACACTTGTGCCAAGGTTTTTTAAAATCCGTCCTGTAATGCCAGAGCTATTGACCGGACACGGTTTGACCTTTGACCTCTAAGTGTGACCTTGACCTTAGAGCCACGGACCTGGATTTTGTGCGCGACACGTCGTCTTGTTGTGGTGAGTACTTGTGCCAAGTTATTTGAAAATCCGTCCAGGAATGCAGTTATTAACCGGACACAATTTGACCTCGACCTCGAAGTGTGACCTTAACCTTTGAGCCACGGACCTGGATTTTGTGCGTGACACGTCGTCTTGTTGTGGTAAGAACTTGTGCCAAGTTATTTGAAAACCTGTACATGAATGTCAGAGTTATTGACGGAAACGAAAGCACATCATTTTGACCTTTGACCTCTAAGTGTGACCTTGACCTTAGAGCCACGAACCTGGATTTTGTGCGCGACACGTCGTCTTGTTGTGGTAAGAACTTGTGCCAAGTTATTTGAAAATCTTACCATGAATTTCAGAGTTATTGACCGGACACGAAAGCATTTCATTTTGACCTTTGATCTCTAAGTGTGACCTTGACCCTGGAGCCACGGACCCGGATTTTGTGCGCGACACGTCGTCATGTTGTGGCGAGCAATTTTGCGAAGTTATTTATTTGAAAATCCGTCAATTATTGAGTTATTAACCGGACACGATTGTACGGACAAACGAGCGAAGGGACATATCGTCATATATGGCCAAACATGTGCTGAAAATGTGCGAATACGTATTCTGGGTGTAAGTGTTACTAGACACAGTGTTTCTGATCTCATGTGCTATCGTGTTTCATTTGAGCAGACGGAACGTAAACAAATGGAGTAATTTAAACAAAATGTCCAAGAGGGCCTGTATCTCTCTACTGGCTCGTAAGCGTCACAAGGCCGAAACTATATAATAGTAAATTACTGCAAGCTCCCCAAAGTGTACCCCTTTATATGGACCCCTAAACGCAGGAAGATTAAACCCGTTTTGTATATGATGTTCATTGAGTCTCTAAATGACCATACCAAATTAGAATCAAATGCATTCACATCACACTTGGACCAATTTGGGGAGTTGGGAGGTGGTGGGGGGTGGGGGAGGGGATATACGATTGCCCTTTATAGGGCCCGCAGCGGATGGAGCCAAAATATGAAAACTAATTGTGCATCTACACATCCTTAACTAAGGAAAACACCACACATGAACTTGAAATCTCAAAGATTAAAGAAGAAGTATCATATATCTGAAAGTAAAAACTATGTAATTAGAGTAAATTACTGCAAGCTCTCCAAGTTGCACCCATGTAGAGGGGTCCCTTTACACAGTAGGACAAAACCCATTTCGTAAATGTTGTGCGTCGATTCCCTAAATGACCATACCAAATTAGAATCAAATGCATTCACAACCTCTGTTGGGATGGCGTATAGTTTTTGTTAAATAAAATAAAAAATAAAAATAAAACGTTAGCCCCAAGTGGGATTTGAATACAAGACCCCAGGTTCCCAATATAGCATATAGCATATTTAGGAAAATCAAGGGCCATAAGTCTGGTATTACTGGTCCAATCAGCCAGCTGGTCTTCAGACTCGTCCGAGCTTTCATTGATATTAACAATCTGGCAAAATTTGGTAAAGATCAAATAATAAATGAAGGTGCTAGAGAGTTCACAAGGAAGAATAGGTGGGGTGTCCCAGCAAAGCAAGGGTCATACATCTGGTGTTACTAATCCCATCTGGCTGGTTTACGAATTTTCCGACCTTTCATTGATATGTATACACTGAAAAAAATGAAATGTCACTGACGTCCTAAGCATTTGTTCATTGTAAACGATTAACTATATACCCATAAATATCACTGGGTGCACTAAATGTTAACACGATTGAAATTATTTACAGCGATAGTTCTTAATTCCATTGATTAACGGGTTGCCTTACATATTCACACAACGAGCGTTAAGGACTATTGGTCGGCCATCTTTAAAGAAATTTCTTAAATGGACGAATATGGTCAAGTGAAATTTTCAACTAAATGCATATTTTAGGCATTACCAATGTCAACCATGCATATGTAGTACATGCCAATAATTCAACACTACTGATGTAATCAGAAAGAATACTTATATGGCAGAAAGTGTGCCCTTTATATCCGAAAAAATCGGTACAATTTTACTCAAAGTTGTTATGTTTTTATAGACCCTTTTTAAAGATGGCGGACCAATAGTCCTTAACTATAAGGACATTTATGTATACGGAGAGGTCATCGTCGGAACCCACGTTTGATTGATTACGTTGGCACTCCATTCATCACCGGAGTGATAACGCAATCAATCAAACGTGGGTTCCGACGATGACGGAGAGGTATGCCTTTGTGTACGTAAAATATATGCTAAAATCATCGGAAAGAGTAATCGACATGACCTTGCACGAGGCTGTTTTAATTCCTAATACGAATTAAGCAACAAAATAATAGAACAGTTCTACATTTGTTTACTTTACATAGGATGTGTTAAGATATGATAATTCTTTAGATAATATAAAAGCAGCGTTTATCTTAAAACACATAAATTACATCATATCTAATAGGAATCATATACAAAAGAAAATTATGTTTATTTTAAAACAATGTCTCAGTGAAAGATTCCTTTGACTTTGTCAGTTGAAAGCCTTCAGTACCATCAAATGCAATAATAACGTTTGCATCGAAGCATCCAGTTCATGTCCATACTGTTAGGTTAACTTATTTTGACAAGCAATTAACCAAATATGCCTGGAATATTAGAATGTGCGGTTCTTCTGTCGGCTTCTTCGAGATATCCCGTTTCCCCAACATCTATTCTCCAGATAAACATATTACTTTCTGATCCCGTAAAACTCATCAGCGTCCTAAAAAACAAGGTCAATTTGTTCGCAACAAACCATAGATCAGTTCCGTTAAATGCCAAAGTGTCTGCCCATACGACAGAAGTGTTACTTGAAATGAGCTCAGTTTGATTTGATAGAGAAATTAGACCGTCTCCCTCCATTTGAGCCTGATATACGCTAAACTTTTCAACTACACCGTAGAAAAGAGATTTCTGGCCGTAAATCATTCCGTCGGATCCACCTGCTTTATTCCCGACAAGAATAACATTTTCCGTAAAGTTCGAATTCCTATTTCGTAAAACCTCTGTTGGGATGGCGTATAGTTGCCAGGCCGGAAGTGTGCAATAATAAACATACCGGAAGTCGGATGATATTGCTATTCCATCAATGGCGGCTGATGGCAATCCATCTTGAATGTGAGGACTGAGAGGTACAGCTTGCATAGAGCTGTGTTGGTAGAAATATGCCGTATTTTTATTGAAGTCATACACGTAAAGTTTTCCTTCGGCTGTATCGGTAATATATGCGTAACTGGCCTTTCCTTTCACATAGTCCAAAACAATGTCGTTCATGAAATTAGAAGTAGGCGAAACAATATCTTCCGGGAATACAAAGTTTCGAATAATTGTCAAAGTATGTAAGTCAATAATTGTCAATTTTGGTGGACATTTGTTTTCTGGCAATGTTGGCGGCGCAAGTGTGTTTATACGACCCGTGTCTATGATCCACATTAAACCGGTGTTGGGATCTATTTCCATGCTCTGTACGTACTGAAATGCGCTGCAGTCTCCAATTGTATTCATCCTCCAGTTTGGAAAAGGTCTCAAAATAGTTCCGCGTGGGCTCGACACTAGTTTATTTAATGTTGAGGGAACTCCTTTTCTCCATCTTGGAACTGTTACATATACGTCGTCACCGTAAACCTTAATGCCAGTAATAATATTGTTGTCTTTTATATATTCTTCTTTCACCACTGCTTCCTGTTTAGAATGTTCATTCTCCCATTCGAAATCAACATAACTAAGCTCGTACATCAGTTGTGCCTTCCCTTCAGATATAGATGTCTGGGCGAGCATGCACAGCCATATCAGCGCTAGATCCCACATAAGCCCAGTTAAAGACATGCCTTTTAAATAATGAGGATGCAGTTGTAGTCTAGCGGCATGCAAACATTAGCTGTAACCAATTTAAAAACCGAGTTTAGTCACTGTTGTAAACACCACTAATAGTTGAAGTAACTATGCAAATTATTAATTTTCTGTAATTCAAACACAATTGTACCGTCAGTGTCTCTTTATCCGATGCCTATTTATTTCATCTCCGTTATTCTTAAGTAGTATACTTTGATATTGTAATCTGACCTATATATTCAATATTGCTTGTCTCTTCGGGAATGTTACTGTGTCAGATTCGATAATGCTTCTCTCTACGGGAATTTTTCGTTTTCGGTCGTTGGTGTACTATAATTTGATAACCATTTGCGGCCTACAAAATGTTCCAATATTTAACCAGTGAACTGCCACATTTAAATTAAGATAACACTGGCTATGGAAATAGAGGTGGTGTCATGGAAAAAAAGCTGGCTCAATGCTCATCTTTATAGTGCTACCACACTTGAATATTGCGCCCAGACACATGCAATTACACCACACCCAGTCACATTACGGAGCTACCTTTCATATGCTGATTAAAACTAGCTACTATTACAAAATGTGTGAAGTATTTAGTAAGACCCGGCCGGCAATTAAACCCACGATCTCCCCACATACGAGGCGACCGCGGATTATGCGTGATATGATCATCGTTTTTATCGGATCTAAAATGTGTCAATATTAGGTATTTACCAATCACAGTTAGGTACGATATTCCAGGTGTTACTACCTTACACAGATTTCCAATACTTGCTGTATTTAAGGCAATGCCAATGACTTATTTAAAACAGATCATTCTATATGTTCGGTTACATTTATTACATACACCTTGTGTTCATAGTTAATGATTCCCTCAATATAAATACGTACTTCTGTACAAAATTTAGTTTTACAGTTTATTGTAACATTTTATTTTTAATCTAACCATAAAAGGTTTGGTATTCCGTTTTTTTACGGAAATTTGAATATGTTCCAGAATATTAGTTTTGCAAATTGATACAAACCGCCGATGGATGTTCCCACGATGAAGACAAAAGACGAAAGGTTTGTGTTCCTTAATGTTGTAAGCTTTTGTGCTATTGTATTATTTATCATTGTTATATTATAACACGTTATTTATAACGATTGTATACATTTGGATGTGTTTGCGTTTATATTAATTATTTATTCAAATATGTATATCTCTCTATTTTCGTAAAACATGCAATATAATTATGATAATTGATATAAAATTTGAAACCGGTAGTTTATTTGAGTCATTTTGGATTGGCTAAACAAATCAAATTTCACCGCGTTTCATTCGGAATAGGGTTGGTTTGCACGTACATATGCTTAAGTCATAGTGTGTTAACGACATAACCACGGACACCGTTCATTGACACTTTGGGCACTTTCAAAAAAGAGTATGATAATGGACCTTTGGAAACGGCCGAAAACGACACATACGAAATATTGAAGTCTCGGTTTGATTGAGACTGTTCTTGAGCGGTAGTGAAATATGCTAGCTACCGCTCACGCCCTCTAGCCCCGGGTTGAGCAGAACTCAATATTAATAAAATCAATAGTACAAAAATGTAACCATCTCGAAGATGGCATGCATATGGCGGTGGACATGTAGTTTAGTGCTTCCCCATGTCGTACAGCGTATGGTCCCAGTATCTAATAAAATTAAATGCCCCGAAGAGTGAAATAAACATAATGGAATTTAGTTGGGAGCAGCGGTTATGAAGCCTGCATATCACAAGTAACAGTCAAAAGGCTAAATTAAAAAGTAGACAACATATCCTATAAGTGGTTAAACAATACCCAGAGCCTTTAATCGGCCGGAGTAGTGGAACCACTGAATCGAAAATTAAGTAAGAAAACAAAAAGAAATGAAAAAGTACCACCGATAATTAAATATAAGTATCGGGCTCAGCGATCTCCAAAGATCGAATGAATAACAGTACTGATTGCAAGCGCGGGGAGACGTTTTACTGCCGCCAAACTGCACAAGCAACGCCACTGTGCTATAAAAAAGAGTTAACGGAAATTGGAGAACAAAAACATACATCTCAGCAATGTAAAATAGTGCAAATACGAGTATGTTTTTTTGGGTTATTTTTGTTTTTTTACTTTTCTGCTTTTTTGCGTTTGTTTTCTTGTTGTTGTTTTTTTTTGTATTTTATTTTGTTGTTAATGTTTTGCATTTTTGTTTTGACGGACATTTTTTCAGTGTATTACGTATTGTGCAAGCATTTTTTTTAAAACATGTATCATATTATGCTGTTGAAGATTATTATATATTTTTGCATTGTAATGCATATGTAGCAGAACGTCTCTGGACCATTGTACAACTTCCTGATTTTTCTTAAAAATGCTTTCCTTGTTAAACGTAAAGTATGTTACTCGAAATATCCAACAAAAACACGGGTTAACCAATTTGTAATTTGTAGAAACCCTGATGATTGTTTTTTATTTCACTTTCGTTTTACAATGTATCACCACTACACAGTGTTCGATTCTCAAATCTGGGCTCAAAACATTCCGGTATATCCAAAACTGTATTAAAAAAGAGAAAATATTTGCATTAAGAAATAAACAAAGCACAAGCATGTTCCTATCGTCGGTCGAATTGGAGATAACGTTTAGTGAAAAATTTGGGGCCTGATGAATATATTAGATGTCGGTTCGTCACTTCAGTTTACTTTGGATACATTCCTTTACATTTCATAACAAGGTTTAATATATACTCAGCAAAAATAATAAGCAACCACTTTGTTTTCCTGCAAAATCTGAGACTGTAAGAAAGAACTAACAATTGTAGCATGATTTTCTTTTAATAACATCTGTGTTTGATGTTCACGCAAAATTTTATCGAAATATACCGAATACTTAAAAAATAAATCAAACTTTAAAAACATAGGCGTGAAAACGAAATTAACAAAACTTAAAAAATGTAAAGATTAACAACAATAGCAAGATTTAGCAGTCTAAGCCCATTCAAATACACAGAAAAATGTTCAAAACCTCGCTAATATCTCATGTGTACACCATTACACCGAATACACAGAAAAATATTCAAAACCTCGCTAATATCTCATGTGTACACCATTACACCGAATACACATAAACATGTTCAAAACCTCGCTTATATCTCATGTGTACACCATTACACCGAATACACAGAAAAATGTTCAAAACCTCGCTAATATCTCATGTGTACACCATTACACCGAATACACAGAAAAATGTTCAAAACCTCGCTAATATCTCATGTGTACACCATTACACCGAATACACTAACAATGCGACATCCCAAGCTTCTGAAGTAACATGTTAACATTTTAAACTTCACAAATGAATGATTTAAGAACTAGATATATACCTTAAAACCAACCAAAATGACAATGTGGTTTACTTACATTCAGAATTAAACAATTATTATGGTAATGTATGACTGTGATGGTGAAATGCATTTTCTTACCGCGTTTCAAGTCCAACGCTATATTCAAGGGATGTGTTTTAAGAAAAGAACACTTCTGAACATGATGAACACTTCACAGATACTTTAAAATATAAAATAATAAATTAAAAGTGCAAATATTGTACCCCTTAAATGCTCATTTCATTTTTGTTTCATAATTACAACGCCTGCGATAAGTTTTGTTTGAAAATGTGTGTTAAGAACTACTAGTTCTTTAACATGTATTGTTTGATTTTAAATATAATAATAATGACATTTTCGAGAAGTTCTAAGCAGTTTTATCTCATCCATTTATTATTTTAAAAAATATGTGTTATAGCAATGGCTCTTGTGCTTGCACTATTTAATATGTCGTCATTAATTAATTTCCTAAATAAACAATGCACATCAGTCAGCTGTAATAGTTATAATAATTCACACCATGTACCTATAGTATTTCATTTCTATTCGCATTTTTCTTGGCCTATGTACTATTTATTTGTACGTTTACGGACTATTTAATAATTCAGCAATTAAAAAGACGCCATTTTTAATACCTTAACATTTATTCAAAATCGGCGAATGATCTTAAAAACATCCGTACAGTCTTTTGTACAGTGAATTATATTAAACGAAGAATTGCGTCCTTTTGACAGGTCACCGTGAAATAAAGGATATTTTCACACAAATTGGACGTGGGATTACTGTATCTTCTATAAGAGGTCCATTTTAAAGGTATTTGTTTTGTCAGTTAAAATCTGTTTGTCAATAAATTTCAGCCTTTGTCCAAATATGTAAGATATGCAGTGATTTCTACTGAAAGGAGGTGTGTGCGCGCGCGTGTGTGTGTGTGTGTGTGTGTGTTCCTATAAAGACGGTGTTTAGTTGTAACAGTGAGATTTTTTATCAAATGTTACAGTGCTACCACAGCAGGTGACCACATCATAGACATATGCTACATTATACTGACACCGGTCCGACCAGGTCTTGCACTACTCTTTATATCCCGAGTGTCAAGCAAGGGAGCAAGTATGCTCTTATATGGTTTTCATAATTGCACATGGTAAGGTAGCAATGAACAGTTTCTTTGAGGTTTTCACTTTGATAACGCAATCTGGTAGCAGTGAAAAGTTTATCGGTGTTGTAATGCACACGCTAACGCACACGCATCCCTATATGTGAACACTTGTATTTATGTGCTGATGTCTATTTCTAGCACGTCGTGCTACAAGGTGAATATGTAATCAATATGTAACGCATGTCAAGGATTTGACCAGAGCGAAGCGAGGTCGCCCACATTGATTCAAAATGTTTGGTAGGAATGAATGAATGAATGAATGGTGTTTTACGGCACGTCGACACATACATAGGTCATATTGTGCGCAAAAACTGATGAAAGATGAAGATATAAAGTAGTAATTAAAAATTCATGTAAATATATAAAGATAAAACTATCAAAAATAAGGGATGATATGGTAGTAATATAAACTATATATGCAAATCAACAAACGCCCGCCAACGGGTATATAAACAAGTAAATATATATAAGAACACATTATAATGATTTATATAGTCCGATTTCTTTTCGGAAATCTAAAAAAATACCAAAATCTATAGTATCAAATAACTCTTTCATAGTATTAACACTGTAGTACCTTTGACGCATAGTATCAAAGTCTACATTCCAACAATATGTGTTTGACCGTTAACGGTGCAAAGCAGGGTATACATTCTGGTAATTGCTCAGCTTGTAATAAATATGAATGAATATACCAGACAGACAGACAGACTTTTTATTCAGACTTGTACAAAGTACATCGTCTACAATACATACATATTAGCATATATGATGTCAACGTATATATACAAGTAAATGGTGAAATATATACAAATGGTATAATTAATCATTTCATTATTATTATTATTATTATTATTATTATTATTATGTAGTATAGTAAATAAGAGTAGGAGGTTGAACTAAGTAACTACCTTTCAATAGTTAATAAAGCGATTCTTAATACATTTGATTCTTTAACATATAACGGAAGTTGTATTATTTCTTGTCATATGATTTCATTGGTGAAATATATACAAATGGTATAATTTATCATTTCATTATTACTATTATCATTACTATGTAGTATAATAAATAAGAGTAGGAGGTTGAACTAAGTAGCTACCTTTCAATAGTTAATAATGCGTTTCTTAATATAATTGATTCTTTAACATATAACGAAAGTTTTATTATTTCTATCTTGTCATGTGATTTCAGTAACTCCAAATATTTGAAAACAGAAGGACGTTTGTAATAACAACGTTTTAAGTATTTCTTTCTAATATCGATATAACAAGGACAAATACATACAAAATGAAATTCATCTTCTATATCTAAACTATTACAAATTAGGCAATATCTTTCTTCACGAAGTGTTCTATTGTTGGCATATCTACCAGTCTGTATTCTGAGTGGATGTTCAGATAGTCTAAGTCTAGTAAAATATAGACGTAAACTTCTTGGCAAAATATCTAAATATGTTTCATATTCCAAACTAGTTTTAATATCTTTGTACAATGTTAACACAGAACTGTTGTTTAACGTACCACACCAATTTTGTTTAAAGGCATCTAAAACTCTAATTCTAAAGTCATACAAAAATATGTCACTGTTTATATAAGAAGCATTATCGAATACATAAGAAAACCCGTAATCATCTAGTAATTTCTTAACACTGCTAACCCAGTTCGTTTTTCCGTTATTACAGTCCCTATCCTGCTACGGGCTAGGATAACTTCTTCTCGACGAATGGTCTACTAGAAGAACGCCATTCTCCAAGCAACGGTTTAATTGAATGGAGTTTATTGTTAACTGACAAATCCCAAGCGGATTGCCAAGAGTTACGAATAAATGTGTTAACTGATGGTAAAAACTGTGCAGAAAGTATCTGGTAAGGGAAAACTGTCATGGCATGTTTACGTCTTCCTGACAACATTATTTGTTTTCAATATTGTTTAAACATCCGTAACTTGATCAGTTATTATGCTAAAGTTTGTTCCCAGTTACAGCCTGATATAATGCTATTTTCTCTCGGCAGCTATTTTACACTTGCATAAAACCTTGCTTGTACCCATTTTATAAAGTAATTGGTATGTAAGGGTGCATGTTTACAAAATCCGTTACCTTTAATTTACTACTGCTATTTTCAGGTGTACGGTGTCACACAATCGAGAGTGGATGATAATGACTATATTAGGCGTGGAAGCGGAAAGCCGAATGGTCAAAATGATTACTCTTTATAAGAAAAATGACTCCCTGTTATCTGTTGTCAATCTGTAGAGCTTTTGATTTATACATACCAGAACTGATTTATACATACCAAGCGCGGACATAAGCGGGCAGTTGTTGATGAAGAATGGCACCTCGCTTACTTACTGTAACTTTACGTTAGCCACTCGTGTAGACGTTTGACTTGCGATACATGTTTGTTATTAGGAAGGCACCAACTTGATAAACACAAAATAAAATTTTATCATTTATTAAATTGCTTGATCATTTATTAAATTGTTATGCCAAATATTGGGCGCGGCTACAAATAGCGGACTGCCGGCAACGCATATATATATCATGGCAGCCCTTAAAATGTTTCACAAAAGAGGGCATGACCCATAAGCCTGATATCCTTAAAGAAGCCCCAATAGGCTTAAACAAAAGCTAAATTCCCAATAGGCTAAAACAAAAGAGGACATGGCCCAACAGCCTTATACCCTTAGTGAAGCCCCAAAAGGCTTAAATAAAATGTTTATTCCAAAATCTAATTCTAAAGTAAAATTTTTCTTCGTTTAATCACTTTTTCTAAAGTTTATAATAAAGTGCACGACTGGAACTAGGCATGATGCACCGACAATAAGCCCCAAAAGGCTTAATATTTCATGCTGTAATCCCGACCCTGAGGAACAGTTGAAATTTACTAATTATGAAATTGTTAACTGTCATTAAATTAGATTTCACTGAATTGAAGTATTCGCTGACGGCCATATGGCAGCGATCAAAATGAAATTTTGATAATGCCACTGCCAAAAAGCGAATCCCTCACAGCCAAAGAAAATTGGATATATCATTGTTAGATTATGCAATACGCATACAGGATAGTATATATCATAACGTGAGCCGTGCCCTACCACAATTCAAAAATAATGTGCTTTGTATAACTTGCAAAGGAACATTTCTTGGACTGACGCAATTTGTTCAGGAGGAGTGAGACGTTGGTTTCCCAACCTGGACGTGTAAACACCGAAACATACAGATAGAATATCATAGAATGTCGTGAGACCTGCGTGCGTTGTTCAATGCCACAACGTCTAATTTGGTATAGCGACATTTGAACCTAAACAAAATGTCTAACAAACTGATAGCTCGCTGGTAAAAAGTTCAACAACTTTGCAACCGCTTGTCTACTGTGCACACACAACTGAATCATAGCCCCCACCATGGACAAAAATATGGAGTGGGTTGTACTAACGTCAATCATCCACCAAATTTGCTTGCAAATCGCCCAAGCACATAATCACCATAGCTGTGCCAGTATTACTGTACACCCAATGCGTCGGACCCTCGGTTCGTTCCCCCTGGGCTGCTGGGAGCCGCTGATCATACTCGATGACGAAGGGGGACCGTTCACCTCGCCACACGATTACCTAGGTCAACTTCCCTCCCGGTAACAACCTGCTGAGAAGCCTGCGAATAACTAAACTGAGCTACATATATATTATACAGTTGTATAACGTGTTATAAGTTACGCACGTGTTATAAGATTTAAAGTTGCGCATTCATTATATAATAAGGTAAAATTCCAGGTTTCTCCGTAAAGTCTAACCCCAATAACGATATATAAGAAAGACCATTGTACACCAGTTGTGTGAGTCAAAGTAGTGTAGTGTTATATTACAATACAGATTAATGTTGTATCATTGCTCTCATGTAAATAAACTGCAGCTGGAGCAATCGGCTAAAAGCGCAACGGTGGCAATAACTTTGATTTTGACTGAAGGTGTGGCTATGTTTTTATGACGTAACCAATATGGATTCCTTCCAGAGATATGCTTTACAAAAGTGATCGAGATGTTGTGATTGTAATTTCGCAGAACGTTTATATGCAGTATATGTTTAATTGTTTTTTTGTGTTGGTGAAGGTAAAAGGAGAGGATAATATCGTAGTATTTTCATCCAGAAATGCAATGAAAATATTAGCACTAGTTTTACGTTGGCTCTTTTGATAGAATAAATTCAAATTTTACGTTCAATGCTAGATCCCTGTGAACTTTAAGTTTAGCGGTTACGGTCACTTTAAATTGTGTTTGGTATTGTAATACCTAGAAGACTTTGAAGTATGGGCACAGGAAACAGTACACACACTTAAAGTGACTCTCAGGACCATCCGTCCTTTGAGTTACAGTGATACACGGTAATTTTCATTTCGTTAAACCTCGCGGCGTTCCGTTGGTTTTTCTACATATGCATTTGTTCAGTCATTAATATTAATTATAAGAATAGTATAAAGGAGATTGTTTTTGCACATTACTAACTGTTGATAATATTGCACCAATAATATATTTAAATGTATGTCAGAATAAGAAGAAAAATAAAAAATCTCCCATTTTTTTATTTAATTATTTGCAAGCAGTTTTAAAGACAAGCTGATATTGGATTAATACATCGCGACGCAAATTTTAATGCTTGATAAAAACTTCAACATTTTCATGAAGTTTGTTTTTCTCTAGTTGTAAGATGGTAATTGTTTCGCTACTTTTTCTTGTTTCTCTACTCGACGTACTCATATTCTTTTAGTTGTCGCAACAATGAGCTGGACTCTCGCATAATCCGATATAGGGGACACATACAATATAATATGTAATATGCATTCAGTTTACATACTCAGCTGATCCACTTTCACTGAGATTGAGACATGGATTTTTTATAATTATTACAAACATTAACCTGGGTCATTATACGAAGGTTCAGTCTAGGAGCAGCCGAATCTTATCACGAGCATAGACCGCATAACTGTGTTTAAGCCATCAAAGACGAGAAGATGTGCGTCCAAGTATTTTTTGACGATGCAAGAAGTAAAAATGGACAAAACAATTGTTTTCTTTCTTTTTGATAGTTACTTGGGTTAGTGGAATCAGCCTTTTTAATGTAGAATTTACGTTGGTTTGTTTCCATTGGTGGGAGGGGGAGATTATTACAAACCTGGGTCATTATACGAAGTTTCATTCTAGGAGCCGCCGAATCTTATCACGAAGGCCGCGGGCCAATATGACATTTCGAGGACCAATAACTGGGCCAATATGAAAACACTCAATTAATGAAATTTTTATTAATTAACTACTTAATATCTCTCTTTATTCCTATGTTTTAAATATCATTTACAGGTAAGGAAAAACAAGAGATATATGTTCAATATAACACTTACATGTAATAACAAGTATCTGATTCAAATCTACCACTGTTACCGCTCGACGGCGCGAGGGAAAATCACACACGAACGTGATAATAGCTATATTTCAGCGAAGTCGATGTAACCGAATTTACAAATAATCAAACCTTAATTATTTTGATTGTCTACATTACATAGGCGAACATAGTTCTGCGACGTTGTGTTTCTTTTCTTCAAAATGGCGTCCTTAAAGAAAACAAAGCCTTGGTCATATTGGCCGTGTTGGCTTATCCAATCAGATTGCTTGACTTTCATATTGGCCGAGTTTTCTCATATTGGCCGAGTTTCTCTCCATATTGGCCTTGTTTTTACCGTATGATGCGTGCAGTATCCTGCAAACCACGGCAGATATTGAGTAGTTAATTAATAAATAACTTGTATAGTTGGAGAATCCAAACTCTATAGACACAATACAATATAAACGGCTTTAACCAGTCCGGCCACGGGGTGTTTTAAGAACCCTTGAATAAACCTATAATTTTAATCGACACATATGCATTATTATGTGACCTGAACATCTGGATAGAGTTTGATAAACGGTTTTGGAGTGTACTTTTGCCCTTATTTGGACGAGTTAGTTTCTTTAAAGTGTATTCAATTTTCGTTAATTTCTATCATTTCACAAACTAAGCAATGAGGACTCGCCACCGTTTCACATCTGAACTGCACCTACCGTTGCTTTAGATCATTAAACATTCGAATCCATGTAATTACCTCAGCCTTAAGCTAATATTTGTATAACATTTTATAGAATTAGGGTCTTATTTAATTAGTTTCATCAACGTCTTAGACAGATAAAACTATGATAACATTCGTATTTACGATGTTAGTATATTTAATAAATTCTATGTTTAGAGTCTACGTCTTGCGTCTTCACATTTAATTGCGTAAACTAACTAAACTTGATATGTGTGTTATTTATATTTGATAGTCTATAGACAATAAAGTCCTTCATTATTAGCTTAATTCGGTGTTGTAACTATATATTAATATTAACGACCACAATTTATTTCAAATAATCAGTCTCTGACTCTTATTATGGCTGTTTATGCGCTTTTAATGATACCCTTGCAGGTGGTATTTGATTCTAGTATGTTTTCAGCTTAATCCAGACATAGCAGATTCATTCTTGCGGCGGTTTTTAATTAATAGTAATAACATTTTGCCTGTCCTGAACAAAAATATATATAATTGAAAAAAGTAAGTCAGAACAAAACACATGTATACTCAGTACATTTGAAAACGCAACATTTTTGAAATGTCGATATAAGTCAGCTGTTTGTTTGTTCAAATCATGATTGTATTTGATGTTAGTAGTTCTAGTATTTCTCTTTGTCCCAAAAGTTAGCTTGTATTTTATTGACGTTTGAAGCCATAAACATACCAATAATGATACATGTAACAACTGAAACAAAAATGAATTCCTTTGCCGAAACATGTTTTAAAAACGCTGAACAAATTGAACATCACTAGAACAATGGATTTTTCTTCGGCTTTTGAATATTCCCATATCGTCGGACCACGTAACTCAATATTTTAGAAATAAGTTTTACAGGCGAAACAAAAATCTAAAGAAAATCAAAATGTCGCAACTTCAGCTTACAATTTGCAACTTCAGCTGCTTGTGTTTATTTTATAACTGTGATCCTTAAATCCTACATTTCTTGTTCGACTATTATGTCTACCACAGAACAGAATATAACTTTGATCACATATTGTTCGACCAAAGAAAAACAAACATGTTTTAGTATACTTCATTTTTGGGAAAACAAATACTATTTTTAAACTATGTTTCTATTGGTATATAGAGATTTTAACACTTCTGGTGGCTGTCGAATTTAGAACATACGTATATATTCGCCGCATTAAAGAGCAAAATAGTTTATCTTTTAATTATTATCAAATAATCTTTATACGCGAGGTTTCATTTAGTCTATAGGAGCAACACGCCCACTGAGATGCCAAAATATTGTATTCATTCACTCATTTCCAAATAAGCAAAAAGAATTCAAAACTCACAATTTTAACATGGCAATTCTTGAAAAATATAACAAATAGATCAACAATATGATATGAACTCAAAATAGCACTTATTATTAGTGAAAATGCCTTTTTTTAAAAAAGAAATGAGAACTACCTGTGATGCCAATGGATGTGCTACACCTATAATGCATAAAATGTAAACGCCATTTACACTTATGAAGATGAACAAATATTAGGTATAATAAACTTGTAAACCCATTTTGTGTTTGCCTCGTCATATGCCTTTATTATTACTATTGCCATTCTTGTTTGTCCTTTTGCGTGCGTGTTTTTGTGTGTACTGTGTTCTGTGAAAGCTGCATTTCCTGTTCGACTTTTTTAAATACCTGTAAATTAATGGTATCGCATTTACATACCAACTGAAGTTTAATAAAATACTTAAATTAATTTATCTTAAATTAATTAACAATTAGTTGCATAAAATCAGCAGTGTTTTATCTTGGACAATTCTTAAAAATTTAGTAGCAAAACTGCATCTACTCAGTTTTAAAAGATTTTCATATGTCGATACAGTGGAAGGTTATTATAAAACATGTTCAGGATATCAGTTGACTAATCAAGGAAACGAACGATTGTGTAGTCTATTGTTCAAAAAGTAGCTGCATTCTAGTAGTTAGTGCTTTTCATTTCTTTTTTTATTAACGTTGACATATTCTTTCATCCTCCGCTATACCATTGCATTTACCAGTTTCAATGGGTAAACTAAGCTTATATATTATTTAAAAGTAGATATAAAAGTCGAACAGGAAATGTAGCATTCAATGACCATAGTCAACCAAATACACGCAGAGAAACAAACCACAATTACAAGGATGAATAACAATCACCATATATAACATCACGAACATTAAAGGCTGAAAATAGGTTTACCGGCTTGGAACGGTCAGTATAAATAAAATAAATCTCGGTCATGATGTTTCTTCTAACAAACTATGTAGCGCATTAATAGGCAGAGCAGATCCTGTATGTATATGAATAAAAACAAAGCTTAAAAAGCCACAAAACAAGACTCAATGACTTGGCACAAACCAGAACAACAAGAGAATAAACTATTAAGGGCACGACAAAACAAGATTAGAAACCAACACCAACGTTTATAACTTGGGATACAGATTAATATAGGATGCATAGTTATTTTCAAATTCAAAATTTATTTAAATGAATGGTAAACTTTTTCATTTTTTTCACATATCTCGCTATACTGTAAATAAAATTACATCCCATCAAAAGGTAATCTCTAACAATAAAGTCCATATTCTCTTACAATAAAGTTTTTTGGAGGGGGAGCAGGGGGAGGAGGTTAAGCTATTCTAAAATTCTAAAAAATAAGCTGCGTCGTCCGATATAATAATTGTTTCATCGACGCAGACAGAACAAGTAGCTGCAGTCAGTAATCCAGATCACTTGAATCGTAAACATCTGCACCTTTGCTATTTTTAAATAAAATATGGCTTTCCATAGCATTCAAAAATAGGGAAAACAAACCCGGCGATATATTTCCACCTTAACGAAATACCCCCGTTTAGCAGGGGAAATAAAGGGGATATTTAGATAGTTTAAAAACGTCTTGAATACACTTGCTTACATCGAATGCATCTGTATTATTTATTGCATGTAAAATTAACAAAACAGTTAATTACGATGAGTTGCTCCCGACCGAGAGAATTTACATATTCAGGAAATAGTTCATACTATTGAATTGTAATTTCTGATGGGATATCAGAAACAATAGTATTGCCCTTTACACTGTATAGTTAACTTGCTCTTTGTTGTACAGTGCAAATATACGGTGACATTGAGTTTGTGTTCTGTGATTTATATAGGACCACTTGTCCAATTTTTCAAATCAATGTTGGTAAATAGAGCGGGAAACAGACAACATGCCACCACAACTAAAAAATTTCTGGTATTAGTTCCTTTGAGCTTAACTGCAAATAAAGTTACATAACAACAACGGCAATTTGATATGTTGAATATACCGACAAAATGAAAAATTCCAATATTTAAGTGTCTTGAATCTTTGTAGAGTATTGGCAAATATTAAACAACAAAGTTGGAGTTGTAACTAACCTTTAACGTTATACGAGTGCGTAGACATACGTGATTTTTTAAGACCGATTATATCATAGGTCGACCGAGTCTTGTCAATTCTTCGATATCTACTGAGAAGTTGCTCCTTCTGTCAGAGGTGTTTGTTCTGGTGCTCGTACCTCGACTTATGGTGCTTTGTTGAACCGTAAATTTCACAGAAACGAATTCTTCACACGTGTGAGGAATTCGTGCGAATTCTTCACACATGTGAAGAATACGTGCGGATATTTCACAAAAATCGCACAAATATGTCACAAATTTGTGAAATTTACGTTTGGCATCTCCACCCCTACTAGAGCAAAAACGTATTTTTCAAATGTTAAAACAGCACGAAAAAAAATGCAATAAATGATTGTTTAGACTAAAACGTCACATGTACATACAGATCGGCGAAAATATAACATTATTAGAAAAATAGGCGGAGCACAACACAACACGACAGAACAGAACAGAACAGAAAATGGAACAGAACAGAACAGAACAGAAAAGAAAAAACAGAACAGAATAGAATATAATAGAATGGAATGGAATGGAATGGAATATAATATAATATAATATAATAGAATAGAATCGAATAGAATATAATAGAATTTCCATTAATGGTGCCGTTTTTAACGGCAACAAACAATGTATTAAGTTGGCTTGTGTACAGTTGTACGGTTTACGTTTTTGGTTTTCTCTCATACGATCCATTAGGAAGAGACGGCGAAGCGCGAAATAACTTTGAAATTTTGAATAGTGTTCTTCGCGCTTCCCCAGATCATTTGCAAATTAAATTGCATGTCTTTTAACATTATATGCAATTTAGAGCCGACCTAGAAAGAGGGAATGATACATAGGGATCATGTGATTTGCTCAACCACTACATACGAATAGGTTACTATGGTTCTTATACGTGCTCAGCGGATACACGGAACCGTCCGTTTCACGTCCACTTTGTTCAAGAACACACCGACGAAACTTAGTGGCCCTGGTGAAGCTTGAATCCGGGAACGCCGGATTCAGGAACGTCGGATTCCAAGTACTATATCGTGCCTTCACTCGGCCACAACAGTCAAAGATATGTTTTAAGGCGCTTTCGACATGTACTTAGGGATTTGTTGAAATTATAAAGATATATAGTTATTTCCCCTATTGTAGAAGTATGTGCGAAGTGGATAGTTCATTGGTTAACTGGTGTTTTACGTAATTTTCTGTACATTTTAGGCTATCTATGAAGATCGATGTTTTTAGTTGTGGAGGCAGATCAGCCACTTTTTCCTGGGAAGATCCAGTTATTGGACATGTGTAACGGCATTCCTTGGGGGGTGGGGGGGGGGGGGGGGGGGGAAGATGAAAATGTGTGTGAAGCTTCATGAAAATAGGTCAAATAAGTTTCAAGTTATGACCGAGGTCAGGTTGCAGGTTAATGTTTGACGTATGGCGGATGACAGACGACGGACACAATTATATATAAGTGTCTGCCATGCTACTGTTAATATTATTATTATTTTAATAACAATACTATTAATAATAATACTGAATAATTATACCTATACTTACTATTAGTATTAGTAATAGGAGGAGGAGGAGGAGGAAGTGTATTCGTCTATGTACACCGACTTACACTATATTGTTTACTTGTTGACTAAAAAAAGGGGGAAATAAACAATTATATCATAAGTTCAACATTTACCTTGTCTGTATCTGGAGAATGATACTGAGACACACAGGCCAAGACACCACCACAATAGGACTGTTTCAATGCCTCTATCTTGACAACTTCGTATCCAAGCCCACAAATACGTAAGTTTCAATAAAAAAATAATTCATAGTCAGCTTTTTTTTCACAAAGTCCTACTTCTCAGATTTTAGAGTGTGATCATTGTTTTAAAAACAGTTGGTACGCAATATTTTTTTTTTTAAATGGCCCTTTCAATATTAATTTGCCAGATTTTAAGGGAGGCGCCCCTTTACGTTCCCACCCCCAGGGGCGATAGGGCATTACGAGCCAGGGTCTAAATGCGCGCATGATGTTCATTAAACAAATGTGTGTGTGTGTGTGTGTGTGTGTGCGTGTCTGCGTGCGTGCTTGCGTGCGTGCGTGTATGTGGAGTGAAGTTGGGGCGTGTGTGGAGGTTGCGGGTGTGGGGGAGGGGGGTAAAAAAACAACCCCAAAAGCACCAACTGTGGGGTTGGACCAGTCAGGTACGTGATTTTACCTGCTGCAGTATTCCACAAATGATAGCGTGATTACACTGGCGTCAATTCTCACAGCTTTTGTTCCGAATCGTATCGCTTGTGCATCTAATATCGCATTAATACCAGTATAATACCGGTATATTCTTAATACAGTCGATTTGTTTTGGTTTGATACATGTATAGAAATCCTCATTCCTTTTTTATATTATACGTAAGTTTTCAAACATCAACATCTACATATATTCAACTTCCACATGGTGATGTGCCTACACAATTTATTTATAGATGCAAACAATTTCAATCAAATGTCTATGACGTGCTCCGCATATAATTTTTGACAAATGTATGCGTTTTATTGTATCACGTGTAGTGGCTACTGACGGCTGTTTAGCAGTCTATAGGGCTACCGCATTGGAACGGCCAGTGGCAAAATAGGCTAGGATGCACCAAACATCACTCTTACCCTTTTGTCATTCCATTAAAATGAGAGTAAATAAAGATATCGTCGCCAGGTTATAATCTCTAACAAACGAGGAAGTTGACAAAAAATGCCATGTCTGATTTCCAATAGAGACCGTGACATTTTGTATTTTTAGGGCCTTGAACCACTGAAAACTGCATCTAAGGGTATCTAGTTTTCCAAACAGTTAAGGAGTGATATCTCACCCATTTCTATTTTAAAAACGTGTACATGTTTTTCGAATTGTTGTTGTAAATGTGTGTTTTGGGATGGTTGCCTTTTATGAATGCTGCACGTCCTGTTCTCGACTTTTGTCAGTAGTATAGAAACTGGGGGTTATGGCGCAGTTTTCCCCTCGGGCGGGACAGTTTTTCCTCGGCCCCCCTCCATGACAAGATGGTAGATTTGCATGTTACAGCATGAATAACAAGCTAAAATTACCAGCCGAGGTGATGCTGTGTTACCAAACCCCCTTGGAAAAAACTGCCCCAAAACTCCAAGTTTCTATACTACTCGTAGGATAATTGATAATATGGAGTGTTAATTTATTCAAATCTAAACAGGTGAACTCTTCCGGCCAAGTGGCTAACTACATTTCAAAATAAACGACAAAAATGGTTGTAATACAATCAAACAAAGTCGGAAGGAACAGGGCAATAATCCTCGTCATCACTATACATATCACGCTTGATCATGAAATATTTTATTATTTTTCATTTACGTATTTTGCGTTTCAAGTTGAAAAGCTTTCTATTGATATGATCAAGTTTTTCTAGATAATAATCCATTTCCGATAGTAATCGTTTTCGCTTGTTAATTTGACTTTTTTCACTATCTAGAAAATCAGCATGAATCACATCATATTCCACCGGCCCTGTTTGCATGCTTTCCTATATTTGCCTTTCAACTCCTCAAGTTTTTCACATATCTCTTCCACAAATGTTTGTTCCATATATAAAGCAATATATTATATTTTCATATCTTTAACGCACTTTTATGTCTTGAATAGCCGTAAACGGTACCCAACTATTAAAATCCTCATTGTAAAGACAGATAAAAATATCGGACAGGGAAAGCAGCATTCAAGGACGACAGTCAACCACAAAACACAAAAACAAACACGCAAACAGACAAACGAGAAGTCAAAAGTAATAAAAAATGCAAGCGACATCACCCTTCCATTTAATCAATGCTTGTTTCTTTTTGTAATTACGTCGTATTATGTTTTCAATTCTGAATATTTCTTGATCAGTTTTTAACATTTCCAATTCATAGAAGTTTCCATCAATGTTTTGGTTGTTCAAATCTTTTATTTTGTACGTCACAGGATTTGTATATTGAATTTCATCAATAACAAACATTTCTTCGGTCCAATTTGGAGAATAACCTTTTTCAAACGTTCATTATTATTTATATGCTAATGTGTCCCAACCATTGTCTAACATGTACCTTTTGTCATCATATGCGGACAAACTTTTTTTATTAATTTCATAGCTGCTCAGCTTGTGTTTGTTAGATTTGATAACTTTCATTTGATGATGAGCTTCTGTTGCTGTAAATAATTTTTTTTGTAGTTATCATGTGTTATTTGTTTTTTGCCAACACATTTTTTAACGCCTTTGCATTTCTTTGTTTCAGTATTATCAACCAGAATGTAGGAGTATGGCTTACTCCTCAATCCAACAAACTCCACGATCACCGCACCACAAGCCTCATCTTTCATCTTTCCAATAACATTTTTGTTATCGTTAAAATAAAACTCACTTTTTGGATTATAATCGCTGTTATCAAAAAGTTCTTTGTCTTTGTAAAGATCAGCATACACATCTTCTGTCCTAGTTTCATAACACAGAGAATCAGTGCCAGTGAACAACATCTTAACTTTTTAATTGTATTTGTTTTTAGCATAACTGTAGTGAAAATCATACTTCATAAGTCTAGATTACACATACACATACCAACATAACAACTCATCAAACTGGAGTATCCTGTGTATCTTTTTTACTTTCAGCCCCAAACTCTCATACAACTTTAAATTTCTATAATGTGTAACATATCTTTCCTTATCCTTCAATGTAGTAACAAGTTTCCTTATTTTACTTGTTTTCAAATCCAACTTATTCTTCAAGTTCTTGCAGTAGTCTGACAACCACTCATCTTTTATATTTAAACTGTCCGGAGCAAGAGGATAATCATTATGCAAGTCATGCAACTCTTCTGGATATTCAAGATCACACTCAACAATATAGTTTGATTTCCCTTCTTCAAATTTATCAACCCATTTAAAATTACCAGTTGGTAGCGGCTGGCACATTGCCCACACGTACAAGTTGTTATCATCAAAATACATTATATACTTGCTCTGTTTACTACTATAATAGTTTTCCATATACTTATTATTAGCTTTCGAATATCTAATCGCAATATAACTCACACCGCCTCTCATTCCTTTTTCCACAAACAGATATTGATCAATATCAGTAATTAAGTCAAGTTTAATCCCATTAATTTTCAAACAGGCATCCCAAGCTAAACCAGGACTACTGAAGTAATGACAAGGATCTAATTTGTAATACTCAAAGCACATTTTTCTAAAGTTCTCAAAAACATCAGTTAGCAGCAAAACATCGCTTTTCAAATACAGATCATGATATTCTCCCATGTTTTCGATCTTGAATGTCTTCCATATTGTTTTAGCAAGATGTTTTCATCATTTAACTGGGAGTAGAAGCTTTTCTTGTCAGACAATTGTTTTTCCTTGAAGCATTCAAAGCTATCCATATGATCGTACGGGTAGGGTAAACTCCTTTTCTTTTCAACTGTTCTAACTTTTCATCAGAGTATTCTTGAGAGATATATTTAAACAACGGAATGTTTTTCACCAAGTTATGGAGTGACTGGGGCATAAACTGGAAACTATAAATAAACACCAAATTTGGCCGCAACATGAAAGCCATATACCTTTCCATGTTATTTGGTATAACATTTATCGGGTTTTTTAACTTTCCGATGTGCTGCATTATAAAGTGAACATCATAACCCCTCAAATTATGGAATACAACAGGTATCTTTTTAGTTAGTCTGAAACTGAGATTGCATGCATCATGAGCACTTCCTCTAAACTTCCCAGTTATATGGCAATGATCTCTAACTCCCCTATCACACGTCATATATCGTTCATCACAAATATGACATTTTTCAGTCGCCCTAAATTCTTTTTCTTTTGCTGCTGTCATTGTCAAATCTTTTTTAAAACAAGCATTAGCATTTTTTTTACAATATATTTCTTCCTCTATCATTTGTTCTAAAAACTTATAAACAGCATTTGGTCCTCTGTATGTTACAACCGGTTTGGAATATTTGTCATCATAGCAGCAGACAACCTTGTATCCATAACTACAATCAGTATGTCGTTGATATGCATTTGTATTCCACTTTTTTGGATTATTTGTAGCTGAAGAGATTGTTTCCGTTATTGCTTCAAAGTCGGCATATATATCAAACGGAACCATTAATTGCATATCATAGTTTTTAAAGGCATTTTTATTGCTTGCTTGCCATTCAGAGAAAGACAATCAGGTTTATGTTTTTCCAATACTTTTTCCAATGAAAAACACTGCAAGCATGTTTTGCAGAACCATTTTTTCCTTTATGAGATGTCCGATTATACATTAAACTGTTGAAATCCTTTATCCACGCATAATGTTTTTTTTCCTTCTTCGACAATCAAAAGCATATCACATTCTTCTTTAATTTTATTTGTTGATATGTGCAGCGGATACACCTCACTTTTTTATATCCAAATATATTAAAACATATATTATTTTGTTTTTCTATTTTGGGGATTTGCTTTAATGTAATTCCACTGTGATCAAGATCAACAATATGCTTTTTGTACTTTGTTATTCTTTGGGGATCTTTTGCAGCAGGAAATATATATATGCCAAATGGCACCATCTGAAGCATTCATCATCTTTTTTAAATTTTATATTTATTAGACCTTTCATAGGGTGAGCAAGTTCTTTCGGCAACTCTAAATAAGAGCTACCCCTCAAATGCTTATACTTCACCCTGTTTACATAATGCATATCTACTGATTCATTTACCCAGCCACTTCCCTCGGAGAGCCAGCTTCTAATTCTACTCATAATTTCATCAGTTGCTGTATCTAAAGCACCCTTGATATCGTTTTCACCTAAGATTATTGCCGCCTTTGATGCAAAGTAAGCTGTTTTGTATGTAGTTGTGGAAGCTGCATCTCCAATCGATTTAGCGAAAGTCATTTTCAAAGTAACACATAATTTAAATCCTTTAGTTCTGTGTAATTCCGCCTTGAGGAATTCTGTAACTGTTTTTCGCGTCAGACGAAGCTGAGCGAGTGGACGTAATCTATCCAAAATATCTACAGAGAAAACCTTACTATATTGTTTCGGGGATCTTTCAATTACTTTTACGCTCATTACATACTATATATAATACGGAAATCATTAAGCCATAATTAATTAATTAATTATTCAACCAGCATAAAAAATAATATCAATTCCCTCTTGCAATAACTTACCGTAGTAATAAATGAAAAAAAAACAATAGTTATGGGATCGTTAGTCGCTCGTGTGATCATTTTATCGCGCAATCTGTTATATCATATTTTCTTATTTTCCATGGCAGTTTCATCTTTTGGGCTTCGGTTATAATTTTTTCAGTCAAATCCTTGAAGTTTACAAAAAATAATAGTTCTCTGTCAATTTTATTTGTACTCTCAAAATCAACCTGCTTCTCGCAATCTTTCCTGAGTCTTTCTATATCATCTGTGTATACCATATAATATTATACTATTCTTAATCAGTTAAGCCCTAATTAGATAAATAATAATAATAGTATATTATATGGCAAACTGCATAATTATATTTTAAGAGAGTATTAGGTGTTTTTGATTCTTCTGAATTTTGCATGGATTGTTTTTTGTTTTACATAGTTGACAAAAAGACACATTGTGTTGGGTATATACTTTGTTACAACTGCACCTATGCATGTGCAAATTGTAATAGCACATGTAGTGTTTTTAACGGAGAACGTATTTGTTTCGAATGTGGGACTCACAATGGATATGATCTTGTTGCAGATTATGGGGGAGTTCGCAAGAAGAGCGTTTATCATAGAAGATATCATCTAGAAAAACATTTGGAAGGGTACAATTTATCCCCAATAGATAAGCAGAGATGTGAGGATTTGTTTTACAAGACTGTAAACATTTTAGATAAGATAGGAGGCCGGAAAAGAGTAATTAAATTTGATTACATTTTCCAGAAGATATTCAAGTTATTAGAAATAAAAAAAGAAACAAAGCCAATTAAGACAAAAGCCACTAGAGACAAGTACGATACTATATGGAAACAGGTTGAAAAAGAACTAGTAACCATTTAACTTTGACGGATGCTTGGCAACCATTTAACTTGGACGGATGCTCATCCCTACATTTAGTAACCATTTAACTTGGACGGATGCTCCTGCGGAGCATGCCTAATAGTAGCCGTTTAACTTGAACAGATGGAGCATCTCTACCAGTTAAACGGTTACTTTAGTAACCATTTAACTTATACCTCTCAATATACCTTTCCAGGGGTTCAGTAAAACTATCATTTTGCAGCAGGTGGAGTATTTTTTTAAAGCATAATGATATTATCTCCCCATCCGGCATATTAGATGTTTGCACATTTGAAAGAAGTTGTTTAAAACTTCTATGATGTGACTTTAACAAAACCTTTTTCTCTGCTATTTTAGTTTTGTTCATCAAAACCGCAATTATTGGGGGAATTGCTCCAACAATAGCTATGAAAACAGGAACTGCAGGGATTAATACCAATGCGGCAGTACAACTAATTATCCCACTTGTGATTTGTAACCCTGTATTAATTCTGCCGCATAATTTGTAACTAAGTCTGTATGCTGCCGTTGGTCGTGACAAGTAACTAATTAATTACTGCTTGCTTTTAATTTCTTTCATTATAATAATTAGATTAATTAAAATATTTAGAAAATAATTGCTCATGTTCCCCGGCTGATATTTCACCTATTTTTAAAAACTCATCGATTACGTTAATACCTTTATTCGTCAACTGTGGACTATTATTCCCCGATTCGATACTTCCACATACTAACTCCAGATCATTAACCAAATCATCAGGACTATTGTAATATTCTACACAACACCCTAAACACTTCTTGTACTTTGAAGAACTTTTATGAATTGGTAAATCAGATAATTCTGTCAGTTTCTTGAAAGCATTTTGGGACAGCTTCGAGTATGCTTTTTCATTGTTGAAACGCTTTGTCGCCAAGTCTATAAAATCACCATCTTCTTTCAAATCTAGCACAACTGACCCTCCTTGTCTAGCAATTAGTTGTGATGACCAACAAGATTAGGTATATCAATTTGCATCATACCGTAGTGACCATCTTTGCTTATTTTGTAGGAATGTCTTTTCTGCTGCATCCCTTTACCAAAAGTCTTTTTTTATAGTTTCTTTAGCTACCTGAATTCCTTCAGGCAACCTGTCTATGTAGAAATCAAGAGATTCCGTCTCACCAATCAGGTCATCATATTTCATCATATAATGAGTTAAAGCTTGTTCGCGATACCCGGTGTTAACTATTAATTTTGTAATTTTATTTTTAGTTACTTCTGTTTTTGCCTTCTCGAGCCTCTCACTCAGTCTTTCTTCGGTGAGGTGGCTTATTTGTATCTAGACCTGCTATCTCGGAATGCATTTTCTTGCGTATCTCTTTAGCCTTTTTAATATATTCACCATAATCAGCTTTTCCTTCCATAATAACTGGTATTTCGGTTGTTATTGGCAAATCATACTTATCAAGTACTTCTTTATCCATGCCAGCATTCAAGTGAACACTATACGTTGGTTTGGGTTTCTTGGGCCTCGCAACAGGTTCTTCTTCCTCGGGCTCGATTGGAGCACGTTTTTCTTTTTCAAATAATGTTTCCGCGGGTTTTGGTCTAAGCAATCTTTCTGAAGCTTTTGGCACAGACTCTGGATCCACTTCGGTTTCTCCTCGAAATCATCCGGCGGTGCTCGGTCTTTAGGATCTATGGTTTGCATGATAGTCGGTGTTTCGTCTTTAGAAATGAGTGGTGGTGATGGTGACGGCGGTGGTGCTATGGCTCCACGCTCAGGCGGGGAAGCTAATTGCGGGCGTAGTGCCTCCGGAAGTATAGCCAACTGTTGGCGTATTTCTGGAAGGGTAACCAAATGTTCAGCTAGCTGTCTTGTTTGCTCTGTTATTTTATTAATTACTGGCTCGAGCATTTTTTGGTATAAATCCTTACTAGCTCCTCTTTCTAGTCTTTTTTGAATAACTTTATTTTCATATTCTTTAACAAGATTATTCAATATTTGCATTTTATTCGCTAATTTTTTCCACTTTAACAAAGACTATGGGGTTAGATAAAATAATATAAAATAAGATTAGTTAAGTATTATCCAAGTATATTATTATAATGGAAATTCCAAACTATGCCATGAAGACAGAAAACGGTAATTTCAAGCAGATATGGAACTTCATGCCGGACTGTTGTTTTAGAATGCTTAAGTGTGGTAATTCAGGATCTGGTAAGACAAACACATTAGTTCACATGTTGCTGAAACCTTTAGTTTTCTATGACAAGATTTATTTGTTTGCTAAAATCTTGGAGCAGTCAAAGTACAAGGTCTTATCACAAAAACTTGAAAAGATAGCAAAAAAGAATAAAATTCCAGTCCAAGATATACTGGAATGTTCAAATGATGAAGTTATCCCTGTGGATACTTTAGATGCAGATACACAAAAGATATTTTGATGATTATGTTTGTGATCGCAACCAAAATTATATTGATTAATTATTTTATCAAGGGAAGACATAAAAATTGTTGCGTGATTTATTTATCTCAATCTTACTATACAACTCCCAAGGACATTCGTTTGAACTGTTCTCATTACATCTGTTTTACAACTCTAGTTAATCGTGAGCTGGGTATGCTTTCCAACGAACAAGGTGTTAGCAAAGAGCAGTACAGAAAAGCAACTGACAAACAGTATGACTTTCTGTATCTTGATCATCCGAGGAAATTAGTAAGGCGTAACTTCAACGGTGAAATTTAATCTATTATATATAATGGGAATTTTTAATGATCTTGGAAGCGAGGAAACTAGTTCAGGCGATGTTAATATTAAAAATGTTGGTATTGTGCTTTCGGAGTATGTAATACTGAAACATCTAGTTAATTATCTTCACAAGGGTAAGAACCAAGGAAATAGTTTGAGAAGTGATCTTGACATGGATAAAAATAGAATTATTAATGTTGGTAATCCAGACAAAGCAGATGATGCAGCAACAAAGCAATTTACTGTAAGAAGAGTAGCAAAGATCATACGTGATTATAATATTGATAAAATTCCAGACATGATGAAAAATTTGACAACAGGTGTAGGTGACAAAATAAGTCTGATACAAAAGCAATTACAGACAAACCGTGAGAAAATTGAAATTCAAAATGGATTGAAAGATGAAATAAAACTTTTGAGTGATACTTTAAAAAAGTTAGAAAAGAAAGAAGATGGATTGGAAGATAGCAAAATTACAAGAAATTAGGTGAAAAATACAAGTTGGCGGTGAAAGTATTAATGAGCGAATTAAAGAAATCAATAAACAAATGGTTGGTAACAATGGACTTGAAGCTGCTATTTCCGATGCTACGAAACCAATGAGAACTGCTTTTACTACTCAAATTAAAATATTAAATGAACAGATTAACACTAACGTTGATGATATCAACAAAATGTTTGAAGGCATCAAAAAGAAAATGGTTGACAGCAAGTCACTGGAGGCAAAATGAGCAAAATGGTTGACACTAATAAACTAGAAACTGCTACTGCCGATGCTTCAAAGCAATTAAAAGCTGCTCAGGATGAAAGAAGCAAATTTTTTGATGTTGAAATAGCTTCTCGTAAAGAGCATAATCAAAAGTCTGATAGTCGCCACACAGAAAGGTAGTCCATGCAAGTAGGATTCAACTTTTTAAATTAACAATAGATGATGGTACAAGCATTACGAGAGATGCTACTAATACATGGAACTTTGGCTATGTATCATATCCAACACGGAGACCACTTGAAATAACTGAAAGTACTAGTTTTCTCAGAGCGTTTACTCTTGTAACCAATCCATTTATAAAAAGTGAAGTGAAGAATATGTTGGAGAACGTGATGGTGTTGGTCGTGGTGGTGGTCATGGCGTCAATTTAGTAAAATCCGGACGTTATATAGTTGAAGCAGACCTTACATATACTGTTGCAAATACAGACATTGATATAAAATGGTTTAATATAATTAGTGAGGTTCGTGCCCAACCAAAATAGAAAATGGCGAACGAATACTTAAAGGAACATTTGAAACATATCTTCCGGAATCTCTTTATTGGATTATTTATACAACCGCATAATCTCTCGCTACTCAAGTTTTTATTTTGAAAAATCAAGTTTTAAAATGTTTTATGCAGGAAGTAAATTTTATCTACTAACATATATAATGGAACAAAAAATTGTATTATCATCAGAAAGAAAGATAAAAATATCTGACAGGGAAAGCAGCATTCAAGGACGACAATCAACCACAAAACACAAAAACAAACACGCAAACAGACAAACGAAAAGGCAAAGGTAATAAAAAATGCAAACGACATCACAAAAATAAAAGGGTTGACAATAGGGCTACCGCCTTGGAACGGTCAGTGGCAACAAAGGTCAATGGGGGTTTAAACCGGTTCTAGGGTGCACCAAACCTCACACTTACCCTACTAGTCTAGTAAATATATGAAAATATGGGCCGAACCCAGGACAAATTAGTACACAATTGGAACCAACTTTTTTCCAAAGGGAAAACCACACAGAATGAGGAAATGAAAGTAGAGAAAAATCGAAGTTAAGGTTTTTGAGAAAATATTATATAAATATGTCACCTTTTTCATGCTTTAAAATTAAATTTTTTCCCGGACAATAACACATTAAGTTATTTTTTATCATGTTTGTTAGTTTTCTGGCATACCATTAACAAACTTACTTTAAAATAACAACATATTTGAAGTAAATTGCACTTTAATGCTTTAACATATACCTAAAATCGCCATAAAAGGTCTTAAACGATGTTTGATTACCCCACCCACCGCAAAAAAGTATAACCCTACAGATATCATAATTTAAACTTATTATATTGTTTAAATGCATTCTACCATGTTGTTTTGTCCGAAAAAGTGTAATTTTTTAAATAATTATCTATATTTACAGATGCAGATGTACTATTTATATCCATCCATAATTATGCAGTCTCATAATAAAAGCCACAATTGTGTGCAGTGTCCTTATATAACGATCTGGTAAACCCCTTCAGGCTTGCTTAATAAATGTCTACTAATTTCAAGCTAAAACCCGTATCCCATGCATCTGAATATTTTTATTTGCATATGTTTCATTATACAGAAGAAATTCATATCCATATTTGTTATATATTATTATAATATATAGTTATTCATATTCAAAAGTTTCTATCTGGATTTCAGAATTCAGACAGCTGGTTCCTCTACATTCATCACACATTGTTGAACAATCCAACCAGTGTATTTTGCATGTACAATGACTAGTATGACAGTCAGTTATGCACTTGCATATGATAACCTGCAATAGTCTGTCAGGAACTGGTGTTTCCTTTTCTGTTTGCAATACTAAGTTTCCCTTTTGATCGATATCAGTATTCCCTCTACAAACCTGAATCTGTGGTTGTTAGATGTGAGTGGAAGTTTTGTTTAGTGAGTAACATAATTATCACTGACGGCAACCTTCTGGAAGGGTTTAATAAATCTAAGGGAATCTAACGTTCTTGAATATTCCACGAGTTTTTATTTTTTGAAATTTTCTTTGGTTTTGGTTTTACTTTTGCAGTCTAGAAGATCTGTATCATCACCGACCACATAATTGTTTGTTGTTCAACTGCACATTATACAGCTGTTGTAACAATGAGCAGATCATCATCGCAGTCTGTATTTTTTGTTTCCGTTTTATTTGACACTAAGTGCTCACTAAACATGTGAATGAAATGATGATTGTAGAATTCCTAAGTAACATTTTTGTTCATCAATGGTAATATTTGCTGTGAAATTCACAGTAATTCCAACAATATTCTTGTTTCTTCGCAAATGTGCAGTATGTTGTGTTGATAAAAAGTCAGAATCTCCGTCAAACACAAGTACCAGTACAACATGCTTTCCAAATTTCGTGTCTAATCGTTTGATATGTAAAACTGCGAATCTATGGTATTCTCTGAAGAAGCGACCCACCATCTAAGACATACTTTTATTGATGGGTACCTCCTGTACCAACCAAGTCGAACATTGCCTAAGCAAATTGAGGTTTATTTGCAACCGAATCAAACCGTCTGTAACAAGTGGAAATGGTGGATGCGTGCATAACTTATACGTGAAAAGGGAGATAGCTCTTCTCGACTTATCCTGTCTCTTGCGGCATACACACGACGTTGAAACAAAAACTGTGGATCAGCTGAATGCAGTTCACATCTATTTTTACAGACACTTTTGTATCAAGAGTCGCGGCCTGAACATTTTCTTGAATGAGCACGCAAGCACCCTTTCCCAGACATAGTTGATAACTTTTTGTCAAATATCCTTATAAATACTGAAAAGGTGATCCCTTAGAAGCAACAAACACAAACAAGAGAGAAAAGTAGCAGACTCGGTTTTATTGAGTCTGTTCATGAGAGGTAATGATACGATGTAACACCTCTCATGCCTCCTAGAACCGGTTAAGCGATATTCTACTTTAAAGCAACATAGAATGGGCTTGATGACCCCAAAGGACCAATAAATAATAACACTAGCGATTTTTAGTAGGGGCGACCTTTTACGGCCGCCACATAGCACTAAACAAATGCTAGTGTGAATGTCAATAATACTGAAAAGATGATCCCTTAGAAGCAACACACACAAACAAGAGAGAAAAGTAGCAGACTCGGTTGTACTGAGTATGTACATGAGAGGTAATTATAAGATGCAACACCTCCCATGCCTATAAGAATGACATTTACAATGTTGTCTTCTGTTACGCCGCTTGAAATGCTTCGTATCATGCATATCTATCGAAGGGCGTTCTTGCTACGACATTTTCACACATATTTTTTCATATCACTATCATCCCTGTGTTTTCTTGACTTACTGTTCTCTTTGTGCTGTTCACTCGAAGTGAAGGTCACACTAGTGAATTCCTGCATATCTTCATTGGTACATGTGCACAAGCTGTCCAAGTTTAGAGAAGTCAGACAGACCTTTGTAGTTCTTCCATTCTCCTTCCCCTTGTTAGGCCACCCACTGTATTTGCTAATGAGCGTTTGCTTTATCACGAGATCGGCCGACAGAACTGCCCAATAACGATCACATCACGTACACGCACTACATGAACACCTTTTAAAAAATGTGTGTACATTTCGTGATAGTCATTTTATAACTGAGACATGTTTTGAAAGTATGAATATGCAGCCTTTATGTAGAGATTAACCAGCAGCCGCCAACTATGACAACATTCTTGACACAGATTTGAGATGAAGGGCCTAATTGCCAATGAGCTCTGCTGTAATAAATGTACGTAATCTTTGCACCATGTCCAGATATTGTAGCCAGAGTTTTGAGGTTCTAGAGTTTGAAGCAGAGGATATTGGCTCAGTTTGGCATTAACCTGATCATAAACGAGTTATCGGACATATTGACTACCTTTTTTTTTCTTCTAAATTTTCAATCAAAAGATTGATAGACTCGTTTGCTTCTTGACTTCCCGTTTCAGTCTCATGATTTATATCTGATATATTCATCAAAGCATTCTTTTGACATGCTAGTCTAAGGTTCTATCTCAGATTCCATTTCAAGCATTTGAATTGGAAGCGGAACGTCATATATACTGAACATTATAAATGAATAGAGAACGGCTTCTACAAGCAAGTGCCAATGTGTATATGCATTTATTAATCATCGCTGTATTGCACTGGGTATTCCACCTGTCCCAATAAGAATTGAATTTGATGTATCAAGTTTCAAATGTTTAGTTACCATTC
Organism: Cyrtodaria siliqua; assembly: GCA_037043455.1. Classification (NCBI taxonomy): domain Eukaryota; kingdom Metazoa; phylum Mollusca; class Bivalvia; order Adapedonta; family Hiatellidae; genus Cyrtodaria; species Cyrtodaria siliqua. The sequence continues at coordinate 60,929 of JAWPHD010000127.1, read as the reverse complement.
ATAATTTCATACTTGATTGAATAGAATCAAACTTTCACACCTTAATTATCAAAAGAGGTTATGCCCCTATAATTTTGCAACGTACTGCATGCTTGGTGGTGGACCATATTACAGTTCGCCACTATGCTTTCCTCTTTAATTGTACGATGACCGGACAGGCTGTGGACCCTATGATGACGATAAACCTAAAGCCCATTGGGACGGTGGCGTTTGATGTTTGTATATGATCTTTCTTGTCGAGCCCTTAATGGTTTATTTTCTTGTTGCTCTGGCTTCTGCCAAGTCATTGAATACCTTCATTGTGACTTTCTAGGCTATTGTTTTTTTTGTATTATATCAGGGTTACGATAATAAAATTTTGCAAAGGTTTTACGAAGTTTATTGTAACGGTAACCCTGATTGAGTAACTGTTTAGTTATCCAAAGATTACGAATATTAAAGTCCTCAACTCGAGTACAAGCTCTAGAAAAACGAATAAGTTGAGACACATAAACCCCATAAGAAGTTGCTCGGGGAACATCCCCATCCAAGTGGGGATAATTAATAATGTCAAAATTAAAATCATCTCTCTTGTCATAGATTTTGCTAATTATTTTACCATTTTTAATCGAGAGATCTAAATCAAGAAAAGAAGCGTTATAAAGTTTATGCTTGAGTCTTATACAAGGAAAATGTTGTTATTGATGCTGTTGGAAATGAATTGGTGATAGTTTAATCTATCTTATAATATATATAACTTACTTAACTTATTCGATAAATTTGACAGAGGGGCAAAAGAGAAGTTTAGCAAAAGCATATGAAAACAAACGTGACTTAACGCTCAGGCTAAAGAATAATCATCTAACTGGGGATTTTCCTTTGTTGTTGACAGCTACTCAGATTAAGAATATAAATAAACCTAAATCCAACGGATATGGATTGGATGTGATTATATCAAAATCGCACATGAGATCATCTCAGTCCAAGAATGGAGGCTTTTTGGGGGTATTAGTTGGTTTGTTGACTAAAACAATATTACCGACAGTTTCTAGACTCGCTCCGAAAGAATTAGCACCACTAGCAACATAAACACTTAGCGGTTTGGCGAGTACTGGAATCGGTAAACTATTCGGAAATGGAATGGTAACTATCCCTAGCGGCAAAAAACAAGCACTACTTGAATCAAGTGAACTAACACCATCACAAAGACAAAATATAATAAAGTCAAAAGCTTGCTGCCCTATTAAACTGACAAGGCATCAACAACAAGACGGGGGATTTCTTGGATTGCTTGCATCACTAGGAATTCCATTGATTGGATCTCTTATTAGTGGTTTGACGGGAAAAGGTTTGCAAGTAGGTAGAAGGGGAAAAGGATTGAGAGTAGGCAAAGGTTTACAAGTAGATTCACAATTTAGACCATATAGAAGTATCCCATTCGTAAAAAAAGTTAATTTCAAAAACGAGCCTATCATTAACTTAGACATAATACAGTAGGTCAAGCAGTTAGGTATACAGAAATTCAGGGGAGTGTTTAGCAAGAATAAATTACCAACAAAACAAAATAAACAAGAAGGCGGTATTATTAATCTTGATGATTATACCGGACCTGGTACACACTGGACTTGTTACTGTAATGAGTATTATTTTGATCCGTTTGGCTTGAGTCCACCAAAAGAAGTTTTAAATTACATACCCAACATAAAATACAACACCATCCAGTATCAAGATAAAACAAGTGTCTTGTGTGGATATTTCTGTCTGTACTTTCTAAAAAAAGTTGCAAAAAGGAAACAGTTTGTACGATATTCTTTATAAAATATTAAAACCTTTCAAACCTGTGGAAAATGAAAACATAATATGATAATATTTTGAAAAACAAAGTTTAGTCTAATCATATATTATATATGAGATACTGTGTGAAAGAAAAGATCATTACTGAAAATGTCAATCCTTGGTATATTCTAGCAAAAAATGGTTAAAAGCAACATGCGCTTCTTGTGGTTTTACTAAAACGCAATTTGTTAAAAGTACACAAGGTGGAAACATTGATATCCATAAAGCTTTGCTTCTCTTGCTACCTAAAAACAGGCTAACAATTCCTGGTTATAAATGTTGCGGTCCTGGTAATCCGCTTGACAGTGGAGAAACATCAAATGAATTAGATGCTATTGCAAAGAGCATGATTATTGTTATGACAAAAGTCCTAGTAATAAATCAACGTGCGATAAAAACATGCTGGCCGGTTTAAAAACGTGCAAATCCAAATCACTTCGAGAATAACTCGCCAAGAATTTGATAGTCAAGCCCGTAATTAGTGCAAAATATAAACTAGGACTTGGAGCATCAAAATACGAGAAAAGGCGTTGAGATGGACTGATAAGCTAGCCGATGAACTTCATAAACCTATACGAAGAAAGTTCACTCAACGCCGTGTGATTGTTAATGAAATTGATAAAATATGGTCGGCTGATTTGGTTGATATGCAATCGTTTTCAAAATATAATAAAGGTGTCAAATATGTCAAATACCTGCTCACTGTTATTGATGTATTTAGTAAATTTGCTTGGGTTATTCCAGTTCCAGATAAAACTGGTATAGAAATTACTAAAGCTTTCCAAAAGATTATAAATGCAGGGAGGAACTGTAAATTGCTCTGGGTTGATCAGGGAGTAGAATTTTACAATAAAATATTCAAGCAGTTCCTTGTTGATAATAATATCGAAATGTAACACACGTTTAATTTCGGAAAAGCTGTAGTAATTGAACAATTTAATAGAACATTAAAAGAGAGGATGTGGCAATATATTACAGCAAACAATACAAATACATATTCAGACGTGTTACAGGCGATGGTTGATAATTATAATAACAGCGATTGAGGCCAGTGATGAGAAAAATAAAGGAATGGTGTATTTCAACTTGTATGGGAAGATAAAAAATAAGTTCAAAATAAGAGACGAAGTTAGAATTAGCAAATATAAAAGAACGTTTGAAAAAGGTTATACTCCAAACTGGACCGAAAAAATGTTTGTTATTGATGAAATTCAATATACAAATCCTGTGACTTACAAAAATAAAAGACTTGAACAACCAAAACATTGATGGGAGCTTCTATGAATTGGAAATGTTAAAAACTGATCAAGACATATTCAGAATTGAAAAAGTAATACGACGTGATTACAAAAAAAGCAAGCATTGATTAAATGGAAGGGTTACATGATTGAGGATTTTAATAGTTAGGTACCGTTTAAGAATATTCATGACATAAAAGTGCGTTAAAGATATGAAAATATAATATATTACTTTATATATGGAACAAACATTTGTGGACGAGATATATGAAAAACTTGAGGTGTTGAAAGGCAAATATAGGAAAGCATTGTTGGCATGCAAACAGGGCCGGGTGGAATATAATGTGATTCATGCTGATTTTCTAGATAGTAAAAAAAGTCAAATTAACAAGCAAATACGATTACTATCGGAAATGGATTATTATCTAGAAAAACTTGATCATTTCAATAGAAAGCTTTTCAACTTGAAACGCAAAATACGTAAATGGAGAAAAAATAAATATTTCATGATCAAGCGTGATATGTATAGTGATGACGAGGATGATTGCTCTCTTCCTTCCGACTTTATTTGATTGTATTAAAACCATTTTTGTCGTTTATTTTGAAATTTAGTTAGCCACTTGGCCGGAAGCGTTCACCTGTTTAGATTTGAATAAAGTAACACGCCATGTTATCAATTATCCTACGAGTAGTATAGAAACTGGGGGTTTTGGGGGAGTTTTTTCCGAGGGGGTTTGGTAACACAGCATCACCTCGGCTTGTAATTTTAGCTTGTTATTCATGCTGTAACATGCAAATCTACCATCTTGTCATGGAGGGGGGCCGAGGAAAACTATCTCCCCGAGGGGAAAACTGCGCCAAAACTCCAGTTTCTATACTACTTTTGTCATCATCTATTTTGTATTATTGTAGTATACTAGTCAAAATTCCTAAGTAAGAATACGCCAATAATATGCTCATTGTTTTTTGTATTTCACGCTTGATTGGGGGAAACGAACGAACTGCAAAACAATGCGTTTAAATCGACTGCTTTGATTGCATGAACACATTTTAAAGCTTTCGAGTCGATGTGTTTTCTTAGGGGGGAAAACATAAACTTATACAATTGGGTATTTGGGAATTATGTTAAGTACTTTGAATTAATACAGTTTTTGATGTTCTTCAATTCTAAAACATGCCAACTAAAGATATCATCATATACAGTACATCATGTTTTACTAGAATTAACACTACAAATGCGTTTGCCAAAACATACATTTTAGAAATATTTAATGGTAATGCTGAATTACAGTTACTTGATATTCAATTAAAGTGGAGGTAAGTCAGGATTATCCATGTTTCATTTTATTACAGGAGAAAAAATTGCAATAAATGGGTCAAACTTCGAAGTTTTTTTATATTATTTCCTCAAGTGTAAGACGTGTATATCTTTAAGCGGACTTAGATTTCTGTTATGTGTTTTATCAGCACATTTCATGTTTTCATATAAAAGGGGGATAGCTCTCTAAAGATGTAACAATTTGAACAAAACAATAATATTTTACAAACTATTGGTCAAAACAAAATACTTGTCACTTACCTATTCTAAGATATATTTAAAATAAGAAAATAAGTGAGTAATTAAGAATTTTGATAAGTGTGTATCCATTGCTGTTTTACAAATGTAGAATCTATTAAATAAATAATTGATTTGACATGTCATGTTTGATATACAATATTAGATGTTATTTGCGCAATTTTGTTGTTTTCACGGCAATAAACATATTCCCAACAATAGGTGACAGTTAATTGTAGGTGTTATACGAGTATCACCCATAGCAAAATACGAAAACAGTTATCTTTAATGTGCCTTTTCATAGCATTACACTGTCCATAATGTAAACAGAATATTCAGTTTGTATTGTCCAAGTGTCTCTACTACTCTACCCGCAATTTGGAGAGCAGTGATTCTGTCTACAAACGGGTATTTTAATTAATTTCTAAATTATGATTTGAAATCTTATTACTTTATAGCACTGTATTGGATGTTTTAATACTGAAGACAAATATCAAAAGGTTTGTGTTTGTAATAATCTATTGTTTTATTGATAACGATTTTCATATTATATAAATGTCATTTCAAATGATTACATCAGCTTTATGTGTTTATTTCATTGTTAGAGATTGTAATATTAATTAACGTGTCTTTGCAGACCAGTTCGTATTTACTAATTTGTTTATTTTTGTGTTTCTTTTTCTTTAAATGATTTATCGAAATAATTATTATATTATGTTTCAATAGCACAATGAACATTTTGCCACCGATACTGTAAATCTAAATAAAATGTGAATTCGGATATATTTTTTATTTGTGACATTTTATCATCGATATATTTTGCAACTCGCATATATAGCAATACGCAGTACGTGATTGCAAATGCTTAAAAACTATGGAAAGCCGCAGGTGACCCTGTGATTATAATTATTTTTTTACTATATGTTTAACTGTAATTAACTGTGATTTTAATTATTTTCTACTATATGTTTAACTGTAATTATTATAATCACCACATTTCTACGATTTCGTACGTGTTATCATTATTCTCAAAATCCATACATTTTTAGCTCTCTGAAAATCTGAATAAATGTATACATTCTGAAAATGTATACATTCTGAAAATGTTAACATTTTTTATTATAATCACAACATTAAAAAAAATTATCGCATTAAAAATGTTAACATTTGTTTAAAACCCACACATGTATACATTATTATTATAATCTGTCCAAAATAATAACAACCTCCCTACGATTTTATTTATTAAAACCCACACGTGTAACCTCCCTTAGCTCTCTGAAAATGTATACTTTTTGAAAATCGATACATGTTTAGCTTTAGCTGTGTGTGTTATAATTTTAAATCTCGCGAGACAATTTTTGTCCGGGAGACTTGGTAAAATGTTGTGATTATAATAATAATAATCACAGCATAAAATTCTGCATGTGCTACTTGGTGGTGTGGGGCCGGGGAGAGGGGGGAATGTGTGGGCAGGCGGTTTAAGGGAGCGGGTTGGAGGTGGGGCAGGGTGTTTAGGGGAATGGGTGTGTAGGCAGTTTAAGGGAACGGGTTTGACAGGAGGATTTTTAAATGGGGATTTGCAAGAGATTACGAGGAGATTATGTTGGGCAGCAGGATTGATGGATGTGAATGGGCAGGAAGTTTAAGATAATACATGGGTGTGGTTGGGTTGATGGTGGGGTGGGGGTGAAAGCAGAAAGCTTAAGGTATGCGGGTGGGCAGGAGGGTTTAAGAAAATAAATGTGTATGTGGGGGAGGGGGAGCAGGAAGCTTAGGGTTTTGGAGGAAAGGAGGTTTAAGAGTAAAGATGTGTGTACGTGGGGGAGCAGGAAGCTTAAGGGATGCGGGTGGGCAGGAGGGTTAAGAGAATAAATGTATGTGGGGGAGGAAGGAGCAGGACCCATAATGGATTCGTGTGGGCAGGAGGTTTAAGAGAAAAAATGCGTGTGTGTAGGGGTGGTGGGAGAGGTGACAGGAAGCTTAAGGGATGCTGGTGGGCAGGAGATTTAGGAGAAAGAGGGGAGCAGGAAGTTTAAGGGATGCGGGTGGTCAGAAGGTTTAAGAGAAGAAATATAATGCGTTTGTGAGTGTTGGGGTATGGGGTTGGGGTGGAGGTGGTTTGGCGGGGTTGCAGGAAGCTAACGTTGCATACTCCTTTATTCCCGGGAGTAACATGGAAAACTAAATACGAGAACATTGTTATGACTGGCTTCTGGCGAGATGTCTTATTTGTGTGTGATTATTATAATTATAATAATGTTCGACTTCAGGGGTTTTATTTTTGGATTTTGGGGAGGTTATAATAATGTGGCGAACATTATAATAAAGGCGCATCCCTTGCGATGAGGGCGCAGCTAAAATGAAAATATATACTCTTTTTTTTCAGAATGTATACATTTTCAGAGAGATAAGGTAAGGGCTATTGCATGTAGCGATTATAATAAAAAAAATGTTAACATTTTCAGAATGAATACATTTTCAGAATGTATACATTTTCTTTTAGAATGTAATCATAGATTATTATAATAAAAAATGTTAACATTTTCAAAATGTATACATTTTTTCAGATTTTCAGAGAACTAAACATTTAAGGATTTTCAGAATAATGATAACACGTACGAAATCGTTGAAATGTTCTGATTATAATAATTCAGTTAAACATACATATATAGTAAAAACTAATTATAACCACAGGGGCTCCTACGGCTTTCCATAAAAAAATTGCAATCAAGACTATTACAGATATAATATAATCAAAAGTTAGCAAGACGTTCGAAAGGTCTTCGATGATGTTTTACTTGTTGACATATCTTTAATAAAAAATGGTGAAAAATTTAGGAGCATTTCTTTTTATTTTATGCTAATTAGCTGGAAATCATCATAACAATCAGCAAACTGGCGTCAGAAAACAATAGTTGTTCCAAAATCTCAAGTTAACAAGTTCACAATATGAAATTGGTTTCGCTCATTAAAATGAAAAGGATGATGGTAAAAACATATGTTTGATTTCGTATTTAGTGTGCAGATGTACTCGTATATGATCTGTTTGATTTATTTACTGTTAATAACAATGTTTGAGTTTGAAAACTAGACGAGGCGGCTAGATTGTGTTGTATAAAAATCTCTAATCACGATTTTTTATTTGAGACATAAAGCATTCAAAAGCTTTAAGACTCCAATAAATTCATGTTTTGCGGTCGAAGTGCAATTTTATTGCATTGGAAAGGGCAGTCAGAAAACTGTGAGATTTATACTTTTCTTAATTTTTCTAGAGCTTGTAGTCGAGATCGGGACTTTAACAGTCGTAAGATGTGTATACTTAAAAAGTGTCTCCAACAGTGCTACAGTAACCATGAACTTCGAAACACCTTTGCAATTTGTTATTATCGCAACCGTGATGTACTTTTAAAATATAAAATTAATTAAAGAGTTGGTTTGCGACAAGGACTGTCACAACCTGAATTATATAGTGACGTGATTTACAATGATCATTGGTCATGATCAGTTTTATTCAAACTTTACGGATGTGTTTAGCAAAGAGATTTACAATGCCCTGCCTGCATGTTTAGTAATTGTCATTACGTCACTCTGCTTTTCACTATGAGTGTACAATGAGCGGACATATTGTGGTCGTACTTTCAAGCGACTGCAGTATTTTCAGGTTTACTAGAAACAGCATAATATGTTACATTACGTGTTCTTCAAAGGTGCGTCGCGACTTCAAAAGTATTGGGTATTTACGGTGCACCTCTTGCCGCAGATTTGTTTTTGTATTTTTATGAAAGATATTTCATGTTGAGTCTTTCACCAGATACTAAGAAATATGTCATCGATGCCTTTATACCATATCATGGTGTGTGGATGATATATTAAATATTTACAAGCCTTTATATTCCGTGGTTAATAATATCCTGTTTAAACCGCCCAGCGGCCTTTTTGCCACTGACCGTTCAAAGGCGGTACCCGTATTCAGAACTCTTTTATTTTTGGAGTGTCGCATACTCTGCTCTATTTTTCCCTGTAATTATTGTTTGAGTTAAATGTGTTTTTTGTTTAACTATGTTCTATGACTGTGTTGCATGAAAGCTACATTTCCTGTTCGACTTGTATACTTACTTTTGTTTACTCTGGCATGTGATTTCCTTGGACGTAGAAATGACTTCAAACCAATGCTCTCGTATTTTGTGCCAAACATGGAAACAAAAAAAACTGAAAAGAGGTTGAATAAACATTTTGAAATCGCTATGACGTAAAGACAAATGTGTGTAACTACATAAGTAATTGACTAGAATACAAAATACCTAATGAAACATCGAAGGTTGGTGACGATTTCAGGCACAATTGCCGAACGCAATGCCTCGCCCATATCTTTGAATATGAAATGAAGATATAAAACATATTTGAATAATATACGACGAAATCTTTTATTAACTGCTCACCAAATATATATACAATTAAATGCATTTAAAGACCGTGGCGATAGGTTGTTAGGAGACATAATATTGTTCCGCGATGCATGTATATTTTACACATTACAGTTACATTGCTTATGTTTCGGTGTAAATAAATTTAATTTCGGATGATAAGATCATCTAGTCTATGATTGTCATTCGTGCACACCGTAGATCAGGCCTTGAATTCACCAACCATTCTTGAGAACATTCTTAGACTTAAACCCAAGTATGCAAATTTAAATCACTGATTAAATAACAATAACAAGCTGTTATTTATAAATATGATGAATACTAATAAATAGCAACTTCATACGATTGTCTATTTTTGAAGGTCATGGAAATATTTGTGAGTGAAATTTGAGTACTTGAGACGAAGTCTAAGAATACTTTGAAGAATGGTTGGTGAATTCCAGGCCAGTTGTTTCTTCATAGTTATTCCGATCTAAAATATTTTTTATTAGCGTTTGGAATTGATATTTATTCGTAATTTCCCATTGCAGAGATGTGAGATTTTATTTTATTTTCAGTAAGTGATAACATTTGTGTTACTCAGTTTTTATCCTTAGGTTCTATAGTAAAATAAAAAAAATTGGCACAGTAAAAAGATGATAATTTTTAAGATTTTGATTTAAAAAAATACATATATTGAATCAATTTGCATGAATGTGCATGAAATATGCAGGTTTTTTAAAAGAATCGCACTGTAGATACCTAAATGTTAACAGTAAACTTGGCTGAACAACAAGGGTAAAGACCGCGTTTATCACCTACCAATGTCTTATTTCTGGTCACTGATTGGTCAGGGTTTTTTTATGGTGCTCTATCAAATAATATAATTGTTTACCAATTTACAACTCCTTTTTATCTCAAGTTGCGAAAGTTCACTCGCCGTAGTGTTCATACGATAGAAACATATTGAGGCATTTTTGTGTTTAATAGATAATACTAAATATCTGCTTTAGAATCTATTTGCTGCGTTTTATTTGGCTTTACATATAGCGAAACAATCGCTGATCACGCTGAAATGTTTATATGTGAAACACTAAGCAAACAGCGACGGTTTCGACCGTTATCGTTCGACACTGGACTACAGTGGGATGCTACGCGTAGTCTCGATTCACCAGCACATATGCTTTTTGGAAGAAGAACAAAAACACTCTTACCTACCTCTAAAACACTTGTTAACCCAATGTGATCACACAAAGGTGAAAGAAAATCTGATATCGCACAAAGGTGAAAGTACATCTTATGTCGATAAAATATTTCCAGAACATGCACATAAATCATAGTATGGTGGAATTCAAGTTTACCGTTAGAAATAAACCAGAAACAGAGACATGTGAAATGGATTTCAACCAATTCTAAATTCTGATATTCCTAAAATGATATCCTACTTCTGACGTCATGGGATGTTTCCAAAGAGAGGATTAATTACTTTATTTAGATGGATACATTATTTTGAAGATAACAAACGCATGGACATGCTCCCATGTTACATATCAGTCATATATGGCATATAGATCTGTAAATAGTTTTGTAAACATTGTTTACTATTTATGGTAAATATTTTTGCAATATTTACGGTACGCGTCTCTGAATCCCAGTATGTCGTTTAAAATATGATTCCTTTCCTTTAAAATGAATAACATAAACGTGTTTTGTTTTACAGGCTACAGAAGAAACGCGGCAGCACAATATCCCGCATCAGTCAGTTGCCTGAAAATACACCCGATGACGGATGCGGTATGTTTAAACCACGTATACAACACGTAGATGTATATACGGATTGTTGTGTTCAGTTTAGATACCAAAAATGCTACACATAATTAAAGTAGCTATCCTGCCAACAACAGCCAAATTTTACAACATATTTGCACCGTTTCTTAAACTACTGACGATGAGGTATATATATACTTTACCTATTTTGAGAATCAAAACTCTATATACACTATATAAACCGCTTTAACCAGCAAACAAAACACCAGGACCGGAGCGTCGAATTAAGAGTTACCAACTCATAATTTGTTTTACGCATATTCAATCATGGGTATTTTAAAAATCCTTGAATAAACATATACTTTTAATCGTCACATATACAAAATAGTAATTTGTAACAAAAGAGACTCTTTCATGTTTTTCTGTAAACGTACGTTTTCGTAAGAATAATTATTAGTATACTGAAATGAAAAAGAAAACTCGGGAATTTCCGCTATATATTGTATGTACACTATGCTGCTGTAAATCGAATGTACATGGCTACGTAAGACCTTTCGTTTCGGGAAAAAAATACTAAAACAACACATAACACAAAACAGCTAATAGTATTCCTTTAAAGTTTCATTATTGACAAGAGTACGCGTTTGGCTCAAGCATGTGAGCAAACTTAGGATGCAAAAGAGTATAGTTTGCAAACTCTTTACGTTAAATGGTTTAATTTTTTAATGAGGAACTTCAACATTTATGAATTACTTGTTAAAAAGTGTACTGTGATTAAAAAGTCTACAACATCACAGTTGTGCCCTTTCTCTAACTGCAACTTTCTTTTTACAAAATATCTTGGGAATTTTTTTTTAATATTATGTAGAATTAAGTGTGCAGCACATACAATATATAACGGAAATTCCCGAGTTGCGTTTCTTTTTCGCTTCAGTATATATGTGACATTACTACTGCTGCTGCTGTTTGATAGTGATGATGATGAGCAAATTAACTTCCCTAAGAAACAAACCATATTGCATTTACAAAGGCGTATATTTGTACGCACATGTATGATTTAATGAGGAGTATGACCTATTATTAATAGTTTGTCAAGGAATTAATTAAAAGTTATCACGACTTTGACTCTTAGAATAACACACACAAAACACGCTATGCCGTTATTTTTTACATTTGCAATGGCTCAAGTCTCATTCTCAAAATTGTTTTAACATAACACTGGTTGGTACAAATGAGGCTGTAGGTTGAGTTGGATTCCTGTGAGAATGCGTGTTATACTCATAATACCCAAAGGATCCTGTGAGAATGCGTGCTATGTACTCATAATACCCAAAATATCCTGTGAGAATGCGTGCTATACTCATAATACCCAAAGGATCCTGTGAGAATGCGTGCTATACACATAATACCCAAAGGATCCTGTGAGAATGCGTGCTATACTCATAATACCCAAAGGATCCTGTGAGAATGCGTGCTATATACTCATAATACCCAAAGGATCCTGTGAGAATGCGTGCTAAACTCATAATACCCAAAGGATCCTTTGAGAATGCGTGCTATGCTCATAATACCCAAAGGTAACACAACTAACACGTGCACATTTTGAGGTAGGCTTGGACAAACGCCTCCGGAACTGTATAAAAAACGCATATAAAGGTAAAACATTTGTCGCTAAACGTGAAAACATGGCTAGATTCAAAGGTAAATGTCGTTAAAGGTATAGACGTCAGCGTTGGTAAAAGTTAGGAAAAGAGAGCTATATATGAAAAATGTATGTTTGAATTACAATTTAAACAAACAAAAATCACATAAAAACTGCTTTAAAAATTAATGTATCACGAGTAACATGATTATTTTTAGTATACCAAGCCTTTTACGTTGACGTTCTGTGTTTACCTCAAGGCTATAAGAACGTGTAGCTTACGATGTTGAACAGCTTACATTTTACATCATCGTATGCACAAGGACGTTGGAACCGGTACTGCGATGCACAAGTCAATTTTGGACAATGGATTATTTTTTATCATCTTAGAATCGATTCCAATATATGTTCATGTGCACCGTTGTAAACAGTTACGTATAACTTTGAAATTCATAAAGACACAATCTTTAAATCTTTAAACTCTTGGTTTATTTTCCCCTCATTAAAACGTACATATATTCAATAGAATTAGTAAGATAAAACAGTTGCGATTTTAGAATGAATGCAAAAAATAATAAATAAGTAAAGTTTATCATTTGAAGATTGTGAAATTAAATGTCTTCCAATTTTTAAAGGGATACATGCCAATCATGACATATTATCCACTGAAGATATTTTGAAATATATACATATTGCAATGCCTCCCTTTAACAAATTTGGCCAATATTCATGTTTGCACTCATTCTGAAATCGTAAAGAAAGAAAAAACCTCCCAGTTGTTTATGCCTATATTAAGATATGCTTTAGTCTAGCTTCTGTAAATATTTGTTGTATTATATTTGAATACATATTTGACGCATATTTTATCATATAACTGTACGGTTTGCTGAGGGGTGGCCCACCCCGACCCTCACAAACCTATGACGGGGTGAATAAATGGATCACCATTAATTTGGTGATTGAAATTTAAAAAAAAAAAGAAAGATAAAAACAGTTTTATCTGATTTTTGTGACTGTAACAATCTCAATCTTTATTCATTATTGTTCACTAATGTCTTAATACCGCTTAAGCCGGTGCTAGGGGGCGTGAGAAGTGTTGCTTCTTTCATTACTTCTCATGAACAGACTCAATAAAACCGAGTCTGCTGCTTTATTCTCTTAATTGTGTTTGTTGCTCTCAAAGGATCACCTTTATCAGTATTATTTAACATTCACACTGGCGTTCGTTTAGTGCAGTGTGGCGGCTGTAAAAAGTCTCCCCGTGCTACGAATCAGTAGTGTTAATTTTTACTGGTCCTTTGGGACCAACGAGCCCAATATAGGTGGCTTTGAAGTAGAATACCGAGTCTGCTGCTTTATTCTCTTAATTGTGTTTGTTGCTCTCAAAGGATCACCTTTATCAGTATTTATTAACATTCACACTAGCGTTCGTTTAGTGCAGTGTGGCGGCTGTAAAAAGTCTCCCCGTGCTACGAATCAGTAGTGTTAATTTTTACTGGTCCTTTGGGACCAACGAGCCCAATATAGGTGGCTTTGAAGTAGAATACCGCTTAAGCCGGTGCTAGGGGGCTTGAAAAGTGTTGCTTCTTTCATTACTTCTCATGAACAGACTCAATAAAACCGAGTCTGCTGCTTTATTCTCCTAATTGTGTTTGTTGCTCTCAAAGGATCACCTTTATCAGTATTTATTCTTTTTTTTTAAACTCCTTTTCTCCTAACCACCGCTAAGTTACATTTAGCGTTGGCTGCAAGTAGGATTAAGGCTGGCAGGAAACGTGTACCAATGAACAGAACAGAACATATTCTTTACTTCTACTCACCACGACGCATGTCATCCTAAATGTAAATTTATTAACTTACTTATTTAAACCAATATGTTACCTTGTATATATACTGACGATCAATGAAAACGCACCATTAACCCCATATGTTTATGCCGTTGGATTATTTGCCAAAAATGGGATAAAACTGTTGATCCAATATTTTATTTTTTATGTATTGAATATTGTCTTCCATAGTTATGGGTAGAATTTAATGACAAGCAGTTACGCAGTGATTTTCCTTGTCATTTAACATTCTATAATATGGAATATTAAAAAAGAAAACTGTTCCACTTAATTTCAAGCCTCATTTGGCCATTTCATTGTTTGACTTCTGTCAGTATTATGCAGAGAACGTTTCCGAGAAAATGAGTTCTTTGTGCGCTGTAACTGAAGAAACACGGAAAGGCACGTGCATTTTATAACAAGAATGTGGAATGCGCTATATCCAGATATGCACCTAAACATGTTAAATATCGGCTCTTTATCTGAATTATATCATATTTTGTCCAAAATGCCTCAAATTCTAACTTTCAAAATAATTTGTTTTGTGCTGTATTTTCATTGACCGTGGGCAATCATGCTAATTTGATACTGCATTACGCATTAGAAAGAGAAGTGTGGCTACTGGAACCATAAAACATGTTGTGTACCTGCTTTTACATCACCATTCTACTACAGGTCGACTGTGTCGTGTGGATTACCTAAGTTCCTCTGGAAAGTGGTTCCACTTGTCCAAGCTGCTTGCTCTTGTGCTCGTGCCGCTTTTCGGCGGATGGGGAATCACCATCTTCTCACTGGCAGACAACGCCCAACAGAGGCAAGAAACGATGATCGTAAGTGACGATGGCTAAACGTGTTAGTAGTAAATCGAAACTTCAAAATATACGTACCCCGACTAAAAATTAGCAATTTTATTATTTACTTATCGTTTGGGATCATCACGCCCAATCTCTATGAATTAAAAGTAGAATATTACTAAAGCTAGTGTTGGGTGCGTGAGAGGTGTTGCGCCTGAATTTACCTCTCATGAACAGACTCATAAAACCCGATTCTGTATTTGTCTCTCCTGACTGTGTTTGTTGCTACTAAGGGATCCAATGTTCAATATTTATTGACATTCACACTAACGTTTGTCTAGTGCTGTGCGGTAGGCGGAAATCTTCGGCCGACTATAAATCAGTAGTGTTACTAATTACTAATTCTTTGGATTATCAAGTAGCCAATCTCTGTGGCTATAAGTTGATTCCACTACTCCCGTTTTGTAATGGTTCTGAGTACTGTTTAAACACCTTTAGGACATTTTGTCTGCTTTTTAATTTACTATTTGACTGTTTCTTGTGATACGCAGGCTTCATAATCTCAGCTCCCAACTAAATTCCATTATGTTGATTTTGCCCATTATTTTCTCGTTTAGGGAAAAGCGTTTTCTTAGAAACTGGCCATGGTATGAAAATACTTCATTGAAGGTTCAATATTCACCGTCCTTGCATACCATCTTCGGGATGGCTTAAATTTTCGTATTGAATATTGAATTTTGATCAACCCGGGGCTAGAGGGCGTGAACGATAGCAAACATGTTTCACTACCGTTCATGAACAGTCTCAATCAAGCCAAGACTGCAATATTTTTTGTATTTATCGTGTTCGGCGATTTCCCAATTTCACATGTCATACACTTTCTATAAAGTAGAATATTGCTTTAGCCGGTGCAAAGGGGCTTGGGTGGTGTTGTACCCAATATTTCCTCTCATGAACAGACTCGATACAACTGAGTGTGCTACTTTTCTCTCCTGTGTTTGTTGCTTCAGTATTTATTGACGTTCACACTATCGTTTTCTTAATGCTGTATGGGGGGAGGGGGGGGGGGGCTGAAAAACGTCGACCCGACTGCAGATCGGTAGTTTATTAATAACTGGTCCTTTGGCATCATCAAGGCCCGTATCGGTGGCTTAAAAGTAGAATACCGCTTAGACTGTTGCTAGGTGAGATGTCTGCTACTATTCTCTCCAGTTTGTCTGTCTTGCTGCCAAGGGATCTCCTGTTCAGTATGCAAAGTTTCCCCATTGAAAATACTGTAATTAATTACATTCCTTTAATAAGAACAGTTTTTGTAAAAAAAAGTTCATCATAAAAAAGAAATAAATGAAAATAGTAATTGTAACAAATGAACGGAGATTATGATTCTTTATCTTATGAGAACATATTATTTTGCACAAAGCATACGAGTACATCATAAGTGATTAAGTGTCACTATCAAGGCGTACTCTTAATATAATATTTAAAACTAAATAAAATAATGCTTTAATGAGCGAACATCAATTTTTATTTTAAAGTTCACAGTGACCTTGACCTTTCACATATTGACCCCAAACTCAATATAGATACAGCTCTGATTAAGATATAACTGCAAGGCAAATATAAAAGTCATGTAATGTTCTGTTTAAAATGTACAGGAACCAGTGTTCATTGAAAAGCAACAGCGACCTTTGACCTATTAATCTAAAAGCAATAAAAGTCTACATATCAACTAGACATAACCACACATCAAATATAAAATAAATCCATGCAGCCGTTCTGATAAACAAGAGCGGAAATAAGTTCGAAGTGACCTTGACCTTTGACATAATATAGGATCTACCGTTCACGAAGATATAATAACGAAACACATATGAATTTAATCAATGCAGTCTTTCTCTTTAAAATGAGTGGAAACCAACTTTCCTTTGAGCCAGACCGTCCGCCCGAATGCCGTATGTGAAAATATAATTTACGGCACTCCCTAATAAAAACAGTTCATTTCAAATAATTATAATTATTTAATTGATTTTGGAGACATATAACAGGGTTGATACTCTGACCCGTGGAAAAAGTTATAATAACACAAACCTGTTTTTCAGCTTGAACTATGGCATATACATACTTGTTTCAGGCTCAAGATGTAATGAGCAAGGCTATCAGTCTGGGTCGTCTTATCCACAGATTACAGAATGAAAGGGACATGGGTATCCTGTATATCAGTAAGATAGGACCGGGAACCAAGGCCTTCCTGATAGACGAGTATGATCAAACAGATCTGGTATTCACCAACATGTGGACATGGCCATTGGAATTTTCCACGCACGAGCAGAAGTATTTTAGGACGAAGAACAAGCTGATTACTCACATAAACCAACACCGAACACAGTTGGACACAGACGTATCGAGGCTGTACGGCGAGATAACGTTTTACGGCGACATTGTTGATTTTTTTATGGATTGGATGGTGGATAATATCAAAGAAAGTGGGTTCGGAAATATATGGAAATCACTGGTTGTCTTTCAGAAATTGACGAGATGCATGCTGGATACTGGCGCCGAAAGAGCGTACGGGGCAATGTTTTATGCACAAGGAAACTTTCAAGATCCAATTTTTTACGCTTATTATTTCAGACGCATTCATCGATTTAACAACAACTACCGAAGTGCAAGTTATTACTCAAACTTGGTGGATCCTTTAATAGAGGAAACGACAAATCAGAAAAATATCACAGCAGCAATTAGGGCGTTCAGAAATGAAATCAAGTCCAGTAATGTTTCTGGAACATATACATCGTCTGCGAAAGCCGAATCATATTTTGACAATATCACATTTAGGATAGATTATATGTTTCTATTGCAAGAGACAGTCGCAACAAAAGTTAATGGTCTGATAAACACAACCATAACAGAATATTCGACCACTATTATCATCTTCAGCGTTACGGCGGTCGCTGTTATTTTAGCTTGCCCCGCGATATTTGTTTTCTCGTCATCGCTTACAACTAGTTTACAGAATTATTCGAGGACACTCGTTAAAGCGTCTAATGTTTTAGACAAACAAAAAAACAGATCGACTTCACTTTTGTATCAGATGCTGCCAAAAGCAGTAGTAGAGCAACTACAAAGAAACTCCAAGGTCGAATCGGAGTATTTCAAGTCGGCTACCGTTATGTTCACAAGTATTGTGAATTTCACTCAAATGAGTATTAAATTCACACCACTAGAAGTTGTGGAGTTGCTGAATACCCTTTATACATCAATAGACGGAAGAATAGATCAGTACGACGTGTACAAAGTGGAGACGATAAACGACACATATATGGTCGTGTCTGGTAGGTATAGACAGTCACTTGTTTATAACTTTATATATACTGAACAAAAAAAGAAACTTCCGTTGATGTTGACATTTGTTTTACAAATCTACCTTTTCTGCAATATGACTAGTGGATAATAGTCTCCTGCAAGACTTGCATATTTTCGAAAACGGTCTGTGAACAACAACGGTATTTTAAGGCCAATGCCCCTTGATATTACCGATAATATACTGAACAAAAAAAGAAACTTCCGCTGATGTTAATGCTGATTGTCTAGACAGGAAAACAGGAACATATTAATGATGTTTTAAGAAAAATTAGCTAGACCGCCAGCAATAGTCCAAACAAAGATGTTTTTGAAAAGTTTAGTACACAAGGCAGTTAGCGCCCTTTTTCTTAAGACATGCAAAATGCATGTCTTAAGAAAAATGGCGCTAACTGTCTTGTGCCACAAAATCAAATTAAATCTACCAAAATTATCTAAATTTGTCTGAGACAATATTCTCTATGTGTGCCAACACCAAAAAAATCACAGGAAAACATAACACAGATTGTGTAGATGGCAGCTTTTGATTATCAATAGTCATCAAATTACCTCCCTTTAACATTTCCATATCATCCATAAAGTATTATTGCTTGGCAAATTTGAAACTGTTTAATGGGATATTTAGTACTTACTTAAGTGTGCTTACAAACATCAAACATTGTTTTATTAAAACGCTGTTTAAGCTTTTATACGCCCTCAAAATCTTGCCTATTATTATATATTATATGGAAATACCAGCAAAAAAGTTGGACATTTCTTTTTTTTCAGTATACATATAGGAACTTCTAACGCTTCGTAGTACAACATTTCGAATTTCAGTCGATGTACATAAATGTCGGTCATTTTAATAAAACATCGAGTTGCACCAAGCATGAAAAAAAAAAGCTCATCAGAAAATAAAATGAACAATATTATTGTGCATTTAGTTCAAATGTACCCATGCGAATTTTATTACAAGAAAATTGAAAATAAAAGGTATATTTAAAATATAATACGGGGGTGTTAGTATAAATAGATATTGAAAAAACTTCTTAAGTTCTTCTTAATATGCTTTAGACTGTCACTCTTCTCCGTTTCTAATCAGTTTAACACAATCACGAATGGCAACCTCGAATATAACACTAGTAATTTTATGTTGAACATTGATTTAATATGTAGTATATATACTTTGCATCTGCATATATGTTGATATGTTATATATTATATACTTAAAGCTTACCTGGGTATTGTTACGTACGATGATTTATTAGATGTTCTGCATTTTAAAGGCGTGCCGATACCAAATGGAGACCGCCATGCATCTGAGATCGCCTACTTGGGCCTGGATATCGTTCACATGGTCAAACAGTCGGCGTTTACACCTAAAATCAGCATACCAATCCACCTGTTGCTGGGTATAAGTACAGGTGAGAATAAATGTGTACCCCAGTTTTGTCTGATATACTTTATCTCAACAAGCTATTATTTCTGATACTGTCGCCTTTTTACTCGATTTACTCGAAACAATAAACAAAATCTATGATAACAGAGACGATTTACATTGTTAGTTATCTCCACTTAGATGGGGAATTTCCCCCGAGCAAGTTCTTATAGGGTTGATGTTTTTCAATGTATTCGTTTTTTCTAGTTGTTGTAGTCGAATTGAATATTTTAATATTCGTAAAATTTGCATAACTAAAACGCTCCTTCATCATTGGTTTCGAACATAATTTGCAATCGTAACCCTGATCTACTTACACAATGTAAAATAACTCTTCCGCGACAAGGATTATCACAACCTGACTTCTATTCTGACGTGTCGTTTGTTTCGTGTGCGTGTGCTTAGTTAACTGTGCTACTTGTGACGTGATTAGCAAACTTTGTTAGATCCTTGGTCATGATCACTTTCATATAATCTGTGTCAAACACATTATCATTTTGCAACGCATAGCATGTTTAGTAGTTGGCTTATTTACATTTCGTCCCTATCTCCCATTCATAGTCATGGGAAATAGGTGTTTTCCTCATGTGAGATTAAAAGAATCTTTCACGGGTATCCGGTGAAGATTGGGAAAAATACAACCCGAGGTATATTTTATCGGAACCGAGACTCGAAACTCTGCCGAGGTTCCGATTAAAACACTTATACCGAGGGTTGGAATTCCCTATCTGAACCGAATACCCATGATAGATTCTTTTACCTGCATATCAGAGACATGTTATGCGTTGACGCCGCCGGCTACTAACGTTTTGCATGTTTTCCTGCATACCGGATGTTGGTGCGCGCGAATTTTATCTCGACCCTATGGTCAGATAGAAAATTCTTGCATACCGGACAAGGAAATCCGTCATTTTTCTTGCTTGCATACCGGACAAGGAAATCCGTCATTTTACCGGGGCTAGATATTTCCATCTCACTCTAGGGTCGAGATAAAATTCACGCGCAACAATGATGACGCCAATAACGGGAACAGATGCATGACGTCATTGTGTAAAAAAAACATTAGAATGTTAGTTATTGGTGACGTCGATGCACAAAATGTCATTGATATGCAAGAAAAAGAATTTTTTCTCACCCTCGGGATCAGAATTGCAACCAGGAACTCGGCAGAGCCTCGTCCCTGGTTACAATTCTGACCCTTACATGGATACTCATGATGGATTCTTATAATCGAGCCCCGGTAAAATTACGAATATCCTTGTCCGGTATGCAAGAAAACTCTATCTTAAATGAGACGTCAGGACGTCACGTTGATGTCACCTTATTATAGTGTTAATCAAATACAGTTATTGAAGTTAATTATTGTTGTATGCCTGTGCTACGCGCATAATGGGAGAAAAATAATCCATCATGAGTTTATCCATGTGAGATAGGGAAAATTACAACCAGGAACTAAGCTCTTCCTGGTTGCAATTCTGATCCCGAGGGTGAGATTTCCCTATCTCACATGGATACTCATGATGGATTTTTATATTCGCTTTGATTATCACAAAGAACCAGTAAGTGATAACACTACTGATTTGAAGTCGGGGCGACATTATACAGCCGTCACAAAGCATTAAACAAAATCTAGTGCGAATTTCAATACATGCTAAAAAGGGATTACTTGGAAGCAACAAACACAAACAAGAGTGAAGGCAGCATACTCGGTTTTACTGATTCTGTTTAAGCGAGGAAGTATAAACCGCGACACTTCTCCCGCCACCTAGCACCGGATAAAGCTGTTTGGGAATTTCATAAGGAAAATAAGAGACACAAAGTGAAGCAATAACATTATGTCAATATAAGTGATTTGTACAACTTCGTACACTACAGTTTCTTAAATAAGAACAATGGTGAATTCGCTATACTTACAACTAATATACAGTTGTTCATAAATTAACCATGTTCACTGGAATGCTTAAACAAATATTTTAACGATTTGCATTATTTTCGATTCAGGGTCAGTGTCCGCTGGAATAGTTGGTACTGTCATGCTGCGGTACTGCCTTTTTGGAGACACAGTAAACACTGCGTCACGGATGAGGTCACACAGCACGCGTAAGTATATTGTAACGCACAAAAATAGTCGACTATTATCCCAAAACAACAAAAGCAAATTAAATAGTAATTATGACAACAGTTTAGCAATAATTATCATGAAAGTTGTGAACATTTTGTACCCAGCTGACGACGTTAAATGGTCGATTATCTACCGGAAAGCACGTCATTGTAATTATTTAATGATCATAAATACCAAACTCTTGATTGACATCCCAATTCATTATGCTACTTACACTAGCAGGTGACAACAGTTACTGAGTTGGGATACACACTTATCCGGGAAACAGAATTAAAAAATAGAATATTATCAGGGTTTTTTGTTTTTGTTTTTTTAAAGCTTTCTCCATATTGTAAAAGTACACACTGCAATGATTTCGATTCTAATTTTAACGCTCCATGCATACTTCATGATTTCCGAGTGCTCAGTAATACGAGGATTTCGTTAACCTTTCATATATTTTAGAAATACAATGTCAACGACCTTAAACAAGGTCGTTAAAACTTGTCTATTCTCTTGTTCTTAGGACATATATTAAAGACAAGACCAGTGTAACTCATTTATTTTGACAAAGTTTGCAAATGTGTTCTTTTTTAAATAATCTAAAAAGCTCATTTAGACAAAAATGTCAGTCGACGGTGATGTAATTATGGAGTCTCAAAGCGCATACACGTTATACGCATTCATATGTATTAAAAGCTGAGCAATTACCAGAATGTATACCCTGCTTTGCAACGTTAACGGTCAAACACATCCTGTTGGAATGTGTAGACGTTGATATTATGCGTCAAATGTACTGCAATGTTAATACTATGAAGGAGTTATATGATAATATAGACTTTAGTCTTGTTTTAGATTTCCTAAAAGAAATCAGACTATATAAATCATTATAATGTGTTCTTATATATATTTACTTGTTTATATACCCGTTGACGGGCATTTGTTGATTTACATATATAGTTTATATTACTAACATATCACCCCTTATTTGTAAATAGTTTTATCTTTATATATTTACATTAATTTTTAATTACTACTTCATTTCTTCATCTTTCATCAGTTTTTGCGCACAATATGACCTATTTATATGTCGACGTGCCGTAAAACACCATTCATCCATCCTAAAACTGCGTTTCAGTAGTATTTTCTTATTATTTTCTTTTGTAGCCAACCAAATCCAAGTCAGCGAATCCACATACAGCAATCTGAACAAGACAGGATTGTTTAAACTCAAAAGTAGAGGAGTCATTGAGGTCAAGGTAAGTGCTGTTAACACTATCCCTTGAAGTATAAGATCATCACTTTTAACGGTCAATCAAGTACAATGACGGTTGGAGGAGATCGTGCAACAGTCTAAAATGTATACAGTCTAAAATGTATGTAATTCATCATAAAAAGGTGATTAATGTTTGAAGAATTAAGCAATTAATTGACATCTATAAAACAGAGGTCACAGAGAATAAGTCGAATGGATTAATGAGGTTCATGCAGAGCTGTATTATAGAAATGTATTTCAGAAATCATAAGATATATTTCTTTAATAATGTTCAAGATTTCTTTTATGACTGGCAGCAATAAAACTCATATCGAAATGGGATATTCCATGGAAAATTATTTATTGAAATCCAGAATTGAATTGATTTGATTTTTCATTACTCAGAGCAGTTGTTTTCTTATTTGAATATTTTGACTGTAACACACAGTTTTCGTGAGCAAATCAATGCTCAATGGTGCTTATCACGTGACTCAGTCTATTCACATGACAACAGCAGGGTGTTGTACAACAGAGGCAACTCCAGCCCTCGTTCCTATTGAGTGATGGAAGCCGTTGATTGATCTCGATACCCTCATTGGCTCGCCAAATAATGTGAAGCTCCGCCGAAATGAGGATCTCAATATGGCTTCATGCTCTTTTATTCGTTTATTGTAAAATCTCCCAGTTTCCCCTACTTGATCCTTGTCACAACTTTCACGTTTGCAACAGCGTCAACTTTCATCTATAAATATAAATACTTATGGCTTTTCCTGCTATAAACAACATAACCACACAAACTTACCAAAGACACGCTTACTGCTCTCATTCAAAATGTTTTGCTAGAGCAAAAGCTAAATTGTTGGCCTGTTACAATATTAGTTTTTGTATTAAGGGAAATTTGGACATTTACACTATGCGGACTTTCCGAAAAGTTTGTGAAACATTTATTATTCTATAATATTCTCGTCAGGCGTGGAACTACCGTATACATTCAAATTGTTGGTATCCCTATGGATAAGAGAGTTCATTGTTGGCCTGTTACAATATTACTTTTTGTATTAAGGGAAATTTGGACATTTACACTATGCGGACTTTCCGAAAAGTTTGTGAAACATTTATTATTCTATAATATTCTCGTCAGGCGTGGAACTACCGTATACATTCAAATTGTTGGTATCCCTATGGATAAGAGAGTTCATGTTGATTATTTCAACATATACTTAGTTACATGTACAAAAGAATATAGATATAAAAATCGAACAGGAAAAACAGCATTACAAGGACGACAGTCAACCACAAACACACACAGAAACAAAGAACACATTTAAAGATGAATAAAAGGTCAAATAAGACCTTTAATGACACCTCTCGGTATCTGGATGACATATTGAACATTGGCAACGATTTATTTTCTACAATGGTTAATACTACCTCTCCTAAAGAACTTCAATTTTAAAAAACTAATAGTGCTAGCACTGTCGCTCTGTTTCTAGATTTACATCTGCCTATTGCAAATGGAGAAATAATTAGCTAAATATATAACAAGACAGATGATTTCAATTTTAGTATTGTTAATAATCCCCACTTAGACGGGAATGATCCCGAGCAACTTATGTTTTTCAACTTAATCGTTTTTCTAGAGCATGTAGTCGAGTAGATGACCCCTAAAATAAACGTAATTTAAGAACTCTTCTGCGACAGGGACTATCACAACCTGACTTCTTTGGTGACGTAATTTATAAACTTTCCAAGATCCTTGATTATGATGGCTTTCATACAATATTTATTAAACGTGTAAAAACGTTTATCAAAAAGAGGTTATGATCCTACATTTTTCAAAGCACTGCATGTTTAGTGGTTGACCCATTTACAGTTAGCCACTATGCTTTTGTCTTTGATAATGCGATGACGAGACATATTATGGACTCTACGATGACGTCTGCCTAAATCCTGAAAGGACGGTTACGTTTCAAGTTTGCTTGTCGTGCCTTTCATGGTTTATTCTCTTGTTGCTCTGGCTTCTCTCAATTTATCGAGTACTTATTTTGTGACTTTCTATGCTTTTTATAGTATATATTGCCTATTAATGCTGCCTAGAATTTAGAACATATAGCCTTGCGACGATTTTTTTATTGATACTGTCACGTTTTATTATTGTTGTATTTTATTATTTTGTTGTTTTTTCTTGAAATGGTCGCTTTATTGTATGCGAGTTTTTTCGTTTTTTGGCTGTCCAATGAACGTTACATATCCTGTTCGAATATTTAAGAAATAGAACATCGTTTACTGTGAATTATCGTTTAATATATCACGGTTTGGAGTTCAATTGTAAACATTAATTTCACGAGCCCGAAGGGCTATTGAAATTATTGTTTACAATTGAACGACAAACCGTGATATAGATAATTCACCGTAAACGATGTTCTATTTCTATTCTAATACCCCTAAAATGTGAAAATAACGCACACATCTGAAATCTTTCGCATTGCTTTGCTTACTCTCCTAACGTTGCATACGTTACAAAGCACAATGCGCAATGCTTATTCTCCTAACGTTGCAAAAATTACAGTGATACAGCCACACCCTGCTTTTGTTGGTAATACTCCTTTGAAAGGCATAATCTGAGATAGTGAGTCATACTTTACGTATTGGATCCCACTTAAAATCTTCATCTCTTGTGACCAGACAAAGTCACGTGACATGCATCATTGAGCATCAATGCGTAAACGTAAAATGTGTGATACAGTCAAACTTTTCAAGTAGGACACATTTCGCTCTGAGTATTGGAAAATGTATCAAAGGATCCAGAGAAAGAGATCAAAGTATTTAGGTGTCTCCAGAAAATGTCTTCTTGTATGATTTTTGAAAGATATTTTTCTCTGGAGACATGTAAGAAGCCGGTGTAGGGTAACTTTATGACGTCAATAATTATATTTCTTCCTGTATGGGTGGTTGCAACGGGAAAGATTAGAGCAGAAATATCACTGAAAATAAATGCCGAAAGGCAGCATCAGTATATATATATATATATATATATATATAGTGTGTGTGTGCGTGCGTAGGTGCGTGCGTAGGTGCGTGCGAGCGTGCGTGTTAACCGACAAATACATGAACATTGTTTTTTTCCAAAAGGGTAAAGGAAAAATGAACACGCACTGGTTGTTGGATTTTAAAGTCGGACTGGACGAGAATACAACCCAAGAACAATGGCGACTTCCGGGTGAGATGGAAGGTATCCAAGAATCAGATTGTGTATACAGCTTATACGAAGATACACGAACAAAGGGAAACATCTTTGGCAAAGGAATGCCTAAATCTACACCAGGCACCTTGGCGCATAGAAATATTCCCACCATACAACTTAATCAAGCATTGCCTCTGGATAAAGAAACGGCCATGGAAGAAATGTGGGGTTAATCATTATTTAAGTCCTGTTTACTTCATCAACACCTTATGTATATATTTCAGTTATTTTACATTCAGAAAGCATATTTGTGTTTACTTCTGTACAAGGTCTGATAAACAATATAGTGAAAGTTACATCCTAACCGATTGAAAAAAAAATAATAACAGACTAACATCAACAACACGTCAAAATACCAATCATCCATCTTTAGCTCTACTGGCCATCGGCCAGCACCGCTTATGGGATGATGTGTTGTCCGTCGTCCGTCCGTCCGTCGTATGTCGTACGTTAACTTTAGCATTATGAACTCTCTAGCACCTTTGTTTTTAATTTGATTGTTACCAAACTTTGTCAGTGTATTTTTATCAATGAAAGCTCGGACAAGTTCAAAGCCGGAACAGATTAGTAACAACGGAGTTATGGCCACTTTAAGCCTTGTGAATACTCTAGAACCTTCATTTATTATCTGATCTTTACCAAACTAAGCCAGATTGTTGATATTATTGAAAGCTGGGACAAGTTCGAAAACCAGCTATATCTAACCAGGTGACCAGGGTTATAGTTCATTTATTTATTGAAAAAACAAACATATTCAGCCTTTTTTTAACTAACCTTCTCTAGCACATTCATTTTGTAATTAATCTTTGTCAGTGTCTTCATATGAATGAAAGCTCCAACAAGTTTCAAAGCCAACACCAGAGTTATGGCACTTGTTTTACTGAAAAATATCATGTTTAGCCTTGTGAACACTCTAGCACCTTCATTTATTATTTGATATTTTCCAAACTTGAACAGATTGTTGACATTGATGAAAGTTCGGAGAAGTTTGAAAAACAGCTAAATAATTTAAGTAACATAAGAGTTATGACCCTTGAATTATTAAAAAACGAAAAACAATATAATGTCTTGTGGACATTTTAGCATCTTCACTTTGTATTTGTTTTTTACCAAACTTGACCAGATTGCTGATATTGATAAAAGGGTGGGCCCTTTTGAAAACAAGATAGATCAGATTAGAAATAACAGTTATGTCCTTTGATTTACTGAAAAATTCTATATCTTGCTTCGTTAGCTCTCTATCTGCTTCATTTTTAAATGATCTTGATCAATATTTGGCATGCTGTTATGATTATAAAAAAGCTCGGACAAGTTTAAAAAGTAGACATATCGGATTAGAAACAGCAGAGTCTTTGCCCTTGAATTATTTTAAAATGCTATATTTTGCATCGTTAGCACTCTAGAAGTACAAGTGTGTATCAACCATTACTCCTGAACTACCGAATGATTTTTCTAAAACTTTACAGAAATGTTAAGCGTGTTAAGCAGGTTTGTAGCGCACGTGAATCATGTCTGGACCTCAAAGGTCAGTGTCACACTTGGAGATCAAGCTCGTATGAGTCATAACTCCTAAACTACATAAGGAATTTTAATAAAACGATTCAGATCAGAAATATTCAACATGATGAGAAGGTTTTCGTGCGCAAAAATCAAGTCATTCTTGGAGGTCAAATGAATGAATGAATGAGAATGAATAAATGAATGAATGAATGAATGAATTCATAAATGAATGAATGAATGAATGAATGAATGAATGAATTAATGAATGAATGAATGAATGAATGAATGAATAAATGAATGAATGAATGAATTCATAAATGAATGAATGAATGAATGAATGAATGAATGAATGAATTAATAAATGATTGAATGAATGAATGAATGAATGAATGAATGAATGAATGAATGAATGAATGAATGAATGAATGAATGAATGAATGAATGAATGAATGAATGAATAAATGGTGTTTTACGGCACGTCGGCACATCATTAGGTCATATTGTGCGCAAAAACTGATGAAAGATGAATAAATGAAGAGTAATTAAAATTAATGTAAATGTATAAGGATAAAACTATTTACAAATAAGGGATGATATGGTAGTAACATAAACTATGTATATATGTAAATCAACAGATGCCCGTCAACGGGTGTATAAACAAGTAAATATATGTAAGAACATATTATAATGATTTATAAAGTCTGATTTCTTTCAGGAAATTTAAAACACGACCAAGATCTATAGTATCAAATAACTCTTTCATAGTATTAACTGTGTAGTACCTTTGCCGCATAGGATCAAAGTCTACACAGTCCAACAAGATATGTTTGACCTTGTAATAAATATGAATGAGTATAACGTGTATTCCTTGTACTATACCGGGCTATAACAACTTCTTCTCGATGAATGGGTTTACTAGTAGGATGCCATTCTCCGAGTAACGGTTTAATTGAATGGAGTCTATTGTTCACTGACAAATCCAAAGCGGCTTGCCAAGAGATACGAATATATGTGTTAATTCAATTTAAAATCAATTTAAGGTAATTTGGCATTAGATATATGTAAACCTTATGCAGCACTATCAGCTCTATCATTACCACGTATTCCTACATGGCTTGGAATCCAGCAAAAATAATAACATTATCAACTATAAGAGAATTGTACTTTTCTAAAGGTTGAAGCACATTCAACTGGGTTATCATAACAATACAAAACAACTGGGTTATCATGTTTCATATTACACAGGACTTGAAGAGATGAAAGGGAATCAGAATAGAAAGAAATGGTCATCATCAGATTCCTGAATATAGTTTAAGGCAAGTTCAATTGCCTTAATTTCAGCTGAAAACATAGCGGCTCTTTTATGCAGCTACATTATCTCCATCTTTAGAACCATATGTGTATATATGTTGAA
Organism: Cyrtodaria siliqua; assembly: GCA_037043455.1. NCBI lineage: Eukaryota > Metazoa > Mollusca > Bivalvia > Adapedonta > Hiatellidae > Cyrtodaria > Cyrtodaria siliqua. The sequence goes on along the minus strand of JAWPHD010000127.1, from coordinate 31,592 downwards.
AATTACTCTATTTCGATTTAATTTCATTAAATTTGCTTTGAAAGATAGTAGGATCTGTACTGGATGTGTTACTATTATAAAGATAAAAAATAATTGTTGATGTTTACAATGTCCACTGTGGAATTTGTGGTACTTAGTACCTGGCAATCAAATTTAGGTCGAAATCAATGTCTCTTAATTTTGGTTTAATACGAAGTACAAATTGTCGAATGACGTTCGGTTTTCGATCAAAAAGAGATTCATAACTAGGATTAAAACAGTATCGGAAGTTGGATTTGAAGGGTTAGATTGTAATTAAATGACATAGGAGGTCAAATGAGTCAAAAGTGAAAAGATGTGTCACTCATAAGAACGGGATCTTTAAAACAAAGGTCAAGGTCACATTTGGAGGTCAAATGAGTCAAAATTGAGTATTGGCCATAACTTTGAAAGTACTGAAGGAAATTTGATGAAATCCGCTTATTAAATGAGCCATGTTACCAGTTGACCGTTCACATGCCCTCTTGGGCCTCTCGTTTACCTGAAATGTATATACAGATCGTGAAATATGTTATCTAAAAAAAAGTACATTGATGTGTTTATTTAATGTCTCATCTTCTTCGAAGCTACATATATATATTTAAATATTGGTGGAGAGTATAACAGTTGGAAGATATATTTCTCACTGTTATTTTGTCAAAAATTATGTCTAATTAATTACATATATTACTCAACAAGTATTAATGTCACAATATTATGTATATATTTTTCAGCAAAGTCTTGAGCTGAATTAAGAGCGTGTAATACCTTTTTGGCCGCATCGGTAAAAAAGAATTAGCTCCAATTTTTAACATGGACTATGCCATATTTAAATAAATCGACACTATCATAATCTAAATAAATTGATACTATTTAAAATAATAGACTTTTGATATTCCAGATGTGTTACTATTTAACTAAATCCACCATATTTACTAAATGTGCATGTACATAAATCGCCAAACGATTTAACCAACTGGTTTCGATTAAAATAAATGTTTGCGATTTAACTAAATCGACATTCGATATATAAAATGAGAAACGATTTAATTAAATGTTTAACGCAATCTTTTCAATCGTGAGGATATATTTTAAATCAAAAGGATATAATTTAATCGTTAGGATATCATTTAAAGCATAAACATATAACTAAAATCGTAAGGATATCTTTAAATCGTGTGGATATAATTTAAATCGTAAGGATATCTTTAAATCGTGAGGTTATAATTTAAGACTTAAGGATATAATTTAAATCGATGTTAAATGAATACGATTAAAGTCCCGTGCTCTGATGAGCATAGTCAACATATTTTATTTACGCACGCACAGATTTTAATTATGCACGGGCGGGGCCTGAATCAAATTGTGATTAATTAATGAAATGGTAGATATTTTATCGAACATCGATTTATTTAAATCGCAAACATTTAGTTAAATCAGAACCTTTTAGGTAAATCGTATGGCGATTTAATAAATAGTGTTCATATTAAGCAATGTGCTGCCGATTTACTTTAATTATTAAACATTTATTAAATCGAACATCGATTTATTTAAATCGTAAACATTTATTTTAATCAAAACCATTTAGTTAAATCGTGGGCGATTTAAAATCGCCAGATGTTGACATGCACATTTAGTAAATATGGTACCTAATAAGAGATTTAATTATACTGAAATGAAAAAGAACCGCAACTCGGGAATTTCCGCTATATATTGTATGTACAATATGCTGCTGTTATTTGAATGGTACATGGCTACGTAAGACCTCACCTTTCGGAAAAAAAGACTTAAACAACACATAACACAGCATATAGTATTCCTTCAAAGTTTCATTACTGACAGAGTACGCGTTTGGCTCAAGCATATGAGCTGAAATGGCTCAATTATTCAAAGAAGAACTTCAACATATACGAATTTCTTGTTACAAAGTGTACTGTGATTAAAACGTCTACAACATCACACTTGTGTCCTTTCTCTAACTAACTATAACTCTTTTTTTTAACAAAACATCTTGGGCTTTCTTTGGAATATGGCATTACGTGGTATCGTCTTAATTTCATTAATCAATGAGAAAGCTTATATTAATTAATTACCAGGGTGTTATAACGAATATTTCAACAATAAAACATTTTAAAAACTTTGTTTACTGAAAAAATGCGATAACCTGTTTAAAATTACCTATTAAATGTTTTTATTTTACAATATGCAAACTTTTTTAAGCCGAAATTAAGGTTTTATTTCATACCCCAGCCAACCCCGTTTTCGCTTCTTGGAGAAGGGGTGTGGATGGGGTATGAAAATTAATATTTGGACCACGTAATGATGTGTGCAGTATATACAATATATAGTGAAAATTCCCAAGTTGCGTTTCTTTTTCGCTTCAGTATATATCGTTACATATTTGGTATATCGTATCAATTTCCAAGTTAAATTGTTGAAAAAAGCATTTGTTGGAGCTAAATAGTGTTTTTTGTTACCAACGGCTCCCCATATTATTGAAGACCGGACACCAGCGAGGTTTGTCTGACGGGTTTCCTGACCGCTTTACAAATTTAATCAGGAAGTTCGTCAGAAAAGGGTATAACCCCTTGGTTCTACAGCGCACTGCATGTTTAGTGATTGACCCTCTACAGTCAGTCATTACGCTTCACTTTTCACTTGTGCGATGACTGGACTACCTCTTGGGACTCTATGATTGTACCTACTGAAACCCCAACTAAGGGAGGTGGGTGCATGAGCTTTCGTCCCTCGGGTTTTCTGGTCGTACCCTAGATTGGTCTTCTCTTTAGCTGCAACTACTATGGTTGTTCAGTACGATTCTGGATACATCCTGAGATGTTTATTATTTTGTATGTATATCTTTAGTTGGTTTCTCTGGATGTGGACTTTATTGTTAGAGATTTCCTTTTGATGGGATTTAGTTTTGTTTACACTGTCTTGTCTATTTGGGTGCTGAAGACAGGATAATAGCGAGGATTGTGCGCATATACAATCGATTCAAGCTAACCAGTAGGTCTTATTGCCTACTGACCGTTCCAAGTCGGTAACCCTGTCTTCACCACCCTTTCTGTTGTTTTTTGTCTCGTTCATTGTAGTTTCAAGTCCTTGTTTGCAGTACAGTGCGGACCGCCGATGCCATTGCGTTCGGACGCTGTGGTTTCTATAGGACCCTATATATCATTTTGGTACACATAAAATCGATATAAGCTAACATGCAGGTCGTATTGTCTACTGACCATTCGTACTGGCCAGGTCGTATTGTCTACTGACCCTTCCAAGTCAGTAACCCTGTATTTTCACCACTCTGGGATCTGGTCTGGCGTCAGTTTCTATTAAGCTAGTTTATGAAGTATGCTTGTTATTATAAATATATTAAAGCAGGTAAAAAATTAATTTCTTTTATAAAGGATCGATGTTGTGTGTAACACTATATTAGTGTGTTTTCTATTTTATTATCTACTTAGTTCATCAATGTAATGGATAAAGATTGAAATAAATAATGAAACATGAAACGATTAAGCACAACACTCAACATACTTGCGATAGAGAATACAGAAGAGAAACTGTGCAAAGAAAACGAAAGAAGAACGCAGTTTGATTTATAGACATTTATATTTAAATATCGTCCTCTTGAGCTGCATAATAATACTAGTGTGTATTGATTGGAGTATGTAGATCTACGAGGGTCATTCAATAAGTTCTGTCACTAACGCGTTTTAACAATTATGTGCTCGGTGTGAGTGTTGATGTTTGGTACCAAATGAAAGAGAGTTTCAATACCATTCCACTGATGTTAAAATGAATGCTGTATCTTTTATGGAACATTTAATACACATCACTTATACATACTAGGCATTTTCGTCCTGAGTTTTTTCAGGTTTGTTAATTGTTACTTTTTTAAATGCATGTTTCTCTTTAAGTACTTGTCGAAGACCTTTGAAATTTCTCATACATTACCAGTTATATCTGTGCATTACAAGATTCAGAATTTAAGCATGGTAGATGAAAAGGCATTGTCTTAGAAATTAACATTTTAAGCTAACGTGTAAAATTAATTTAATGATAAATGGACATTAAACGGAAGGGCAGTCTTCTGAAATAGCGTTTTTGGATGATCAATATTTTCACTAAACATTGTACCAAATTCTACAATAATGTGTTGAATATGAATTTTAAACACTGAAGGACTAGGATTTGTAAAATATATGAAAACATATTAATACTATGAGAATAATTACAACATTTAAAAGATATTATAACATTTCCGTAAACAAAATAAAGAAAATCAGTGTTATTTCTGCTAAAATTAAGGGATATGCATTCACTCTTATCTGGTTTGCAGCAAGACCTTTCCGAATTCTCGACAATCATTTTCATGGATTATGGGCGAATAACAACAGATGGCGTAAAAGAAAATTTAAAAGCATAGAATTATTCAAAATATATGCCTAGTGACAGAACTTTCTGAAACACCCTCGTGGTATGCTTATTGTTATGAAAACATATATAAGCGTGTAAGTATCACATTTAGTTTTCTTTTATAAAGTATACATGTTTTGTTTGACAATCTTCTGTTGTGCTACCTGTTGTAATATATATATGTCGTAAAGATTGACGATCAAAATTGACTATGCCCAATTGAGTTAATTTTACATAAATACAGAATTTATTTAGATATTCTTGCTTTCTTAATTCCAAAGAGCGGTAATGGTATGTCTATACTAACCAGCAAGAAATGGGAGATACTACACTACATGTACTACATGTATATCTAACCACCACATCAATATAGAGAGATTATAGAAGAGAAATAAATGAGCCTTGAACAATCCCTAAGCACACACGGTGAAAGTTCACCTTCAGTTAAATTTAAAATGTTCCTTGAAAACGGAACAAGTCTAAGCCCTGCTTACAGAGAGAATGGATGTGTAACCGGGTACAGGTAAATGGTGAATAATCGATTTCTAACCGTAGCTAATAGCGCTGGTACGGTAAACCAGATACCCTGGGTTCAAGTCCCGGTTGAGGAACCATTTGTAGGAATCGATTTTTCACCATTTACCTTGTACCCGGTTGCAGATGAATTAACCAACGTTATATGATCATTGAAAAAACAAAATGGAAATAGTAGATATAAAAGTCGGAAAACAGGAAATGTAGCATTCAAGGACCACAGTAAACCACAAACACGCCCTGAAACAAACAACATTTACAAAGATGAATACATGGCAAGATATGACATCACAAACATAAAAGGATTGACAATAGGGCAACCGCCTCGGAATGTGGAAAAAAGGACCGCTGGGGATTTAAACCAGTTTGCTTATTTACTGCCAGCATGATTGATCAACTCAGGTATATACTTTGAGGCTCGAGGACAGTTTTTCTCTGTAACATCCTTACATTTAGTTTGAAAAAATGTTAAGAGTTTGACATTCATGAGAAATTCCAGAAACCAGCAATTAACAAGATGACTGTTAACTTGTTCTTTTCCATTCATCTATCAGACTTTCAGGAGCTTAAACTCTGTAAGTGAGAGATATGTTTTGTCCTGTAATATCTAAACACATCATTACTACTCGGATATTTATATTCCTCCCGGTAAGCCGATAGTAATCATATTCCTTATGATAACCTAACATTCAAACTTATTAAGAACCTATTCTCTGTTGTAAACATATACTTATAGAGCATATGCTAGCATATTTTCACATGGTAATCAGAAAGTACTCATTTTGTGTTAACCGATACTTTATTTTTGCAAAGTAGCACTAGAAACTAATCATACTCCGTGTTGTAATCGACACTAACATAACTATGCCAGCAAGATTACCCAGTAATCCTCTTATCATAATATTTCCTGTGGTAATCTGTGTGTTACACCACTTCAAAGGCGGTTTTCCGTGGCAACACTTCATAACATATGCTCAAATACTTCCTATGGTAATCTGATTATAATCATATTACCTATGGTAATCTGATAATTTATACTACTTGAAACCTGACTACCTACCGTATCCTGATATTAATACCATCTTTTCACATATTATCTCTGGTAACAGGATTATAATAATGTTCTGTCACGCTACACAACCGGATCGCCGATTTCCTATGGTAACCAGATACTTTATTGCATATGCTCACATATTTCCTCTTGTAATTCTGGTAATCTGATCATAATTATATTCCCTGTGGAAATCTGATATCTTATGACACTTTAGAACCTATTCCCTGAGTTAACAAGACACGTAATTACATATGCAAATATGTTACCTCGCTAACCCGATTATAGCCATAATGTGGTGTCCAAACACATAATAACATATGCTCACAAATCCCTCTAATATACACATATTCCCTATCTAAAAATAATCGGATATAAAAGCAATACAAGTTGTGAAATACGAGTAATGAATCGTATATATGTATTCTATTCATGCAGTACATAATACTCAGAAATGGGGATGTCATTTGTTTTATCAATGAATTCACCTACATCGGGTAACACTAATGAGGGCATTTAATCGATAGCGCTGACACGCAAATGCAACATAAGGAGTAGACATAAAACTCGAACAAGAAATAAATAAAAGGCAAAGTAAATGACATCATAAACTTCAAAGGATTGAGAATAGGAGTACCGCTTAGGAGCGGTCAGTGACAAAAACGCCAGAAAATGTGGCCATATGGAAAGTGTGCCAACAATCATTTTTAAAACGTTGCCTATGACCTAGGTGTTCCAGTCATAGCTACATTTTCAAAACGGTGTGTTTAACTTATTTCCTACAATACAAGGCACAACATTCTACCACTGGTAACTCGATTATAGTCGTAATAATAATAATAATAATAATAATAATAATAATAATAATAATAACAATAATAATAATAATAATAACAATAATAATAATAATAATAATAATAACAATAATAATAATAATAATAATAACAATAATAACAATAATAATAATAAGAAGAAGAAGAACAATAATAATAATAATAATAACAATAATAATAATAATAACAATAATAATAATAACAATAATAATAATAATAATAATAATAATAATAATAACAATAATAATAATAACAATAATAATAATAATAATAATAAAAATAACAATAACAATAATAATAATAATAATAATAATAATAACAATAACAATAATAAAAATAATAATAATAATAATAACAATAATAATAATATTAATAATAACAATAATATGATAATAATAATAATAATAATAATAATAATAATAATAATATTTAAAACCATTACAGTATATTTCCACCGATTGCTTACGGTAAAACGGAGAAAAGCACTTCTGCTCTGTTAACCAGTTATCAGTGTCTTGTTTCCATAAGGAACAGAAGTGGTGTACTCGATAATAATAGGATAACTGCCAATGGTAAGCACATGTTTGGTTTGTTTCAAGTATTGGCAAATGTATGTGCACTCTTACCCGTATGGAATATAGTTCAAAGTGAAAAAACAAGCCAGTTACTACGAAGGATATTATTATTGTCAGGATATTTGAGGAACTAGTGTTACTGTCGAGTTACCATAGGGAAGGGCATTTGAATTGTTGCATATGTATGAGTACCATAGCGAATATGATTGTTTTCTTACTATTGTAACAGAAACCAATGTTTACCGTCGGACTGAGTTTGCATTATTTAATAATGTTACCATAGGGAATATGGTTATAGTTTGGATAACACAGGGATTGTGCTTGCAGTCGGGCTACCATAGGGAATATTAGTGAACGTGTTTGCTTACCATAAGGAATATTATAACTGCTGGATTCAACAAGAAACTGTTTAACCACAATCTGGCTACATCCACAGCTTCGGCTCAGAAGTTTATCGAAATCTCCAGTTGAAATGAGTTTAGAAGACTGTGAGTGATAGTATTCATGGTTGTAATAAATGTTATGTACATAGATAATGGTAGTAATAAATATAGTATACATTAGTCATGGTAGTTATGTGATAAATGTGGTATACACTGGCAATGTGGTAGTAAATGTGTTGTATAACTTGTTATAAAGTGGTCATGGTAGTAAATTTCGTATACATTGGTCATGGTAGTAATGCATGTGATATTCATGTAAAGTCATGGTTATAATGTGGAATACATGTCATGGTTGTAATAAGGCCATTATTTTTTTATATAAATTTGTTTTACGAACCCTCTAACCACAAAACGAAATTAGTTTTTTTCCATACGGAATTTGATAGTTTATTGTTTTTACCTCCTCCCAGATTTTAATAGAACATTTCATTCCCTTCCTTTAAATTAAAATAATTAAACTATGCTTTACCAAATTTTATTTTTATTTGTTTCCCTTCCTCCTACAACAATTCTCTGTCTTGATGGTTCGTAAAAGAAATAATAAAAAATAATGGCTTAAATGTGTTATACATTGGTCATGGTAGTATGTAAATATTGCAATCCTGTGAGGGTGACGGTGAATATTTGTAAACCTTCTAAGGTTATTTGTTTTATTAAACTGAAAAATATGTTTGAAAAATAAATTTGGTCCTGCTAAATATTCCTTTGAAATAAAACAAGGGAGAAAACATTGTTACTAATCTGTCAGTTCCAAATCACTATTCTCAGCACCTAGCAAGAAAATAAATTTCTGCGGATGGTTCTTTTGTGTTCTTTCGAAATCTTCAGCTGTGAACTCATGCGTAAAATGTTCTAATCATCTTCAGAAGGTTGTGCAAACTGTGTTCGCCATTTTAGTAAATGTTCACTGATTTGTATTTGCATATGTATATACATACACTGTTCAGCATAGGACATTGCTTTGACTTCTCAATTATAAGACAATACAAATTATACTGGGATGACATTACAAAAAATACTATCATTCAGTGACTCACTCCATGGAGACATTACAAGCGATATGAGATATTACAACAATGGGAAAATAACAGTATTTAACATTGGTGTTTGACATTCATTATTAATAAGTATTAAATATGATATCAGTGGTCATGGTAATAATAAATGTAGTATGCATAGCTCATGATAATAATACATGGGGTATTTAGTGGTCATGGTAGTAATGAATGGGGTATTTAGTGGTCATGGTAGTAATGAATGGGGTATTAAGTGGTCATGGTAGTAATTTAGAAGAGCAAAAGGGGCTCACATAGAAAGCAGACAAGGACAAGCATAACTAAAGATTAAAACTAGCACATGGAGTTCCATCCACCATATATGGAAAGATCCATATTAAAGGACAGCATGCTCCACCATTCAAAGTCAATTTTAAACAAGGCCACTGACACTTCTGTCTCACCAACCATGGTGCCAGTTCATTTACAAGGTCAAGTCTTAATTAAGGTGTTTAGGTGGTGGTGAGGTGAGTGTGTAGGGGGTGCGCGGAGGTGTTGGTCAGTAGTGGTGGGAATCGGCTGAAAATTCATGATCGATTATCTGAATATTTAACCGACCGATGATCGATCATTAATCGATTAAACATGGCTGCTATAAAAGACAAGTGTAAGCCTTTTTCAGACTAAAATGAAGAAAAGAATCACATTTCAAGTATGTTCTGGTAATAAAGGAACAGAATAAAACTGACCAACATATATATTTTAAAAAATAAATTGTGATAACTGCTATAAATATGTGATTACTTGTTGCACAATTATAATTCATTTTATTTCTTGTATACTTTAGTACAAGAGAATGAAATAAGCCATAATTTTCAACAACCGAGTAAAGTCAATCATGAACATTTTTAATCGAATAATCAGATTAAAAGCATAACTGATTGATGATCGATCAAATCGATTAATCGGAACAACACTATTGGTCAGTAAACATATACCAAATATCGAAGAAAGACCTTCAGTACCCCCAGAATGAATATGAGGGAGGGTGTGGGGAAGAGAACAGGATGCAGACATGGTACTGAAGAGAAACCAAAAGAATATAACAAATATTTGTCTATTTATCTGTGGTGATGGTGGTGTAGGAGTGGGGAAGGTGTGATATTTACAGGCTTGCCATTGTCATTTGATGTATGCAGTGAGTTTCATGGAAATATATGAAGCTGCTTAAAAAACTTTAACTCAAATTCTAAGTTGAAAAAAAAACACATCATCTGGCTAAAATGAAATAAAAAGTTATGAAACATGTTTCTGTGTCCTTGATGACTCTGAGTGACACTTGTCAAGCTCCTTTGACGCGATATATGGCTAGTGGGTATTGAAATAAATGGATTGCCAGAAAATAAAATAAAAGGAATTCTAAGTCGAAAAGGGGCTACACCTTTTCTAAAATACTGTACAGAAAATAGTTATCCAGAAAAAAGGGCCACAATTTTGCTAAAATGCAATACAGAGTTATGGAACATGTGTCTACTAGCATCATGCTTTACTGAAAAAAGAATATGATAATGGACCTTTGGAAACGGCCGAAAACGACACATACGAAATATTGCAGTCTCGGTTTGATTGAGACTGTTCATGAGCGGTAGTGAAATATGCTAGCTACCCCTCACGCCCTCTAGCCCCGGGTTGAGCAGAACTCAATATTAATAAAATCATGAAGTTGTATTAATAAGTAACAATCACCTATTGACATACAAGGACTTGCCTAAAACTTTAACCAGATATTTGAACTTGAAAAAGGAACATAACTTTGCTTAAATGCAATACAGAGTTAATATGAACATGTGTCTACTAGCGCCCGTGTTATTCCAAGCTTTACTGAAGTTTTGTTGATGTACAACTTTCAGTTGTTAAAATATATGGACTTGTCAAAAAAGAACATTTAAACCAGAAATTCAAAGTAAGAAAAGTGTCATGCTAATACAGAGTTATGGAACATGTGTCCACCAGTATCATTGATGGTACTGATGACATATTTCAAGTTTCACTGTCCAGTGGTTGCTGAAATATTGGACTATTTTTTTAGTTACTACAACTGAAAAGCAATGTCAACGCAGACGTTGAGTAGATCTACAACAGCTCTTCCTATTCTACGAATAGAAAAACATAAAAAAAATATTCTGGCTTTCAAGTTGACGAAAATATATAATCTGGCCAGTGCACTAGACGAAATACACCCCCCCCCCATCCCCACCCCCAACCCCCACTCTGAAATCAAAATGGTCGATCCCTTATGAAGATGAAAAATATTAGGTATAATAAACTTGTAAACCTTTTTTGTGTTTGTGACGTCATATGCCTGTATTATTATTATTGCCATTCTTGTTTGTCTTTTTGCGTGTTTTTGGGTGTACTGTGTTCTGTGAAAGCTGCATTTCCTGTTCGACTTTTTTACTTACCTGTAAATTAGTGGTATCGCATTTACATACCAAATGAAGTTTAATAGAATACTTAAATTAATTAATCTTAAATTAATTAACAATTAGTTGCATCAAATCAGCAGAGTGTTTTACCTTGGACAGTTCTTAAATATTTAGCAGCAAAACTGCATGTACTCAGTTTTAAAAGATTTTCAGATGTCGATACAGTGGAAGGGAATTATAAAACATGTTCAGGATATCAGTTGGTTTAAACATATTTTATTGCAATCAGTTGACTAATTAAGGGAACGGTTGTGTAGTCTATTGTTCGAAACGTAGCTGCATTCTAGTAGCTAGTGTTTTTCATTTCCTTTTTCATTAGTGTCACAAAATAATCGCGAGTAGAGCGTATTGGTCGTACACAGCTCTTGTAAGCACCTGCCAGTCACACGCTAATCCATTGTTCAGTTGACACCAATTCACAATGTCCATGATATATTCAGGTAACACGGAAAAGCGCGCAATTGTAAGTGGCCGCCAGAGGGCGTCCGGAAGGGCCGTTTAATAAGTTTAGGTTTGTGCTAATGCATGTAAGAGTATAGGTATATCTCTCTAAAAGGCAAAATTGTGTAAAAGATCCTTTCGTGTAGAATTTAATAGTGCGGATTTAGCCACGTGTATCACGGAATGAATGTGGGAAATAATGTTTTGGGCGGAACGTCGGTTATAAAATGCATTGTTCTCAAGTCCTGGCCGGGATTGGTTGAAAGTTACTTTGTTTGAGCAGAGGTTGGAACCGACGAATTTCACAGGCAATAATGGGTGCATTACTTAACGTTGGCGTATAACTCAGTGATTGTAATACACGATTGTTAACATTAGTTAACAATAAGATGAGTGACTAGTATAAATGTTCGACGCGTATACATGGCGTTGGAGAATATACATCCATTGCTACTCATCATAATTAGAGAGTGGCTTGCATATATTTATTAGATAATGATTTGTTGGTGTAATGATAATTATATAAGATTGGTGTGTTTATGAACCGTCATCTAAAACGTATGTATTATTACAGCCTATCCCGTCCGCCGGTGCAGATAAACCGTCCGGTGCAGATAAGCCTCCCGGAGTGGAGCTAAGCCTTAAGGGTGTGTAAGCCCTTTAGTTGATTCGACACTAGAATCAACATATAACGTTACGAGCGGTGGAGACGGCCCCGTACCTGTGCAACATGGCCAGGTTATATAATCGACAACCCGCGGGACACGAGGTGGGCCCGTTATCAGTCCTCACTGGAGGAACATCATCCACAACCTCAGTGGAGGTTAATCATCATTATATCGCGTCATCAACCCTTATAGAAGGCATTTGATGTCAATCACCCATTGGATTCGCGCATCATCATATTCATGAGCTCTCGCGCATCACAGTTATCGCGCTGGATCATAATTCGTGTGAACATCAACATTGTTATAACTTTAACAACAGTTTAGGGGTCGTATATAGTCAGTCGACACATTCAGTATTTGTGATAATACTAAGAACGTCTTAAACGTTCATGAGAACAGTCTTTTCATATTTCATCTGTGTATTCGCTTGTTTTTTTGGATAATTGTATATATATTTAACATATTTTAAAAGTTGCATTAAACTTATGTAAATGCATTCACCGTCATTGATTCGTTCCTGAGTTAGCCCCAACCACTAGGGTCATCTTGCGACAATTAGCGTTGACATAATCTTTCATTCTCCGCTATTCCATTTCATTTACCAGTTTCAATGGGGAAACTAAGCTTATATATTATTTAAAAGTAGATATAACAGTCGAACAGGAAATGTAGCATTCAATGACCATAGTCAACCAAATACACGCAGAGAAACAAACCACAATTACAAGGATGAATAACAATCACCATATATAACATCATGAACATTAAAGGCTGACAATAGGACTACCGGCTTGGAACGTTCAGTGTAAATAAAGAAATCTCGGTCATGCTGTATACTCTAAACAACTATGCAGCATTAATAGGCAAAGCAGATCATGTATATATGAATATAAAAACAAAGCCTCAAAAGACACAAAACAAGACCCAATGACTAGGCACAAACCAGAACAACAAGAGAATAAACTATTAAGGGCACGACAAAACAAGATTAGAAACAAACACCAACGTTTATAACTTGGGATACAGATTGATATAGGAAGCATAGTTATTTTCAAATTCAAAATTTATTTAAATGTTTGGTAAACTTCTTCATTTTTTTCACATATCTCGATATTATCTGGTGTTTAGCGCTCAAATTGACAGCACTGTAAATAAAATTACATCCCATCAAAAGGTAATCTCAAACTATAAAGTCCATAAATCTCTTACAATAAAGTCCATATCCAGAGAAATTAGGAAACGATACACGCTTATGTTATTGCATATATTTATACCATTTATATTGTTCTTGTTTTCGGGGTGGGGGTGTGGGGTGGATGGGGGGAGGTGTGGGTGCGGCCGGTTAAAGCTTAGTTTAAGCTATTCTATAATTCTAAAAAATAAGTCGCGTCGTCCGATATAATAATTGATTCATCGACGCAGACAGTACAAGTAGCTGCATTCAGTAATCCACATCACTTGGATCGTTAACATCTGCACCTTTGCTATTTTTAAGAATAGAATAGGGAAAACAAACCCGGCGATATATTTTCACCTTAACGAAATACTCCCGTTTAGCAGGGGAAATAAAGGGGCTATATAGACAGTTTAAAAACTTCTTGAATACATTTTCTTACATCGAATGCATCTGTATTATTTATTGCATGTAAAATTAACAGAACATGAATAATTCCAAAGAACACTTTGATTCTGTTGTAAAATAATGTATTTCCAAAAATAGAGTTAATTACGATGAGTTGCTCCCGACCGACGAGAATTTACATATTCAGGAAACATTTCATATATTGAATTGCAATTTCTGATGGGATGTCAGAAACAATAGTATTGCCCTTTTCACTGTATAGTTAATTTGCTCTTTGTTGTACAGTGCGAATATACGGTGACATTGAGTTTGTGTTCTGTGATTTATATAGGACCACTTGTCACATTTTTCAAATTAATGTTGGTAAATAGAGCGGGAAACAGACAACATGCCACCACAACTAAAGTTTTTCTGGTATTAGTTCCGTTGAGCTTAACTGCAAATAAAGTTAAATAACAACAACGGAAAATTGATATGTTGAATATACCGACAAAATGAAGAATTCCAATATTTAAGTGTCTTGAATCTGTGTAGGGTATTGGCAAATATTAAACAACAACGTTGGAGTTGTGACTAACCATTAACGTTATACGAGTGCGTAGACATACGTGATTTTTTAAGAACGATTATATCATAGGTCGACCGAGTCGTGTCAATTCTTCGATATCTACTGAGAAGTTGCTCCTTCTATCAAAGGTGTTTGTTCTGGTTCTCGTACCTCGGCTTAAGGTGCTTTACCCTCTATTCACTGGCAGAAAACGTCCAACTCTGGCAAGAAAAAACTGTCGTAAGTATATTATATAAATATCACATCCCATGGAGGGTGATAGAACATATTGTCAACCCGAGATTGGTAATGTCCACCGAGGCTTTAGCCGAGGTGGACATTACCACATCGAGGGTTGACAATATGTTCTATCACCCTCCATGGGATGTGATATTTATTTTATTATACCAAACATCAAAATTCATTTAATCAGCAATTATTTTTTATTATAATAATAATATATTTTTAGAAGCACGAGATAATGTTTCATGCCATGAAACATTACCATGAACCATTACCAATTGTTGACTGATCGGGAATGGGGAAATTACATAGAGAATTTTGAGTGAGGTATAATAAAAGTGTTTACTTAATTCTATTTTGTTTTATTTAAACGATTCACTGTAATACATTTATACTAAAGGAAAGGAAAGAGACGTACATCCCAACCCCGGTCCACTCCGGGAACCAAACAATAGTCATTCATCATCTAACTATTCATCAATCATTGAATCAATGGACCTCTCTAAACAGTTATCTTTTGTTCACTATAATGTTCAAAGTATCTCTCACAAACTTGATATCTTACGGACTGAGCTACGTGCATTTGACATGCTGGCATTTTCTGAAACTTGGCTTAACCATTCGACACCAAATAATGACCTTACTTTTGATTCCTTCTCCGCTCCTGAGAGAAAAGATCGCACTGGCGACAGTCAAGGTGGTGTTATACTCTATATATTGCAGTGGATACAAACATCAACGACATAATTATTACTGGAGATTTAAACATTAATACGAACCATGCTAACTCCTGTCGAAAACTAGCTTCTGTTTGTGAACAATTCTCACTATATCAATGCATAAACGAACTCATTTTCTTCAACAATTGACATTATCTTGGTTAATAATAAGAACAGTGTCTTGCTAAGCGGTGTAGGGGACCCGTTTCCAAAAACATGGTTGATTCAGCTTTTTGTTCCTGTGGTCGTGTAGATAACGCTGAACACTATTTCTTCCATTGCAATAAGTACAGCGATATAAGAAACGTTCTCTTGAATTCATTACCACGTTTACTAAATATTACATTGAAAACACTGCTCTTTGGAGATCAAAATGTAGCATACGATGCAAACATTCGTATTTTTGACACAGTTCATAATTATATTAAAAACTCAAAACGTTTTAACTTGTAGATCGGTTCCTTCCTTTATTGAATTCTTTAAATGGTAAACCCCTACCCCCTACTCCATTGTGTCGTCCCCAAACTCCCCATTTACATTTATATTCTTCACTTAAGATTTATAATTTCCAAATATATTTTTTTTATATTTCATTCATTTTGCCTATTTGAATGATGAATTCTCAAGTTCTGTTTTATTAATTTTGTTCCTTTAGTTTCTTCTGTTTATTTCATTTTCTATTACATTTAAGTGCTACTTCATCTTATCATGTTTGCTAAGAATTATTCTAGTATCAGTTCGTTAACGTAGCTTTTCCTTTTTTCATACTTCCAGCTTGTATATTGTAAACGTATCGACTAACTACTGTTTATTATGCCATCAGCTGTGTACAATTCCATACATAGGAGAAGAACATCATAAGTATTTTACTTTCGTTCTAATCCTTTTTCTGCTATTGTGTACAGATTCCATGCTGTAATAATAATGAGAAATAAAATATGTTTAAACCAAAGGAAAAAAGAAACGCAACTCGGGAATTTCCGCTTTATATACTGCACACTTAATTTCCCGTACTTTTCCGCAGAAATCCCGAGATGTTTTGTAAAAGAAGTGATAAGCTACTTAAAGAAAGTACAAAACTGTGCTGTTGTAGAATTTTTATTTACAGTACACTTTGCAACACTTGTTCACAAATGTTTAAAGTTCCATTTTGAAAATTTGAGCCATTTTTAGTATTTATGTTTTATGTATTTAATTAAAAAAGATTGCAAAGCGTATACTATCAATCATGAAACTTAGAAGGGTAACATTTGGTGTGTTATGTGGTGTACTGCTATGAAAGAGATTTTATATTGAGTTTGTCACCTGCTAGCCAGAGTGAAGTTATTGATGTGTCTAATAAAACATTTCTGTATCTAGATGACATACTCAGTATTGATAATCCGGTCTTTGCTCATATGGTTACTAACATTTATCCACCAGAGCTCATGTTGAATAAAGCCAACAGTTCGGATACTGAAGCAGCATTCCTCGATCTTCATCTCTCAATATATAATGAGGTGATACATACTAAAATCTATGATAAGAAAGATGACTTCAACTTTAACATCGTTAACTATCCACATCTGGATGGGTAAGTACCTCGTACTACATCATACGGGGTTCATATCTCCCAGATCATTCGTTTTGCTAGAGCTTGTAATGATGTTATAGACTTCAATGATCCAAATCAAGTTACTATAAGTAAACTTTATCACACACTACGCAGATCTTTCTCAAAGTTCTAACGAAAACCCTGCTGGAGAAGTACAACACCAACCTTAAAACACTTCTGCGGCTAGGAATATCACAACCCTTATTTTATGGAGATGTGGTTCTTCGAAAGTTAAAGGGATCTGACGGGTTTCTTGACCCCTGTACAAAATTAATCCGGAAGTTTGTCAGAAAATGATACTTACCCTTTAGTATTACAACGCACTACATGTTTAGTGATTGACCCCTCTACAGTCAGACACTATGCTTTACTTTTTCCTTTGTCGATTCGTACGGATGGCGGGAGGTGTACAGTACTGGTTCTATCCAGGAAAAATGGGTGGTCTTCCTCCACCACAAACAAATCGACCGTCATATATTACCTTACCTGTGTTGAAAATGACGTAAAACAACATAAAGACAAACAAACAAATCACTTTTCCTTTGTGCGATGACTGGACAACCTCTTGGGGCTGCATGAACTTTCAGGTTTTCTGGTCGTATCCTAGACTGGTTTTCTCTTTGGCTGCAAATGCTGTGGTTGTTCAATACAATTCTGAATACATTCTGAGATGTTTCTTATTTTGTATTTTATATAGCTTTACAATAACATCTTGGTGTTTCTTTTATTAGTTTCTCTGGATGTGTACTTTATTGTTAGAGAATTCCTTTTGATGGTATTTAGTTTTGTTTACACTGTTTTGTATTTTTGGGTGCTGAGACAGGATAATAGCGAGGATTATGTACACATAAAATCGACTCAAGCTAACCTGTAGGCATTATTGCCTACTGATCGTTCCAAGTCGGTAACCCTGTCTTAATCACCCTTTCTGTTATATGTTGTCTTTTGAATTGTATAATTAATTAAATAAAGTTCCTTGTTTGTAGTAAATTGCGGATCTATGATGCCATTGCGTTTGGACGCTGTGGTTTCTATAGGACCATAATTTTATCTCATTTTTGATTTATTCTTATTCCTTATTTATGACACATCGGGCAGTTTAAATGTGTTATACAGAAATAGCTGCAGTTTCTAAGATATCTTGTAACTACGTATCGGTGTTTGCAGCGTATTTTCCTTTAAAACATATTAATGTCACTACCCTACAGCCCTCATCCACCCACACAATCACCGATCCCGAAACAGACACACATCTTTGGTTTTGCGGCTCTCGGTAAAATATGTGTGTTTAATGAAAGGAGGTGTCGTTAGGTAACCGGAAGATTGAGAAACGTCAACTTATTTACGCAATATCGCAGCTCTACAGACGAAATCTTCCTGCACCGTAATTCTCTAAAAACCTGCATCTTTGAATACAGTTTTTATGGTGCGGCTCTAATCTATTTAAAGACTTTAGTGTTTTGTTGTGCTCATTTTGTCATTTTGACAGAAATAAGTGTTTGTTTGTTTTTTGCAATTTACTAGCAACTAGAAACCTCTTCGGCATTTTTAAGAGTCATAATTCATATCCTTACGGGTAAGGACCCATTAGCTAATTTATGTTTTCATAAATATAGATAAGCATCATCTAACTTGCTCAGTTCAAGTCCTGGAGTAGTTTCCCCTGCTGTTTGCATACTGGTGTTATATTGGGAAATAAAGCCACCGGGAATTAATATTGTTTGAGCTTTTATGGACCTTTTTCCAAACGCTACCTGGTCATTAAAATGCATAAAAAAGCAAGCTTTCATATTTACATGACTGATTAGCTCAGGTATATAATTTGAGGCCCGATTAATTTTGTGTGTGTTTCTTTGAATAGCAATGTCAAATTGAGATTATCTAAGGTATCGTATATTTTTACTTTACGTTTAGGATGAAACAAAGTTAACATTTTAGCTATAATAAAACATAAGTGTGTAGATGAATTGTTTTTGTTTTCGAGATAAATTTCAAATAAACTACAAATGATAAAGAACCTCCTTCTATGTTGTTAATATGTTTACTACAAACACACGTTTTGTCAAACGTGCCTCGTCATCTGACACAAGGTTGAAGAACACCATTGTCTCATGCAATCGTATGTCTACCAGTAAACTATATGTACATATTCTCCTCAAACATATTAACCATTCACAATCATAATGATATGCTACTAAAAAGAGCAACAAAAAAAAATAACAGTCCGGTATTTATTTATGTTTATTATACCTCACATAAAACGCCCATGCTAAATCCCCATAGACAACGATGTGTCATTTCTTACTATCTGACAAAAGAGTGATATTGCAAGGTGATAGTAAATCGCAGTGTGAAGTAAAATAGTTATCACATTCGCAAATGTCTTAGGTGAGGTTTAGAAAACAAAGATTCACGAAGCTCTGCCGAGCTATTTTGCGTTATTTTGCCGAGTCTATAAACTTGATAGTAAAGGGCACCGACATAGAATTCTTTTTATCATGTACAATATCCACATTTTATTTATGATTTATCTCGTAAAATAGAATGTTACGCTAGACAAGTAGGCAGCAGTTCCTCTTACGTTTTATGACACATTACGTTTAATATACTCTGAGGAATTTCGTTTGCTTTATCGGACAATGACTAATAAATCAAAATGGATTAGACCATTCGTTTATTAGGCAGCATGACGCATATATACATGATTAATAGTCCTACTGACAAAGAGAAGAGCGACTCGCAAAACATTATTGCTTTAACATAGTATATTACATTGATTGTGTATTGAACATCCCCGTATAAATTAATTGCTATATTTAAATAATTTTGCAACATTTTACTAACTATATTTCTTTTAATGAATATGTAAGTGTGTTTGTAATTGTGATATTCTTTGTCAATCTTAACATATTTACAATAGAAGCCGGGGTAGTGATTTTTTTCTCCGGGACTTTGAAAAATATTGAACACAATTGGTATTCTATTGCCTAATGTTGTAGTGACAATATGCAAAAAAGTCGCTTAGTTAAGGAGTTAGCTGGGACCAGATAGAAAATGGGCTTATTATATATAAAATGAAAGGTAATTATGTGTACTAAACGATCCTACCAAAATTACTTGCACAAAATGGTAAATATTTTTAAAAATGGCGCCTGAACACCACAACCCATAAATAACAAATGTCAACAAAATATTACCTGCCGACTAAACTTATAAGTTTGAGAGAAATGATAGCCCATTTTTCATTAACAAAAATATATAAACATCTTCTTACGTACGTAAAATAATTGTGTATGCTATATGTCATATTGAAATAAAATATATTTATTACAAATAAGAAATAATACTGTACTTAAAAATACCGAGTTTTCCCTTAAAAATAGGACAATTCTATTTCGTTTAATATATGTTTACGCGAAATTAATTAGTTCATTCATTTTAGTTCGAAAAGAAATGTAACAAAATATGCAAGAACATGTTTACTACAAAAAAAATAATCTAAGACGTAAACTTTCTCAAATTATGTCGAAACTTTTCCTACTCCGAATTTTATATTTTAATTCTTAAACATGTATGCTACTAATACGAAAGTCTTGTGTTGTTGTTGATGCTTTACAGTTATTGTTATGCAATATATTGATACTACGCATGATTTTAAATGTTAAAATATATTTGGTTATCTAAAATGATTTTAAACTGTATATAAAGGGAGATAATTAATTAATGGTATTGTACTAATCTTATTAGTTTGTTAATTCACTTTTTAATTAACTTTACACATTATTCTGAACAATACATACATGCAACTACCCAGAGTTTAATGTTGGAAATATACTTTACTACTCTTTTTTGATTCGATCAAGACGGTTGTATATAAGTTTAAGAAGGTACTCTGCACATCCGAACAAGCGATGTACACAGCGCGCAATATTCACAGGACTAATTGCTTTTGCATTGCTCTTGCCTTATACCTGTATTTAATAGCTGCGTGAAAAACAAAATGAAAAAGAATAAACAAAAATTAGTTACACAAACATGTAGTTGTAATACGCATTAATAAAGTAGGAAAGAAATGGAAGTACGTTTGAATAGTTTAAGTTGCATTGGCTTAGGTTGAGTACCTAATTTAAAGAAATCGGATATATTGTTTTTAAAGCGGTCCGTCCGTCACTCCGTCCGCCCATCCGTCACGCCCTTGTGGATGGAACTCCTCCTAGACGGTTGGAGATATTAAAAATCCGTCTTTACAGAAAGTATGATTAGGTCAAAAGCTTTTCATTTAAGATTAGAAACTAGTCCGTGACCGTCCAAGTTCACAACTCAGGGTTTTTCTTAAAATTACATTTAGACGGAACTCTTTCCAGACCATTCGAGGTAAGAAGCTGAAACGTTATGGGAAGCTTGTTGAAGATGAGGGTGTCATTATAGACATGCAATTTGAATTTCAGCATCAAGGTCAAGGTCAGGGCTTATCGTTTTGCCTGAAAATGTCTTGTGTACGGATATCCCTCTAGACCGTTCAATGTAATAAGCTGAAACTGTGTATGAAGCGTATTGAGGATGAGAGGATGTCAATATAGTTCTGAAAATGACATTGACAATGAAGTATCTTTAAGTTATCGAAAATACGGATAGTTTATAATGGTTTCCGTCGACATGCTCTCGTTGAGGGTTGCAAGTGTAAATCAGACGAACACTTTTGCAACAAGCTAACGCAAGCGCACTATATGCCCAGTACAATGATGCTATCGTAGTGGGAAAAGATCAAGGAGAACTTAACACTGTCATGCATAGTGAAGTGGAAATGCAACTTAAGGACAAAACGTAACACTTTAGCAATACGAATTAGAATCACAGTGGCAGATGTAACATGTATTCCTGTATACTGTAAAAAGTTGCCATTGATGGGAATATATGGACAGAGATATATTTCACACACCATAAGTATAAAAGTCGAACAGGAAATGTGGCATTCACAGATAAAGTTAAATGAAAAAACACATTTGAAACACACAGCAATTACAAGGATACATAGAAGAGATGTATGCTTCACTATACGTATAAAGGGGTTGACACTCATTGGAACGGTTTAGGAAATGTGTCTTTATCTTACTATCAAATATATTCCTATGGTTCTTTAAAGTGCTCATAGGAAAGACTCCGATACAAAGAGAGCCCGATTAACACTCCCGCCCGACGGACGAGGCTAGGGGAAGTGTCTTGCCTAAGGACACCGAGTAGCCCGTGACACCAGTGAGTCTCAGACCCGTGATATCGGGATTCAGAGTTGAACGTGCGTATCCATTGGTCACCACATTCAACACATATAGTGTATAGTAGACGTTAATGAAAGATAGCATCGTTAATGAAAGGATAACATATGCACAAGCCATGGATATACGTGCAGTTTCATTAAGCAAAAAGACAAACAGAAATGGTTGTTTTCTTATCAATCATTCGGATATAACGAAAATATAGATTACAAATGAGATAATAATTACATGTGCTTTTTATTTGGAATTAATAGAAGATGAAGCGAGTATAAGCTAAATTGAAACACAACAAAATATGTCACACGTGTTGGTATATAAACGGTATATTCATTAAAAAAAGTAATACAGAGTGTATCATATATAACATCGATTATACTATGTGTATGATACACAGATATATTTTAAGTGAAGCCTTAAACATGGTAAAACAATCGAATTGTAACTAATATCATGTCTTGATGTATCTCGTTTGCCTTACAAAAATATAAAATATGTTAATACGTTTTTTATAGTGTTTGATTTTTCTTTCAATACGTATTCAAAATCATTGTACATATTTTTGTGTGAGTTAAAAAATTAAATATTTCTAATACACTGATATCCATTTTAAAGCTTAATGTAGGCAATTCATCAGGCATAGTTAAATGTAAACGCAAACAACAAATAGTAATAAATACTGATAAAGGTGATCCTTTGGGAGCAACAAACACAATTAAGAGAATAAAGCAGCAGACTCGGTTTTATTGACTCTGTTCATAAGAAGTAATGAATGAAGCAACACCTCTCACGCCCCCTAGCACCGGCTTAAGCGGTATTCTACTTCAAAGCCACCTATATTGGGCTCGTTGATCCCAAAGGACCAGTAAAAATAACGCTACTGATTCGTAGCACGGGGAGACTTTTTACGGCCGCCACACTGCACTAAACGAACGCTAATGTGAATGTTAATAAATACTGATAAAAGTGATCCTTTGGGAGCAACAAACACAATTAAGAGAATGAAGCAGCAGACTCGGTTGTATTGACTCTGTTCATGAGAAGTAATGAAAAAAGCAACACCTCTCACGCCCCCTAGCACCGGCTTAAGCGGTATTCTACTTCAAAGCCATCTATATTGGGCTCGTTGATCCCAAATGACCAGTAAAATTAACGCTACTGATTCGTAGCACGGGGAGACTTTTTACGGCCGCCACACTGCACTAAACGAACGCTAGTGTGAATGTTAATAAATACTGATAAAGGTGATCCTTTGGGAGCAACAAACACAATTAAGAGAATAAAGCAGCAGACTCGGTTTTATTGACTCTGTTCATGAGAAGTAATGAAAGAAGCAACACCTCTCACGCCCCCTAGCACCGGCTTAAGCGGTATTCTACTTCAAAGCCACCTTTATTGGGCTCGTTGATCCCAAAGGACCAGTAAAAATAACACTACTGATTCGTAGCACAGGGAGACTTTTTACGGCCGCCACACTGCACAAAACGAACGCTAGTAAGTTTAGAAACAAAATAAATCTTCTTAAAAACGGATTTACATGTGTTTTTGGTTTCACGATAACCCGTTTTAGAAGCGTTTTCTTTAAACTAATGTATGTTGAAACACCTGTAATCAGTAAGACTTTACACATTCATTTGATATCAATCCACAAGTGATTTACGATAAAAGCGAAGC